>CM075063.1:76389749-77589749 GCA_037428765.1 Rubia yunnanensis | reverse complement strand
TGCTGACCCGATGATAGCATTGTCCATAGGTATGTCACGGAGGAAATCATTGAGTAGTGCACTTCAAATTTGACTGGGAAGACACCCATTGGAGTCCCCCGATATGTGCAAAGTGGCAGGAAGAATGGGATCCCACATACGAAAGCTACCATATACACTCCATTTAATGCTAAGTTCATGAAAGTTCATCTTTATGTTTTGGGAATAGTAGTGAGACTACAATGTATGTTGAGGAGCACCTGTTAATGTTGAAAGAACTGTATCCCGAATGGCCATCGAACCAGTTGCAACTTGAGCATTCTGCATTGTTTGTCAATTGGTTTTATAATCGTTGCAATGTGGACGAGATGCCGTCTAAACTTCGTGCATTTGCAAGGACACCCGGTTGAACCGTGAAGAGATACTAGGGCTATGATATCAATGGTTATAGTTTTTCAACAATATCCAAGGATAGCAAGAGCTCAAATCAGAATAGCAAGGTTTTTGTGGAGTCTGAATCAATGTGGCAGTCGATCAAGACAGACAAAAAACCTATCGTTGCAGTCATGGAATTTTATGGGGTCATCAAGGAGATTTGGGAGTTGGATTATGTTGAGTTTAAAATGGTAGTGGTCAAGTGCATATGGATTGAAATTTGTATCGAGGTACATAGCGAGATGCCCATGGGTTTTACCCTGGTGGACTTGAATCAAGTGGGTTACGAGAATAATCAGTTCATCCTAGCATCTCAAGCTCGCCAGGTGTTTTATATCTGAGACCCAATCAATGAGAAGTGGAATGTTTTATTCCACGGGAAGAAGTATATTTATGATGATGAAATGGGAATTCCCGTTAAATTCGACATTGCGGAGTTTCCTTCTGTATTCTCGAGTTTGGAGGACATCAGTGGACCACCTGTATTTAGACGATCACATGGGGATGGTTTGTGGGTGGACGAGAATGGTCATATGGTGGGTGGTGATGTTGTCCAGAAAAGGAAAAAATAGGTGGTAGGTTTGGTTTCTTTTGTACAGTTTTGTACCATTTTGTATGGCCCTAGTTGTATACTTAGTGGTTATTAATATTTTGGTTTTCTAATAGTACATACTTACTTCATTTTTAGCAAGAAATTAAATCTTTACTTCTTAGCATCGGTCCAAACATTGAATATTACAAAGCAGGGTATTTGTGATGTGCTTCATTATGCGTGCGTTAACCGTTGCATTTGGCATAATTATTGGCTTGTTTTATGCAGTGGATTACTAGTATTAGTTGAGTTCACATGAAAAGGGGACTAGACGTCCATGTTTGGTTTTCTTGTCTAATGTTGTGTTTTGTAGACTTAATTGGTACTAATAGACATCTTGTATCCATGGGCACCTAGATCTTCCTTGTGATCATCCTTAGTAGGTCACCCATGGGTATTTTTTGTTGCATTCTTTGTGAAGGTCGTTCGCAAGGACGGTAGAAGATATTGAAGGCCATTCATACTAGAATGGTATTAAATGAAGGCCACGAACAACAAAGCACGGTAGAAAGAGATTGGAACCAAAGGTAGGCAGCATTGTAGTTCAAGGTGGCCAATGAGGAAACGGTGAATCGTGGTCCAATGAGTTGCACCAAAGTCTAAGAACGATTTGATAAGAATTAGCCTTCAAGTTTTATTTCATTGGAATTGTCTTCTTGAGCGCTATAAAATCGACTACTAGAACTCTCAAATCGGACCAACGGTTCATCTGTAGCAAAGAAAAGAAGTTTAGTCGGCCAAGGTACAAACGTGTCAGCGTGGGCTGCTCATGGATCAACGGCCCACGTTAGAGGAGTTGGCCCACTCCAAATAACTTGGCACAAAGGCATGGCGCGGACCGAGACAAAAGCCACGGGCCACACTCACATGTTTCAATCTTCACTCAAAAATTGGCTAAGTATGGGCACAGACTGTCCCATTTTTGATGGCCTGCATCGTTCCAACCTGGATAATATGGAGTATAAGATGACCCACCGAGAGGTAGCGCGAGCCTTCACATTGAGGTACGACATGGAGATCCAGAAAACACACCGTCAAGGGATGCCTTTTTCTCTTAGGAACTTTTAAAAGCAGCTGACAGGTACTGATCAGAAGAATCTGTGCAAGAGTACTACCCTTGTTCACCCGGTATTCCGTTATGTTCTCCGACTATTGGCAATGGGGGTTTTCCAGCCACAGTGAGCTAATGCAATGTCTGGGTTCAGATGTTCATTACCTCTGGGTAATGACTCCCAAGTATAATTTCTACCCAAACCTGGTAGGGTATTTTTGTACACGAATGTTTAGCAATGGGGGGCAGAAAGAGTGGCAAGATATCTATGGGAAGCAAGGTAGGTCTACTGGCATAGTACTTAGGGCATCCGGCCACACTGAGAGCATTGGCTAACTTGGGATGATCTGGAACAAAGTATAACATCAAGAAGTTAGCAAAGGCATTCATGGTGGGGCCTACGACATCAGAGGATTGATATGTATGGCTTTATGGTGGGGAAATCACCTGTAGCTTCATAGTACTTTTTCAGCTAGAGCGCACTGCCATCAACCATGACACATGCTTGGATGACCTAGTTATTGAGCCCAACCCACTTTTTGAGAGAGAGTTTTACAGAGTTTTAGCTACCCCAGATATAGATGTTAGGGATGCCGAGGGTGAGGCCTCTTCGAGAGCACCTCCTAGTCGCTCTTGCTTATCCACGGACATCAGGAACCAATTGCAATCCCTTGGAGAAATTTTTTTGAGCTCTACCCAAATTTTGCAAGAGTTCATCCAAGCAATAGGAGGAGTGCAATTGAAATTGGAGGAGATGAGTGCAAGAATAGACTCCATGGATGCAATGAATCAAGCAACGGGATACATTGAAAGAAGCTTCATGAGACACGAGGATGAAGACCCTTCAGGGCAACGAGAGTGAGTGTCACTATTTCTTCCAACCTCACTTATATTTTTACATCATTGTTGCATTGAGGACAATGCATCGGTTAAGTGTGGGGGAGGGAGTAGTGAGCACTCAGGGAGTTTTCATTCTTATATTTCCTAAGTTTATTTAATGTTTTGTCTTGGTAGCTTTTCTTGATTGTTTGGTGATTTTGGTTTTTGATTGTCGTGGAATGCTTTTGGATGCAAACTTGGTGGCTTGACATGCTAGCTAGGGTTCCTAGTTTGCATGGGGGTTTGTTGTTTTTAGGATATTGGTGGTGTAATGTTTTTTTGAGTCTATCTTTTGTAGTATGAAGCCCATTTTGGGGCAATTTTGTGCTACAACAAAAATAATCGAATATTATGAAAAAAGAAACCCAGACAAGTTGAAAACCCAAAAAGGCGACATGGGTAACATTGGGAAAATCCCGGATAGGTTGAAAGACCTAGGTAAAATTGAGAGGTTAGGCCGAGCTAGGTTTACGGGCCCAGGCAAAAATGAGAGGTCGTGTGGAAAAATGTGAGAAGTGAGTACTCTTTGTGTGCTAAAACTAGGATGAAAACCCAGAAGGTCTCTTTGGAAAAATGAGAGAAATTGAGAGAAAACAAATAACTAGGTTGACGAAACATTAGACTCCTTAGTTGTAACTAGGTCGAGAATCATGAATTATCCCTATGTTACAACCAAGTTGATAGCTCTTAGATTTCCTTGGTGGATTTGTTTTGGGAGACGACTCTTTGATTGCTTTTGGGGATCATTTTGAGAAAAGTAAGCTAGCTTGACACTTATTTCTTTGTTTACCTTTTTCCACATTTTACTTTTGGGTGGTTAGATTGCTTAGGCCCTTCGGGTAGTGGTAGAGTTGTGAGATTCTTACTCTTTTGGGGGAAACAAGGTAATCTAGGAATAAGTTGAATGCCTCGGTTAACTTATTCATGAAGGCTACATTTCGCTCAATTCTTTTCTTGTCTTTATTTACTCGAGGACAAGTAAAAGGTTACGTGTGTGGGGCTGATGTGCTTCATTATGCTTGCATAAACCATTGCATTCGGCATAATTATTGGCTTGTTTTATGCGATTGATTGCTAGTATAAGTTGAGTTTACATGAAAAAGGGGTTTAGACAGCCATGTTTGGTTTTCTTGTATAAATCTTGCATTTTTTAAACTTAATTGGTACTAATGGATATCTTGTATCCACAGGCACCTAGATCTTCCTTTTGATCATCCTTAGTAGGTCGCCCGTGGGTACTTTATTTACATTCTATGTGAAGGCCATTCGCAAGGATTGTAGAAGAGATCAAAGGCCATTCACACTAGAATGATTGTAGATGAAGGCCACGAACACTAAAGCTTGGTAGAAGGATATTGGAGCCAAAGATGGCCGGCATTGGAGTTCAAGGCGGCCAATGAAGAAACAGTGAATCGTGGTCTGTGGAATTACACCAAAGTCTGAGAACAATCCAAAAATAATTAGGCTTCAATGATGATTCCATTGTATATGTCTTCTTGAGCGCTATAAAATAGAATACTAGAACTATCAAATTAGACTAGCGGTTCATCCGTAGCGAAGAAACAAAGTTTAGCGAGCCAAGGTACAAACGGGTTGGCATGGACCGCTCATGGATTGCACCAATGGCTTGCGCCAGAGGAATAGGGCCACACCAAATGACTTGGCACGAAGGCATGGAAAAGACTTAGACAAATGCCACAGGCTGCGCGCACATGTTTCAATCTTCACTCAAAATTGGCTAAGTATTGGAGTGGATCATCTCATTATTAATGGCCCACACCGTTTCTAGTGCAAAATGTTTAGACCTGCCAGTGAGGTGTTGAGAATAAAGAGAATTTTACTGAGTTACTGAGCAAAACAAGCTTCCTGACGATGGTCTGCACCAAGGGCCGCGTCCCGCAGATCAGAAGCACGAGACCAAGGCTGCTGAATACGGTTCGTGCCAAAGAAGTCAACGTGGACTACGCCAGATGCACTAGTCTGCGCCAGCACAAATAAGGCAGTTCGCACCAGACGCAGTGTCCCGTTCTAGATTACATAATGCATCCCGCACCAGATCCAGTGGCCCAAGCCAGCAAAGACACACGGCGTGGACGACGCCATTCGCGCTGGTCCGCGCCAAGCAGTGGATGACTTAGGGTTTTACACATTTTTTAAAGCCCAATCCCCTACTACTATAAATATAGCCTTAGTCTACTAGGGTAAAAGAGAAGGATTCATTTTTTCAAATTCTACTCTTGTATTTAGGAGAACACCTTAAAGAGAGAAACACTCTCTCCTTTTTCTTTTCTTTCCTTTTATTTTTCTTGAATCCTAAGATGTGAAATTCAAATATTTATTTGAATTACATGTCTATGGAGTATATTAGTAGCTTGGGGTTGTTTGTATACATGCTTTGAACTTGAATTTTTGAGATTTAGATTTCCTTATCTTATTGCTTCATGAATATTTGTGCTTGAACTTGTGGTTTCTAAGAATTATGACTTATGCTATGTCATTATAATGATGCACTCATTCATGCATGGTAGTATAAAAGTTTGCTAGACTTCATTGCAATATTGGAAAGTGTTGGAATTGTGGAGTAGGTATAGAACACCGTGGAGATGAGTTCATTCATGTCCTTTGAGAGAAAATCCTTTTATCTGTTATATCATGACTCTGATTGGCTAGCTGTGTGAGAATTTAACATGTTGGGCTGTCGATTTGGAAAATCCCGATGGGGGAAAGCCCCTGGCTTAACCGAATAGATTAGCGCGTTGTTTGTAGAGACTAGAGCTGTGTCGACTCTAGAGTTATCACAAGGTGTCTTTTCCTTTGCCTCTCTAGGCCTAGGGATTGAGATCCACAGTGGATTATCCAGGATGTAATGCATTTCACTACATATCAAATGGTTGCGACCTACGCGGGGCATTCAATTCCTCTAAGCGGGGAGACAATGGCCTAGGGAGTGAAGTGATTAGGGAATGGTTTGCGGTATCGGTGGACTAGAGCACATTCCATAAATTATAGAGACAGTGAGATATGGGCATTGGGGTAAGTATCACCTGTGATAGACGGGGGGGGGGGGTGATACCTGGCTATCTCCACACTGTGTGACATGAACATAAGATAGATTTGTAAGTCTATACGTGAATGAATTGAGGATAGAAGTAATTTTTGCTCATATGGTTATTAGTTGTTAATTGAAAAAACCAACCCCCTCCCCCATGTTTACTTTACTAGCTATTCCTAGCAGCTCGTGCAGATTGAAAACCCGGACGAGGTTTTTTAAAATTTATTTTTAGGTCCTAGCACCTCTGTGGACTTACCCAAGGCTTACCACTAACTACCTTATAGGTAGCATAGTAGTGAGTTGGGTGCAGAACTATAAATATTATCTTAGACCCTCTCATAAGTCCTCTGCTTGGTTAATTAGCTACAATTAACGACCCCGAGTGAAGGCAGTTCAATTTGCTATGTTTTTAAGCAGAGCACTAGAAATTAGAATATTAGCACCGGTAACATACCGGTGCTAATAATTTCATTCAATCACGCAGCTGCTTCATCCTTCCTAGCATTTTTTAGAAGTGGTTAAGAAAGACAATCACACCGGTCAATAAACTAATACTTGAAACTTAGACAAAAAATATGTTTGTTGCTCTCAGGTCACTTTGAGAATCAGTAAAATGAATTAAAAGTAGCTCCGTCAGGCTGCTATTTAATGAAAGGCATGGGTATGTGGGAGGTCGTTGCCTTGCCTCTCAAAGATAGTATTTATAAGCCCAAATTATGGCTAACTACTAAATAATAGCTAGTGGTAAGATGGGGTCATCTACGAAGAAAAGAGGGTTTTATCGAGTGTTAGATGTAGTTAAAAAACACACAAAGATGTCACTCTACGTGTACGGTAACAAAGTCAGGGGGTTTGGTTTTGGAAAACACTACGACTACTTTAACAACTAAGTTGATCAACAATTAGAGAAAATATTTCAACTACGATCACAAATAGCACAAATAACTTAACTAAGATTATAGTGAGTCTTGGGCGCAATTGGTTTACATTTTTAGTCATCCTTTGATCATCGATTAATTATCCTATTTTTATTCATTAATCACAATATTGTGGAGAACTTATCAACACCTTTCGAGGGTTGATATTTCTCACCTCTCCCCGGTTATAGTTAGAGTGAGTAATCGGGCCCATAACCCTTATCATCGGGTCACTCTCAATGACCGGCGTCATAAAATTCCCCGAGGATAGAAATACACATGGAGACCCAATACAACTAACACAATTTCATACAAGCGAGAAACACATAGATAGCCCAAGTATATTTACTAATAACGACTACAATTTTGGCCTTCATGCTAATCGTTATTAGTGAAACACTTTGATAATTAGTCAAACCCATTCAAATCCATCCCAAGTCTTAGAAATTTCATCAATCAACAATCATAATTAGTTTTCACTCATTATAACCTAGCATTGACTAACAATAATCACTTTGACAAAAAAGTCAAAGTCTTCCGGGTTTGACCAAAAACCTAGCACATAATCAACCCAAAAACATCAACTGGTTGATCATCCTAGTCTAAATAATGCATTAATCTCATAAGAAAGCACAAAATATACTTGATAATCAAATCACAAAATAGGATAAAGTGAATCTCACAAATTCATACTAGAAATGCTTATCAATTGCTCCCAAGAGTATATTTTGCCTAGATTAGCTAAACCTATAACAAAAAAACAATAATCCATGGTAAAAAAGAAGAAGAAAAGATGGAAAATAAATGTGGAACAAGGGTTTCTTGGAGAGAATTGTGTGGAGTTAATGAGGGGAGAGCGAAGAGCCAAAAGAAAAAATGACGACAAGGCTGGTCAACGGTCTAGTGCGGCCCACACTACATTGGTGCGGCCCCCATTGGGTCTTTAGTTGGGCTTCTACAAGACAACTACTACCGGTGCAGCCCGCACTACATCAGTGTGGCCCACACCAGCCAATATGTAAGGTTCTACCATTTTTTCTCTTTAAATTGGCCTTCTCTTCTCAATTTTCTTATTCTTCGATTCTTCTTCCAAAACTCGAACTCTTCAAGACCCGAACACTTCTGTTGATCTAAAAAACTTCATAAATTCAAGAATTAGGATATAAAATATGTGAATTCATCCTTACCATCTAATTGATAAAATGTCAATTTCTTCACAATTACATCCCTAATCTATTACAAAATTAGATTTTGAATGTGTTAAACATGGGATATAAATTGAGCACATCAAAACAACCCACACTTAAACCTTTACTCGTCCTTGAGTGAAGAAAATAAAGGCCTAAGGTGGTTCTTAATTTATTTTTCCTATCCCACAACACATTCGAAACCTTCCCTTGAGAATTCTTTCAACCCTAAACATGAGAGACTACCCATTCCCATATTTATGCCTAAAATATTCTACCCAACAAAATTCCCAACAACAATGTTGTATCCAAGTGAGGTGTTCATCATCCAAAAATAAGGTAAAAGATGTTGCATCTACCCAAAGGTTTCCAAAGTGGCAAAAAGATCCTTTTAATTTCATTTCTCTCGACTTCTCTCATTTTTCCTAGGAGCCCTTTTGGCATCCTGGCTTCTCATTATTTTTACCTCACGCCTCACCTTTTTGTTCACAATTTAAGCCTTTCCATTTTACATAGATTGCCCTTTCAGGTTTTCAATCTATCTGGGCTCTCATTTTTGCCTAAGTTGCCTGCGAGCGGGTTGTCAACTTAGCGAGATTGTTATTTTTTTTAAAAAAATTCAACCTCCTTAGAAGTCATTAATTACAATAGAAAATGAACAATATCAGTAAAAAACACAAGCTAGCAATGAGCTTAACTAATTTCCCCACCCCGCACTTATAATCTAGCATTGTCCCCAATGCATATAAAAGATCAAAACATAAATGTGGCATAATGGGAAAAAATAGTAAAGTACTCACAACTTGGACCACGAAGGTCCTGCTCTACCCTAACGTCAAGCATGCAGCTAGGGCCTCTCCTACTAACTTTGTGCACGCCGAATATCCGGGTCAACAGCCGGGTCTATCATCCGCAGGGTACGCATCGTGGAAATAATTGTGTCAATTCCCTCCTCTAATCCATCAAATCTCTCATCAGTTATTTCCCACTCGATCATGTACCGATGATGGATCTGCTGAAACTAATGACTGACCTCTTACCGAAATTGAGCAAGCTGGTCAGCTATCATGATGTTCTGCTGTTGGAGGTAAAAGATATGTTGCCTGAGATCAGGATGGTCCTCGGGTGTATATGGCTAGTCCTCATCAATCGGTAACTCCTCATGTGTATCAAGCTGGTCTACATGTGAGGGCAATGAAGGCCGTCATAGTCCACGTCGAAGGGAACTATACACCACCCAGAAACCCTTATCGTATAGTGTGTCTGGGTCGACCCAGAATGTATGGACAGGGGTGGACTCAGTGATGGCTATGTGATCTTATGGAAACTCCATGAAACAGACACCAAATCCCCCACGATACATCCAAATGTATAGGCGAGAAACTGAGCTCAGCATATGGGTCTAGCAAACTCCTTGAGGTAGTAGATGTAGGGGCCCGGGAGCTGTGTGACTACTATTATCTTATCCAGTGTAGGGACACTCAGTTGGGCACTAATGAGGGATATCGTCCCTCCCATGGTGATCTTCCCACTGTTGGCACGAGATAGTAATGCAATGCTTCACCCACAATCTATCCAATCTAAGTTGCCTTCCCCTTCTAAAGGCATGGCCCAAAGGTATTTCACATTAAAACTGGGGACATGCGTCAACTCACCATGGCATAGAATTGGCATGGTAAGGAGTCCGTGAGCAAAATGCATGGCGGGGAGGATGATGATCAAAATCTTGTCCTTGCTGGCCCTCTCCCTCCAAGTGATAGTTACCTAGAAAGTATACTAAGAATAGCCGGGGGCTTCCTTGAAATCTCCAACTCCAGTGCCCAACTCCCACCATAAAAGGCAGGCTAAATCTGCGTAACTCATCCCGCGCTCTTGGTCATCCATGTGGAAAGTGATATAAGGGCCATCCTTGTGCCTAACCCTTATTAGTGTGGCAAGAAACTCTAGGTGAGTCGGTGGTAAGTCCAGTGGTATCTGTGCAAAAAACCTTCAAGTCCCATCTTCCTTAACAAAATGGTCACTCACTCACATAAACCCAACTTCTCTAATATCTTCCGGTGGGCAAAGTGGGTGGACTATAGGGTCCTCCCACTCAGGTTTGGCCATCTAATAGCATAATCTACCGTAATCTTGGTCAACCCCATGTAGCCAATGCCCGGAGTACGAGAAGAACTAGCATCAGAAGAACTAGAACCAAGGGAAATGTTCCTCTTAGGAGCCATGACTATACCAACAGTGCCAACATAATTTATGATCAGTCCAAAATACAGCATGCCATGTTATCTCTAAGCATCCAAAAATGTCACAACATGTGTCACTACTTATGAACAAGTTTCACTACTTATGAACAAGTGTCACAAAATTTCAAAAAGTGTCACAACGAGTGTGACAAATTAAATCTACCCAAAATTTCATCCCCATATGCTACTAGCTCACCAATTAACTCAACAAGCACTCATAAACTTACTACCATATCAAAATTGGCATCACACAATCCCAAACTTAAGCAAAAATTGAAATTGAAGAGTACCCACTTTTGCAACACACTTTAAATTCAACAATGAAGTGAGAAGTGTTAGCGTGGAAATGATGGAATGAGTGTAAACAATGTCAATTGTGAAATGCAAGAAAAGATGGTTGGATTTGACTAAAAATTCAAGAACCCCCAATTTCAAGAACCCCCAAATTCAAGAACCAACAACGCCTACACCACCCTTGAGTTTTTAAATAAAATTGTGAGAAATGGAGAATTTTTTGAGTGTTTGGAATGTGGAGAAGTGAAAAGGGGATGTAGGGTGGGGAGTTTGGTATGAGGTGGAGGAGTGGGGCAGCGGTTTCTGGCGAGTTGGTGGTGGAATGTTGGGAGGAGGGATGGTGGCCGTATAAAGAGAACAAATTGTGGAATGGTGGGAAGAGGGATAGTGGCCGTATAAAGAGAACAAATTGGGGAAGGTTGGGATTGTGGATGATGGGGTGGTGAGAAACAAATAGGGAAGGTTTCTAGTTTCGATCAGTGCAGGCAGCACTACATCGGTGCGGCCCACCGGTGCGGCCCACACCACCCTTACTGGCCGAATTATTTTTTTCTCAACTTACCCGCCGCGAGCTGCACTACATCGGTGCGGCTCACACTGATGCTTCTATCCAAATGCCTTTTTTTTTTCCTCAAGAAATTACCGTTTTTTTGCCCCAAAAATTCTCAAGAGCATTCTTTTCCTACAAAAACACAACCAATGCAAACCCGGCATAATATTGCTCCAAAAATAAAATTTAAAAAAGATCATCGGAAATTTGACATAAATTAACGAATTAAAATTGGTATTAAAATTTAAAAGAAAATAACATAATGTGCTTCATTTTGAGTGCGTTAACCATTGCATTTTGCATAGTTTTTAGCTTGGTTTATTTGGTGGATTGCTAGTATTAATTGAGTTTACATGGCAAAGGGTTTAGATGGATATGTTTGGTTTTCTTGTCCAAAATTTGCATTTTGTAGACTTAATTAGTACTAATGGACATCTTGTTTCCATGGGCTCTTAGATCTTCCATTTGATCATTTTTAGTGGGTCGCCATTGGGTACTTTTTTGGTTACATTCTATATGAATGCCATTTGTAAGGGTGGTAGAAGCTATTGAAAGCCATTCGCAAGAACGGTAGAAGAGATCGAAGGTTATTCACCTCTAGAATGGTAGTAGATGAAGGCCACGAACATCAATGCGTGGTAGAAGGAGATTGGAGTCAAAGATAGGTGGTAATGGAGATCAAAGCGGCCAATGAAGAAACGAGAAATCGTGGTCCGATGATTTGTGCCATAGTCAGAGCGTACGATCCAAGAAGAATTAGCCTTCAAGACTGATTCTATTGGTTCTTCTTCTCGAGCACTACAAAATTTACTACTAGAACTCTAAAATAAGACTAACAGTTTACCCATAGAAAAAGAAATAAGTTTAGCTTACCAAGGTACTACGTGTCGGTGTGGGTCATTCATGGTTAGGTACCAATGGCCAGTGCCAAAAGAGTTGGCCCATGGTAACAGTATTCAACACGAGGCTATGGCAAAGACCACTCCAAATGTTATAGACCGCACACACAGGTTCAAAACTTCACTCAATTAGGCTAAGTATGGGCGCAGACTGTCCCATTTACGATGGCCCGTGTCATTCCAAGTCCAAGATTCCAAGACCAGCTGACAGCCGACACCAAAGGCCGAGCCTCGTGCCAAGTTTCTCAGTAGATCGAGCCTACAGAAGATAGCCCACACCAAGACTCTTACCACGTGGTTAAGAAGTTCCAAATCAAGCTCTTGATGACAGCCCATGCCAAGAACCATGCCTCGTGGTTCAGAAGTTCCAAATCCAGCACGATGATGGTAGCCTGCGTCAAAGGCCACATTATGCACCAGATGACATAATGCAGCCCACGCCAGAGGACGCGTCCCGTGCCGGATGAAGAGGCACATCCCGCGCTAGATCCTGCAGTCCATGCCAAGTACATGGCACAGACCGCTCCATCCGCGATGGCCCACGCCAGGCAGCGGCTGAACTAGGGTTTAGTTATTTTTGGCCTTTTTTGGGCCTATTTTTAGGTCCAATCCCCTTCTCCTAAAAATATAACCTTAGTATACTAGGTTAAAAGAGTGGAAGAGAGAGTAGATAGATTTATTTCATTCTTAGGAGGGGGAGTATCCAAACAAGCATCTATCGGAGTTTCACTTGGTGTTTACGTACATGAAGCTATCGGGAGTTTTTAAAGACAATTATAACTTGAGAGCCTTCTCATTTTCCCTTCAAGATAGAGATAAAGACTGGCTATACTACTTTCTACCATGATGCATTGGTTCTTGGATGGACATGAAGGGGAGATTCTTGAGAAGTATATTCTGGCATCTAAGTCGATGTGGCTAAAGAAACAACTTTTAAACATCACCCTAGGGGCTACCGAGAGCTTGTATGATTATTGGGAACGCTTAAAGAGACTGTTGGTGAGTTGCCCCTACCATCTCTTCAAGGAGGGAGATTTAGTGTATTATTTCTTCGAGGGGTTATGTGATAAAGATATGCAAATGGTGAATGCCGCTGACAATGGTTTGATAGCAAACAAGAGCCCTAAGGATGCAATGGCCCTCTTTGAAGAAATGCGATAGTTTGGCACAAGGTTAAGGGTTAAGGTTTTGGAAGAACCTGCACAATCGCCTAAGTTGGAGGAGCAAGTCCAAGCTCTTGCTTATATGATGAAGGAGCTCTTGTAAGGAAAAATGCATTAAGTTAAAGTGTGTGGAGTTTGCAACCTTAACCAAAATTATGAAGAATGTCCCAAGGTCGTAGATGATTTACAAGAAGTGAAGACCGTTGAGTACATCAATCGGGAGAGGCCTTAGTTTGCTAAGGTCAACCTCAACGGTTCCAGGGGAACCAAGGAGATGCAAGACCGGATCCTTATGCAAACTCATTCAACCCAAGGTATCGAGATCATCCAAATTTCTGATGGAGGGAGGATAACCCACCTCAAGGATACCGAGGTGGACAAACCCCCTCCTGAACTATACCCTTTAGGTGAAGGCCCTTCCAAAAACCATGCCTTGATCTACAAGTCGGATTGAGAAGAGATCTTAGAAGCCATTGGTCAATTGGGCAAGAAATATGAAGTCTTTGCGGAGAGTTCAGGGCATGACATTGAAGACCTTGGTAATAGAGCTTTCTCGAGTATAAAAAATCTTAAAGTTCAAGGTGGGCAACTTGCCACCTCAGTGAGCCGACTTGAAGCCAAGGAGTTTGGAAAACTCCATTCTCAAATGGAGATCAATCCAAGGAATATGAGTGCACTCAAGTTGAGAAGTGGGAAGGAAGTTTATGAGTTTGAGAAGATGGTTATGCAAGAGGATGATAGGGTATTGGAGGCTACCAGGGCACACTTCGAAAAAGAGGAGATTGTGGTTTAGGAGGCACCTTCCAAGAAGCTTCCACTGCCCGAAGCACAAGCTACCATTCCACCACCATTTTTAAATGCTTTGATAGGAAAGCCAAAGGTGGCAACCAATGGTGCGAACATTTGAAAAGTCTTCAAAAAGGTCGAGGTAACCATCCCTATCTTGGAATTAATTGAAAAATGTGCCATCATATGCTAAGTTTCTTAAAGTTGCATGCACTGAGAAGATAAGTTAGCCAACTAAGAGGTTAGGACATTTAAAAATGGGGGGAGTCACCGTTTTGAACCATAAAAATTTTCTTAAGAAATGCAACGACTCTGGAATGTTTTCAATCCCTATCTCTTCAGGTGGTAAATTTGTTGAAAAGTCCATGGTAGATTTAGGTACATCCATCGATGGAATCCCATATAGTCTATATGAAAGCCTAGAATTAGGTGAGCTTAGGGAAACTAGAGTGATTGTCCAACTCGCCGATCATTCCCAAGCTAGTCCTCGTAGACTAGTAAAGGATGTGATGGTGCAAGTTGGGGAGTTGGTTTTTCCAGTGCACTTTTATATCCTAGATGTAGCGCACGACGGAAGTGCACCCCTAATAATTTTGGGGAGACCTTTTCTTAAAACTTCTAAGACTAAAATCGATGCCCACTTGGGAACCTTTACTCTAGAAGATAAGATGGATAAAGTGAAATTTAATATCAATAAATCTGGGTATGATTTGACAACTTCTATGTGCAAAGGTGTAACCGTATGTGATGAGCATGATGAAACCTCTTGTGTTACCAATGAGCATGACCATTTGGATGAATTTCATTTTGACAATATTGCTAACGAGTCCGATGAATTTCATGATGCAATGGATAGTATGTTTGTGCTCGATTTTTTTTCCATGCTAACTAAGTTGCAGTGGGAAAAGGAGAGTGTCAAGGGTTAAAACCTCCTCGACCTCCCCCTAACCCCAAAGTGACAATCACAGACTTAATGCAAGCGAGACACGAACAAGAGGTCTGAAAGTAAGGATGAATCATTGGGGAGATCTCTCCACAATGATGTCATCATGGGTAGAGTCATCGATGGAGATTACGGAGTCCCATGAGTAGGTTTTTCTAACAAAACTTGGATGAAAAAGAAATAAGTTGTGAGGACGGCGATAAATATTTGGTGTTTCATTTTGCTTTCGTGTTTTGAGTAATGATTAGATAGATTTTGCATGTTCTTATTTGCGATGAGGATTTTTGAGATGAAACTCTTGTTGGTTTGGAAATTTGAGTTCGAGTCTCGTTATTGTGTTTGGATGGAATTGGATTTGATGGGCGACATTGTTTTTTGGAAAAAGTGTAAAAATTAAGGATTAGGTTAAAATTGTGGCAACCTCGTGCCAAGACCAGACATGGCCTGCACCAAGAACCTAGATTCGTGTTAGGAGAGTTGGTGCGAGGGGATGCCTCATGCCTAGGAGTTTGGCACAAGGGTTGATTCATTCCAAAATGTTTGGCGCAAGGCCTTGTTTCGTGCCTAAGATTTGGCATGAGGCCTGGATCGTGCCAAGCACATTTTGAGCTAAAAATAAAATTTCCATTGCCAAATTGTTTTTAAAATGAAAATTTCGAAAATTCTGAATTTCCAACTCAAAAATGCATTTTTGGTTCAAGAATTTTGAAATTCCCTAATTCCTTAGGTTTTTTTTGATGCAAATAGTAATTCCTATATTCCTAGGAATTAATTGATTGGTACTATTGTCCCCTAATTTGTAAATTTTAAAATTCCTTTCTTATCCTAATTGTGCCTTTCTCCCTATTTCACCTAGGCTGAAATTCTAATCCCTTGGTACATTTTTCCTCCTAATTTCATCATTTAACACATTCTTCTTTCTCAAGAAACACTCACTCACACACACTCTTGGTGAAGCTTGAAATTTGAAACTTTTCTTCCAAAAAATAGCAATTCTTGCTTCTTATTGTGTGGATCTCGCAATTCTTAGCTTCAAATTCTGGGTAATCCATTGAAATATTGGTTTATATGCTTGATTGACATTGTGTTGGTGTTATGAAAAGCATGATTTTCGAATGGGCATGTGTGTTTCTTAGATATATGTTTGGGCATGTATGTATAATCATGTGTTGAAGAATGTTAGGATGGTTTGATGTGCTATTGTGTTTGAATGAAATGTTCTTTATGTATTGGGTGATTTGAGAGGAGATGAATCTTAGTTGCACAGTCTTATTGATGGGTCGTTAATGACTTACATGAGATTGTTGTTCAATGAGGATGTTCTTGTTTAAATAACCTCAATGCTTAGATTATCATGTTTTGAATGTCTAGGCTATTTGGGTAGGATCTACTTGTTGAATGAAAATGTGAGTCATGCCTTGTTTTGAAGATCACATTACCACTTTTTGCCTCATTTTGTTAGGAAGCCACCTAAAAGGAATACTTTAGAGAAGGGAAAGTCCACTCGAGGAAGAGAAAGAAACTGGTGAATGGTGCAAACCATGAACCGGTGACTCTTACTCTTCCAAACCCTTCCATTATGACCGATTAGTTTATGAGAATATCCAATATTTCCGTGAATACAGTACGTAGGCAGAGGAATTTGAGAGAACCAAAGAGGAGTATACTAGAGACCAGCTTCGCATGCAAAGACACACTGGAGGCTCTAGGCTTACTCGATCCCGTGACCCATCTCTTAGACCGAGTAGATCTAAATGGGTTCTTAGAAAAAAAAATTCTAAGACTTACATCAGTTGGACTCTAGAGTTCCAAGCTACTCTTTGGTCAGTCACAAACGAGCATGGACACAAGGCGATCAAATTCAGTTTTGATGACAAGGAGTATCAAATGACACACTGGGATGTAGCCCGTGCCTTTGGATAGAGGTACGACAAAGAGATCCCTAGGACACACAATCAAGGAATGCCTTTTTCTCTCAACAACTTTTGGAAGCAGCTAACAGGGACTGATCGAAAGAATGTATGCAAGAGCACCGCCTTGGTTCATCCAGCATTTTGTTACGTTCACCAATTATTGGCAATGGGGGTTTTCTGCCATGGTGAGCTAATGCAATGTCCGAGTTTGGATGTTCATTGCCTTTGGA
The DNA here is from genome assembly GCA_037428765.1 of Rubia yunnanensis. Lineage (NCBI taxonomy): Eukaryota > Viridiplantae > Streptophyta > Magnoliopsida > Gentianales > Rubiaceae > Rubia > Rubia yunnanensis. The sequence goes on along the minus strand of CM075063.1, from coordinate 77,572,639 downwards.
ATTGACTCCCGAGGGTAATTTCTATCCAAACTTGGTGGGGGAACTTTGTACACAATTGCACGATGATAAGGGAGAGGAAGAGTGGTAAGATAGCTATGGGTGGCATAGTAGGTGTACATGCACAACACTTAGGGCATCCGGTCACACAGAGAGCATTAGCCAACTTGGGACGATCAGGTACAAGGTATAATATCGAGAAGTTAGCCAAAGCTTCTAGGTGGGACCTACGATATCAGAGGGTAGATATGTGTGGCTTTGTGGTAGAGCGAGAACTTGTAGTTTCATGGTAATTCCACAGCCGGAGTGTACCGCCATCAACCATGACACATGCTTGGATGGCCTATTTATTGAGATGAACTAGCACATTGAGAAAGAGTTCTATAGATTCTTAGCCACCCTGGAGATAAACATTGAGGAGCCCAAAGGTGAGACATCTTCAAGAGTACATCATAGCCAATCTCGCCTATCCACGGACATTATTGATCGAATGCAAGCACTTAAGAATTAGCTCTCGAGCTCTACCCTAGGGTTGCAAGAAGTAATCCAAGCGATAGGAGGAGTGAGGATACAAGTGGAGGATCTTAGTTCGAGGATGGATCACATTGAGGGCACACTTAAAGAAACATGATACCTTGATAGGAGCTTCACTAGCCACGAAGAGGAGAAAGGCCCTTCGGGGCTGCAAGAGTGAGTGTCACTATTTCTCCCAATCTCACTTATGTTTTGACATGATTTTTATTGCATCGGAGACTATGCATTGGTTATGTGTGGGGAAGGGAGTATTAAGCACTTAGGGAATTTCATTCTTGGATTTCCTCAGTGCATATTCATGCTTTTGTTAGTATTTTTTCTTGATTGTTGGTGATTTTGGTTTTTGATTGTTGAGGGATGTTTTTGGATGGATATTTGGTGGCATGACATGCTATTCTAGGTTTTCTGGTTTGCATTGGGTAGGTTGTTTTAGAATATTGGGGGTGTATTTTTGTGATTGATCTTATCTTTTGTAGCATGAAGCCCACTTTTGGGGCAATTTGTGCTACACCAAAAAAGTTGAAAAAATTGAAAAATGAAAAAAATACGGAAAACTTGAAAACCCAAAAGGGCGACTTGGGTAACAGTGGGAAAATCCTGAATTGGTCGAAATACCTCGGTAAAAATGAGAGGCTAGACCTGGCTAGGCTTACTAGCCTAGGCAAAAATGAGAGGGTGCGTGGAAAAAGGTGAGAAGTGAGTACCCTCTGTGTGTTAAAGCTAGGATGAAAAACTGAAAGGGCTCCTAGGCAAAATGAGAGAAATTGAGAGAAAACAAAAATACTATGCTGACGATACATTTGACTCCTTGGTTGTAACTAGGTTGAGAATCATGAATTATCCCTATGTTACAACCAACTAGATGGCTCTTGGATTTCCTTGGTGGGTTTTTTTTTGTGAGAAGACTCTTGGATTTCTTTTAGGGATCATTTTGGGAAAAGTTAGCTAGCTTTACACTCATCTTCTTTGCTTACCTTTTTCCACATTTTAATTTATGGGTGATTAGATTGCTTATGTTCTTTGAGGAGTGTGGGAGTTGTGAGATTCTTACTCTTTTTGGGGGTAAACAGTGTAATCTAGGAATAAGTTGGATGTCTCGGTTAACTGATGCTTCACGCTACATTTCGCTTAATTCTTTGTCTTGTCTCTATTTACTCTAGGACGAGTAAAGGGTTAAGTGTGGGAAGTCTGTTGTACTTCATTTTGCGTGCATTAACCATTCCATTCGGCATAGTATTTAGCTTGTTTTATTTGGTGGATTGCTAGTATTAGTTGAGTTTACATGACAAGGGGTTTAGGCGGCATTTGTGTGATTTTCTTGTCTAAATTCCGCATTTTGTAGACTAAATTAGTACTAATGGAAATCTTGTATCCATGGGCTCCTAGATCTTCCATTTGATCATCTTCGTTATTCACCCGTGGGTACTTTTTGGTTACATTCCACGTTAAGGCCATATGTAAGGGCGGTAGAAGATTTGAAGGCCGTTCGCAAGAACGGTAGAAGAGATCGAAGCCATTCACATCTAAAATGGTAGTAGTAAAAGGCTACGAACATCAATGCGTGGTAGAAGGAGATTGGAGTCAATGATAGGCGGCAACGAAGATCAAAATGGTTAATTAAGAAACGGGGAATCGTGGTCCGATGAGTTGTGCCAAAGTCTGAGAACGATCTGAGAAAATTAGCCTTCCAGGTTAATTCCATTGGATTTTTCTTCTCGAGCACTACAAAATCAACTACTAGAAAACTAAAAAAGGACTAACGGTTCACCCGTAGTGAAGGAAACAAGTTCAACTGGCTAAGGTACCATGGGTCGGCACGGGCCATTCATGGTTAGGCACCAACAGTCCACGCCAAAGGAGTTGGCTAGTACTAACAGTATTCAGCACGAGGCTATGGCAAGGACCGCGCCAAATCTCACAGGCTGCATAAAAGAGTTCATAACTTCACTCAAAATAAGATAAGTATGGGCGCAGACCGTCCCATTTACAACGGCCCCGTTCCAAGTCCAAGATCCCAAGACTACCCAACAACCCATGCTAAAGGCCACACCCCGTGCCAAGTTTCTGATCAGACCAAGCGTATAGATGACGGTGCATGAAAAAAATCATGCCATATGGTTCAGAAGTTCCAAATCCATCTCGTGATGATGACTCGTGACGATGACTCGTGCCAAGACCCGCGCCCCATTGTTCAGAATTTCCAAATCCTACACGTTTATGGTGGCCCACATCAAAGGAAATAGTCCGCCCCAGATGATGCGATGTAGCTCACCCCAGATCTAGCATCCCATACAGGATGAAGAGACACGGCCCATGCCAGGTCATGTAGCCCGTGACAAGCACATGGCGCAGACCGCACCATCCGCGATGGCCTGCGCTGGGTGGCAACTGAACTAGGGTTTAGTAATTTTTGGCCTATCTTGGGCCTATATTTAGGCCCAATATCCTTCTCCTATGAGTATAGCCTTAGTCTACTAGGTTAAAAGAGTAGAAGAGAGAGTTGATAGATTTATTTCATTCTTAGGCTATTAGGAGAGCAACTTTAGAGACAAAAACATTGTCTCCTTTTTTTTCTTTACTTTTATTTTAGCTTTAAACCTAGATGTGGAATTAAAATTCATATTTGAATTCCATATCTATGGATTATTTAAAATATCTTGGGGATAAATTGTAGCGCATGGTTTAATATTTATTTTGTGAGATTTCTATAGTTCATCCCAATTTTGTGTTCATGATATTATTGTGATTGTTCTTGAATATTTGAAATGTACAAATAGTACACCACATTAGAACACACTTTGTGCTATATTCATGTATGGTACAAATATTGATGCCACCTTAGGAAGAAAAACCTGTATGTTAGAATAGATAAGGGAGTATGTTGCGTCTGCGTGAGTGTGTGCACGGGATACTCAAGTATTGCTCTGGCTTATTTTCCATCGTACCAGTCTTAGATGATTACGTAAAGTAGTCTGAGAGGTTACAGGTAGAGATAATGCATAGTATCAAGATAGGGTTGTACGAATCCCTAATATCATAGATAAGGTGCCAACGACCCCCCTTGGTCTAATTGATAGGACCATGGGGAAGTAGTGCATACGTGGTGGTAGCCTGGGATATAATCGCACGGGGGAGAAATAGACCTACAACAATGGTCAGACCTTGTTGTACTCCCCTAATTATGATGGTAGTGTCGATGGAGGGTTGCGAGCGCACCCGACGTGACAGGTACGGGGAAGTGTATGTCATCGGCCACTCCATATGTTATAAATACTCTATTATGTTGTCTAGTAAATATTACATGTGAATGAATCAAGAATTGAAACATTAGATTAACCATGTTGCGTAGTGATTCCCCAAGTGTTTAGCTTTATAAATTAATTGTTCTTTTTACTTTTATGTTTAGTAGTGTCAATTGAAAAAACCGAACCCCCCTTTTTTGGTTTGCATTTACTAGCTATTCCTTTCACTCATACGGATTGAAAACCCGTACAAGGTTGTGTTTTTAGTTGATACTTGAGCCCTAGTATCTCCGTGGACAAACCTAGGGCTTACCTCTAACTACACTATCGGTAGAGTAACAGTGAAAATGAATGCAGAACTATAAATTTCTATCTTTGAACTTTTCCACAAAAGTCGATGCTCAGGTTAATTAGCTATAATTAACTACCTTGGGTGGAGATGAGTCAAAACACTTGCATCGATGGAATAGTCCGGATGATCGAAACCAAGTTTAACTAACGTCGTTGGCACGACTTATTCACAAAGCCACAAAAATGAGGCCACATCAACGGAACTGCACCAATGGCATCTGAATGATAAAAACCAAGTTTTTTTAACATCGTTGGCATGATGCATTCACACCAAAGCCACTACTCACTAACGGGGTTGTCAAGAAGTGTTTTCTTGACTAGTTTCGGTTGGAAGCTCTCATAGTTAGGCTTCAAACGGTGGCCATTCACTTTGAAGACTTTCGAAGTATCCCCACTCATTATTTCAACCACTCTATGTGGGAAAAATTTCACCACCCCAAAAGGCCCAATCCATTTCGGCCTCAATTTTCCTGGAAATGTCAAAGTCCTTTCTATTGATTAAGCTATCATGCTTAGCCTTGGTTTTTTCCTTGTAATTTCTGGGAGAACCAAGGAGATGCGAGGCTAGATCCCTATGCAAACTAATTCAAACCAAGGTATCAAGGATGGAGGGACGATAACCAACCTCAAGGATACCGGGGGAGGACAAGCCCCTTCTTAGCCATACCCTCAAGGTGAAAGCTCTTTTAACAACCATACCTTAATCTTCAAGTCGGGTCAAGAAGAGATCTTAGAATCCATCGGTCAATTGAGCAAGAAACATGACGTGTTCACAGAGAGGACAAGGCGTGAGATTGAAGATCTTAGTAATATAGCCTTCTCGAGTGTCAAAAACCTTGAAGTTCATGTCAGGCAACTTGCCACCTCTGTGAGCCAACTTGAAGCTAAGGAGTCCAGAAAAATCCCTTCCCAGCCGAACATCAGTCCAAGGAACAAGAGTGCACTCAAATTGAGAAGCGGGAAGGAAGTTTGTGAGTCTGAGAAGAGGGTTATGCAAGAGGATGATAGGGCATTGGAGGCTACCAAGGCACACTTCCAAGAAGAGGATATTGTCATCAAGGAGGTACCTTCCAAAGAGCTTCCACTGCCTGAGGCACAAGCTACTATTCCACCTCCATTTCCAAATGCTTTGAGGGAAAAGCCAAAGGTGGTGACCAATGATGCAAAAATTTGAAAAGTCTTCAAGAAGGTCGAGCTAACCATACCTATCTTGGAATTGATTGAACATGTGCCATCATATGATAAATTTCTTAAAGTTTCATGTACAAAGAAAAGAAGTAGGCCAACTAAGAGGTTAGGAAATTTAAAAATTAGGGGAGTCTCTATTTTTTGAACCATAAAAATTTTCCTAAGAAATGCGACGACCCCAAAATGTTTTCTATCCCTATCTCCTTAGGTGGTAAAATTTTTTAAAACTCCATGATAGATTTAGGTGCATCCATCAATATGATCCCTTATAGTCTATATGGACGCCTAGAAACAGGTGAGCTTAGGGAAACTAGAGTGATTGTCCAACTCGCTGATCATTCCCAAGCTAGTCCTCGTGGACTAGTAAAGGTTGTGATGGTGCGAGTTGACATGTTGGTTTTTCCGGTTGACTTTTATATCCTAGATGTGGCAAACGACTATAGTGCACCGCCAATAATTTTGGGGAGACCTTTCCTCAAAACGTCTAGGACTAAAATTGATGTCCACTTGGGAACCTTGACTCCAGAAGATGAGATAGATAAAGTGGAATTTGATATCTATAAATCTAGGCATGAGCCAAAATATTCTTCTATTATATGCAAAGGAGTACCCTTATTTGATGAGCATGATGAAACCCCTTGTGTTACCAATGAGCACGAACATTTGAATGAATCCTGTTTTGATGATATTGTTGATGAGTCTGATGAACTGCATTATCCTATAGATAAAGTGTATGTGCTAGATTGTTTTTCCATACTAACTAACGTGCAGCGGGAAAGGGAGAGTATCAAGGGTTTAAAACCTCCTTGACCTCCCCCTAACCCCAAAGTGACATTCACGAACTCAATGCTAGCGAGACACAAAGATTCATTTCCCATCACAGACAAGAGGTCTGAAGGTAAGGATGGCTTGTTGTGGAGACTCTCCTGGACGATGTAATCATGGGTGGAGTTTCCGGTGGACATTCCGGAGACCCACATATAGGCATTTCTAACTAGACTTGCATGAAAAAGAAATAAGTCGTGAGGACGACAATTAATAAATGGTGTTTCTTTTTGTCTTTCATGCTTTGAGTAGTAATTAGATAGATTTTGCATGTTCTTGTTTGAAGGATGTTTGAGATGAAACTCTTGTTTGATTTGAAAATTTGAGTTCGAGACTGTGATTGTGTTTGGATGGAATTATATTTGATGGGTGACATAGTTTTTTGGCAAAAGAGGGAAAAACTAAGAATTAGGTCAAAATTTTGGCAATCTTGTGCCAAGACCTAACACGGTCCGCACCAAGGGCGTAGGTCCGTGCCATGAGAGTTGGCGCGAGGGGATGCCCATGCCAAGGAGTTTGGCACGAGAAGTTGATTCGTGCCAGAATGTTTGGTGTGAGGATTTTTTCGTGCCCGATGTTTGGCGTGAGGCTTGGTTCGTGCCAAGCTCATATTGCGCTAAAAATCAATTTTCCGTTGCCAAGTTTTTCCAAAAATGCAAATTTTCAAAAATTCTGAATTTATAACTCAAAAAATGTATTTTTGGTTCAAAATTTTTGAAATTCCCTAATTTCTTAGGATTTTTTATGCAAATAGTACTTCCTACATTCCTAGGAATTAATTGATTTGTACTATTGTCCCCTAATTTAAAATTTTGAAAATTCCATTCTTATCCGAATTGTACCTCCTTATCACCTAGGCTGAAATTCTAAATCCATAATACACTTTTCCACCTAATTTCATCATTTGACACATTCTTTCTTCTCAAGAAATACTCACTCAGACACACTCTTTGTGAAACTAAAAATATTGAAGCTTTTCTTCCAAAAATTAGCAATTCTTGTTTCTTCTTGTGTGAATCTTGCAATTCTTAGCTTCAAATTCCGGGTAATCCATTGAACTTTTTGTTTATATACTTGATTGACATTGTGGCGGTGTTATGAAAAGCATGATTCTTGAATGAGTGTGTGTTTGTGAGATAAATGTTTGGGCTTGTATGTATGATCATGTGTTGAATAAAGTTTGGGTAGTTTGATGTGCTATTGTGTTTGAATGATATGTTCTTCATGTATTGGGTGATTTGGGGAGTAGATGAATCTTAGTTGCATAGTCTTATTGATGGGTTGTCGATGACTTACATGAGATTATTGTTCAATGAAGATGATCTTGTTTAAATGGCCTTCATGCTTAAATTATCATGTTTTGAATTTCTAGGCTATTTGAGTAGGATATACTTGTTGAATGACAATGTGAGCCATGTCTTTTGTTGAAGATCACATTACCACTTTTTGCCTCATTTTGTTAGGATACCACCCAAAAGGAATACTTTGGAGAAAGGAAATTCCACTTGGGGTGAGAAGAGAAAGAAACCGGTGAATGGTGCAAACCATGAATCGATAACTCTTACTCTTCGAAACCCCGCCATTGTCACCAATGAGTTTATAGGACTATCTAATATTTTCATGACTGTAGCATGTAGGTGGAAGTTTTTGAGAGAACTAAAGAGGAGTATACTAAAGACCGGCTTCGTATGCAAGGACACCTTGGAGGCTCCAGGCTTACTCGAGCCCATGACCTATCCCTTGGGCAGAGTAAGTTTAGAGGGGTTCTTAGAAACACATTCTAAGACGTACATCAGGTGGGCCCTAGAGTTTCTAACTACTCTTTGGTCGGTCACTGACGAGAATGGACACAAGGCGATCAACTTCAATCTTGATGACAAGGAGTATCAGATGACACACCGGGAGATAGCCCGTGCCTTGGGTTGGAGGTACTGAAAAAAATCCCTAGGACACACTATCAAGGGATGCCTTTTTCTCTTGAGAACTTTTGGAGGCAGCTAACGGGGACTAATCAGACGAATGTGTGCAAGAGCACCGCCTTGGTTCATCCAATATTTCATTACATTCACCGACTATTGGATATGAGGGTTTTCTACCACGGTGAGCTAACGCAATGGCTAGGTTTGAATGTTTAGTGCCTTTGGGAAATGACTCCTGAGGGTAATTTCTACCCGAACCTAGTGGGGGAACTTTGTACACGAGTGCACGATGATGGGGGAAAGAAAGAGTGGTAAGATAGCTATGGGCGGCATGGTAGGTCTACTAGCGCATCACTTAGGGCATCCAGTTACACAGAGAGCAATGGTTAACTTGGGACGATTGGGTACAAGGTATAATATCAAGAAGTTAGCCAAAGCATCCATGGTGAGACCTATGCCATCAGAGGGTATATATATAGGGCTTTATGGAGGAGCGAGCACTTGTAACTTCATGGTACTTCCACAGCAGGAACGCACTGCCATCATCCATGACACATGCTTGGATAACCTATTTATGGAGCCAGACTGATGCTTTGAGAGAGAGTTCTATAGATTCTTAGCAACCCTGAAGATAGACATTATTGAGGCCGAAGGTGAGACATCTTCGAGAGCACATCATAGTAACTCTCACATGTCCACAGACATCATTGACCAATTGCAAGCAATTGGGAATCAACTTTTGAGCTCTACCCTAGTGTTGCATGAGGTAGTCCAAGCGATAGGAGGAGTGAGGATGCAAGTTGTGGAACTTAGTTTGAGGATGGATTGCATTGAGGGCGCACTTCAAGAAATAGGATACCTTGATAGGAGTTTCACTAGTCACGATGAGGAGGAAGGCCTTTCGGGGCCACAAGAGTGAGTGTCACTATTTCTCCCAACCTCACTTATGTTTTGACATGAGTTTTGTTGCATTTGAGACTATGCATCGTTTATGTGTGGGGAAGGGAGTCGTGGGCACTTAGGGAGTTTCATTCTTGGATTTCCTCGATGCTTTTTCTTGTTTTTGTTGGTAGTTTTCTTAATTGTTGGTGATTTTGGATTTTGATTGTCGAGGGATGTTTTTGGTTGAATATTTGGTGGTATGACATGCTATGCTAGAGATTCTAGTTTGCATGGGGTAGGTTGTTTTAGGATATTGGTGGTGTATTTTTGTTTTATATGAAGCCTGCTTTTGGGGTGATTTGTGCTACACCAAAAACAATGAAATTAGAAAAATGAAAAAAATAATACAAAAACCCGGACAAGTTGAAAACCTGAAATGGCTACTTGGGTAACATTGGGAAAAGCCGAATAGATTGAAAGACAGCTAAAAATGAGAGGCTAGGCCCAGCTAAGCTTACGAGCCTAGACAAAAATGAGAGGCCGTGTGGAAAAATGTGAGAAGTGAGTACCCTTTGTAAGTTAAAGCTAGGATGAAAACCCAAAAGGGCTCCTAGGAAAAATGAGGAAATTGAGAGGAAACAAAAAACTAAGTTGACGATACATTTGACTCCTTAGTTATAACTTGGTCGAGAATCACGAATTATCCCTATGTTACAGCCAAGTCGACAACGGCTCTTGGATTACTTTAGGGATCATTTTGGGAAAAGTAAGCTAGCTTTACACCCATCTTCTTGGCTTACCCTTTTTCACATTCTACATTTGGGTGATTAGATTGCTTATGTTCTTCGAAGAGTGTGAGAGTTGTGAGATTCTTACTCTTTTTGGGGGAAACATGGTAGTCTTCAATTAACTTATGCTTGCATGCTACATTTTGCTTTATTCTTTGTCTTGTATTTATTTACTCAAGGACTAGTAGAGGGTTAAGTGTGGGGCGTCTGATGTGCTTCATTTTGCGTGCATTAACTATTGCCTCTGGCATAGATTTTCGCTTATTGTGTTTGGTGGTTTGCTAGTATTAGTTGAGTTTATGTGACAAGGGATTTGGACGGACATGTTTGGTTTTCTTGTTTAAATCCCACGTTTTGTAGACTTAATTAGAACTAATTGACATCTTGTATACACGGGCTCCTAGATCTTTCATTTGATCATCTTTAGTGGGTCGCCCGTGGATACGTTTTGGTTACATTCTATGTGAAGGCCGTTCATAAGGGCGTAGAAGATATTGAAGGTTGTTCGGAAGAATGGTAGATGAGATCGAAGGACATTCACCTATAGAATAGTAGTAGACGAAAGCCACAAACATCAATGCGTGGTAGAAGGAGATTGGAGTCAAAGATAGGCGGCAACGGAGATCAAAGTGGCCAATGAAAAAATGGGGAATCGTTGTCCGATGAGTTGTGCAAAAGTCTGAGAACGATCAAAGAAGAATCCTTCAAGGCTGATTCCATTGGATTTGTCTACTCGAGCACTATAAAATCCAAAATTGATAACTAGAACTCTAAAATTGGACTAACGGTTCACCCGTAGCAAAGGAAAAAAGTTCAACCGACCAAGGTACCAGTGGTCAGCGGGGGCCATTCATGGTTAGGCACCAATGATCCGTGCCAAAAGAGTCATCCCGCACCAACAATATCCAGCATGAGGCTATGGCGTAAATCGTGCCATATCTCACGGCCAGCGTGCACGAGTTCAAGACTTCACTCAAAATTGGCTAAGTATGGGCATGAACCATCCCATTCACGAAGGCCCTTGTCATTCCAAGTTCAAGATTCTAAGACCAGCCTACGGCGCGCGCCAAGACTTCTTAGCAGACCGATGCTCCAGACGAAGGCCGGCACCAAGACCCAAACCCCACACCCCGTGGTTCAGAATTTTAAAATCCATACTACAAATGGCGGCCCATGTCAATGGCCACGGTCTGTGCTAGACAACATGATGCGGTCCTTGCCAAATCTAGCGCCCCATGCCGGATGAGGGTACATTGACCGCGCTAGATCCTACAGGCCACGACAAGTACATAGGGTTTTGTCACTAGGGTTTAGTCACTTTTGACCTATTTTGGGCCTACTTTTAGGCTCAATCCCCTTCTCTTATAAATATAACCTCAGTCTACTAGGTTAAATATGTAAAAAGTAAAGTAGATAGTTTTATTCCATTCTTAGGCTATTAGGAGAGAAAAACTCTGTCTCTTTTTTTTTCTTTTCGTTTTTCATCCTAGATGTAGAATTTGAATTCATATTTTAATTACATATCCATGGAGTAGTTTCCATAGCTTAGGGATAAATTGTAGGCGCATAGTTTAACTTTTTTTTGTGAGATTCTATTGTTCATCCTAATTTTGTGTTCATGATATTATTGTGATTGTTTTTGATTGTTTGAATTGCATGAATATTTCACCACATTAAGCACACACTTTGGGCTATATTCATATATGGTGCAAATATTGCTGCCCTCTTGGAAAGAGAAACCCAGATGTTAGAATGGGTAAGGGAGTACATTGCATCCGCATGAGCATGTGCACGAGAGACCCAAGTATTGCTCTGACTTATTTTCCATCGTACCAGTCTTAGCTGATTACGTAAAGTAGTCCGAGAGGTTATGGGTATAGATACTGCATAGTAGCAATTTAGGGTTTAAGAAGCCCCAGTATCATAGATAAGGTGCCAATGACTCCTTGGCCTAATTGATATGACCAAGGGAAAGTAGTGCAGTCATGGTGGAAGCTTGGTACGTAATTTCATGGGGAGAAACATACCTACAAAAATGGTCAGACCTTGTGGTACTCCCCTAATTACGATGGCGGTGCGATGAATGGTTGCGAGTGCACCCAACGTGATAGGTACGGGGAAGTGCATATCATCTGCCACACAACATGTTATAAATACTCTCTTAGGTTGTCTAGTAAATCTTACATGTGAATGAATCAAGGATTGAAACATTAGATTAACCATGTAGCGCAATGACTTCCCAAGTTCTTAGCTAATTATATTACTTCCTTTCAATTTTATGCATTGTAGTTGATAATATGAAAATCCAACCCCCCTCCCCTTTGTTGTTTGCATTTACTAGTTATTCCCTTCACTCTTACAGATTGAAGACCCCAACGAGGTTGTCTTTTTAGTTGATACTTAAGCTCTAGCATTTCTGGGGAAAAACCCAGGGCTTACCTCTAACTATCATTTAGGGAGCATAACATAAGGGACATTTTTATAAGATTTACGCAAAAAGATAAGGTTTTATACAGGAATGGCACGTCGCCCGGCTATACCTTGCACACCCAGCCTTGGCTCGGGTTAATTAGCTACAATTAACGACCCTAGGTGGAGGCAAGTCACCTAGGGTCAGTGGAGTGTGTGTATCAAGTCTAACCAAACTTACACTGTTTCTAGGAGGTGATTTTTTATGGTGTTGTGAAGAGATAGACATGGATGCAGTAAGGGGGGATCATCATTTGGCTCAGGACCATTAGAATCAGATAGGATGTTCTTATATGGAAAATTAAGAAAGGAAATAAGACCAGATGGTGGTATATGTAGCACTATTTTCTTATGATCAGATGTGTGATCATGAATAATGCATCAGAGGTCTTGTAAGGGAAGAGATTATTATAGAAAACAACATCCCTAGCAACCAAGACTGCCTTGTTCAGAAGATTATAAAGTTTGTAACCCTTTTGTAGGGATGAGTATCTCAAGAATATGTAGGGTACTGACCTTGGACTGAATTTTTGTTTATTTGGACTGAGGTTTGTGGCATAACAAAGGGAACCAAAGACCTGCATTTGAGATACATCAGGAGGTTTGTGAAATAAAACTTCATAAGGAGTTTTCCAATGTAGAACTGAAGAAGGAAATATGTTCATGATATAAGTTGCAGTGAGAATTGATTCACCCCAGAGATGTAAAGGTAGGTTCGATTGATGCATGAGAGGTCTAGCTATATGATGGATGATTCGGTGTTTTCTTTCAATCACACCATTTTTCTGTGGTTAGTATGAACATGAACTCTGATATATGATGCCTAAATTAGCAAAGAATTGAGAGAGAATATTATTGACAAACTCACTCCCATTATCAGTTCTGATCTTTCTAATTTTAATATCATACTGAGTTTTGAACATATGAATGAAGTGCTTAATGATAAAGGGAACCCGATCTTTGGATTTGATTAGAAAAGTCCAGGTGGCTCTACCGAAGTCATCTACTATGGTTGAGAAAGAATGAGCTCCATTGTTGGTTTTAACCCTAAAAGGTCCATTTAATCCATATGAAGTGTGTTAAATGGAATAGATGAATGATCAGCTTTATTAGGAAAAAGGTAACTTGGTTTTTTTAGCAATAGAACAAATGCTGCAAAATTTATTCATGCTTGGAAGATTCATGTGTTTGAGTACAATATCAGATGGATGGCCTAGTTTACTGTGTAAATGGGAGGTTGTCGCCATACCTCTCAAAGTTATATTTTTAAGCCCTAATGCTTCATATCTACAATTAAGTAGATAATGGCAAGTCGGGGCCGTCCACAAGAAGAGGGATCTTTTCAAGTGTTTAAACATATATAGGAGAAAACATACTAGGCATACGCATATATAGATATACATGAAAGTATGTAAAATGGGGGGAGAGGGGGGGTTGGTCCTAAAATATCAAGTTGAATAACAAAAACTAGCAAAGAGAACTATGTTAATCATGCAACAACAACTAAAAAGATGATTAAAAAAAATTAACGGAGCCTTGGGGGAAATCGACTTCCACTTCCAAACTTCCTATAGCTCATTGATTCATTCACTCATTCAATTACAGTATTCACTATGGGGAGTGCAATCAATTCTCATTTGAAGATCAACATTCTATCCTTCTTAATAGTAGTTTGCAATGACAAGCAATGACCATTTGCAAACTTTATTGATGATCACCCTAGGAAAACAACACCATACAAGTATTTCATCAATGGAATTTCACCCAAAGGACCATAGGTTTGACAACAATGAGCCTTCTACCAAAGACATAGTCATTTGACCAAACAAAACATTTATTAGGTTAAACCTGGAACAAACCACATTCAAGGTTTAACCTTTCTTTACATCTGTGGGATAAATATGAGAACAATCCTAATTAACCATAGCATGTTACACGAAAGCGCAGCTTTCTCTGTAGTGTTGTCACAGAGCCGCCCGCACTCATCTAGTAAGAAAACCACACATTATAGACAAGAAGTTCTAAATCCATGCTTTTGGATTTCATGTCAAATGAGCTAAGAAATTTGCAACTTTCCTAACACCCTAACACTTCAATCATACAAAAATTTCATATACTCAAACAACCCATGGTATAAATGAGGTAAAACACAATATTAATGGCATAATAAAAGCTCTCCAATAAATGTTCATAAATAAGCAAATATAGAATCTTACTACACAAGTTCAGAAGGTTCAATCAATTGCTCCCAAGAAATCGATTTAGCTACTAGAGTTCATACTAAATAATACTAACAAACCAAACATAATACAACAGAAATGAAAGATGAAAATGGTTGAAAACTAGGGTTAGAATAGTAACAAAATTGCATGAAGAAGGAGTTCTAAATGAGAGAGGAAAAAGAATGCTATTTATAGTACAAAAATGATAAGGTTGGGTTCTGGCGCAACGGGTTCGTCGCGACTCACGACGGGCACCAAAATTTACCCTTGTCTTCTTTTCTTCTTCTTTTAGCTTGCACTCTTCTTCACAACTATCCCTCTCATTCTTCAAGTCTTCAAATCTTTGAAGCAAGTCTTCTAAGTCTTCAAAAGATGATATTGAACGGCCTATGGTCTTCAAGTTTTCAAATCTTTGAAGAAAGTCTTCAAAGTCTTCGAAATGTAATCTTCAATGGCCTCCAGTCTTCAAGTCTCCGTGCTCATCCTTAGTCATGCAAAATCCACTTAGAAGAGGTAAAAAAGCGCAAAGTCCCTCTTACCTCTCCTAAGAGAATTTCAAAGGAAAACACAAGCTCTTGATAGTAAAAGAGCACAAAAGTGATCCTAAAAAGTACCAAATTATGCACATAAAATGGACACATCAAACCTCCTAAAAAGTCGTCCTTTCAGGTTTTCAACCTATATGGCCCCCCAATGTTTCCTAAGATGCCCTCTCGGGTTTTCAACTTAGCAGGATTCTTTTTATTTATTTATTTTTTTCTTTTTCACTTTCTAATAAACTGTTTTTCAATTTTTTTTCATGTTTCTCCAATGCAAAAAGTAGCAAAGTGCTTTCCAAATGTTAAGGCTAAAAGCATCATCCAAGTACATCAAAAGGAAAGCATCCCCAAAACAAAAGGGAAAAATATCCAAAACAAAGCAAAAGAAATATCCAAAAGTAGCAAGTCTAGAAAAAAGTCCCCAAACCTAGCAGTGAGATCAGTAAATAACCCTCCCCACACTTAGAGTGCTACATTGCCCTCAATGTAGAAAACTAGGGCAAAAGTGTACGTAGTGCAGGATAGAAATGGTAAGAATATAAAGCTCACAAATCACTGCTGTGAGGAAGAGGGACCACAACAAAAATACTGCTGCTGATAATGAGTCATCCAATCTGTGCTCCTCTGCCTCCTAGCTTTATGCCTCTCTTCTCTAGGATCAGGGCCTGAGACACCACCTACCTGGGACTGCATCTCATGGATGCGAGCCGATAGGTGGTCAATCTCCTCATCTATGTCGATCAAGCTCTGGGAGACAAACACATTGTGCTCCAGTATCATGTTGTCTTGGCGACGGAAACCATTATGCATGGTCTGTATCATACACTCATACAAATTAGGTGGAGGTTAGGAGTAGTGAGGTAGCACATAATCTTCCTACATAGGTTTGGATTCTGGTGGAGGCTGTGGGGAGTACTGCTGCTGTCGCTCAGAGAAAGGCAAGCTGTTATCATCCCGTTGGACCAGGGCTGGACCAAGGTCATGGAGCTCACACTGAAACTCTTCTCTGTATGAAGAGTCTAGTGAAATTTTCAAGTGCGCTAGGAGTGTACCAAACTCCAACTTCGTCTTGTTGGGCTGAGGAAGTGCCATGAATGTGACCTTCTTGGCGACATATAACCAATGAAATACCCATGTGGTCCATGTGGCGCTAGGCATCTCGAATCGTACCAACCTCTCTGCAGTGATGAGGTAGGAAGTGCACCTCCCTAAGCACGGAAAATTAGCTGGTGGGACCAATCCTAGATACTCCGCCAAGAGGCCGGTCATGCATCCAACCATAATCTTCCCCCTTGGCTTCCCCGTCACCTCTACAATTCTCTTCATCCATATCTCGGCCCATAACTTATATCCCAATCCCTCACTCGTCAAGTGCCATAAGAAGTGAATGTCGTTGCCCAGAACATTTGTTAGCTCCGCCGAGCAAAGCACTGTGCTAGTTAAAAGTCGGTGAACATAACGGACTGCAGGATGGATAATGACACTACTCTTATCATGGGAGTTCTTTGCCCTCATGTTGATGGCACTCCTGAATCGCATGTCATCTTCAATCGATCGGTTATGGGCCTATGGGTCCAGCCTCGCCCGTATCTTAGCAGTGTTCCATCCAAATGCTTCCTCAACCTGCGAGATGGTCATCTCCCGAGGTATATCATCTAGGTGGAAAGTGATGTACCTCTCACATGGTTGATCATCACTCATGCTGCATATTCTGACCGTGGACAGGAACTCTAGTGTGTGTCACCGGTAGGATGGGGCACTCTTGCCCATGAAACCCTTCAACCACCTTTGGCAAGGAGGCATCAGACTGGCTGGGTGAGCCTAAGAGCGTCCAATGTGGGCACGTTTACAAAACTCATCTTCTTGAGCTGACGCATGACCAGGGCCTCCCAGCTCTACACATAGGGCCCAGTCATCTGGGTCAAACCTATGTACCTATCAGGAGGAGAAGGTATAGGGCTCGACTCCGGAGCCCGGCGGAGGTGGAGGTGGAGGTGGAGGTGGAGCAATGGTGCGCCAACCTTAGGGAGGAGCCCTAGGTCTCTTGGTAAGGGTCATATCTAACAACCACATCAAACAAGTCAAACACACAAGAATATACATACATGCAATATTACAAAATCATACCCAACCTTAAACTAGTTTTTCCAACAACATAAACCAAATCAAATCTAAGCCAACTAGTTCAAGTCCTAACCACAATTGCATATACAATCTATGTCATATTCAACATACCCATATTCTCAAGTCCATTAAGTTCTCACATAGTTGAACATCTAATATGCTATCCCATAATCACACTCATGCCTAACTAGTTTGGCAACCATTAGTACGTTCATAACGTTAACATTAAAGGACCATGGACAAACTATCATAAGCATATTAACATTGCATCCAAATATCAACTATGTCTAAACAAGGGCCAATATGCCTAATATCCAGTATAAGCCACAACCAATTCTCAACCAAGGCAACAATGATAACACAATGCAAGCACAACACCAAAATGAGCAAATAAACACGATCACAATGAGCATAATGCTATCCCACATCCAACCAAATCATAAACACAATAAGAACAAGTCCTAGTCAAAGTCAAACTACCAAACATCACCCACATTTATCATTGCAAAATATCAAACATAATGATCTATACAAGATATTTTCAATTCAAGACCAAATTGTGAAGAACTATAATAACATGCTCAATATATCATCATTCACAAAATGCACAATTTTCATCAAAATTAAACTACACACAATTCACAAATCAAATGTTCTAAAGTGAGTAATTTTACCACTAGTATCTAGGAAGATGAAACAATTAAGCCCACAACTAAGTTGAGCCAAATTCTCCCAAATTTGAGAAATCCCCCAAAACTAGGATTTTGGGATTTTCACAAATTTGGTTGATTTGGGGGTGTTTTTGGAGTGTTGAGAGGTTAGGGAAAATGGGTTATGTATGGGGAACGGATTTGCGGTGGTGTGGTGGTCGGGGTTGATGGAATTCTGTGGAGAGGATGGAAGAGATGAAGGAGCGGCGAAGAAAATGAAGGGGAGAAAGTTGTTTTAAGCAAAAATTCTAGTTTTGCCCATTTTTCAAATCTATTCTGCAAGTCTGTCGTGACTCGCGGTGTGTTCATTGCGACTCGTGATGGGTAGGTCAAAAGGTGCATCCAGTCAGGGCCTTGGTCATGAATCGCGACCACTTTGTTGCGACTCGCGATGGTCCATTGCGACTCGCGACAAGGCCATCGCGGCTCACAAAAAGTGGTACTCGAGAGCTCCATTTTCAGCAAAAAAAATTCTGATTTAGTCGCAACTCACGACCACTTCATCATGACTCACAATGGTTCGCCGTAACTTGCGATGAGGCCATCACGGCTTGTGAAAACTGGAGTCTTAGGGTTCAAAATTCCCCCAAATGTTTTGAGCCCATCGCGAGTCTCACCAGGTACTTAGAAAAAATTTAGATTTCATCTCTTACCCAAGCTTTTCCATCTTAACTCCAAGCATTTTTCCCCGCATCCATCAAATGCCTTGGATTCAAATTGCTACATCAGGAAAAACAAACCGTGAAAAACACAAAGGAAAACAATGAAACTAATGAAAAAACTCAAAACCATGCAACATCAACAGAAAGTCACGAATGATGATCCGAATGATTAAAACCAAGTATATTTAACGTTATCGGCATGACTTACTCCCCTTCTTGGAGCTTACTCACAAAAACAACCAAGATGATTGGTCCCCTTTCTCCGATCCGGATCAAAACAATCGGGATTCACATCACCCCCAACAAAACATTCTTCAAATAGCTAAGGGTTTCTTCATGTTCCCTCAACATTTACAACAACTCACCTTTTTGTTCCATGGTGATCTCAAGCACGTGAGTATTCGGGGGTTTCTCTCCTTCTCCAAGGGGTGAACATTTAAGAGCTTTCGGTGGTGGTTTGCACTCTTCCACCGAAGTCTTCTAAAGAGAAGGAGGGAAAACCACCCTTATTGGCTTACCCGTGGACGCATGAAAAGTGTTGGATGTTGCTTTACCAAGAGTGTATTCGCCATTGTTGTTTTCCTTCAAGTTAGTACTAACAACATTTGAAATCAAGGCATCATTAAAAAACATCATCTATGACAACATTTAAGGAACTTCCATCTTTGGGCTCAATTATATCTTTCTCTTTATCATCAATAACATGAATAGCTTAGAAGGAATGATATCTACTAGGATGATCAATAGAATTATTAGTGTCAAATTCTACCTTCCGCCCATTTAATTCCATGGTCAATGTTCCTTTATGCACGTCAATTATGGTCCTTGAAGTCCTTAGAAATAACCTTCCTAAAAGAATAGGTTTGGAACTATTGTCACCTCCCATTTCAAGAACATAATAGGCCACGGGGAATGTTAAAGAATCCATTTCCACTAACACATCCTTCACAATACCTTTTGGGTATGTGTTAGAGTGATCGGCTAATTGGATAACAACTACATTTTTTTGCAAAATGCCTAGATTTAGACTTTCATACAAGGAATATGGGATCACATTGATTGAAGCACCCAATTCTAACATGGCCTTGTTAACACATTTGCCTCCTATCTCACAAGGGATTGTAAACATTTTCGGATCATTACATTTAGATGACCTTTCATCATCAAACGCGATGGGGACATATTCACTCTTCACACTCTTTTTCTTACTTTTGAATTGTTGTTTCTTATTGACGGTACATAATTCACCCCTGTTGACTTCTTATGTGGTGGGATGAGGTTTCAGGATTTGATCCTGGTCTGGGCACAAATGTCTCCACCTTGATTTCTTCTTCTTTGCTTTCTTTGGCCAACTCCTCGGACTTCTTTTCATGGTCCTCTTCTTTCTCAACCATCCGCTCAACAACAACCCTTGCTTGGGGCTCCTTCACTTCCCTTCCACTTCTCAATGAGATTTCACTCACATTTTGTCAAGGGTTGATCTCAAGTAGGGTGGGAAGTTTGCCTTTTCCTTGGGCCTCCATTCGATTCACCACTTGAGATATTTGGCTCGCTTAAGTTTCCAAGTTCCTGATGCTTGCCTTGGCTTCATCTTGGAATTTTTTTCCTTTTTCCGTGCACATGCTCAACCGGTGAATGGCTTGCATCACCTCATCTTTTGTTAACCCCGAGCTCTCCCCTTGGTCTCAGGGCTTGTCTTGGAGCCTTTGAAATTTTTGTTGAGGTGTCATATATTGTTGTTAAGGAGGCCAATACGGTTGAGGGTTCCGGCTTCCATGAGGGTTTCCATACTGGAGGTTTGGGCAATCATGATTACTCGAATAGTACGGCCATTTTGGTAGCCTTGGCCACCTTGGTACCCTTCATTTCTTTGATATCCTTATGCACCTTGGTAGTTTTGGTTGTCTTGGTTGTCTTGGTAACCTTGGTTGCCTTGATACCGCATGGCATTCACCTCCTCGATATAATCCTCTTGCAAAGTAGGGCAAGTGTCCGTAGGATGCGCCAAGTAACAAATTTAACACGATTTAACATGTGGCACATTTCCGGGCTTAGTCATCAAGGATTTCACCATAGAGGCAAGGGCCAAGACTTAGTCCTCAAGCTTTCCACTATTAGAAGGGTCACTTGCGGGCATTGGATTTATCCTTCTCAAATTGGCCCTTGAGCTAAAGTTCCTTGACTCCTCCACTAGCTCCTCATACAATTGCATAGCTTCTGATGAAGTCTTGCTCCCAAGGGTGCCACCACAAGAACTCCTCACTAATCTTTGGTTCTCATTAAGAAGACCATAGTAGAAGTAATAGACCAAATATCCCTCTGAATAGAGGTGGTAAGGACAACTTGCGAGAAGCTTCTTGAACCTCTCCCAATATTCGAAGAAAGATTCTTCATGCCATTGGAGGATGTTACTTATGTCCTTCTTCAAGGTGGCGGATTTCGAGGCCGGGAAGTATTTGGCTAGAAACTTCGTCTTCATGTCAAGCCAACTCTTGATAATCATGGGTGGTAGGTAGTGGAGCCAATCTCTTGCACCATCCCTTAGTGTGAATGGGAATACCTTCAACTTATAAAAGTATTCATCTACTCCATGGGGTACTGTACCACCACACAAAAAGTGGAATTCGGTGAGATGCTTGTTGGCGTTCTCCCATTTCCTACCAAGGAAGATAGGTAGCATGTTTATGAACCCGGTCTTTAGCTCGAAGTGCCCATTCGGTCCAACCAAGGGATATTCAATGCACATCGGTTGTTGATCAAGGTTGGGGGCCATAATGTCTCTCAACAAGGCTTGCCTCAAAGGAATCTCCGTTCCATGAAGTGGGGGAACTCTCCCTTGAAGAGGAGGCTGTTGATGCCCTTCTCCTGGATGCTCATCTTCGTGCTCATGTTGATGCTCCATGGAATTAGAAGTATCCAAAAAATACTATGAGGGGTGTTATTCACACTTTCCAAAGAAAGACTCCTAGCCCATCTCAAATTCAACTCTAACTCGGGGTCGTAGTGTAGGGGTTCTTGTGAAGAGGATCGCGCACGAACCATACACCAAGAACTCGAACAATACGTCTCCAAGCCAAGAGAAAATGGCAAGTCAGCTAAGAAATCAAAATAAAAGCAAACAAACAAATATTTACAACTAGCACATAATCACATCTAATATGCCCAAACACTTAAAAATAAATGCCTCTTCCCTGGCAGCGGCACCAAAATTTGGGAAGTCATCGCCGTACCTCTCAAAGTTATATTTTTAAGCCCTAATACTTCCCATCTACAACTAAGTAGATAATGGCAAGTCGGGGTCATCCACGAGAAGAGGGATCTTTTCAAGTGTTTAAACATGTAAAATGGGGGGGTGGGAGGGGTTGGTTGTTTTTTGGTCCTAAATTATCAAATTGAAAGGAAACAATTAGCAAAGCCAGAGAACTATGCTAATCATACAACAACAACTAAATAGATGATTAAAATACCAATTAACGGAGCCTTGGGGGAAATTGACTTCCACTTCCAAACTTCCTATAGCTCATTGATTCATTCACTCATTCAATTACATTAATTGTCTATGGGGAGTGCAATCACTTCTCATTCAAAGATCAACATTTATTCCTTCTTAATAATAGTTTGCAAAGACAAGCAACAACCATTTACAAACCTCATTGATGATCACCTTAGGCGAACAACACCATAGAGGCATTTCATCAATGGAATTTCACCCAAAGGACCATAGGTTTGACAACAACAAGCCTTCTACCAAAGACATAGTCATTTAACCAAACAAAGCATTTATTAGGTTAAACCTAGAACAAACCACATTCAAGGTTTAACCTTTCTTTGCTTCTATGGGATAAATATGAGAACAATCAATATTAACATACTCATCTAGCAAGAATCACCACACATTATACACAAGAAGTTCTATATCCATACTTTTGGATTTCATTTCAAATGAGCTAAGAAATTTGCAACTTCGTAACATCCTAACACTTCAATCATACAAACATTTCATATGCTCAAACAACCCATGGTATAAATGAGGCAAAACACAACATTAATGGCATAATAAATTATCTCCAATAAATGTTCATAAATGAGAAAATATAGAATCTTACTACGTAAGTTTGGAAGCTTCAATCAATTGCTCCCAAGAACTAGATTTAGCTACTGGATATCATACTAAATAATGCTAACAAACCAAACATGATACAAGAGAAATCCAAGATGAAAATGGTGGAAAACTAGGGTTAGAATAGTACTAAAATCGCAGGAAGAAGAAGTTCTAAATGGGAGGAAAAAGAATTCTATTTATAGTACAAAAAGGATAAGGTTGGGTTACGGCGTGATGGGTTCGTTGCGACTCGCGACGGGCGCCAAAATTTACCCTTGTCTTCTTTTCTTCTTCTTCTTTTATCTAGCACTCTTCTTTACAACTATCCCTCTCATTCTCCAAGTCTTCAAATCTTTGAAGCAATTTTTCAAAGTCTTCAAAATATGATCTTCAACGGCCTCCGGTCTTCAAGTCTTCAAATCTTGAAGCAAGTCTTCAAAGTCTTCGAAAGGTAATCTTCAACGGCCTCCAGTCTCCAAGCCTTCGTGTTCTTCCTTAGTCATGCAAAATCTACTTAGAAGTGGTAAAAGAGCGTAAAGTCGCTCTTACCTCTCCTAAGAGAATTTCAAGGGAAAACACAAACTCTTTGTAGTAAAAGAGCACAAAAGTGATCCTAAAAAGTACTAAATTATGCACATAAAATGGACACATCAGTAAGATTTCCAAATTAACATTAGAGAGACTATGTAAAGAATGGAGTGCATAATGAACTTGTAAACTATCTAACTCAAGTGTAGCCAAAGTTTTCTTGATGACTTCAATCTGAAATGATTTCTTGTTTATAATGTATAGGTCATTGCTCTCAGAAGCAACTCCTAACACTGACTTGGTCATGTGGTCTTGTATGTTACACGCATGAGGATAAAGGTAAGATAGACTTTGGAATCTTGTGTCAATTTCTAAACTAAAAGAATATTGAAATTGAAACTTTTAACAAACAAACAATTTAGTAGTTTTAGTTGATTATTCAACTTGACAGAACCCATGGCATCTATGAACACTTTTTAGTGATCAGGTAAAATGATAGGAGTTGATGAGGGCCTGAACTAAGTGTTTGAAATAAGGAGAGAGTATTGCACATATGAGAAGTAGAACCACTATCTAGAATTCAATCATCAATTTCAAAAGAAGTAGCAGCATTAGAAAATGAGTAATAAGGCTACCTTAGAAGTCCAAATGTTCAGAGTTGATTAAGTCTCCTAGTTCTACATTTTGCTCCTTTGCCTTTCCCTTCATCAACTTTCCAAATTCCATTTGTATCATATTAGCAAGCATAGCCTACATATTCACAATGTTTATGCTTTCTCTAACATCATAAGAAGATCCAGATCCAACTGAATGCTAAGCTTCATCCCCAAATCCTGAAACATTGGCAGCATTTGCATAGGACTTGTTCTTAACTATACTAGATCTTGCCACAAATCAGGATATCCATTCAACTTAAAGTGGGACTCCTTCAAGTGTCCATTTCTATGACAATAATCACATTTCAGCAGTTTCTTAGCATCTGCATCTTTCTTCTTCTAAAGAAACTTCCCTGCATTAGTAGTTTCCACCCCTGTTTGTAGTTTCCACCACAGCTTTAGGGCAAAGGCTTTTGTCAGTGTGTTCAGGTTTCTGAAGTTGATGCCATTTTCTGCTGTGGGATAACACAGGTTAGGATATGACCTCCATGATCTATTTTTCTGTGAGGTGTCTGATTTATTTTGCCAAAAAAACCGAGCTAGAGCCTTATGGATTTGGTTGATGATATGTGTGGTTGATTTTAAAATTGTTATGAGATGTATTTGCATGGAAGACAGAACATGTTTGATTAAAGTTGTCCTTCCTGCAGGAGAAAGAGTCTTATTGTGCCAAAGGTTAATTTTGTTTTGCACAGACTGTAACATGCCTTGGAAGATTGAGTTTTTTGCTCTACCTGTGAAAATGGGGCACCCCAAGTATTTGAAGAGAATGGATCCTTCCATCATGGTTGATTCTCTTTTGATCGAGGAGACAATTCTGTTCGGAGTGTTTTTTGATAAATAGAATGTTGATTTCTCAAAATTAACCTTCTGTCCAGAGGCTAATTCGAAAGATTTGAAGAAGCTCATTATCTTGTGTAGTCCCCGTTTGGAATATTTTAGAAGAATTTCTGTGTCATCAACATAGGACAGGTGCAGAGAGGTTATCATCCCCCGTGGAAGCTTGTATGGCTAAATGTTTCCGAACTGGTATAAAAATTTTAGGTTATGTGAGAAGGCTTCAGCCATAAGAATGAAAAGCAGGGGGGATAGTGGATCCCCTTGCTTTATACCCCTGGATGCAGGGAAGAAACCTACAGTTTTTCCATTGATGAGTAGAGAGAAGTACGCAGACCGGATGTTCCTCATAATTAGCTCGACAAACACACTGTAAAAACCTTGTTTGAGAAGGACCTTAGTTAAAAAAGGCCATGAGACTCTATCGAAGGCTTTCATCATATCCAGTTTGATTATCATATTGGTTCCTTTGGTTTTTGAGTGTAGGTGGTTAGTGAATTCTTGCATGAGCAAAACATTATCTGTTATTTCTCTTCCAGAAATGAAAGTAGATTGTTCCGGACTGATGAACAAATCGAGGTAGACCTTGAGTCTCGTTGAGAGTATTTTTGAGAAGATTTTATTTGAGAAATTACATAGGCTAATGGGTCTGTAGTCTCGGAAGGAGGAACAGACATCTTTTTTGGGTATTAAAATGAGTTGGGTTGATGATATGGCTTGGGGAATATCTGTCCCAGCAAAGAAATCTTCCACTGCTAGCAGGACATCGATTTTTATAATGTTCCAGCACTTCTGGAAGAAGAAACCAGAGAACCCATCCGGGCCTGGCGCTGAATGGGCGTTCATAGAAGTAACTATGTTAGTAAGTTCTTCCATACTGATTTGTTTGAGTAGGTACGAGTTCATTTCATTTGTTACTACTGTCGGAATGTTCTCTGTTAGCCATGAGGTATTAATTCCTGTTAGATCTGATGGTTCATTAGTGAGAAGGTTGGAGAAGAAGCTGATTGCTTCTTTCTCAATATCTTCAATAGAATTCAACCAGGTCCTTCACTTGATTTGATAAGAGAGATAGTTTGTTTTTTATGTTTGGATTGGATTGAATGATGGAAGAATTTGGAGTTAGCATCACTTTCTTTCATCCATTTAATTCTTGATTTCTGCTTTAAATAAGTTTCCTGGTTATTGAGTGCCATTCTCAGTTTCACGTTAGCTAAATTTAAGGCTTGTTGGTTTTCAATGGATTCATGGAGTTGTAAATCTCTTTCAGCATTGAACACCAGGTCCTCACTGAACTTTACAATGTCAAAAACATTGCCAAATACCTCTTTGTTCCAGCTTTTATGTGACTGTTTTAGATTTTTAAGTTTGAAAACTAGCCTTTTCATCCCTTTGTGGCTTGTGTGAGAGTTCCAAACATCTTCCACTAGCTTCATGAAAGAGGGGTGAGTAACCCAACATTCTTGAAATTTAAATGGTTTTGGGGCAGTTTTGGGGGTGATTTCAGAGACAAATAGCAGTAAGGGGGTGTGGTCCGACCCCTCTCTGGATAAGGTTTTAATATTGGAACTGGGGAAGTTTGACCACCAAAGAGAATTTGAGATTCCTTTATCTAGCCGTTTCCAGACCCTTCCCCTAGTTCTCATACCTGTCCAGGTGAAAAGGCTGCCCGAGGTTGGAATTTCAGAGAATTTTTGGTCATAAAGGAAGTTATTAAAGTTCCTTATAATGTTTTTATTAGGAGTAGAGTACCTTATGTATTCTTCATTGTTTTTGATTACATTAAAGTTGCCTATTAAACATAGTGGTTCCTGTTTCAGAGTTGCTAGATCTTGCCAGAGTTTATTCCTTTCATGGATTGAGTGCTTTGCGTAGACAAAGCCTATCCTGCAGTCTGCCGATAGAGTGAGGGATTTAATAATCACAATAATCAACTGATCTTCCACCTTAAGAATGTCTAGTGTAGTGTCTGCATCCCACATTAGCCAAATTTTGTTGATAGGGTTTGCATAGGAGTTGCTGAAGCCAATTTTTCTGGAAATGTTTTGGATTTGGTCTGAGTTTAGCATGGGTTCTATAAGAGCATAGAGTTTGATTGAGTTATGCCTTTTAATATTTTTAAGACGGGATTGAGTGGGTCTATTACCTATTCCTTGAATATTCCATGCACATATATTCATACTATTCATGGATATACTTTGGAGAGGTTCAATGAGGAACGGGTGAAAACCATTTTTGGAGTGGAGGAGTAGTTTTTTTTGGTGTATTTTCTCTGTTTATGTTCTGATTGAGGATGGTTAAGTTTGAGGATGTTTGTTAGTCTTAGCTGATCATTAAGTAGGTTTGCCTTAATTTGTTCAAAGTTTAGATTGGCATGTTCCAATAGGTTTTCCTTTTGTTTAATTGAAATCTCTGTGTTAATCCAGTCCAGGGGTTTATGGGGTTTCCAATCAGGTGGCCGGAAGGGAGAGACATCACCATTTATCTCTATATAACTAGAGTCATTTTTAGGGGGTTGGATCGCAAGTTGTTTAGTTGAGCTTTCAATGGGGTGTATGGGACCGGAATCAGTTCCCTTTGTAGGATCATTCTTGAGAGTGGTTGGATCAGTTGAGTGATTTTGGTGATGGGGATTTTCTGGAAGTGTGACTGTGATTCTTTCCTGGGAGAGTTGGTTTATGGTGGGGGTAATATTGCCAGAGCTCGGTTTGGGGGACCTGGGTTTGAGGCCAGTAGGTTCAGGAAGTTTTGGATGGTTTATTTCACTAGTGTCCAGCTGATTTAAGCATAACGCAGAGATAGACCCAGACAGATGTTTTTTAGAAGACAGAATCACATTATCATTCTCAAGGGAGTTAGAGGGAACCTGTGATCCTTGTCCAAGGATCAATACTTTAGAACTTGAGTCTTTATTTCCCTGAGAGTTTCCTAACTTTGAGTCAGGTACCTGAGGTAGCTGCTGGGCCTTAATGTCAGAGGTATTCTTTTGAATAAAATGTGTCTTAGGGACATAAATAGCTTTGGAAGAGGTACCATTTCCTTTACCTTTGAGCCTGCCCTGTTCATCTATGGAAATGGATTTGTTACCTTCCTTTGAGGAGCTGCCTTGGGGCTTCCATGAGATAAATCTGGAAGAGTTCTTTTCAGACCTGCAAGCTGTATCTAGGTGGCCGAGTTTGAGGCAATTAGAACAATAGTAAGGAACTCCTTCATATTCTAGGCATTTCCAGAATCCCATATCTCTGAAACTTAGCCAAATTCTTTCCATCCTAGGTTTGGTGACGTCCAGTTCAACACAAATCCTAGCTACATGGGGTCTAGTCCTATTAAGGGAGGCTCTATCCACCCTAATTGGGGTTCCAATGATGTTTCCTATGGACATAAGGACATTGAAATCAAAAAATTGTTGAGGCAGACCATACAGGGAGACCCAAATTGGTACAATAGGGGAATCTGCGTTAGGATTGAAATTGGGAACCCATTTCGTGATTCGGATAGAGTATGAACCGAAGTTCCAGATTTCATGCAACCAACAGCGGTAGTAATCATCAACAAGGGAAAAGGATATCAAAACCTGTTTGTTGTCCAGCAGAGTGATATTGTTTTGGCCCTTGAATCCGGCTGTGTGGAAGTCTTTTCGGAGTTTCTCCAGTTGAGGACGGCTGCATGAGAATTTACCAATCAAGGTCCATTTGAGTGGAGCCTCTAATCGGAGACACTCCTGCTCAGAGAAATGGAGACCCGGTTCGCCTAGATGATCGATAGATGGTTTTGGGACGAAGGGCGCGTTGTGAGCTTCGTGAGGATTTGGGGGGGAGGAAATGTTGAGAGCTTCGTGAAGTTCTTGGTTTACAGCCTGGGCATAAGAGAGCAGCGGAGGCGGTGGCTCCGCCATGTTGGTGGCGCCGGAGGTGATTGGGGACGAAGACATAGAGCGTGAGAGCAAGTCGCACTGTCAGTGTGTGTAAATCGCACGTAGTTCCGTTGTTACCTTTATTATTCACATATTTTAGTTATTAAATCATCTTCAGATTAACTTGTTTATTCTTTTATGTTTTCGATAGTTGTACCAACCAGTTTTGGTCTGGATATATATATCCCCCAGCCAACAATTTTCAAGAATGTCCATGACACAAATACGGAACTTCATTGCTGAAGGAATCGCTTTGGAGCACAAAAGGGACGTAGAATCTATTGATTTTCAGTGGTTTTTAGAGTTGAAAAGGGACGAGTATCCAGTTGATTTGTGTCGTTAGCTGCTCAATCACTACAACCTTGTTCAGAGCTGCTTAGAAATGGGTTCATAAAGGTTGAAAGCTAGAGCGAAATATTTATATATAGTTTTGGATTTACCCAAAATCGGATAGATAGTGACTTAAGTAGGGAGAGGTGTAGCAAATTTTGGGTTTGAGAAGCTGGCGAATGCTGGGGACTACAATTTGAAAAGGCCTCAAATCAAGCATGCATAACCAAAATAGGAGTTTGAACGATGGAGCAGAAGACTGGAGGATATGATTTTAAGTGGAACTTTGTCATCTTGGTAGTATCTACACTGTTGAAAAATAATAAAAATATTAACCCCAAATCTGAAGATTATGAAATGTCTAGCTAATAATGATTCGATACACTACTGGAAAACTGGTATATATGCACCGATATCTAAGCCCTGGGGGGAAGGAACCAGTCCTAAGCTGATGATATGCACTGGTTTTGGAAAAACAAAGTGAACAACCGGTGCCTATGTACAATTTCACATTATTAGAATGTTTTTTTGGGGTCTCTGACTTGTTTAGGATTAGGTGCATCTCGTTTATGCAAATGTGCAATGTCTTGAAGTGTTGATTATTTTTGCTTGATTTCATATGGGTTTTAGTGACTATTTTGCTTAATTTCATGTGGGTTTTTGGCCTGTTCTTTACACTTCGAACCCATATCGAATGGGTCGACTGGTCATGTGATTTCTCACATTTATACTCATGAACCGTGACTTCGCAAATGACCTATCAGTCATGTCGATGTGTCTGCAAAGTTCGTTCGAACTCGACCTTCAATTAAACTCCAGTGCAATGTCTACTTTGTTTTACTAAGATTTGCAATTTTTTTTGTTCAATAGATGTCTCTAGTGAAGCAAACAACAAAAAAGGGAAAGGGCCAGAGCGACGTAGCAGGTTCATCCCGCTCCAAAAAGGCAAGGACCATGGATGCCCCTCCGTCGCCAACGTTTGACAAAAGATGCTTCTTCAAATAGGAAAATGAGAAGCGTTTCGAAATGTTGAGGCACATGAGGTTAAAAGAGGTTAGGTTCATGCGGGTCGAGGATGTTGAGAGGCTCAACTTTAACATTTTCCTTGAAGCATTCAAACCTTCAGGAATGGTGGGGTTGATTTGTCTTGACAAGCCAACCTACGAAGTTGAGGTGAAAGAGCACTACGCAAATTTCACTCGTCTAAGCACCATGAACTATTCCACAAAAGTCAATGGGGTATCCATGGTACTGATAGCAGGGGTGATCAACGAGGCGATTGGAGCTACATTAGGAGGAGATGATCATGAGTAGGAGGTTGTGCCAATGCAAATATACTGTAGGGATGCGTATCCTCCTAGGGCCAATGAAGATGATCCGACAAGGGCCCTCAACCCCAACCGTATGGTGGAGAAGTGACTTGCCTCCTCCCGGGGTCGTTAAAACCATAGCATAAAATTAACCCAGGCGGAGGCGGTGTGGTTAGAAGATAGAGATTTATAGTTCTACACCATGTTCTCACTGCTATGCTACCTAGAGGGTAGTCAACAGTAAGCCCTGGGTTTGTCCACAGAGATTCTATGTCTAATGTATCAATCAAAACACAACCTCATACGGGTCAACAATCCCTACCAGTGAAAGGAATAGCTAGTACAGCAAATATGTAAGGGGGGGATTTGGTTTTTCAATCTTTGTACTACAAAGCAAAAAAGTAAAAACACAAGTACAATATTAAACTAAGCACTTGGGGAATCATTGAGCAACTTGGTCAATCTAATGCTTCTATCCTTGATTCATTCACATAAAAATTTAGGCAAACCTAATAGAGTGTCCATAATACGTGGTGTAGCTGATGGCATTCACGTCCTCGTTCCTAACACGACAGGTGTTCTTGCAACCCTCCATCGACACTGCCATCATAATTAGGAGAGTATAACAAGGCCCAACCATTGTTGTAGGTCTATTTCTCCCCCGTGCGATTATGTTCTGGGCTTTTACCACGAATGCACTACTTCCCCCGGGTCCTATCAATTAGGCCCAATGGTCGTTTGCACCTTATCTATGATACTAAGGTTTCTTGTAACCCTAACTTGCTACTAGTAGCTATCTTTACCTGGAATCTCTAAGATAACTTTACGAAGTCAACTAAGACCGGTGCGATGGAAAGTAGGTCAGAGCATTCTCAAATTTCCTATGCACACATCCACGCGGACGCGTTCTCCACTACCCATTCTAACAACTAGGTTTCTCTTCCCAAGGAGGCTTCAATAAATGAACCATACATGAATATAGCCCAAAGTGTGTTCTTATATGTGGTTTACTATTCATGCATTTAAACCAAAAAATAATCACAATAATATCACGAACACAAAATCAGGAAGAACAAAAGAATCTCAAAAAACATATAGATTTAACCAAGATACTACAATTTATCCCCAGGCTATAGAAAATACTCTACAAAAGTTATATCTATGGAAAATATTAGGTTAGATGCCATGGATATAAGAAAATTAGATGAAAGGAACAAGAAAAGAAAAAGAAAAAGAAAAGGAGAAGGAAGAAGAAGAAGAAGTACTCTCCTCTTCTTTCTCTCTAAACTAGAGAGAGGTAAAATCTACATAATGACTAGTTTAGGTTTATTATAAGACTAAGGCTCCTATATATATTAGTATAGAATTGGGCCTAAAGATAGGCCCAAAATAGCCAAAGTTAGGTCAAAACCCTAGTCACCCTCTCCCGCTAGCCACTGAACTTTTCTCGAATAAACTGCTCAAATACGTGAATCTTTTGGAGCTGAACATTGGATTGAGCTTGGAAATAAGAATAATTTGATATATGGTAGAGAGAAACCGATGAAAATTGAGAGAGGTATGCCAAAACAGTGAGAAATCACCGCTTGGCGTGGGCCATCACGGATGATGTGGCCCGTGGCGTGTCCTTGATGGAATAGGGCACGAGGTATGGTGCTTGGCGCGGATCATTATGTTATGTGAGGCACGAGGATTTGTGTGGGATGTATCAACCCAATGGCGTGGGTCACGTCATCTGGCGTGGGGCGCCATCAGGGTACTAAACATGAAGCTTCTGATCCGCGCTCGTGTGGTTGGCGCGGGCTGTGGTCAGGAAGGTTGATCTGCTCAGAAACTTGTTGAGGGCCGTGTGCTTTAGGAAACCCTGCTAGATGGTCTTGACATCAAACATGGAACAGAGCGGAACGTCGAAAATGGGACCGCACCATACTTAGCTGTTTGGAGTGGGATTTGAACCTCTTGCTGGTGGCCCATGGCGTTTGGCGCGGGCGGCTCCATAGCCTCACGTGGAACATTGTGGCACGAACCTTGGCCCCGTGCTGATCAATTTTGATTGGGACAGCTCCTTTGGCACAGGCTATTGGTGTCATCCATGAACGGCCCGCACCGACCCATTTGTGCCTTGGCCAGGTTAATTTGTTTCCTTCACCACGGGTGAACCGTTAGTCTGATTTAAGAGTTTTAGTATTCAATTTTTTAGTGCTCGAGAAGAAAAATCCAGTGGAATCATCCTTGAAGGTTAATTATTCTCAAATCGTTCTCAGAATTAAGCACAACTCATCGGACCACGAGTCACCGTTTCTCCCTTAACTTTTTTGAACTCTAATGCCGCCTATCCTTGGCTCCATCCTTCTACTACCACGATTTGATGTCTGTGGACTTCTTCTTCTACCATTATAGAGGTTAATGGCCTTCAATATTTTTAGGTCATCGACGTATCTCTCAAAGTTAATACTTTTAAGCCCTAATGCTTCATATATACAATTAAGTAGATAATGGCAAGTCGGGGTGGTCCACGAGAAGAGGGATGTTTTCAAGTGTTTAAATATATATAGGAGAAAACATACTAGGCATATACATACATAGGTACATATTAAAGCATGTAAACTAGGGGGGTTTGGTTGGTTTTTGATCCTAAGTTATCAAATTGAAATACAAAAACTAGCAAATCAAGAGAACTAAGCTAATCATGCATTATAAATAAAGATATGTTGTAAATGATAATTAACGGAGCCTTGGGGGCAATCGACTTCCACTTCCAAACATCATATTGCTCATTGATTCATTCACTCATTCAATTACATTTATTGTCTATGAGGAATGTTATCACTTCTCATTCAAAGATCAACATTCATTCCTCCTTAAGAGTAGTTTTCAAAGACAAAAAGCGACCATTTGCAAACCTCGTTGACGATTACCCTAGACAAACAATATCATAGGGGTATTTCATCAATGACATTTCACCCAAAGGACCATAGGTTTGATAACAACAAGCCTTCTACCAAAGACATAGTTATTTAACCAAACAAAGCATTTATTAGCTTAAACTTAGGACAAACAACATTCAAGGTTCAACCTTTCTTTGCATCTATGTGACAAATATGAAAACAAACCACATTAACATACTCATCTAGCAATAATTACCACACATTATACACAAGAAGTTCTCAATCCATGCTTTTGGATTTCCATATCAAATAAGTTAAGAAATTTGTAACTTTCCTAACACTCTAACATTTCAATCTTACAAACATTTCATATACTCAAAAAACCCATGGTATAAATGAGGTAAAACACAACATTAATGGCATAATAAATGCTCTCCAATAAATGTTCATAAATGAGCAAATATAGAATCTTACTTTACAAGTTTGTAAGCTCTAATCAATTGCTCCCAAGAACTAGATTTAGCTACAAGAGTTCATACTAATTAATGCTAAACAACCAAACATAATACAAGAGAATTCAAAGATGAAAATGGAAGAAAACAGGGTTAAGAACAGTACCAAAAATGCAGAAGAAGAAGTTCTGAATGAGAGGAAAGAGAGTTCTAGTTATAGTACAAAATGGATAAGGTTAGATTCTGGCCACCCGTTGGTCGTGACTCACCACGGGTTCGTCGCGACTCGCGATGGTACGTCGCGACTCGCGACAGGTTCATCGCGACTCACGACAGGTTCATCGCGACTCACGACGAGTGCTAGAATTTAACCATGTTTTCCCTTCTTCTTCTTGTGGTAAACACTTATCTTCACAATGATTCCTATCATATTTCAAGTCTTTAAGGTCTTCAAAAATGGTCTTTGATGGCCTCCGGGCTTCATGTCTTTGAGGCAAGTCTTCAAAGTCTTCGAAAATGTGATTTTTAATGGCCTTCAGTCTTCAAGCCTCCGTGTTCTTCCCTTGTCATGCAAAATCCACTTAGAAGAGGTAAAATAGCGTAAAGTTGCTCTTATCCCTCCTAAGAGAATTTCAAGGTAACACACAAGCTCTTGATAATAAAAGATCACAAAAGTGACCCAAAACAGTACTAAATTATGCACATAAAATGGACATATCAAACCTCCACACACTCAAACCTTACTCGCCCCCGAGTAAGAAAGGATCCAAGCATACGAAGGAAATAACGTATCCTCATCTTAACTACTATTCCCCCAAGTCAATACCTCACAAAACTCTCAATATCACACATCCCAATGTTAAGGTCAAATGAGAAGTTTCCCATACCCCCATTCCTAAATCTTCCCAAACCATATCAACCCATCAATTCATTGATATCCCTAAAACTTCTCCAAATCCCGAATTGACAAACTCAAATCCAGTGGTATAAGATGAAGCTAAAGATATTTGTAAGGTTCAAAACACATGCTCCACTTTATATCAATGTATCAACCTAAAAACGAAGTATATCAACGATCAAGAGTTTCATAACTTACTTAATCTTCTCCCGCTAAATTTTCCACTCCCAAGAGGTCCTCAAGATGTCAAGCTACCCAATCCATCCGTATGGCCACCGCAACCTTATGACTCCAACGCCGGCAAATGAGTGAACACTTAACATTTTTCAATTTCTCTCATTTTCTCTCATTTTGCCTGGGAGCCCTTTCAGGTTTTCATCCTAGCCACCCGTCATGTTATTTTCTGGCTTACATCTCACCTTTTTCCACACATTTAGCCTCTCATTTTTTCCTTGGTCGCCCTCTCAGGTATTCGACCTATCCGGGCCCCCAATGTTGCCCAAGATGCCCTCTCAGGTTTTCAACTTAGCGGGATTCTTTTTATTTATTTATTTTTTTCATTTTCTATTTTTTTTTCAAAATTTTCAAAAATTTTCACGTTTCTCTAATCCAAAAAAATAGCAAAGTTCTTTCCAAATTTTACGGCCAAGAAAAGTATCAAAGCCAACATTATCCAAGTATACAAAAGAAAAGCATCCCAAAACAAAAGGGAAACATATCCAAAATAAAATAAAAGAGTTATCCAAAAGTAGCAAGTCTTCAAAGTATCTTCAACCCCAATCACCTCAAAGTAGATACCCCTCCCTACACTTAGAACACTACATTGCCCTCAATGTAGACAATAGGGCCAAAACGTACAAAGGGAAGTATGGAAAGGGTAAGGATATGGTGCTCGCAAATCACTTATGTGAGGAAGAAGGGCCATTGCAAAAATAGCACTGCTAATAACGAGCCAGCCAATCCGTGCTCCTCTGCCTCCTAGCTCTTCGCCTCCCTACTCCCGAATCAGGGCCTGAGACACCACCTGCCTTGGAGTGCATCTCATTGATGCGATCTGATAGGTGATCAATCTCCTCATCCATGTCAATCAAGCTCTAGGAGACAAACACGTTGTGCTCTAGTATCATGTTGTCCTAGCGGCGAAATCCATCCAGCATGATCTGTGTCATCCGCTCATTGAAATCCGGTGGAGGCTGGGAGTAGTGAGGTGGCACATCATCCTCCTACATCGGCTTGGTCTCTGGTGGAAGCTGCGGGGAGTGCTGCTATTGCTGTCGCTCAGAGAAAGGTAGCCTGCTATCATCGCGCTGGACATGGGCTAGACCAAGGTCGTGGAGCTCGCCGTGGAAGTTCTCTTTTGTCGAGGAGTCAGGTGAAACTTCCAAGTCTCCTAGAGGTGTATCAAATTCCAGCTTCGTCTTGTTTGACTGAGAAAGTGCCATGAATGTGATCTTCCTGGTGCCATACAACCAGTGGAATAGCCCCGTGGTCCGAGTACAACTGAGCATCTCAAATCAAACCAACCTCTCAACAGTGATGAGGTAGGAAATGCACCTCCCTTAGCGTGGAAAGTCAGCCAAAGGAACCAATCCTAGGTACTCTGCTAAGATGCCTATCAAACCTCCGACCATGATCTTCCACTTTGGCTTTCCTGCCACCTCTATAATTATTTTCATCCACAGCTCAGCCCAGAACCTGTACCCTGGTCCCTCACTCGTCAAGTGCCACAGAAAGTGAATGTTGTTGTCTGGCACATTTGTCAGCTCCACCGAGCAAAGTACAGTGCTAGCCAACAGTCGGTGCACATAACAAAGTGCATGGTGGATGATGACACTGCTCTTGTAATGGGAGTTCTTTGGCCTCATATTGATGACATTCCAAAATTGCATGTCATACTCGATCGATCGGTCCTGGGCCCATGGGTCAAACCTGGCCCGTATCTCCGCAGTGTTAAATACAAATGCCTCCTCAAACTGCAAGACGATCATTTGCCGAGATATATCATCCAAGTGGAAAGAAATGTACCTCTCATATGGTTGATCATCTCTCATGCTGCATATCCTGACCGTGGATAGGAACTTTAGCGTGTATCTTCTGTAAGAGGGTGCGCTCCTTCTTATGAATCCTTCCATCCCCCCTTGGCGATGAGGCATCTGAAAGGCTGGGTGAGCCCAAGAGTATCTAGTGTGGGTATGTCTACAAAACTTATCTCCTTGAGTTGACGACTTGCCAGGGCCTCCCACCTCTCAGCATATGACCCGGTGATTTGGGTCAAACCCATGTACCTATCCGGTGGGAGTTGTACAAGGCTCGATTTTGGAGCCGGTGGTAGAAGCATAGGTGGAGCGGTGGTGCGCCCGCTTCGGGGAGGAGCCCTGGGTCTCTTTGTAGGGGCCATATCTAACAACCACAGCAAACAAGTCAAATACACAGGAATATGTGTATATGCAATATTGCAAATTCATACTCAACCTTAAACTAGTTCATCATCACAAGCCAAATCAAGTTCAAGCTTACTAGTTCAAGTTCTACTCACAATTGCACATACAATCCATATTATGTCCCACATGCCCATATTCTCAAGTCCATGAAGTTCTCATATAGTTGAAATCGGATATGCTATATCTCAAAATCACAGTCATGCCTAATTAGTTTAGCCACCACTATTACACTCACAATGTCCACATTAAAGTCCCATGGCTAAACTACCCTAAGCAAAATACCATTTCAAAGCACAATAACATTTTATCTAAATAACAAATAAGTCTCATCAAAGGCCAACATGCCTCATATCTAGTATAAGCCACAATCCATTCTCAACCAAAGTAACACTAATAGTACAATGCAAGCATAAGACCAATACGAGCAACTCAATACACTCAAAGTGATTATTGATGTTATCCTACATCCAACCAAGCCGCAACCATAAAAAATTCACACAATCCCCATCAAATGAAATTGAAAGCACAATACATTCCCAAAAATCAACCAAGTTCCAACAATCTAATTTCCTAAGGCATCACACATAATATACACAATATCCAATAAATGGAGTATACAATCATAATCACAATTGGAGTTCAATAAGGTGAAGAAATGTACCACTTAGATTCCTTCGAAGAAGAAAAGAGGGAGCCCACAATCAATTCAAAATTAAATTGCCCAAAGTCACAAAACCCCCAAATTCTGGGGTTTGTTTTCTTCAAAATTTTATGGTGATTTTTGTGGGTGAAGATTGGGAAGAAGGGATTGGGGTATAGAGTGAGGGCGGTGAGGTGGTGCACGACAGTGAGGTGGTGCGCAGCGGCGAGGTGGAGGCTCGGTGGAGGAATGGAGAAGATTAGTGTTTGTGGCAAAAAAAATGAATCACCCCATTTTTTAAAATAGAGTTGTACGCCCGTCGCGACTCACGATGTGTTCATCGCGACTTGTGACGGGTAGCTCAAAGAATGCCAGAAGTCACTATTTACATCGTGATGGTCCCTCGTAACTTGTGACCACTTCGTCGCGACTCGCGATAGTCTGTCACGACTAGCGACGAGGCTATTGCGACTCATGAAAAGTGGAGGCCAAGAGCTCTATTTTCACACAATTCCTGATTTGGTCGACTCACGACCACTTCATCGCGACTTGTGATGGTCCGTCGTGACTCGTGACGAGGCCATCGCGACTCACGAAAAGTGGAGGCCAAGACCTCCATTTTTCAGCCAAAATCTCTGATTTGGTCGAGACTCGCGATGGTCCATTGCGACTCGCGATGGTATGTCTGAACTTGGGACCAGGCATTGCGACTTGCGAAAAGTGGAGGCTTAAACCTAAAAATCTCACCAAAAGTTACTGAGCCTGTCGCTAGTCGCAACGATGTGGTCGCAACTCGCGATGGACTACTAACCAGGTACTTAGAAAAAATTTTCGATTCCTCCTCTTGTCCAAGTCTTTCCTTTTTTACTCCAAGAATTTCTCCTTTCAAAATTCCAATTCCTTGGCTTCAAAATTGCTACAAAATCATGGAAAAACTACCCGTGAAAAGCACAAAGAAAAACAATGAAACTACTAACAAAATCCAAAACAAAGAAATATCCAGGAAAAGTCACGAATGACGATCCAAATGATCAAAACCAAGTTTATTTAATGTCGTCGACACGACTTACTCCTTTTTCTTGGAGTTTACTCACAAACCGGATCGAGGAGATCCACATCCTCTCCCTTTTCCAGCACAAAATTGTAGTGGTAATGTTTCAAACATTGTCCATTAACCTTGAATATATTGGATTTAGCTCGATCTAGAATTTCCACCGCGCCATGCAGGAATACCTAAACCACCTTAAAAGGACCGATCCATCGGGACCTCAACTTACCTGGAATAGGAGGACTTTTTGACGAACGTCAAATTCCTTCCTAATGATCATCTTGTCGTGCCACACCTTTGTTTTCTCTTAATAGAATTTGGTGTTCTCATAGGAATCCCTCCGGATCTCATCTAGTTCATCTAATTGTAACATCCTATGCAAGCCGGCCTCATCTATATCAAGATTGAATTCTTTGACCGCCAAGTAAGCCTTATGTTGAATTTCAACTGGTAGGTGACAGGGCTTACCAAAAACTAACCGGTATGGTGACATACCAATTGGTGTCTTGTAAGCCGTCCTATACACCCACAAGACATCATTCAACCAAGAACTCCAATCCTTCCGGTTAGGGTTAACCATTTTTTGAAGGATGGACTTGATTTCCTGATTGGAAACTTTAGCTTGTCTATTGGTTTACGGGTGATAGACGGTGGATGTCTTGTGAGTGATACCATACTTCTTTAAGAGTTTCTCTATGGTCCGATTGCAAAAATGGGTGCCTCGGTCACTAATCAAGGCTCGGGGTACCCCAAACCTAGAGAAGATGTTAATCTTTCAGGAATTCCGCAACCACTTTAGAATCGTCAGCCCTAGTAGGTTTTTCTTCAACCCACTTTGACACATAATCAATGGCAAGAAGAATATATATGTAAAGCCATAAGAACTAGGGAAAGGTCCCATGAAATCAATACCCCAAACATCAAAGATTTTAAAATATAGCATAGCTTTTTGGGGCATCTCATTTTTAGATGAGATATTTCCTACACTTTGGCACTTGTCACAAGCCTTACAAAATACGTATGCATGCTTATTCAAAGTCGGCCAATAAAAACCACTTTCCAAGACTTTCCTAGCAGTCCTTTTAGCTCCAAAATGACCACTGCATGCATGAGAATGACAAAAAGTGAGAATTAAATGCACTTCATTATCAGGGATGCATCTCCTAACAAATTGGTCTACACAATATTTCCACAAAAAGGGATCATCCCACACATAATATTTAGCATCTCTCTTTAGCTTATCTTTCTGTGCTTTAGAAAAGTGAGGAGGAAATTTACCAGAGACAAGAAAGTTCACAATGTCGGCATGCCACGGTTGGAGGTCCCTGATAGTGAACAATTGTTCATCGGGGAACTCTTCCCGTGGTTGCTCCTTCATTAATAGATTTACCTCACTATCTTGGTTGTGTGCCAACAAGCTCAGGTAATCAGCCACGAGGTTCCCCATGCCCTTCTTGTCTTGTACCTCTAACTCAAGCTCACTCAGAAGCAGGATCCACCTAATCAATCTTGGTTTGGCCTCTTTCTTCGTTATCAAGTGATGAAGTGCTACATGGTCAGTGTACACAATAACGTTTTGTACCAAGCAAGTAAGATCGAAATGTTTTCAAAGAAAATACCACTGCTAGTAATTCCTTTTCTGTGGTGGAATAGTTTCTTTGGGCCTTATTGAGAGACATGGATGTGTAGTAGATGGAGTGAGGGGCTCTTCCCAACCTTTGACCAAGTACTGCTCATACGGCATAATCACTAGCATTGCACATAATCTCAAAAGGCAACAACCAATCCAGGGGTTGTATAATAGGGCCCGAAACTAACCTTCCTTTCAATGTATTGAAGGCCCCTTTACAATCCTCATCCATCACAAAGTCAACCTCTTTTTGCATAAACTTGCATAAAGGAGATGTTATATTCGAGGAGTCCTTGATGAACCGGCGATAGAATCCTGCATGGCCAAGAAAAGAGTGCACTTCATGGATATTAGTAGGATAAAGCAAAGTTTGAATAGTGTCTATCTTTGCCTTGTCAACCTCAATACCCTTAGAGGAGACAACATGGCCTAACACAATGCCTTGCTCCACCATAAAATGACACTTTTCATAATTTAACACAAGATTAGTATCAATGCAATGTTTAAGAACTTGTACCAAATTTTCCAAATAGTTGCCAAAAGAATTACCATGAATGGTGAAATCATCCATGAATACCTCAACCAAGTTTTCAAAATATTCTGAGAAAATGCTTACCATAAACCTTTGGAAAGTTGCGGGGGCATTACATAACCCAAAAGGCATACGCCGGTAGGCAAACGTACCAAAGGGGCACGTGAAGGTGGTCTTTTCTTGGTCTTCTGAGGCATTAGCCACTTGAATATACCCCGAGTACCCATCCAAAAAGCAATAGAAAAGGTTGCTTGCTAACCTCTCGAGCATTTGATCAATGAATGGAAATAGGAAGTGGTCCTTCCGGGTCTTCGCATTTAGCCTGTGGTAGTCAATACAAACGTACCACCCATTTTGAACTTGAGTGGGTACCATTTCACCCTTCTCATTTTTACTACCGTCACCTCACTATTCTTAGGCCAATTGAGTTGGACTTACCCACTTCCTATCTGAGATTGAATAGATCATGCCCGCTTGGAGTAATGGGAGGTCGTCGTCGTACCTCTCAAAGTTAATACTTGTAAACCCTTAATGCGTCCTATCCACAATAATGTAAATAGTGGCAAGATGGGGTCGTCCACAGGAAAAGGGATTTTTCTAAGTACTTAGACACCTATATGAGAAAACGTACTAAACACATACATACATAGATATATATATAAAAGCATGTAAACAAAGGGGGGGGGTTTGGTTGGATGGTTCCTAAATTAGAAAATTAAAATACAACAATTAGCAAATCAAGAGAATGATGCTAATCATGTAAACGCAAATAAAGATGTGATGAAAATACAATTACGAAGCCTTGGGCGCAATTGACTTACACTTCCAAACCTATTATCCATCATTGAACATGTGACTTATTTACTACTTTCACTACTTGTTGTGAAGACTAAACTTCTATCCTTCTTAGATGGTAGTTTGCAAGAGTGAATTCGACATCTCTTGTCAAACCTCACCAATGACTCCCGTAGTCGAAACACGACTCAAGGTATCCCATTAATGGCATTTAGCACGAAGGATCAACAAACTCGGCAACACTTATGACCACTACAACGTGACTAAGCATTTAACCGATCTATGCATTTACACGGGATTAGTCAAGGACGTTCAACGCTCATAGACTTCTCCCATTTGCTACAAATGATAAATATGGCAAAGAGTTCGACATTGCATATCTATCTAGCAATCATCAATCCATCAACATAATCAAAAGCTCTAAATCATACTTACATATATTCCTAACAAGAACAGGGGGGAAATTAACCCAAATCCCCCAAACTCTAGCAAGCAATTAATACAAGCATTTCATATACTCAAGCTTTTAACAACATTAATGAAATCAATAAACACATTCAATACCCGTAAATACATAATAGCAAGAGTAATAAACAAGCTACAATTTGTTCTTAAGACATAGATTTGGAAGCTTAGGTCAATTGCTCCCAAGAGAGTAGATTAGCTAATAGAAGTCATGATAATCTAACTAAAACAACAAATCAACACAACTAGATGAATCAAAGATGAAAAATGGAAGAATAGGGTTTAGAACAGTACAAAATTTGCAGCTGCTGAAAACTGGAATGAGAGGAGAGAAAAAATGGTATTTATAGTGGAAGGAAAAGAAAGTAGAATTCTGGTCAGTGGCCGTCACGACTCGCGACGAACATGTTGGTCGCGACGAGTCCGTCGCGACTCATGACGGTAACCAAAATTTTTTGCATTATTTCTTCTTCTTCTCCTTGTGGCATGTAGTCATCTCCATAGTCACTCCTCTCAACTTCTAAGTCTTCAACGGTTTCAAAAGTGATCTTCAATGGCCTCCGGTCTTCACGTCTTCGAAGCAAGTCTTCAAAATCTTCGAAAGTGTAGTCTTCAATGGCCTCCGGTCTTCATTACTTCGTTACACAAAACATCTACTTAAAAGAGGTAAAAGAGCGCAAAGTTTCTCTTACCCCTCCTAAGAGGATTTCATGGTATAACACAAGCTGTTGTAATGAAAGAGTACAAAATGGATCCTAAATAGTACTAAAATAAGCATATAAAGTGGACGCATCAAACCTCCCCACACCTGAACCTTACTCGCCCTCGAGTAAGAAAAGATCCAAGTATACGAAAGGAATGATACCTCCACATCCTACTACTAATCCCCCAATTCACTACCTCACAAAACTCTCAATATCGTACATCCCAAGATTAAGATCAAATGAGAATTTTCCACAACCCCTATTCCTAAATCTACCTAAACCATATCACCCCGTCAATTCATTAATTTCCCTAAGACATCTCCAAATCCAGAACTGACATTCCCAAATCCAATGATAAAAGATGAAACCAAAGGTATGCATAAAGTTCAGAGCACATGCTTCATCCTATATCAATATATCAACCTAAAAATGAAGTCTATTAATGATCAAGAATTTCACAACTTACTCCGTCTTTTCCCCGCTAAATTATCCATCCCCAAAAGATTCTCAAGATGTTGAGCTACCCGATCCCTCCGTGTGGTCACCGCAACCTTATGACTCCATCGCCGGCAAATGAGTAAACACTTAATGTCTTTCAATTTCTCTCGCTTTCTCTCATTTTGCCTAGGAGCTCTTTCAGGTTTTCATCCTAGCCACACAATCATTTTTCTTTTAGCTCACACCTCACCTTTTTCCACACATTTGACCTCTCATTTTTACCTAGGCCGCCCTTTCGGGTTTTCGACCTATCCGGGCCCCAATGTTGCCTAAGTTACCCTCTCGGGTTTTCAACTTAGCGGGATATTTTTTCCTTTTTTTTATTGTTGTTCCCCATCCGAAAAGTAGCAAATTGCTTCCAAATGTGAAGGTTAAGAAAAGTATCAAAACCAACATTATCCCAGTACATCAAAAGCAAAACAATATCCAAAACAAAAGGTAAAAGTATCTCCAAGTCCCAACTCGCCTATCAATAGTAGATACCCCTCCCCACACTTAAAACACTACATTGCCCTCAATGTAGACTAGGGCAAAACCGTACAAAGAAAAGTATGGAAAAGGGGTAAAGCGTGATGCTCACTCTATCAATGCTGTGAAGATGAAGGGTCGCCGCCGGAGTAACGCTGCTGATACTAAGTCAGCCACTCCTCGTTCCGCTGCCTCCGTGCTCTCCGCTGCTCCGCTCTTGGATCGGTGCCTGATGTACCACCCGACTGGGACTGCATCTCATGGATGCGAGCGGGCAGGTGTTCAATGTCCTCATCCATATCTATCAAAGCCCGGGAGACAAACCTGTTTTGCTCCAGAATCATGCTGTCCTGGCGGTGGAAACCCTCGTGCATGGTCCGCATCATCCGCTCATAGAAATCTGGCGGAGGCTGGGAGAAGTGAGGTGTGGTCTCATCTGTCGGAGGTGGAGGCTGTGAAGAGTGCTGCTGCTGCTGCTGATGCTGCTGATGCTGCTGCTGCTGAGGAGGAGGTA
The DNA here is from genome assembly GCA_037428765.1 of Rubia yunnanensis. Lineage (NCBI taxonomy): Eukaryota > Viridiplantae > Streptophyta > Magnoliopsida > Gentianales > Rubiaceae > Rubia > Rubia yunnanensis. Next base: position 77,528,538 of record CM075063.1, on the reverse strand, counting down.
GGGTGCTGTCGTCCAGCTGGACCGGGGCTGGGCCAAGGTCATGGAGCGCACGCTAGAACTCGGCTGAACATGAAGAATCTGGGGAGATTGCTAAATCCCCCAAAGGTGTGTCGAATTCCAGTCTGGTCCGGCTGTGCTGAGGGAGGGCCATGAAGGTGACCTTTCTGGCACCGTATAACCAATGGAAGAGTCCAGTGGTCCGAGTGACACTGAGCATCTCAAATCGAACCAGTCGCTCGACGGTGATCAGATAAGACGTTCGCCTCCCCAGGCGTGGGAAGTCGGTCGAAGGGACTAATCCCAAGTACCCCGCTATAATGCTTATCATTCCTCCGACCATGATTTTCCCCTTTACCTTGTCTGCCAAATCTACAACCCTCTTCATCCAGAGCTCGACCCACAAACCATATCCCTGCCCCTCGCTCGTTAAGTGCCATAAGAAATGAATGTCATTGTCTGGCACATTCGTCGGCTTCGCGGAGCAGAAGACTGTGCCAGCTAAGAGCCTGTGCACATAACGAAGCACGAGGTGGATGATGGAGCTGCTCTTGTCGTGGGAGTTCTTGGTCCTCATGTTGATGACATTCCAGAAGTGCATGTCATCTTCAATTGACCGCTCTGGGGCATCAGGATTCAGCCTGCCCCGAATGTCAGCAGTGGCAAAACCGAAGGACTCCTCCACCTCGGAGACGGTCATCTGCCAAGAGATGTCATCTAGGTGAAAAGCGATATACTTCTCACATGGCTGATCGTCCCTCATGCTGCGAATACGGACTGTGGACAAGAACTCCAGCGTGTACCTCCGGTAAGTGGGTGCGCTCTTTCTCATGAATCCCTCCATTCCCCCTTTGGCGAGGAGGCATCTGACAGGCTGCACAAGGCCGAGGGTATCCAACGTGGGAATATCAACAAAACTGGTTTCCTTAAGCAGGCATCTCTCTAGGACCTCCTATCTGTCGGCATAGGACCCGGTGATCCGGGTCAAGCCCATGTATCTATCCGGAGGCGGAGGTGCAGAACCTGATCCTGAAGCCGGAGGAGGTGGAGCGGTGGTGTGATCGTCCCTAGTCATCGCCCTGGACCTCTTTCTGGGGGCCATATCTATCAATCACCAGCAAACAGAACAAACAGGTCAAATGCGAAAAATAGATGTATATGCAATATGGCAAGTCTGTGACCAATCTCAAACTAGTTTATGATGACCGGCTGAAACGAAAACAGTTTAACTAGTTCAAATCGTATGCACAATAGAATGTACAATCTATATTTTTGTCCAGAAGCACATATCATCAAATTCAAGAAGTTGGCACATAGTCGAAATAGATACGCTATGTTATATGTCAAACTCACAATGAGGCTTAGTGGGATTAACCATTAACATTTCGTTCACAATGTTCACAATGTTCACATTGATAAAATTTCTGCAGCACTACAGCATACCCACAATCGACCAGAACCGAGAATAGAAATTGGAATCACAATACAACACAATGGTAACCAAATTGAACACATATAGAATATATGCAAAATCATAAACATAGTTCAATAGAGTTAAGAGGTGTACCGATACCGCTTAGGACGAGGAGAGAAAGGAAAAATCGGCAGCCCACAATGAATCGGGGCTCAAATCGGCCACGGCGTCAAAAATCAAGGGTTTCGGTTAGGCGTGGCGCGTCAAAGATGCGGCACGGCAACGAGGCAGCGGCGGCGACGAGATGGCGGCGGCGTGGAAGGTGAGGATGTGGAAGAGGTATCGGGTGAGGATGTGGAAGAGGTATCGGGAGAGGATGTGGAAGAGGTATCGGGTGAGGATGTGGAAGAGGTACTGTTCCCCCGCTATTTAAATCAGAACCAAAATTTTTTTTTCTGTATGCTCGACCGTCGCGACTCACGACGAGCGTCGCGAGGAAGTCGCCAGTCGCGAAAAGTGAAACCTGTAAGCAAAAATGTCCTGATACCGTCGCGACTCGCGACAACGCTCATCGCGACTCGCGATGGGTGTCGCGAGGTAGTCGCGACTCGCGGAAAGTGGGATCCGAAAGGGTCAAATTCCGCAAAAATCTCTGAGTCCATCGCGACTCGAGACGGGCATCGCGAGGTAGTCGCGACTCGCGGAAAGTGGGATCCGAAAGGGTCAAATTCCGAAAAAATCTCTGAGTCTGTCACGACTCGCGACGAGCGTCGCGAGGTAGTCACGATTCGCAGAAAGTGGGATCCGAAGCCCAAAAATTTTGCACAAAATTCTTGAGCCCGTCACGACTCGCGACAAAGCTCATCGCGACTCGCGACGGGCAACTAACCTGGCACTTAGAAAAATTTTTCTGCTTCTTTCTCTTGTCCAGGTTCTTCCTTTTCGAATTTAAGTAGTTCCCCCTTCCAAAATCCAATGCCTTGGCTTCAAAATATCTACAAAATCATGGAGAAAACAACCCGTGAAAAGCATAAAGCAAAACAATGAAAGCTTAAAACTAAACAACATCAACAGAAAGTCACGAATGACGATCCGGATGATCAAAACCAAGTTTATTTAACGTCGTCGGCACGACTTACTTCCCTCCTTGGAGCTTAATCGCAAATCGGATTGAGGAGATGAACATCCTCCCCTTTTTCCAGTACAAAAGTCTCGTGGTAAGGTTTCAAACGATGTCCATTAACCTTGAAGGTATTGGACTTAGCTCGATCTAAAATTTCCACCGCCCCATGCGGGAAGACCTTAACCACCTCAAAAGGACCGATCCATCGGGACCGTAACTTACCTGGGAATAGGCGAAGGCGAGATTGGAATAAGAGGACCTTCTGACCAACGTCAAAATCCTTCCTGATGATCATCTTGTCGTGTCATGCCTTTGTCTTCTCTTTGTATATCTCGGCGTTCTCATAGGACTCCCTCCGGATTTCATCCAGTTCCTCTAATTGTAACTTCCTATGCAAACCGGCTTCATCTATATCAAGATTAAACTGTTTTACCGCCCAATAAGCCTTGTGATGAATTTCTACCGGTAGGTGACAGGGCTTACCAAACACTAACCAGTATGGGGACATACCGATTGGTGTCTTGTAAGCCGTCCTATACGCCCACAGGGCATCATTCAACCGAGAACTCCAATCCTTCCGGTTAGGATTAACCGATTTTTGAAGGATGGACCTGATTTCCCGATTGGAAACTTCGGCTTTCCCGTTGGTTTGTGGGTGATAGGCGGTAGATGTCTTGTGAGTGACTCCATACTTCTTCAAGAGTGCTGCTATGGTCCGATTGCAGAAATGGGTGCCACGGTCACTAATCAAGGCTCGGGGTACCCCAAACCTAGAAAAGATGTTATCTTTCAAGAATTCTGCAACCACGTTAGAATCGTCAGTCCTAGTGGGTTTTTCTCCAACCCACTTTGATACATAATCAACAGCAAGAAGAATGTACGTAAAGCCATAAGAACTAGGGAAAGGCCCCATAAAGTCAATACCCCAAACATCAAAGATTTCACAATACAAAAGAGGTCGTTGGGGCATTTCATTCCTAGTGGAGATATTTCCTACCCTCTGGCATTCATCACAAGACTTGCAAAAAGTGTATGCATGCTTATTCAACGTAGGCCAATAAAACCCACTCTCTAAAACTTTTCTAGCGGTTCTCTTGGATCCAAAATGACCGCCACAAGCATGAGAATGACAAAACTCAAGAATTGAGTGAACTTCACTATCAGGGACGCATCTCCTAACAACTTGATCCGCATAATGTCTCCACAAAAAGGGATCATCCCACACATAATATTTTGCATCACTCCTTAACTTATCCTTTTGGGCCTTAGAAAAATGATGAGGGAATTTATCAGCGACAAGAAAGTTTACAATGTCGGCATACCACGGTTGGAGATCCCTAATGCGATTAATCAGGGAATTCTTCCCGTAGTTGCTCCTTCATTGCTGGGCTTACCTCAATGTCTTCCTCGGAGTCAACCGGCTCAAATGATCGGCCACAAGGTTTTCAGCGCCCTTCTTATCCCATACCTCCAAATTGAATTCACTCAAAAGCAGGATCCACCTAATCAATATTGGCTTGGACTCTTTCTTCGTCATTAAATGACGAAGCGCTGCATGGTCAGTGTATACAATAACTTTTGTACCAAGCAAGTAAGATCGAAATTTTTCCAAAGAGAATACCACTGCTAGCAACTCCTTTTCAGTGGTGGAGTAGTTCCGTTGGGCTTCATTTAGGGACATGGATGCGTAATAGATGGCGTGAGGTGCTCTCCCCACCCTTTGACCAAGCACTGCTCCAATAGCGTAGTCACTCGCATCGCACATTATCTCAAAAGGCAACGCCCAATCCGGGGGTTGTATGATAGGGGCCGAGACCAACCTTTCCTTCAATGTATCGAAGGCCCCTTGACACCTCTCATCCACTACAAATTCCACCTCCTTTTGCAACAATTTTCATAGAGGAGATGCTATCTTTGAGAAGTCCTTGATGAACCGGCGATAGAATCCTGCATGGCCAAGAAAAGAACGCACTTCGCGCACATTAGTAGGATAAGGCAAAGATTGAATCATGTCTATCTTTGCCTTGTCAACCTCAATACCATTAGAGGAGACAACATGGCCTAAGACAATACCTCTCTCCACCATAAAGTGACATTTCTCAGAATTTAGCACTAGGTCAGTTTCAATGCAACGGTTAAGAACTTGCGCTAAATGTGCTAAACAATCGTCAAAGGAATTACCATGAACAGTGAAGTCATCCATAAATACCTCGACAAAATTTTCAACAAATTCTGAGAAAATGCTTACCATACACCTTTGGAAGGTTGCGGGGGCGTTACATAGCCCGAAAGGTATGCGTCGGTAAGCAAATGTACCGAAAGGGCATGTGAAGGTGGTCTTCTCTTGGTCTTCCGGAGCAATAGCCACTTGAAAATACCCCGAGTATCCATCCAAGAAACAATAGTAGGGGTGGCTTGCTAACCTATCAAGCATTTGATCAATGAACGGTAAGGGAAAGTGATCCTTCCGGGTTTCTGCATTCAATCTCCGGTAATCAATGCAAACTCGCCACCCATTTTGAACTCGGGTGGGCACCATTTCACCCTTCCCATTTTCAACGACTGTCATTCCACTCTTCTTTGGTACCACCTGAGTTGGGCTCACCCACTTGCTATCCGAAATTGGGTAAATCATGCCTGCTTGAAGCAATTTGAGGATTTCCACCTTCACCACATCCATCATAGGTGGGTTCAAACGGCGTTGGGGTTGTCGGACGGGTCTCGCACCTTCTTCCAATAAGATTCTGTGCATACAAGTGGATGGACTTATGCCTTTGATGTCGGCAATAGTCCATCCAATTGCTTCCTTGTTCTCCCGCAACACCACCATCAACTTTTCTTCTTGCTCCTTGGTGAGCTTGCTCGAAATGATAACTGGAAGCGTCTCTCCTTCCCCAAGAAATGCATACTTAAGATCATCTAGCAAAGGTTTAAGGTCAAGCACCGGGGCTTTCACAAGCGAGGGGAGGAATTCCGGTTCCTCGAGTTCCTCTAAGAGTAGAGGAGAAGGTGTTGAGACACTCGGTGTCATCTTTTCAAGCAAGTTCAAATCTTCAAAGTTGCCTTTCAAGTTAGTGCTCATAGAATATACATTGTGGGCATCATCAACATCACATTGCAAAGCAACCAATAAAGAATCCTCACCATTTAGTTCAAAAACATCTTGCACAACTTCTTCAACAATATCTAGGGTATGGAAAGAATGTTCTTCACTAGGATATTTCATAGAATCATTTATGTTAAACTCTATTTTCATTCCATCAAATTCCATGGTGAGGGTACCTTTATGCACATCAATCATTGTCCTAGATGTTTTCAAAAATGGCCTCCCCAACAAAATTGGGGCGGCATGTTTATCATGCTCCATGTCAAGGACATAAAAATCTGCGGGGAAAATTAAGGAATCCACCTTAACCAACACATCCTCGACAATACCCTTAGGGTATGCACTAGAACGATCGGCCAATTGGATTACCACCCCGGTTTTATGCAATGTTCCCAAGTTGAGATTTTCATACAAAGAATAAGGAAGAACATTTATGGATGCACCTAAATCAAGCATAGCTTTTTCAAAACGAGTATTTCCTATTATGCACGGGATTGTGAACATACCGGGATCGCTACATTTAGGGGGTAGCTCTTTTTGACACAATGCGGAAACATGCTCACTTTTTCCACTTTTCAATTTATTTTTGGCCCTTTGTTTCCTATTCACAACACATAATTCTTTGAGAAATTTGGCATATCTAGGGATTTGTTCAATTGCATTCAAGAGAGGAATGTTTACCTCACACCTACGAAAGACTTCGTAGATGTCTTTGTTATCCTCCATCCTCATCCTGTCTTTCAAGGCCTCTGGAAATGGGGGTTCCGGAACATATAGGGGGCTCTCCACCATCTTTGCTTTCTTGTGTGGAGGAGAGGATGGTTCTGGGGTGGAGGTTAACTCCGGTTTTGGTGGCAATGTCTCCAACTTGATTTCTTCCTCCTTATCTTTGTTGGCTAGCTCATTGGTCACCTTATCATGGATTGCCTCTTCCTCAACTCCCTTCTCAAACTCTTCAACTCTTGTTGGCTCCTTCTCATGGATTGCCTCTTCCTCAACTCCCTTCTCAAACTCTCCAATTCTCGTTGGCTCCTTCTCATGGATTGCCTCTTCCTCAACTCCCTTCTCAAACTCTTCAGTTCTCGTAGGCTCCTTCTCAACATTTTCAGCCTCCGGTGAAGCACCGACCTCTCTACCACTTCTCAAAGCGATAGCACTTGCATTTTGCCTCGGGTTGATCTCTGATTGGGCAGGTAGTTTACCCTTTTCCCGGGCTTCCATCCGGTTCACCATTTGAGCTATTTGGCTCACTTGAGTTTCCAAGTTTTTGATACTTGCTTTAGCTTCGTCTTGGAATTGTTCGCTCTTTTCAGCACTCATGCCTAATCGGTGAATAGCTTGCATTACCTCATCCTTGGATAGCCCCGAACCCTCCCCTTGGTTTCGGGATTTGTCTTCAAATCTTTGGAACTATTGTTGAGGTGGCCGGTATTGTTGTGGAGGGAGCCTGTACGGTTGAGAGTTCTGGCCTCCTAGAGGGTTTCCATACCGGAGGTTCGGTTGATCATGATTTCCCGAATTATATGGCCGGCTTTGGTACCCTGGGTATCTTTGGTATCCTTGGTTACCTTGGTAGCCTTGGTTACCTTGGTAGCCTTGGTTACCTTGGTAGCCTTGGTTACCTTGGTAGCCTTGACCACCTTGATACCCATAGGTACCTTGGTATCCTTGATTTCCCTGATACCCTATAGCACTTACTTCCTCAACGTAATCCTCTTGTAGAGTGGGGCATGTGTCCGTAGGGTGCGTCAAATAGCAAATTTCACATGACTTAACATGTGGCGCACTTCCTCCGGGGTTGGTCATCAAGGTCTTCACCATGGATGTGAGGGTCGTGACTTGATCCTCCAATTTCCCACTGTTGGCAAAATCACTTGCAGGTCTTGGGTTTCTCCTCCTCAAATCAGCCCTTGAGCTAAAATTCCTCGACTCTTCCGCTAGCTCTTCATATAGTTGCATGGCTTCAGCAGACGTTTTGTTTCCGAGGGTGCCACCACAAGAACTTCTAACCAGCCTTTGGTCTTCATCCAGAAGGCCATTATAAAAGTAATACACCAAATCTCCCTCCGAATAACCATGGTAGGGACAACTTGCGAGGAGCATCTTAAATCTCTCCCAATACTCGAAGAGAGACTCTTCATGCCACTGCAGAATGTTGCTTATATCCTTCTTCAAAGTAGCGGACCTCGAGGCCGGGAAATATTTGGCGAGAAATTTTGTCTTCAAATCAAGCCAACTCTTTATGCTCCTTGGTGGTAGGTAATGGAGCCAATCTCTAGCACCATCCTTAAGAGTGAAAGGGAATGCCTTCAACTTGTAAAAATCTTCATCTACTCCGTGAGGAACCGTCCCGCTACACAAGAAGTGAAATTCGGTGAGATGCTTGTTGGCATTCTCCCCTTGCCTTCCAAGGAATGCGGGTAGCATATTGATGAACCCGGTTTTCAGCTCGAAATGCCCATTTGGTCCAATCACTGGGTATTCAATGCACATCAGTTGTTGCTCAAGATTGGGCGCCATGATTTCTCTCAACAAGGGCTGTCCCAAAGGGATCCCTCTTTGGTGGGGATGGGGATTGTAGGCTTCTTCTTCCCTTTGCTCATCTTCAGTCTCGATCCAGGGGTCCATTGAAGAAGATGTGTTCACAAAATGGTCACTAGGAGGGGTGTTATTCACACTTTCCAAAGAAAGCCTCCTAGCCCGTATCAAATTCAACTCCAACTCGGGGTCGTAGTGTAAGGGTTCTTGTGAAGAGGATCGCGTGTGAACCATACACCAAGAACACAAACAATACGTCTCCAAGCCAAGCGAAAATGGCAAATTAACTAAGAAATCAAAATAAAATAAAATCAAACTAACAAATATTCACAAGTAGCACATAATCACACATAATATGTTAAAGCACTTAAAAATGAACGCCTAGCTCCCCGGCAACGGCGCCAAAATTTGGGAGGTCGTCGCCGTACCTCTCAAAGTTAATTCTTGTAAACCCTTAATGCGTCATATCCACAATAATGTAAATAGTGGCAAGATGGGGTCGTCCACAGGAAAAGGGATTTTTCTAAGTACTTAGACACCTATATGAGAAAACGTACTAAACACATACATACATAGATATATATAAAAGCATGTAAACAAAGGGGGGGTTTGGTTGGATGGTTCCTAAATTAGCAAATTAAAATACAACAATTAGCAAATCAAGAGAATGATGCTAATCATGTAAACGCAAATAAAGATGTGATGAAAATACAATTACGAAGCCTTGGGCGCAATTGACTTACACTTCCAAACCTATTATCCATCATTGAACATGTGACTTATTTACTACTTTCACTACTTGTTGTGAAGACTAAACTTCTATCCTTCTTAGATGGTAGTTTGCAAGAGTGAATTCGACATCTCTTGTCAAACCTCACCAATGACTCCCATAGTCGAAACACGACTCAAGGTATCCCATTAATGGCATTTAGCACGAAGGATCAACAAACTCGGCAACACTTATGACCACTACACCGTGACTAAGCATTTAACCGATCTATGCATTTACACGGGATTAGTCAAGGACGTTCAACGCTCATAGACTTCTCCCATTTGCTACAAATGATAAATATGGCAAAGAGTTCGACATTGCATATCTATCTAGCAATCATCAATCCATCAACATAATCAAAAGCTCTAAATCATACTTATATATATTCCTAACAAGAATAGGGGGGAAATTAACCCAAATCCTCCAAACTCTAGCAAGCAATTAATACAAGCATTTCATATACTCAAGCTTTTAACAACATTAATGAAATCAATAAACACATTCAATACCCGTAAATACATAATAGCAAGAGTAATAAACAAGCTACAATTTGTTCTTATGACATAGATTTGGAAGCTTAGGTCAATTGCTCCCAAGAGAGTAGATTAGCTAATAGAAGTCATGATAATCTAACTAAAACAACAAATCAACACAACTAGATGAATCAAAGATGAAAAATGGAAGAATAGGGTTTAGAACAGTACAAAATTCGCAGCTGCTGAAAACTGGAATGAGAGGAGAGAAAAAATGGTATTTATAGTGGAAGGAAAAGAAAGTAGGATTCTGGTCAGTGGCCGTCGCGACTCGCGACGAACATGTTGGTCGCGACGAGTCCGTCGCGACTCGCGACGGTAACCAAAATTTTTTGCATTATTTCTTCTTCTTCTCCTTGTGGCATGTAGTCATCTCCATAGTCACTCCTCTCAACTTCTAAGTCTTCAACGGTTTCAAAAGTGATCTTCAATGGCCTCCGGTCTTCACGTCTTCGAAGCAAATCTTCAAAATCTTCGAAAGTGTAGTCTTCAATGGCCTCCGTTCTTCATTACTTCGTTACACAAAACATCTACTTAAAAGAGGTTAAAGAGCGCAAAGTTGCTCTTACCCCTCCTAAGAGGATTTCATGGTAAAACACAAGCTGTTGTAATGAAAGAGTACAAAATGGATCCTAAATAGTACTACAATAAGCATATAAAGTGGACGCATCAAGTAACTTGAGGATTTTCTGCTTTACCACCACCATCATATGTAGGTTTAAACGGCGTTGGGGTTGTTGCACGGGTCTTGCTTCTTCCTCCAAAAAAATTCTATGCATGCAAGTGGATGGACTTATACCTTTGATGTCGGTAATAGTCCATCCAATTGCTTCCTTGTTCTTCTGTAATACCACCATCAACCTTTCTTTTTGCTCCCTGGTTAGCTTGCATGAAATGAATACCGGAAGCGTCTCCCCTTCCCCAAAAAATGCGTACTTGAGGTCACTTGGCAACTGTTTAAGCTCAATCACCGGAGCTTTCACAAGTGATGGGAGGAATTTTGGTTCTTCGGGTTCCTCTAAGACTAGTGGGTTGGGACTTTGCACCACTTCCTCAAGAATGCTTAACTCCTCAATGCTTTCCTTTAAGTTAGTACTCATGGAATATACAAGACATGCATTTTCAACATCATTTTCCAAAGCAGCTAACAAGGAATCATCACCACTCAATTCAAAAACATCTTGCACAACATTGCAACAAAATCAATAGCATGGCAAGAATACTCTTCAAGAGGATACTTCATTGAGTCATTTATGTTAAACTCTATTTTAATCCCATCAAATTCCATGGTGAGGGTACCGTTATGCACATCAATGATGGTCCTAGAGGTCTTAAAAAATGGCATACCCAACAAGATTGGGGCGGCATGTTTATCATGCACCATGTCTAGGACATAAAAATCCACAGGGAATATTAAGGAATCCACCCTAACCAACACATCCTCGACGATACCCTTAGGGTACGCACTAGAACGATCGAGTAGTTGGATCACCACCCTGGTTTTGTGCAAAGTACGACGATTGAGGCTTTCATACAAAAAATAAGGAATCACATTTATTTATGCATATAAGTCAAGCATTGTTGTTTCAAATTGCGTATTTCCTATCATGCAAGGGATTGTGAACATGCCGGGATCACTACATTTATGGGGTAAATCCCTCTGGCATAAAGCGGACACATGTTTACTTCTCCCATTTTAAAGTTTGTTCTTCTTTCTTTGTTTCCTATTTACTACACATAATTCCTTCAAAATTTGTGCATAGCTAGGAATTTTTTCAATGGTATTGAAAAGAGGGATATTTATCTCACACCTATGAAAGACTTCGTAGATGTCCTTGTTGGACTCCTTCCTCCGTTTGTCCTTTAGAGCTTCCAGGAACGGTGGTTCCGGTACATATGGAGGAATTTCCATTACTCTTTCATTCGTGTGAGGTGGGGATGATGGTTAGGGAATGGAGGTTGATTTCTCAATAATGATCTCCTCTTCCTTCTCCTTTCCCTTCCTTACTTGCTCCTTGGCCACCTCATCGTTCTCTTCTTTCACTTCTTTCTTAAGCATTTCAAGCTTCCTAGGTTTGTCCTTAATAACTTCACCAACCGTGGGAGAGCCAACCTCTTTACCACTTCTCAAAGTGATAACACTTGCATTTTGTAGAGGGTTGGTCTCCGGTTGGGACGGTACGATACCCTTTTCCCGGGCTTCCACCTGATTCACCCCTTGAGCTATTTGGCTCACTTGAGTTTCCAAGTTCTTAATACTCACATTGGCTTCATCTTGGAATTTCTCACTTTTCTCCGCACACATGCCCAACCGGTGAATGGATTGCATCGCCTTATCCTTTGTTAGCCCTGAGCTCTCCCCTTGGTCATGGGGTTTGTCTTGGAGCCTTTGAAATTGTTGTTGAGGTGGCCTATATTGTTGTTGAGGAGGCCGATATAGTTGAGTGTTTTGGCTTTCTTGAGGGTTTCCATACTAGAGGTTTGGGTTATCACGATTTTCCAAATTGTTCGGCCAGTTTTGGTACCCTTGATAACCTTGGTAGCCTTGGAGACCCTGGTAGCCTTGCCCACCTTAATATCCTTGGTTGCCTTGATAGCCTTGATTCCCTTGATATCCCATGGAACTCACCTCCTTGATATAGTTCTCTTGCAAAGTAGGGCAAGTTTCCGTAGGATGCGCCAAGTAACAAATTTCACATGATTTAACATGTGGCGCATTCCCAGGCTTCGTCATCAACGATTTGACCATAGATGCAAGGGCCAAGACTTGGTCCTTGAGCTTCCCACTATTGGAAGAGTCACTTACGGGCATTGGATTTCTCCTTCTCAGATTCGCCCTTGAGCTAAATTTTATTGATTCTTCTGCTAGCTCCTCATATAATTGCATCGCTTCAAATGAAGTTTTGTTCCCAAGAGTGCCACCACAAGAACTTCTTACCAATCTTTGATCCTCATCAACAAGGCAATTGTAGAAGTAATAAACCAAATCCCCCTCCGAATAACCATGGTAAGGGTAACTTGCAAGAAGCTTCTTAAACCTCTCCCAATAGTCAAAGAGAGATTCTTCATGCCATTGGAGGATGTTGCTTATGTCCTTCTTCAAGGCAATGGATCTAGTGGCTGAGAAGTATTTGGTTAAAAACTTCATTTTCATATCGAGCCAACTCTTGATGCTCTTGGGTGGTAGGTAGTGGAGCCAATCTCTTGCATCATCCCTTAGTGTGAACGGGAATGACTTCGACTTATAGAAATCTTCATCCACTCCATGGGGGACCATACCACCACACAAGAAGTGAAATTTGGTGAGGTGTTTGTTGGCATTCTCCCATTGTCTACCAAGGAAGATGGGTAGCATGTTGATGAACCCGGTCTTTAGCTCAAAGTGCTCGTTCGGTCCAACCACGGGATACTCGATGCACATTGGTTATTGATTGAGGTTGGGGGCCATGATATCTCTAAAAAATTCTTGCCCCAAAGGAATCTCCCTTTGGTGGAGAGGAGGAACTTTCCTTTTGAGAGGAGGATGTTGAGGTCCCCCTCCTGGATGCTCATCTTCCTGCTCAAGTTGATGTTCCATAGAAGAAGTGGTATCCAAAAAATGGTCACTAGGAGGAGTGTTATTCACACTTTCCAAAGAAAGCCTCCTAGCATGTCTCAAATTCAACTCTAAGTCATGGTCGTAGTGTAGGGGTTCTTACGAAGAGGATCGTGTATGAACCATACACCAAGAACTCGAATAATACGTCTCCAAGCCAAGTGAAAATGGAAAATCAACTAAGAAAACAAAATAAAAAAACTAACAAATATTTACAATTACCATATAATAATGCATAATATGCCTGAACACTTAAAAATAAACGCCTCTTCCCCGACAATAGCGCCAAAATTTGGGAGATCATCACCGTACCTCTCAAAGTTAATACTTTTAGGCCCTAATGCTTCATATCTACAATTAAGTAGATAATGGAAATTCGGGGTCGTCCACGAGAAGAGGTATCTTTTCAAGTGTTTAAACATATATAGGAGAAAACATACTAGGCAGATACATACATAGTACATATGAAAGCTGTAAACAAGGGGGGAGGGGGTTGGATGGTTTTTGATCCTAAGTTATCAAATTTAAATACAACAACTAGCAAAGAAAGAGAACTATGCTAATCATGCAATGCAACTAAAGATACGATTTAAATGATAATTAACGGAGCCTTGGGGGCAATCAACTTCCACTTCCAAACTTCATATAGCTCATTGATTCATTCACTCATTCAATTACATTTATTTTCTATGAGGAATGTTATCACTTCTCATTCAAATATTAACATTTATTCCTCCTTAAGAAAAGTTTGCAAAGACAAACAACGACCATTTGCAAACCTCATTGATGATCACCCTAAACAAGCAACATCATAGGGGTATTTCATCAATGGCATTTCACCCGAAGGACCATAGGTTTGATAACAACAAGCCTTCTACCAAAGACATAGTCATTTAACCAAACAAAGCATTTATTAGGTTAAACTTAGGAAAAAAACATTTAAGGTTCAACCTTTCTTTGCATCTATGTGACAAATATGAAAGCAAACCACATTAACATACTCATCTAGCAAGAATTACCACACATTATACAGAAGAAGTTCTAAATCCATGCTTTTGGATTTCCATATCAAATGAGTTAAGAAATTTGCAACTTTCCTAACACTCTAACATTTCAATATTACAAAATTTCATATACTCAAACAACCCCATGGTATAAATGAGGTAAAACACAACATTAATGGTATAATGTTCTCCAAAAAATGTTCATAACTGAGCAAATATAGAATCTTACTTTATAAGTTTGAAAGCTTCAATCAATTGCTCCCAATAACTAGATTTAGCTACAAGAGTTCATACTAATTAATGCTAAACAACCAAACATAATACAAGAGAATTCAAAGATGAAAATGGAAGAAAATAGGGTTAAGAACAGTACCAAAAACGCAAAAGAATAAGTTCTAAGTGAGAGGAAAGAGAATGCTATTTATAGTCCAAAAAAGATAAGGTTAGATTCTGGACACCCGTTGGTCCTGACTCGCGACGGGTTCATCGTGACTCGCGATGGGTTCGTCGCGACTCAAGACGAGTGCTAGAATTTAATCTTGTTTTCTTTTCTTCTTCTTGTGGTAAACACTTATCTTCACAATGATTCCTCTCATTTTTCAAGTCTTTAAGGTCTTCAAAAATTGTCTTTAATGGCTTCCGGTATTCATATCTTCGAAGAAAGTCTTCAAAGTCTCGGAAAATGTGTTCTTTAATGGCCTCCAATCTTCAAGCCTCTGTGGTCTTCCCTTGTCACGCAAAATCCACTTAGAAGAGGTAAAAGAGTGTAAAGTTGCTCTTACCCCTCCTAAGCAAATTTCAAGGTAAAACACAAGCTCTTGATGATAAAAGAGCACAAAAGTGACCCAAAACATTACTAAATTATGCACTTCAAATGGACATATCAGATGTCTTCTACCATCCTTGCGGACGGCCTTCAATATCTTCTACCGCTCTTACGAACGACATTCACATAGAATGTAAACAAAAAGTAACCACGAGCAACCAACTAAAGATGATCACAAGGAAGGTCAAGGAGCCGGTGGATACAAGATGTCGATTAGTACCAATTAAGTCTACAAAACATGGGATTTAGACAAGAAAACCAAACATGACCGTCTAAACCCCTAGTCACGTAAACTCAACTAATACTAGCAATCCACCAAATAAAGCTAGCTGATAAGTATGCCAAATAAATCTATTAATGCACGCATAATGAAGCAGATCAGACTTCCCACACTTAATCTTTTACTCGTCCTCGAGTAAATAGAAGACAAGACAAAGAATCAAGCTAATTGTAGCGTGCAAGCATAAGTTAACCGAGGCATTCAATTTATTCCATGATTACCCTGTTTCCTCCAAGAAAGTAAGAATCTCACAACTCTCACACTCCCCCAAAAAACAAAAGTAATCAAACCATCCAAAAGTAAAGTGTGGAAAAAGCTAAGCCAAAAAGATAATTGTCAAACTAACTTACTTTTCCCAAAACGATCCCAAAAGCAATCAAAGAGTCGTCTTAAAAAAAAATCCACCGTGGAAGCAAACTTTCAACCTAGTTTTTTTGTTTTCTCTCAATTTCTCTCATTTTTCCTAGGAGCCCTTTTGGCTATTCATCCTAGCTTTAACACACAAAGGGTACTCACTTCTCACCTTTTCTACACGGCCTCTCATTTTTTCCTAGGCTCGTAAACCTAGGCGGGCCTAGCCTCTCATTTTTACCTAGGTCTTTTGACCTATCCGGGCTTTTCCAATGTTACCCAAGTCGCCCTTTTGGGTTTTCAACTTGTCCGGGTTTTTTAAAATCTTTTTTCCATTTTTCAAAATTTCAAAGTGCTCTTAGAAGAGCTATTAGCTACATAGAAACAACTACAAAAAAATCATAAGTGCTATCTAATACCCTTCCCCACACTTAAAGCTTGCATTATCCTCAATGCATATACAAAATCAAAGAACATATGTGAAGGGAAAGAAATAGAAAAGCACTTATAATGAAAAATGAACACTAAAGTTTACCCTTGATGGCACAATCATGGAATGTAAAGAACAAACTACCATCACCCTAATATACTACCCTAACCTCCAGGCAAGAAAGTTCAATAAAAACACTATCATGCATCACAAATTGAATAAGGAATTGAATCAAAATAGAGAGTTACCTCTTAGGTCTCGTTGTGTGTGTCTCAAGGGTTTTGAGGGTAGGTGGGTTTTGGGTGGTACTTTGGTGGCGGTGGTGGTAGGGAAGAAATGGTGATTGAGGTGTAGGAAAGTATGTGAGCTTCATGGGCCGTGCACGTCTACACGGCCCATGAATTTGGGATTTTGGTTCTCCTCATTGTCCACCATTTTTGAGCATCATGAGCCATGTACGTCTACATGGTCCATGAGTTGGACTCCCCATTTGCTCACATTCCTCCAAGAACCATATGTTTGCTACAAAACAAACATGCACACCAAGTGTAACAGTGTCCCCAAAAAAAGTTACAAATAGGAAAACACACCAAAAATACTAAACTATTATAATTTTTTCAAAGATCGGGTTGTCTCCCAAGAAGCTCCGTATATTTAAGGTCATCGGCACGATCCTAGTGTTATCGATAAGGTGCGGGTTTGTACCCTTAGATAACCAAAACTTAAGAGGTGGGGGTAAGAATCTTCCAAGAGGAAGATATAGTAGAGGAGGAGTCAACCTTAGAGGGAATAGGTATGGAACCTTAGCATATTGAATTTCCTTCCCTGTGCTTTCCTCTAAGGTTTCCGAAAATGTGGGAATCGGTTCTATAGGTGGAGGTTGGGGCAAAAACAGGTAATATGGAAAACTAAGTATAATTACCCCTTCCTCGACTTCTTCCCTCTCAACAAACCATTCCCCATCCCCTTAAGATTCATCTATCAAAACTTCACATTCAACTAGGGATGGTTTATTTTTGGAATATTGGGTTTCTAGTTGGCTCACCCTATTCATCAAATTAAGAACTTCCCCTTCAACTTTCTCAATACTTGAGAATAGCTGAGTTCCCAAATTGCTAATCTCACTAAGCATTTTTTATTGGAGTAAATCACTACTCTTGGTCACATTAGTTATAGCTTGCAAAATTTCTACACAATCTAATTTGGGAACCAATCTCATGGATTAGTTTTGTGGCATTGGGTAAATTAGTGAAATCAACTATCAAACCTAAAGTGTTAGTTTTCTAATGCATCCCCATACCACGAATTCGAGTTACCACTAAATCTCAAATTTGAAGAGTCATGGTATGGGTAACATTCTTTATCCCATCTGCCTTAGGAACCAACAACTCCCACCTCTCTCTCATTTTTGCTCATCAAAGAGCAAGACTCCGTAGGGTGGTCGAAATGACATATCCTACAAAATCTAACTCATTGAGCCTCTCTTCTCCTAAAGTCACTCAACCTTGGGAAACACTCCGTAGGATGGTCATACTGACACACCCTATAAAGTTTCATCCGTTGAGTGCTTTCCCACATTTATTTTTTTTCCAATCAAACACAAACAAAGTAAACACACAAATTTAAAAATCGTAGTGCAAGAGTCCTAGGTTTGCACTAAGAACTCAAGCAATACATACTCAAGAAAATAGCAAACAAAAAAAGATAAAAACAATACTAAATACTCTACTAACACATTATGCCTTAATTGATACCTAGACTGATAGCATCCCCGGAAAGAGCACCAAGATTCTAACTTGCCTTCCCCTGAAGTCATAAAAACTGTAGCTTATAATTAACCCAGGCAGAGGTAGTGTGGTAAGAAGATAGTGATTTATAGTTCTACACCTTGTTCACGCTAGTATGCTACCTAGATGGTTGTTAGCGATAAGCCCTGAGTTTGTCCACAGAGATGCTAGGTCTAATCTATCAATCAAAACACAACCTTGTACTGGTCGTCAATCCGTACCAGTGAAATGAATAGTTGGTAAAGCAAACATGCAAGGGGGGTTGGTTTTTCAATCTATGAACTACAAAGCATAAAAGTAAAAACACAAGTACAATATTTATCTAATGCTTATATCCTTGATTCATTCACATAGAAATTTAGGCAAACCCAATAGAGTGTCCATAATACGTTGTATGGTCGATGGCATACACTTCCCCTTCCCTGTCATGGCAGGTGCTCTCACAACCCTCCATCGATGCCGCCATCGTAATTAGGGGAGTACAACAAGGTCTGACCGTAGTTATAGGTATGTTTCTCTCCCATGCGATTACTTTATGGGCTTTCACCATGAATGCACTACTTCACTCGGAATCTATCAATTAGGCACAAGGGTGGTAGGCATCTTATCTATGATACTAGGGTTTCTTTTAACCCTAACTTGCAACTTGTAGCTATCTCTACCTGGAACCCCTCGAACAACTTTACGAAGTAAGCTAAAACTGGTGTGATGGAAACTAGGTCAGAGCATTCTCGAATCTCCTGTGCACACACCCATGCAGACGCGTTCTCCCTTACCTATTCTAACAACTAGGTTTCTCTTCCCAAGTGGGCATCGATAATTGCACCATACATGAATATAGCCCAATGTTTGTGTTTATATGTGGTGTACTATTCATACATTTAAACTCAAGAACAATCACAATAATATCATGAAAACAAAATTAGGAAGAACTAAAGAATCTCAAAAAGCATATAGATTTAACCAAGCTACTACAATTTATCCCCAAGCTATAAAAACTACTCTACAAAATTTAGATCCATGGAAAATATTAGGTTAGATGTCAAGGATCTAAGAAAATAAGATGAAAGGAAATAGAAAAGGAAAAAGAAAAAGAGAATGAAGAAGAAGACCTCTCCTCTTCCTTCTCTCTAAACTAGAGAGAGGCAAAATCTACATAATTACTAGCTTAGGTTTATTAGAAGACTAAGGTTACTAGATATAGTAGTAGAGAATTGGGCCTAAAGATAGACCCAAATAGGCCAAAATTAGGTCAAACCCTAGTAACCCTTTCCCTCTAACCGCTAAACCTTTCTCCAATAAACCGCTAAAATATGTGAATCTTATATAGCTTAAATTTATTTCATTGGATAGATCTTGGAAATATGAAGATTTCTATATGTGGTAGAGGGAAATTGGATTCCAATGAGAGAGTTATGTCAAAAATAGTGAGAAACTACCGCTTGGTGCGAACCTCCACAGATGATGTGGCCCATGGCGTGTTCTTGGTGTTGCGGGGTGCGAGGTCTGGTGCATGGCATGGATTTTCATGTTGTGCGGGGTGCGAGGCTTTGTGTAGGATGCGTCAATCCCTTGGTGCGGGGCACGTTTTCTGGCGTTGAGCGCCATCAGGGTGCTGAAAATGAAGCTTCTGATCCGCGCTCGTGGCTGTTGGCGGGGGCCATGGTCAGGAAGGTTGATCTGCTCTGAAACTTGGTGCGGGCCATGTGTTTCCCACACCCCGCCAGTTGGTCTTGTCATCTTGAACTTGGAACGATGCGGGACATTGAAAACAGGACAACCCACACCCATACTTAGTCATTTGGAGTGGGAATTTAACCTTGTGCCAGCAGCCCATTGCGTTTGGTGTGGGCCGTACCATAGCCTTGCGCGGAACATTTTGGCACGAACCTTGGCCTCATGCCATGGCCTCATACCAATCAATTTCATGCAGGACAACTCCTTTGGCGCCCATCCATGAATGGCCGCCCTGACCTGTCTGTGCCTCGGCCAACTCAACTTGTTTCATTTTCCACGGGTGAACCGTTAGATCAATTTGAGAGTTTTAGTAGTCAATTTTTTAGTGCTCAAGAAGGCAAATCTAATGGAATTAGTCTTGAAGGCTAATTCTTCTTCAAAAGTTTTCAGACTTAAGCATATCGCAATTAGGAATGAATAATTGAGTTTGTAGGGTTGCCTCTAGCCTTTTTATAGGTTGGCAAGTATGACAACTGTTTTGTTTGCTTGTGATGCAAGTACTCTTCCCCTAGGCCGTCCCAAAGTATATTACCCAAGGGGTAAAACACGGGACACGGGCCACCTATAATAGGCACTTAGGCCCAATATGAATTTACAAATGATCAATAAGCCTATAGAAAGTTGAGGTTTTGGCCCTCAAATTCATCCCAAGGCCCTGGGTTCGAATATGGGTCTGCCCCTACAAATTTGGTGATTCGTCTTTGATAAGGTTCCTTTGAATTCACTGTTGAGCAAGGGTATGACTTCCCAGCCCCTGCAATGCTTAGGGGTACAATTGTTTTGTGCCTGTTCAATGCTTTGGAGGTTCGTTTCCGAGGCCAGTTTGGGATCTTCCAGATTAACTTCGAATTCTTCCTTCGAGCGGATTAATTTGTTGAGGGTTTGACCCTCAGCTTTCTAATTTATGTAAGAGCCCAAGGGCCTGGCTTCGACTCCGTTTATTTACTTGGGACTTTTGGGTCTCGAAAGTAAGGAACATGGAGGCAATCTCTTTATTCCCGAGAGGGATCCAGCATGATAAGTGTAAAACTCAGGAGGGGCGTGTTGCTCTCTCATACCTTTAAGCACATGAGGTCCAGGCTAGATTTTACTCGGGCCACTTCTTGAATTAATTCTTGGAATTTCTCACCTACGTGGCCCAGTTACCCATATTCTTACATACTATTTGGAGGCCCAAGGTAATCATTACCTTTTCATCTTTCTACATAAGGCTCTTCTAAACCCCTTAAATTACTTTTTACCCAAATCATTTTTCAAATTTCAAACTCCTTCTTTCTCACTCGGAGAAAATCAGAGCACTTCTTCTCTCTCGCTAATATTTTCTGCGAGCTCCGGCCAAACACTTAGGCCAAAGACCAGTAAGGCTACCTTTCTCACACTTTTTGCTTTATTCAAAAACATCGCAAATATCGCTGGGGGAAAAACCTTGATCCCAACCTATTTTATGGACATATCCTCTGCCAGTGGAGTCGAAAGCTCTTGCCTTCAGGATTCCAATATCGTCCAGTCGTCCACCGCCATCCCCAGTTTGTCTGGCAGGGGAGATATAGGAAATCAGGTGAGTTTTCTAGCACCGCCCTCAGGTTATCGCCGAAAATGGATGGTTTCTAATGAGAGGGTTCCAGGGGAAGCCAACATCCAGAAGAATGAGGAGGGTCGTCCTATTATTTTTGAAAACATCTTAACCCTTGTTCCAAAAAGCCCCCATCTAATCCCTAAAGATATATTCCACCTGATATCGACCCTTTCATCTGCGATTAAGGTTCCAGAAGACTTGAGATTAGAGGTCCTTCTAGAAGACAAAAACCCTAAGGATCGAGGCATGGTAGGTGCACTTTTCATGAGCGCCATTTTAAATTTGGGCTTTGTTTTCCCCTGCTCCCTATCGTCTCTCATTTTATTAAGAAGCACCAAGTCAATTTGGCCCAAATTCATTCGAATTTCATACTTTATGTTATGGTGCTCATGACTCATTGCCATAACCTAGGAATCACCCCAGGCTACAAATTATTTAGGTCCCAATATTATCTTTCCTATAGCAAGGCCGTAGATCATGGGGAGATGAAAATTGGGGAGATCCTGACCCTTAGAAATAGGTTCTCGAACCATCCCATAAAAATCTCTTCGAACTTCCAAGATTGGCATAACCCCCTATCTATACATTTGATAGTGAGGCCGAGAACTATTACATCCTGGGGTGGAATTCGAAACCCAAGTTTGAGAACATGGCTAATTACTATTCTCCAGACATTGTGGTAGTGGATATGGATAGAATATTGAGTGAGCCCCTAGATATTTCTAGGAATTTTAGCTATGTTTGGCCGGAAGAGGTTTATGAACAATGGGTCTACAACCAAGAACCAATTTTGATTAAGCCTCCACCTCTCGTAGATCCTTCGAATGACCCTTCCATGGACAAAGGAAGGGTAAAAAGAAGATAATTGAGGGTGATAAGCCCAAGAATTTTAAGACAAAGTCCCTTCAATTGCCGAGGATGGGACTATTAAATGGACGAAGAAGATAAAGAACGGTTCTTTGATGCCATCTGAACCTATTTCAAGGCCTTTAGAAGCCATTTTAGAGCCCCTAGAGACTGATAATGCTGCAGAGGCCCCATCTAGCATTCCTCCCACCACCACACGAAGGTGTTTACAGCATCTTAGTTTTTTTAAAAAAAATTGTTTTACATTTCTTCAACTGACTTTCCTTTATTTTTCGTATTTTAGTGGGTTTTGCCAGCTACTTTGATTTTGGGAATGAGGAGGAAGAAGAGATGGTCTATGAGAAGCCCCATCCGGAGGTCCACTCCCAGCCCCAGCAGGAGATCTAAGGTTCCCTGGTAAATAACAAGAGGAGTTTTGGGGGCACTTCTTCTCGCAACCTCTCCCCCCTAAGGCAAAGCACTGACTAGAAGGTTAAGTCGAGCCAGCTCTGGAGCTGGGGTAACTTTGGGGGAAGGTAGCCTTGTCCTTCCTAAGGCGGTTGACCCAGTCCTCGATGCTATTCCAGAGGTGTCCATCCCATGGGAGCCCACGATTCTATCCTTCAAAATCTCTTGTCAAAGGTAGCCCAAGCTCATTAGGCTGCAAACAAGACGGGGGCCCTGTAGAGGGCTCACGAGGTTAAAATAAACAAGATTCGAGAGGAGCTCAAGAAGGATGCTTTCGATCATGAGGAAGAGTTGAAGAGAATGGACACTCATCTCGAGGAGGAGCTAAAGATGGCAGGCTCCTAGCATGAGGGGTAGTTGATTCTTGAACGAATCGCCACTTCTAAAGCTTTTAAGACTTATAGGAGCATCATCCTCTAAGCCCAGCGAGGCCATCGAGCATTATCGTCTCAAGACCTAGGTTCATCGAGATAATATGGATTTTGTTTGTGCGTACCTTTATAGGACCACTGCCAAGCTTGAGGAGTGGAAAGAACAAAATTGAGAGTACCTAGTTCTATCTTTGGAGCAGGCAGTGATGGAGAGCCAAACCCTTTGCATAATTGCCTATATTGATAAAGAGAAGGTCGCGAGGGACTACATTGATACTACCAATAGTCTTCCAGCGTACGGCCTCAGCTGGGGACAATCAAGGAAAATGGGAGGTCGTCTCTGTACCACTCAAAGTTATAATTTATAAGGCCTGTGTGCTTACTAAATAAAATTAAGTAGATAGTGGCAAATCGGGGTCGTCCACGAAGAAGAGGGATTTTCTTAAGCATTTAAACATATAAGGTAATATTAGGCTAGAAGTATATATATATACATAAAAACAAGCAAATGGGGGGGGGGGTTGGCTGGTTTTCCTAAGTTATGAAATTAAAAGACAAACTAACTAGAAAAGTTAAGTAACTATGCTAATCATCAAACAAACTAAGAAAAAGGGGTAAAAACTACAAAAGATAAAGCCTTGGGGAAATTGTTATCCACTTCCAAACCACATGTAGATCATTGAACCATTCACCCATTCAATCACATTTGTTACCTACGGGGAATGTTATCACTTCCCATTCAAAGATCAACATTCATTCCTTCTTAATAGTAATTTTCAAAGACATACGATGACCATTTGCAAACCCTGTTGACAGTCACTCTAAGCAAACCACACCATAGAGGTATTTCATCAACAACATTTCACACGAAGGACCATAGATTTGATAACAAGAAGCCTTCCACCAAAGACATAGCCATTTAACCAAACATAACATTCATTAGGCTAAACCTACAACAAACCACATTCAAGATTCAACCTTTCATTGAATCTATAGGATAAATATGAGAACAATCCACATTAACATACTTATCTAGCAAGAATCACAACACATTATGAATGGGAAGTTCTAAGTCCATGTTCTTGGATTTTCATGCCAAAGAGCTAAGGAATTTGTCACTTTCCTAACACCCTAACACTTTAATCATACAAACACTTCCCATTCTCAAACACCCCATGGCATAAATGAAGTAAAACATAGCATTCAGAACACATGAATGCTAAATAACAAAAGCTTCAAGAACGAGTGAACCAATCTATTAATTGCTTTAACTACTTGTATTGAAGATAAATCTTCTCTCCTTCTCCGATAGTGGTTTGCAAGAGTGAATTCGACATCTCTTGTCAAACCTCACCAATGACTCCCTTAGTCAAAAAATGACTAAACGTATCCCATTGATGGCATTGAGCACGAAGAATTAATAAGCTTGGGAACACTTATAAACACTACATCGTGTTTAAGCATTTAACCAATTCATGCATTTACACAAGATTACTCCAGAACGATAGACATTCATACACTTATCTCATTTGCTACCTTAAAAAAACATGACAAAGAGTTCAACATCATCACATTCATCTAGCAATTATCAACACATACACATCATTTAGAAGCTCTAACTCATGCTCTTCGATTCCACATTAAAAGAGGGGAAAATTAGCTACTTTCTCCCAACCCTAACAAGCAATCATACAAGCAATTCATATACTCAAACTTCCAACAACTTAATGATATTAACAATCCACATTCAAAGCTCAATAAATGCACAATAAAGAAAGCAATAGATAGATGGAAATGATTCTCAAGACATTAGCAAGGAAGTCTCAATGAATGTCTCCCAATTACAAAACTAAGCTAGATAATCAAAACCCATAACATAGAACAAAGATCTACAAAGAAAGAAGAAGAAATGGAAGAAAATGGTGAAAAACTAGGGTTTTGGAGCCTCCAAGTTCACTACCACAGAGACCACCCTCTAGCATCAGTTTTTTTGGGTTGTAGCACCGGTTATTTTCGAGAAAAAAAAACCCGGTGCCTAAGTTACTGTTGAAATGGTTCCACCGGTTGAAAAAACACTGGTGCTAAATTCCTACTTCTAGCACTAGTTTTTTTAGCACCGGTTTAGAAAAACGGGTTCTAATATGTACTGAATTAGCACCATTCTTTTTATAATCGGTGCTATAAAAAACCTGTGTTAAATTTGTTTTTAGTAGCACCGGTTTTGAAATGCTAAATTTTTATTTTTAGCACCGGTTTTGAAACCGTTGCTAAAAGTGTATTTTTAGCAATAGTTTTTTTATCACCAGTTTTAAAACCGGTGCTAAATTTGTATTTTTTGCACCAGATATTTATTAGCACAGGTTTTAAAACCAGTGCTATACGCATAGTGTTATCACCGGTTATTTTATAGCACCAATTTTAAAACCGGTGCTATTTATATAATAGGAAAACTTCCCAACAACAATTCCCAATAAGTACAACAATCATCATGCATAGAAAACAAGTAGGTAGAAAAAAACATTGAATTTGATCAACTATTGTTTTTTACTAGCGAAAGAAGTACATGAGACGTGGTTCTTAGTGGCCTACATAAGATACTGGAACCCCCTCATCATGGAGATGACGAATATCAAAAGTGAAGGACAATTACCTTTCTCATAAGAGATAATACTAACTACTATCAAATAATGGAGGCAAGTCCATGTATGACATTCAATTAAGCTATGCATTTTGGCAGAGTACATTTTGCAAAAATACAAACCCGTTTCTGAGCAATGCTCCCCAGTTGATCGCACCCCGGAGGAGTGTAATCTTCTAGAAATTGATGAACCAATGTATTAAATTGCATGTTAGAAAATGATATATATGTGAGAGACTAACGAATACAAAAAAACAATATAGGAAAACGTACCAGAATAATGTCAATGTCATGCAAGTCTTTAACAATATTTTCCATGTAATACATGCAATGGTATCCACATTCCCAAGTACTAATTTGTATCTGGTGCTGATATAAAAGAGAATTTGCTGAAAGGATTATGAACATAAAAATGACAGAGGAAATATGACGTTACTGGATAGCACAAAAAAGAATAAAACTTACTCTCAATTGTACGGGAAGACGTACATCCTTGCTTGAGTGCGGCACATGACGGTTGAAACCTCGTCCGCAGTCAATTCAACTATCTGATTTGCCTTTTGAGGTATCGAATTTGAAGTGGCTGGAATAAACTAGACGTGGCCTCGATCAACCACCCCATCACATAGGTATCTGGAAAAATAATATTGTAAGTGAAACAAACATAATGATACATCTATGAATAATGTAACCATGCAATTCTTAGGAATGATTTGTTTCCTTGTCCTTTGGAAACAAGATACCAAATACAGCTACATCCCTTTCTCCATTATGGTTCAAAACATATAGGCAACACGTTTTTCCTTTCTGAGAACAAAATTCAGAAAAAGGGGAAAAACATCAGTTGGATAATAAGTAAGTGTTATTAAGTAATCAAAATTAAATAATGCCATAAATGTAATCAATCTTAATAGGGACCAAGGGTCATTGAAGATGTAATTGGCCCAGAAAGTTTATATAACAAGAAATGAATTATATATATAGCTGTTAAAGGCTGCAGCGCGCTGCAGCTTTCAGTGTTCAGCTGAGACTGAAAGCTTCATCTGGGATAAACTGTCTCTCAATTAAAACAATATTGGCAAAGAGACTTTTTCTCAGTTCACCTGAGAAAAGAACAAGATGAAGATGTTAGTAGGCCCGAACTACCAACATCAAAAATGAACGTGACATCAGTAAATATATCGCCACAACTAAAAGCATCCAAAATCGATTTGTAAAATGCTCACAAAGTAATGACTAGAAATTAAGAATTTTTAAGGAATAACCTTGAATTCAGGGGTTGATCTTTGTTTCACAAATAGCTCCCATTCTTTTTTGTCCATGCATCGATAATCCGTCCATGCACAAGAACCTGGTTTTTTTTGCACGATGTACTTGTGAGCCACCTTAGCCTTCCAATTCCTCCACTTTTCACCTGCATAAATTATCCATACCATTCATTTCGGAACTTATTAATCTCATTGAATGTCATTTTGGTCTGTATATCCCAGCTAATCTAGCGGACAAAGATACGTGTTTTTAGTGCAAAATGTAATGAAGTTGAAATGAACAAATGAAAATGGAGGATTAGAACACACTTACGAGAATGTCTTCCCATGCATCTTTCTTTACATGGTCTGGGACTGTTTTCCAATTATGCCATGTCCTGAATCGGATTCTTCGTCAGAAGGCATAGCCAACATACATCGACCACCGGCTGAGCATAACCAAGGGTTCAAAGTTATTGTCGAAGAATATTTTAAGGGGGCTTCTTTTGCTTTGCTAGCAACACGGATTTGCACGTGGTTGTGCCTCTACGCTTGCAATACTCTTTAATCTCAAACTTGTCAAAGCTCCCACTCATAATCTGTTGATATAGTTTTTTCTTCCTCTCCCAAGTTTTCAAATCCCGAGTATGATTTGGGTGCATCATCCACCTCCTCGTTATTGACATCACATATGTCATATTTTGTAGGGGTAACACAATTGTCTTCTATGGCTTTAGTACCGGAGTCAAACAATTTCTTCCTCTGCTTCGCCATTCACTCGCTGGTATGAGTCAATCGATAAAATGAAATCTTAACATAACACATCCAAAGATGGATATCCACAAACAACCAACCGAAAACATATTAATGTATCAACATAATATGCGAAAAATTTGTATGGGGACAAAAACAAAGTAGGCAAAAAGTCTAAAATTATTGGCAAACAAATCATCTATCCATATGAGCAACTACCCACACTAATAACCCAACAAATTAAAACACAAACTCACAAACAAAGAGACCCACCAATATATGTCTATTCATTAAACCCGGGAAAAAATCAAACTACCACCCATTTAATGAGTTCTTGAAGACTTACCCAAAAACTAGTCACTCATACCTTATTTGTACACACTCTCGCCAATGTTTTTTGACACCGGCCGGCTATGCACCAGCTTTACTTGACCGAAATTGCAAGCAATGGTGAAGTATAATCACGACCAAAATTGCAAACAACGAGAAGGGTAAGTAGAATTAGGATAATGGCTCTGTTGGGGGTTGATGAAATGGTGAAGATGAGCATATAATTGGGAAAAATTGGTAGAAGGGCGTGCCAATTGGGAGTTTAATTTGACCATTCTTGCTGCTTTGTTGGGTCACTTTGGAGTTAAAATTTTCAAGCTCCTTTGTTGGCCAACTTGCTCATTTCATGATATTTTTATACTACTTCGTATTTAGTTAGGTACAGAATTTTGAACAATATTTCTAGACAAGTTAATTAAGGCCTGGATACTGTTTAATTACAATAGAAGCTCCTATCTAGAATTGTGTACTGAGTGTTTCATACTATTACTTGTATACATAGAATGGCCAGAGAAATATAGTTTAACCAGGAATTAGTATGAGTCAATTCAAACATATTTATGTGATAATATAATGAAATTAATGTAGGCTCGCTTAGTTGCACTTGAGGAAGACTGTATTTGCGTCACCTCAGTAACTGAGGGACGATCTTAGTTAACTTAATGGGTTACTAAGTAATGGATACGTTAATTAAGTTATAACTAGTGTATACGGATTGCCAATTAATTTATAGTCAATTAACCACTGTACATGGAACGCTCACTGACTACGGGTGACTTGTAGACAACCGTATAGGTAATCAAGTAATGGATACGGTGAAGTTGATGCATGTGTAGGTTGACTAGGGTTTGACCAACCCTTAGTTGTATTGAACATGATCATATATAGTTAACTAGTGTATACAGAATACTGATACTCCCTCCGTTTCACTAAGACTGACACACTTTCCTTATTGGGATGTTTTTTTCAAATAGCACACTTTCCGTTTTTGGAAAGATTCCTACAATCTCATCCACTCATTCTACTTTTTACTTTCTACACTCAATTTCAACCTATCTTTTTTATCACATTAATCCAAGAGTTTAAACCTAGTGTGCCACTCTTAGTGAAACAGAGGGAGTGTGTAAATTGATTTCTTGACTTACGAATATATTATACATAATATAATTTTTGGAAATCAGCCCTCAAATTTTAGACAACTTCAACCTGAGCCCTCGAGCCCTTGATCTCGAATATGGGAATTTTTGACAAAATCGACCTGAGCCCTTAAGCCATCAAATCCTCAATCCCTCAAACCCTCAAGGCTCGAGACCTCGAACCTTGAGCCATCGAGCCCTCGTACCCTCGAGCCTCGAGCCCTCAAACCTCCTGCCTCGAGCCCTCAAACTTCGAACTTCCTGCCTCGAGCCTCTAGCCTGAGAACCTTCAGGTCTCGAGCACTCGAACTTCCTGCCTGAAGCCTTTACCCCTCGTGCCTCAATCCCTGGAACCCAATACCCTCACACATTTAAGCCCATGTGTGGGTAAAATTCAGCCCATGTGTGTGTACGATTCAGCCAATGTGTGTGTAAAATTGGTCAGTCAACCCAAAAGCGGGAAAAATGCTCTATTTGGCACATATTTTTGTGAATAGTACGTGAAACCGGTGCCATTTTTTCTATTTGCACCGATTTTTAACCGGTGCTAACTCAATCGGTGCCATTTTTCTTGCTTTTTCTGGAATTATTTTAACACCGATTTCTTTAATTTTTTAGCACCGGCTTTTATAACCGGTGCCAAATATTTACATTTCACCGGTTTTCTTTAATTTCTAGCACCGGTTTTCAAACCGTTGCTAATTTAAAACTAGTTTTTGAAAATTTTTAGTCGATTTTAAAAATCGGTGACAAAATTTTCAAATCAACGGTTTTAGAGGATTTTAGCACCGATTTTTAGACCGGTGCTAATTTCAAACTGGTTTTTGTAATTTTTAGCATTGATTTTTTAACCGGTGTTAAGTTTACACCGGTTTTCATCATTTTTAGCAACAATTTTTTGATCGGTGCTAAATTTACACCGATTATTAGAAAAAAAAATAGTGATACAATCACAAAAACCGGTGTTAAATTTACACCAGTTTAGAAACCGGTGCTAACAAATAAAAAAACTGGTGCTATTACCATTTTTGCACCAATTTTAAAAACCGGTGCTAAAATATCGGAGCTAGAGGGGGGTCTCTGTGGTAGTGGTTCGGCTTAGGAAAATGGGGAAGAAGGGAGGCTATTAATAGTCTAATTTGGTCAAGAAAAACCTAAAGAAAATGCACCAGGCTTCCGCTCGGGCAGAAATGGCATATCCTGGGCGACGGAGGTTTCAGCCCAAAAAATTCAGATGGGCTACAATTCGCAGCTTCTTGTTTTTCTTCCCACGGGTGAACTGTTGTTCCGTTTTGGGAGTTCTTGTAGTAGACTTTATAGTGCTCGAGAAGATGAATCCAATGACACCACCCTTGTAGGCTGATTCTTCTCGGATAACTTTAAGAACTTTGTCTAAACATCCAGGTGACAATTCATCTGTCTTTTTGCCATCCTTCTTCGACCCTTCTATCTTCTACCACATTTTGGCATGTGGCCTTCACTAAACCACTCCAAGGGATCAAGAGACATCTACAAATGAAGTTCAAAAATGGAATCTAGATGCTCATAAGGACCAAAAATCCATTAGACTAAACATAGGTTACAAAATTAAGGATTTAGATATAAAAACCGAAAATGGTCATCTAAACCCCTTATCATGTAAACCTACCTAAATCTAGCAATCTTAAAACAAAAATATGACAAAAGAGATGTTAAGTGCTTTGGAAAATACATGCATTTGATGTCTCATCAGCAAACTTTATCGAGGATTTCAAATTATTTCTCCAGGATACCGTCAACATTTGGGAAATGAAGTATATTAAAGAGGACACCAAGTATAGTGAGGCCTATAGGGAAGCTAAAAGGTTTTTCATCAAGCTGCAAAAGGAGAAAAAGAAAGAAAGTGGGGCTTCGACCTCTCGTGCAGCTCCGAAAAGGAGTGGGGATGCACGCCCCAAAAAAAGTGATCTTCCTACGACTTCTCGCACAAGGGGTGGGACCTACGGGTGCCAATCGAGAGTTCGAGGCTTCTACTTGCATATTTTATGGGGATTTTGACCCTAAAGTTCTCGATAGCCCGTGGAGGCCCTTTGATTATTTAATGCTCCGATTTGAGGAGAGTGAGGAATTTTCGTTCCCTCGAATCTGGGTGTGTTTTAGTTCTTAACAAGAAAGAGAAATGATAAAAGAAATACCTTTTAATGGATAATTAACAAAAACAGAGGGACCCTATCAACTGATAGCACTATTTTCATCGAAGGTGTCCCTCCGCCCACAGCTAGTTTGGGGCGGGTTATTTTCTGGCCTCACAAAGTCTATTTGGATATATGAGAATAGTACCTCCTAAGGTTGGAAACATTCCATCTGTGTGGAACTGATTCATCTTGGGGGGTTTCCAGCACGTAACTACCTCCAGAGTAGTCTTCAACGACTCGGTAGGGTCCTTCCTAGTTTACTGCTAATTTTCCTTCTGGCTCTCTTTGGATTTTTTTGTTTCTCCTCATTACAAGGTCTCCTAGGGAAAAATGGATTTTTTGGACATTCCGATCGTGATACCGCTTGATCTTTTTTTTATACCTTGGATTCATGCAGGGATGCATTCTCTCTTTTTTCTGTGAGATGGACTAAGTCTAGGCGGCGCTGCTCATCGTTGATCTCCTAGTTTTTGTTGCTTTTGGAAAACCTTCAGAAGGTGGACAACCTTATCTCTCCAGGAATAACTACCTCCAACCCGTTGACAAGACCATACAAGGTTTCACCCACAGTAGAGGACTATGTCGTTCGAGACGACCAAAGCAGGCTGGGTATTTCATTGATCCATTTTCCGCATATCCCTTGGAGCCTCGACCTGATGCCATTGACGATGGTTCGGTTCGTCACCTCCACCTGCCCATAAGTTTGGGGGTGGTAAACGGTGGTGACTTTCTGATAGATCTTATATTCCTAACACCAGCTCTTGAATGGATCATTAACGAACTGGGCGCCGTTGTCAGTTATGATGGTTTGAGGGATCTCAAAATGATGAATGATACTCCCTCCGTCCCGCTATTAATTGCTTAATTTCTTTTTGGGAGTCAAACTTTATAAACATTGATCGTAAATATATATTAATCTATATATAATAAAAATATCACATAAGATCTTCTTAGATTCATCTTAACATCTATTTTATAAATATCAATTATTATGCGACACTATTATAGGTAACTAAAGATATTTACGGTCAAACATGCTTATTGAAGACCGTGAATAAGTAAATAAGAAATTCATAGTGGGATAGAGGGAGTATTCTTCTAGCAAAAACCGATCACCACTTTCCCTTTTATGCCCATTAAGGCTTCAACGTCGACCCATTTTGTAAAGTTGTCCATAGCCATGATCAGGTATCGAAAGTGTTCTGGGGCCTCCGGGAAAGGGCCCACCAGATTGATCCCCCATTTGTCAAATGTCCAAGAGCTATTTATGTTCATCATTTTTTCTTGGGGGAGATGGGTGATTGGTGCAGACCTTTGGCATTGATGGCTGGCTTAGATGCTCTTGTTAACCTCATCGAACATCTTGGGCCAATAGTATCCAGCTAGAAGGAGCTTCTTAGCTATTGGTTGAGCCCATTGGTGATTTCCACATGCTCCTTCATGAGTTTTGTGAATCAGATAGTCAGCTTCGTGGGAGGCTACACATCAAAGAAGTGGTTGGAGATCCCCTAGCAAATAGAGCACATCCACATGGATCACATACTTGGGTGCTTTCAACCTAAATTTCCTTGCTTCAATTGCATTTTTTACAAGGGTACCATCTCAAAGGTAGCTTATAATAGGCATTATACACAAATTTTCTACCTCCACCATCATCACAGTTGCTTCTTTTTTGAAGCTACATTTACTCAACATTTCCACCATTAAGTTCCCTTGGGATTGTAAATCCAAGTCCAATGAAGCCAAATTGTTCAGGGCGTTGGCCTTGTGGTTCTTCTCTCGAGGGACTTGAGTGAGGGTGCAATGATAGAAATGATTGAGGAGTGGCTTCAACAGTTCCAAGTAATACTGAAAGCTTCTTTCCCTAGCCTCATAATCTCCCTTGACTTGCAGGACCACAGTTTGGGAATCACTGAATATTTCAAGCCTTCGAACTACCAAGTCTTTGGCTATTTGAAAGCCTGTGATTAGTTCTTCGTACTCTACTTCATTGTTTGTGACCCTGAAGTTAAAGTGCAGGGAATAGGGATAGTATTTCATGTCGGGGCTTGTGAGAGGGACACCAACCCTGCTGCCTCCAGAGTGTGATGATCCATCGATGTATAGCTTCCATGTTTCCTCAGATTCTTTTGCATCATTGGCTACTATTGGTTTTGTAGTTTCCACAATGAAATATGCTAAGGCTTAGCCTTTAATAGTAGTTCTTGGGCGGAACTGGATGTCGTGCTCCCCTGTTCGATTTCCCACTTCAATGTTTTCCCCAAAGCCTCCGACATAAAAAGCTTCCACCTGATTAGATGGCTGGTAAACAAGGTGATCTTGTGGATTTAAATGTATGGCCAGAGGCACCTCGTCATATGGACTAGGGCCAATATTAACTTCTCCAGGGTGGTGTATCGAGTCTCTGGACCATGCAATGCCCTACTTACAAAGTAGATGGGGTGTTGGGATTTTCATTTTTTCGTTTACTAGAATTGCACTTATTACTAAGGGAGATGCCGAGATGTATAAGTACAAATCTTACCCCTTCTCTACTTTTATCAGGGTGGCCAAGCTTCGTAAGTGTTCCTTTAAGTCTCGAAAGGAATTTTTACATTCTATTGTCTATTCAAATTGTTTTTCTTTTTTGAAGCACTTAGAAGAATGGAAAATATTTCTTGGCCTCTTTGGAAAGGAATCGACTGAGAACCTCCAGCAATCCTGTTAGCCTTTGGACATCCTTGAACGTTCAGGGGGACTTCATATTTATAATAGCTTTGAAATTCTCAAGGTTCACATCAATCCCTCTCTCTTAGACCATGAATCCCATTAATTTCCCAGCCCCAACTCTGATCACGCACTTAGCTATGTTTAACATTAGATTTACTTCTTGGAGCCTTTAGAAGGTTTCTTCGAGGTCCAGCGGGAATTGATCGTAGCCCTTGTTTTTTACTACCATATCATTTACATATATTTCCATGTTTCTACCGATCTGGTTTTCGAAGAGCTTGTCAACCAGACTTTCGTATGTGGCTCCTGCATTCTTTAGGCCAAATGTCATTTTCTTATAGAAAAACATTCCCACGTCTGCTATGAAATACATTTTCTGCTTATCCTCTTCCGCTATGAGTATCTGGTGGTAGCCTTTATAGGTATCGAAGAAGGCTAGCACCTCATATCCTGCTACCAATTCGACTAGTATGTCAATGGAGGGTAAAGGAAAGTTATCCTTGGGGAAACATTTCTTGAGATCCCTAAAGTCTATGCACATATACCAAGTCCCATCGTGTTTGGGAACCATCACGGAATTTGTTATCCATTTGGGGTAAAATATCTCTTCGAGGACCTCAACTGAAAGAAGTTTCGGGACATCCTCCTTTATGGCCTTCGCTCTCTCGGGGGCGAACGACCTCTTTTTTTTCCTCAATTAGCATTGGAGAGGTCCACATTCAGTCTGTGGACCATCAGTTGTTTAGGTTCCACCGTAAGATTGAACGTACTCCATGAAAATACGTCCACATAGTTATCTGGGGGATCCTTTAGTTTTTCTTTCGTTGTGGGTGGTATCATTTTCCTACGACCATTGTTACTTGTTCTCGAACTACCATTAGTTATGTGTCTGTGGGTTTAATTTCTCCATTAATCGAAGCCACCCTGTTCTCATTTTTAGCTTCTTTCAATGCTATCGCCAAAAAACTCTTGGCTGCTGGTTGATTCCCCCTTATGACTGCTATTACCATTTCGATGGTTAAATTCATTGTCAAGTGTTTGGGAGACCAAATGGTCCGCGCCTGGCACAACTAGGGCCTTCCTATTATCACATTATAATGGGGATACATTGTCAATCACAGTGAAACTACAATCGATCGTGACTTTTTATTATCTCCATTAGCCACTTTAACTGGGAGGGTTACGACCCCTAAGGGCAACAATGTTTTCCCAGTGAAGCCAAATAGTATTGTGGTTTTTCTCCTCAAACTTCCATACTCTAGCCCCAATTGATCAAAGCAATTGGTGAAAATCACTTCCACTCCACCGTCGTCATCCACGAGCACCCTTTTAACATAGAAGTCATATATAGTTTCATGGATTACCATCAGGTGCATATGTGGGGTTTAGATGGGCACTGGGTTTCCTTCCGAGAAAGTTATATCTTTTTCTGCTCAAAATAATTTTTGACACAGTTCTCCAGGGGGCACATACCGGGATTGTGCTTTGATGATGGTGTTCGAAGACTAGTCACTTACCACGCCATTGATGAAATTGACAACACGGTTAGCCCCATCCCCCCGGTTCCTATCCACCCAAGCTTTGGCATCGAGTTTGCCATTTTCTCTTGCTTGATTTCTAGCTTACTTCTCATTGTTCACTTGCCAGTCCCTGCCACCTCAATTGGCCCCCTTTCTTGTAGCCCTTTCAGGGAGCTTCCCTTTTCCCTTCGAGGAGGTCTCTCCTCTTGGCCTTTCAACGTAGTCTGGGAGCAAGCCCTCTCTTGCACATCTATCAATTTCCTTCTTCAGGTGGGTGCATTTTCTCACATCATAGTCACACTCTTTATAATGGTCGCAGAATTTTGGTGATTCTCTTTTTCCTTGGTAGTCTTTGCCTGGAGAGGGAGCTCAAAACAGCCCCTTGTTGATGGAGTGTATTTCCACCTAGGTTTTGGTTAGGGTGAACATACCCCTCGAAGCCTTTTGTTCAAACCCTATGACCTTCTTGGCCTTAACTTTGAGACCTTAGGGCCTTTTTTGCCTCACCTATCTCCCTCTCATTTTTTCTTCGTGGCTTCCTCGATCTTTGAATATTGTTCCATGATTTCATGTAGTTGCTGCAAGGTTCCCAGCTTGTTAGAGACCAGCTTATTATGCATGTCAAGGTTGGACATTCCAATCATGTAGCCAAGGATCACCCCATCCTCAGTGCAGTTGATTACACTGAGGCTCTCATCTACATATCGATGATAGAACGCTTTTGTCGATTCACCGGGCCACTGCCTACTTTGATAGAGCTCAATCAGGTTTATAAAATTGCTTCTTTCGAAAAACTAGCCCAGTGGGGGCCTTCCAAAATTTTCCCACTGGAACATGTTCATCACATACGGTAACGACATTGCACACAAAAGAGGACATAGAAGAATCATGCTTACACTTATATATATCAAATTTCACCTTATCAATATCATCCTCTAGGGTTAGCGTTCCCAAGTGGACATCGATCTTTGTCCTAAGGTTTTTAGAAATGGTCTACCCAAGAAGATTACAGGTGCACTTCCATCGTGCGTTACGTCAAGGACATAGAAGTCCACCGTAAAAATTGATTATCCCACTCGAACCATTATATCCTTCAATAACCCTCAAGGGATAGCTTGGGAGTGATCGGTAAGTTGGACAATCACTCTAGTGTCTCTAAGTTCACCTATGTCTAGGTTTTCATAAAGACTATAAGGAATCACATTAATAGATGCTCCTAAGTCAATCATAGAATTTTCCACTAACTTTCCACCTAAGGAGATAGGTATCGAAAACATCCCGGGATCGTCGCATTTCTTAGGCAAGTTCCTGTAATTAAAAGCGGTGACCCCCTATTTTCAAATGCCCTACTTTCCTAATTGATTTGTTCCTTTTCTTATTGCAATTTTCAAGCATAATATGGAACATCTCAATAAACTCTAAGATAGGAACAGTTACCTCAACCCTTTGGAAGACTTTCCGAATGTTTGCATCATTTGTCACCTCATTCAAATCCTGTCACTCTCTCATTGGTGAGTGGAAGCTCTTTGGAAGACTCTTCTTTGACAATGATCTCACGCTTTTAGAAATTGGTCTTGTTGGCTTAAAAAATTAGATCATCTTCTTGTACCATGTCTTTTAAGGCCTCTTGCACCTCCTTCCCATTCCTTAGCTTTAGTAAACTAACATTCCTTGGATTCCACTCGGGTTGGGAAGGTAGCTTTCTGGACTCCTTAGCCTCAAGTCGACTCACCGAGGTGGCAAGTTGTCCAACTTGGACTTCAAGGTTCTTGATGGTTAAAAACGCCCTAGTACCAAGTTCTTCTTTACCAATTTACCAATAACATCCAAGATTTTTCACACAAATGAAAGTTTGGGTGATCGTGATACCTAGGGTTAAAGGTATTTGCATAGGGATCTTATCTCTCATTTCCGTGGTTCCCCCAGAATCCTTGTTTTTGTTATTGTCCCCTTGCAAATTGCTTATTAGCTCCGTTGAAATCCAACACTTTCACCTCTTCCAAATCTTCGACCACTTGTGGGAACATGTCAATGGGATGGTCTAAACTGCATAACCCACACTTTGACTTGTTGGATCCTCTCATTTATAAATTCCTTCATCATATAAGCAAGTGCTTGCACTTTCTCTTCAAACATGGGAGATTGAGTTGGCTCATCCAACATTTCCACTCTCAATCTTGTGCCAAAGTTCCTCGTTCCATATACCATTTCTTCAAAAAAACCATCGAGTACTTTGGACTCTTGTTGGCGATGGAACCATTGGAAGATGCGTTAACCATCCTCATGTCATCATCATAGAGCCCTTCAAAAAAATAGTATACCAAGTCGCCTTTCTTGAATAGGTAATAAGAAAAACTAGCTAGCAATCTTTTGAGTCTTTCCCAATACTGGTACAAGGACTCATTTGCAGTCTAAGATATGTTGGACAATTGCTTCTTCAACCCCGTGGACTTTGAAGTTGGGAAGTACTTTTCAAGGAAGCATCTTTTCAAACCCATCCATGATGTGATGCAGATCGGTGGAAGGTAATACAACCAGTCCTTTGCTGAGTCTCGAAATAAGAAAGGAAATGAGTGCAATTTAAATTCCTCTTTGAGAATCTATGTGGCCTCATATTTGTCCACACAAGATGAAATTCCAAAAAGTGCTTGTTCGGATCCTCCCTGGCCATCTCATCGAAAGTTGGGAGGCATTCAATCATCCTACTCTTCAACTCACAATGAGCATTGGGTGACAATGGGGGAAAAATGGTGCAAAGGGTTAATTCTCCAAATTTGGAGCCATCAACTCCCTCAAAGTGTGGTCGTCCTCCGCCATGACTACTTGCTCCTGAAAAATTTGTTGTTGTGGAACCCTTGCCCA
The DNA here is from genome assembly GCA_037428765.1 of Rubia yunnanensis. NCBI lineage: Eukaryota > Viridiplantae > Streptophyta > Magnoliopsida > Gentianales > Rubiaceae > Rubia > Rubia yunnanensis. The sequence continues at coordinate 77,490,415 of CM075063.1, read as the reverse complement.
AGTCATCCTTCATGTTCTCCTCTGACTACCTGTACCTTCCGGTAGTTCTTGCAAAGTTTCAGAGTTCGTGAAATTGGTATGTATCATAAACTAGAAACTAAATAGAAACCAACCTAAAGACGACACTAGCAAACAAGTTAAAATCAAATGGTATGTAAGTTGACAATCATAGGCTCAACACTACAAACCAACTAAAAAAGAACAAAATAAAAACAAAACAAACTACTCAACTAACGTGCTATGCAAGTTAACAATCTAAATTTTAGACTAACATCCTCGGCAATGGTGCCAAAATTTGACTTGCCTCCACTCGGGGTCATAATAAATTATCCATGGGAGGTCAACTAAATTAACCCAAGCGGAGGACGTGAGGATCAAAGATAGAAATTTATATTCTACTCTCGTTCTTATTACTATGATACCTCTAGGGTAGATAGTGGTAAGCCCGGGTTTTTCCACAGAGATGTTAGATGTTGAAAATTCAACTACACAAAGCCACATACGGGTCGTCAATTTGTCTATGTGTTAGGAATAGCTAAATATTGCAAAATAGATTTTTTGGGGTTTTTCAACTAACTACAAGCATATGAGATCACACGAGGTTAAACTATATAGACTAGCACCTGGGGAGTATTTGCATAACATGATCAATAAATGGCTCTTATCCTCGATTCATTCACATACAACCATATAAACCTATATTATTCCTATGTCACATAGTGTGAAGATAGCCAGTTATTTCCCTTTGTCTGTCACACAAAAATCTTACCACCAATACATGAATATCTCACCATTTCCGTAATTAGGGATGCGCTCTAGTCCCTGGATGTCGTAGACCATTCCCGTCATCTAACTCACAATGCTAACACGCCCCCACTTATAGGAACAAAACCCACCTAAAAAGGCAATGCATGGCATAGGTCACAACCGTTAGATTTGAAAGTGAGGGAATTACATCCTGGACATTCCACTATGGATATTAGTCTTTAAGCCTAGAGAGACAAAAGAAATGATACCTTGTGATGACTCTAGAGTCGGAACAACTCTAGTTGCTACAAACAATCATGCTAATCTATCGGTGTAAGTCAAGGGTTTTTCCTCATCAAGATTTGCCTAATCGATCACCCAACATGTGATTTCTCACACAACTAGCCAATTAGAATTATGGTTTAACAAATAGAAAGATATTCTCTTGAGGCAACATGAATGTACTTATCTCCCCGGTGTTTTTGAACCTACTCTATAATCTAACACTCCCAAGATAGCAATGAAGCCTAGCACGATATTACAGTACCATAAATGTATGGATGCATCATAATAATGGCATAGCATAAATCTCACAATAAAGGAAAGCATAAATCATGCACAAATATTCATAGGACATTAAGATAGGAGAATCTATAAATCTCAAAAAGTAAAAATCAATTCATGAGTACAAATAATACCCCAAGAAAATTAACTACTCCCTAAGCATTCCACCCAAGTATTTCATTGGATTCAATGCCATTGCGCAAAATCAAGAAGAAAAGAAAGTAGAAATAAGGGTTACCCCCTTTCTCTCCTTAGAATGCTCTCCAAAAATGTAGAATGGAGTTCTAAACTAAGCCAAACTTAAACCCTAATAGACAGAGGCTTATATTTATACTAGTAGGTAAATGGGCCTTTAAAAGGCCCAAAATAGGCCAAAAACCCCTAGCAGCCACAATTTGCACGGGATGGTTCATGCGGCGTGGGAGGGGTGGGTGCCTCTGGCACGGCCCGTGATGATCGGCATGGTTTTGCTGGGCACACTTGGCATGGGTTGTCCCAACTGACACAGGTCGTGGACTGGTGCTTGGTCTTGAACTTTTGATCGTGCGTGCCCGTGTCATTTGGCGTAGGCCATCGACTAGGAGTGGTGTCTCGACCACCTGAATGGGATTAGCTATGTAGAACTTCACCAGCTTTCGGCTGGGAGTCAGTTTTTGAGCAAAATGATGGCAAATGCCATTGGGAACTTCACACCCCGTCGGTTGGTTTTCAAATCTTGAATAGAAATGACACCGGCCGTTTGAAGTAAAATGGCCAGCACCCACACTTAGCCGAATTTGGCATGCTAAGTTACACAAGACATGTTGGGACCGGTGGCTCGTACCAAAGGAGGGTGGCACAGGCCATGCTAAATCAAGTACCTTGTGCTTAGAGGCACTGACACATACGTGCTGATCTGGGTGCTCATGCTAGAGGTCACTAGCACGGGCCGTGCTAGAGCAGGTACTTGTGTTGATACCCTCACGGGTTGTGCTGCTCCATGCAGTCAGTGATGGTGCCTTCTGGCACGGCCGTGTCGGATGGCATGGAATGTGTCGGTTAATACAACCTTCCTCCATCTTCGAAACTTGAACTTCGTCTCCAACCTTTTTTTGGCTTCTCTCCATCTACTACCACGCGTTTAGCTCATGGTCTTCTACTAACTTCTACCTCTCTTGCAAGTGGCCTTCTACTATCTACTACAATTTTTGGAAATGGCCTTGTACAAAATGATGATAAAATGCTCACAAGACACCTACTAGTAAGATCACAAAGGAAGATCTAGGTGCTCGTGAATATAAAGTGTCCATTAGTTCTAATTAAGTGAACAAAGATTTGGATTTAGATAAAAAAAACCAACAATGGTCATCTAAACCCTTTGTCTCATAAACCTAACTAAATATAGCAATCAACCAAATAAAACATAATAAAAAGTGTGCCAAAAGCATTACTTAATGCATGCATAATGGTGCAGATCACTCAACAACACCTTTTGCCCTTTATCGACTAAGAACGAAGTTAGTAAAGGCCACCCAATGCAACATGAATGTATAAGTAAATATATTATGCTAATCATGTTCTAAATTATTTTACACTAATTACCGAGTCTTCATTTGTAGGAAATTCATTGTGTATACTACTTTCCAAACGTGTTGACTGAGAGAGCCACATCGTTACAGAAGGTAAAGTGTACACATCAATACGAGTGCATCATCATAAGCCGATCACGAATGATAATGTGGTTGTCATTACACAAAGAGCCTCGTAGATGGTATTTTTCTTCCAATCCCAGAACCTAAAGCAAATACAGGGGACGTGATATTAGTAATGTTTGTTGAATGGTCCATTTGTTTGGTCTATGTTTAGAAGAGCAAGCCTATGAAGAAGGTATAACATCAATAATTTTTATATATACCATTTATTATGAGTTGAGACAAATTATTAGAATATAACTTTTATAGTTGATTTCATGTGGATCGAGACAAGGATTAGTAGCCCGGAAAAATTTCCCAATACATGTGGGGATCCAAAACTAACAAAGTCTCGTGTCTCTAGAATGAAGCCACCACCATTCAATCACTCGAAAGATGGTTCCCTAAAGAACATCCACACGATTATGACAACACACCCTCCCTCATGTTCGTACAAAATCCTTGCAGAAGAAGTGAGTATTTTTTGGTACAAGGTAGATGCAAATATCTGGAAGGAGGATTTGGAAGCATTGTTCCATTTCAATAATGTACCCCTTCCTATGATGCAACTACATTGCATGTAAGTATTAATGCATCACCCTAACTTGATTCATTGGCATAGTTAATGTATTTGGCTTTAATCTAGCAAGACTAACAATGTTTATAGGCTCTTGTATGTACAATCCATATTTAAATTGAAAGGGTGGATAGGGGTTCTTTTCCCAACAAAGATCCAACATGACCATGTTGTAATGGAAGAGCACTTGGCCTACTTCAGCTCCCAGTTGATTCAAAGGACAATTCAATATATATCACACCTTATTACGAGTGGTGAGTCAACTATACTTACTACATTACAATTGTTTGGATTCTATTAAAGAATAGGAGTACTGAGTTAATGACGATTTCAATTTTTTAGCAAACATTTGATGGTGGCCAGCATCGCTCTTCCTTCTAACACAGTGTTTTAGTACGATCCATTACAATGAATGCCCCTGGAAACAATTTCATTCACAGTTATAAAGGTGATGACATATCACATAATTAACAAGCACAAAGGATCCATGTGGAAGTCCCTAAAGGTGAGAATTAAATTCAAAATTGTATTATGAAAAAAGTATTGGAATAAGTACTTATCAATGTGTTTGTGAACAATTTTTCCCATCGACTAGCATTAAAAACAAATGGCCGCGTGGGAAAGTGGTTACTATTGCATGCGCTTGATTAAGGATTTGGTCCTACTTGTGAGGGAGAATCAATTAGATGTACAAAAGATATCTATTATTCTCACATGTTAAATCTAATCTATAACATCACGAATTTGCACGATCTATGTATCAATTATGACATTGCTCCTTGTTGTAGTATTCTTACGAAGTCAAAGAACTGTACCCCATCAAGAAATTGGAGGAAGTGCGCGATGTTGCACACAGTTCTAATTGGGTTACCAACGGTACATTGAATAGAGCGACATCGCCCCATAAATCGTAGTCACCGACATCGCATACTCGTCATAGAACACAGGAAATTACCCCTAGTAGGACATAAATGTGCGATGTTGGACCCATAAAATGATGTGGTGTTTATTGATACGCAACGCCATCTATTAGCCGATGTGCCTAATGTGATATCGTTGCACTCTCTTTAGCAAGTCGATAATTCATTCGTCTTCTCCAATGCCGCTCACTGATCGTTTATCACAGTACAAATTTGTACGGTTATTCTGCCAAGACATCTTTGTAAAAAATTAATTTATGACGGTTCTAAACCACAGTTAAAAATCATAGTGCGAAGTCGATAACAAAAGGATGCGATAGTGCTTACGGTCACTACCGACATCACAAATCTTACTATCGACGTTGACGTCTGTGACTTCTCCCACTAGTCGATCACCAATTCGACACATTACATTAACTGCAATTTTTATGCTAAAAAACCGATTTAAAAAAATTATTTACCATGGTTCTCAACCGCAGTTTAAAAACTTAGTCTTCAAACTTGGAACAACATTATGAGATATCGATTATAGTCATTAAAGACATCGCAGATTTGATTGACAACGTCAAATGATGCAACACCACGCATAGTTAGGAAGTTGAAAACCCCACAACGTGGATCGATGTTACTTTTACGTCGGCATGGTCGTTGGCTCGGGATTATTTACCTCGGTTATTTTTCAAGAAAAACTGACATAAATATTAGTTTTTACTGCACCCACATTTACCTCAGTTTCTTGCAAAAAACACGAGTTAAAAAACCTTGTATAACTGAGGTAATAGGTGTTGTTTCTTGTAGTGTTTTCTCCACCATATGATCATCTTCTTACACAATATCATTCTTGGCTTCTTTCGCTTCTTTCCCATTCCGCAATTTAAGATCACTAACATTCCTAGGATTGATTACGGGTTGGGAAGGTAACTTTTAAAAATCTCTTGCTTCTAGTCAGCTAGCCCAGAAGGCCAATTGCCCAAATTGAACCTCAGGGTTCTTAATGCTTTAGAAAGCCCCCATGCCACACTCTTTAACATCTCACCTAGTCCTTTCAGTGAAGATCTCATTACTCTTCGTGACTTAAGCAATGGCATCCATCAACTCTTTGTGCTCCGACATATAAATAGCCCCGTTGTTGTTTGAAGTCCTATCACCCCTCGGGTAGGGTTGTGCTGGAGCAACTCCCCAATTGTACCCTTGTTTCCAACCTTTATACACATTGCATTGCTTTTTTTGGACATCATGCCAACAAAAATTAGGGTTTTCACCGTAGCCAGGGTTAAGGGTGTTGGCACAGGGGTCTTGATTCTGGTTATCTCCTCCTAGGTTCCCTCAGAACCCTTGTTCTTACTCCCTTGAAAATTTCCAATTTCCTCCTTGGCACTCCAATGCCTTAACTTCTTCAACTCATCTGCCACTTAGGGATATATGTTTATCGGATGGTCTAGGCTACACGCTCCACACACCTTAGCTTGAGCTCTCCCCTTCGTAAATTCCTTCATCATGGAAGCAAGAGCTAAGACTTGTTCATCAAATTTTGGGAATGATTTGGCTCATCCATCACCTTTGTCCTCTATCGGGTTCTAAACTACTGCATCCTATTAACCGTATTTTTGAAGATTTTCATGGCATCTTTTGGACTCTTGTTCGTTATTGACCTATTGCATGCGGTTTTTACAATCCTCATGTACCAAGTCCCCCATTCTTGAAAGAATGGCAGGGACAACTTGTGAGGAGCCTCTTGAATTGTTCCCAATACTTATAGAGAGTCTCGTTGGGAAACTGAGAGATGTTGGACAGCTACTTCTTAAGCCCGACTGATTTAGAGGTTGGGAAAAACTTCTCAGGGAATCTCCTCTTCATGTCTATCCACAATGTGATATACCCCGGCTGCAAATAGTGCAACCGATCATTTGTCGCATCTTGGGGTAAGAATGAGAAGGATCTCAAGTTTTAGTCCTCTTCAGAGATTCCCGTCAGCTTTATGTTGGTGCACACGAGGTGGAATTCCGACAAGTGTTTGTTCGGATCTTCACTGGCCATGCCGAGGAACATTGGTAAGCATTGGATCATGCAACTCTTCAGCTCACATGTGATGTTTTGTGGGAAAAGGAGGGAAGATGATACACAGGGGTTGATTCTCCAAATTGTGAGCCATTAACTCCCTAAGTGTCCTGTTATTTTCAGCCACATTGTTTAGTGTCTCAACCTAAACACTTGGCTCTTGCAGAACCGCTTCGTTCACCCTTCTCTTTCTCCATCTACCTGTGTTTTTCGGTAAGCAGTGTAAAGCTCCTATATTTTTGGTAGGGGTATGTACTATATACTATCGATGGTACAATACTCATCCTCAACCAACACTCATCCTCAACCAACACTAGCACACAATTTTAGGAATCAAATAAAAGATGCCAAAAGAAGCTCTACACAAAAACCAACTAAAACTACAAAAGTAAAAGTACAAACTACTCTACCAACTAGCTATGCTAGCTAATAATTAAATAGGTCTAGTATCCCCAGCAACGGCGCCAAAATTTGACCTGCCCCCCACGGGGTCATTCTTTTGGGAGTTAACCCACGGGATGCTTAAGGGAGGTGAAAGATAATAATTTCAAATGTAGCTCCCGTACTCATTTCTAAATACAATAAAGTAGCTAGCAGCAAGTCCAAATTTTTCCACAGAGATACTAGTATTTAAATGTTAGCCTGAAAAAACCCACAATCGGGCATAGCCCCAACTGTGTGTCAGGAATAGCTAATACTGAACATATAAGGGGGGTTGTGAACTAGCAACTACTAACATGCAATTAAAGAGGACAAACTATGGACTAACTAATCCTGGGATTTGATCCTAGTTTCTATCACATGTAGCTATCCATATAAACCTAGTATTATGTTTATGTTACATAGTGTGGAGCTGGCCGGGAATTCCCACTATCTGTCACCCAAAGGATCTTCTCCTATTAAACCATCTAGTCAGCTCTGTAATTAGGGATACACTCCAATCCTTCAGACTCACCATTTCATCCCTGTAATCTCACTTCCGATGCTAACGAGTTTTTTCTCAAAAGAACTTAACATGTCACGGGCAACACCATAAGATACGGGAATGAGGCTATTACACCATCGGGCTCTCCACTATTGGCACCAACTCTAAGCCTAGATAAACAAAGGAATTAAAGTGTCCAATTTATGTGCATATTTTGTGACTTTTTGAATCACTTTTGCGCCTTTTTTCCATCTAGATCTCGTGTTTTACCTTGAAATTCTCTTAGGAGAGCTAAGAGAGACTTTTACATTCTTGTGACTTTTCTAAGTGGATTTTTTGTGACGGGGCACTAACATCAAGACTTGAAGACCAAAAACCATTGAAGACCACGAATCTCATATTTTGATGACTTGAAGATATTAAGAGAAGTGAAGTGGAGAGGAATCTAAAAGACAAGAAGAAGAAAGAAAATCAACATGCTGTTTTTGACATCCATCGCGACTCGCGAAAATCCTGTTGCAAGTTGCAAACGATGGGTGTCCAGAATTATTTACTCTTTTTCTTGTACTATAAATAGTAAACTTTATCGTCTCTCTTTCCAATTCTTCCTCTTCTTGATTTCTACAAGCAAAAACCCTAGTATTATTTACATTCCAGCTTAGTTTTATCTTAGATTATGTTTGGTTTGTTGTTGATTTTTAGACTTCTAGTAGTAAAACAATTCACTTGGGAGTAATTGATTAAAGCTTCCAAGCCCATGTAGTGAGATTCTATTTTATTCTTTTTCATGAGCATTTATTTTTTAGAATTTATTATGACATTAATGTTGAGTTTTACTTCATTTATGCTATGAGTTATTTGAGAATAGGACATTTTTTATGATTGAATTGTTAGGATTTTAGGAAAGTGTACAATTTCTTAGCTCTTTGGTATGAAAATCCAAGAACGTGGAATTAGAACTTCTTGTTGTGCAATGTGATGTGAATCTTGCTAGATGAGTATGTTAATGTGGATTTTTATCATATTTGTCCTAGGTTAGCAATGAAAGGTTGAATCTTGAATGTTGATTGTTCTAGGTTTAACATAATAAATGTTTTTTTTGGTTAAATCACTATGAATTTGGTAGAATGCTTGTTGTTATCTATTCTATGGTTCTTTGTGTATAATACCATTGATGAAATGCCTTTAGGCGTTGTTTGTGTAAAGTGATTATAAATGAGGTTTGCAAATTATTCTTGATTGCGTTTGCAAATCACTCTTAAGAAAAAATAAATGTTTACCTTCAAAATGAAGTGATAGCATTCACTATAGGCATTAAATGTGAATGAATGAGTGAATGAATCTATGATCTATAAGAGGTTTAGAAGTGAGGATCAATTACCCTTAATGATTTGTCATTTGTGATTTTACCATCTTTTAGTAGCTTGTTGCATGATTAACATCATTACCTTACTTTGCTAGTTGTTTCTCTTTTAATTCATAATTTAGGAAAAACCAACTGAAAACCCCCCTCTTTACTTGCTTATATATATATATATTATATCTAGTATAGTATCCACCTTATATTTTGAAACCCTTAGGAAAATCTCTCTTCTTCGTGGACGACCTCGATTTTCCACTATCTACTTAGTAGTAGTTAGCAAGCAATTTAGGGCTAAAAATTGTATATTTGAGAGATATGGTAGTGACCTCCCAACAAACTAAAAATGCTCAATTATCGGGGTAAGCCAGGGTTTCCCTCATTAGGAATTTCTATACATCGACTCCCGGGCTACCGCTCCTAACATGCAATCACTCACACAACTAGCCAATTGTAATTAAAGTCTAACTATCGTCTCGACACTCTCACGGTAGATTTAATGCACTCATCTCCCCAATATTCTCAAGAATACAAGAGCAATAATCTAACTCTTCCAAATTAGAATTTTTGCTTAACACAATGTTATACTATGAATGAAATCATGGGTGCAACATAAAACACACAATTGAATAAATCATATAAGAATAGAAAACTCAAATCATGCACAATTTTCATAAACATAGAAAATTAGGGCTATCTTGAATCTCACAAATCCCAATCAAGTCAATATCCCAAAAAAAATAAACTACTCTAGAGATATTAAATCCATGGAAATCATTGGATTTAATGTCATAGATCTAAGAAAATAAAATGAAGAGAAAAGATAGCCTCCTTTCTTCCTACAACTAAAGAACTAGAATCTACTTAGAATTGTGTCTTGTCTAATGATAATATCGTAGGACACCGAAAGGCCCAAACATCAAGAAACCCTAGCTTCCTCGCTACATGGGTCGTGCCAGATTACATGGCTTGGATAGCATGACCTATACAATAGTGCACGGGGCATCAGTATGAGCTCGTTTCCTTTCTTTTTGAGTGCACGGGCCATGCTGAATTGCATGATGCATTGCCTGGAGCTCGTTTCTTTGTATTCTCGTTGGTTGGAGGTCATTCAACCCTACTTCTGATCGAGCCAAAGGTGTCAAGTTACAAGTCCCACTGGCCAGGCCTTGAACTTTCTTCAGTCTTTCAGTACATGCCGTACAATTTTTCACGAATTGTTATCTGCCACTTGTTCCTCAGCACGACCTTTGACCAAGGTCAAGCTAGTTTGCACTGCCGATGCCATTTCTTCAAATCTTCCAAACTTCGCTCTTTTCTTCGGCGAATCTATCTACTACCACGTTTTGACTCATGACCTTCAGTCTTCTACCATCCTTACAAATGACCTTCACTAATGTACTTCAAATGATTACGAGCAATCTACAAATAAGCTCACAAAATATAATCTAGATGCTCATAAGGAAAAAGTTAGTAGACTTAAAATAGGTTACTTAATGAAGGATTTAGATGCGAAAACTGAAAACGGTCATCTAAACCCCTTATGATGTAAACCTACCTAGTTCTAGAAATCTACCAACAAAAACGTAACAAAAGAGATGTTAAATGATTTGAAAAATGCATGCATTTGATGTATCATCAACCATTGACTTAGGTTTCATTCTTGTTGACATGTACCAGCAATGTTGCTTCTATGCACAAACGAAACCATTTCCTGTAGGGTATTCAAACCAACATCATTCATCCCCTCGCATTCCAACCCGATGAAATCGCACACAACCCTCCCCGTCTCAAACCCCAACCTCTTAAAACCATCTCAATAACTCCAAAAATCAATTGCACCTGCAACCGCTACCATCTCCTATTAAATGGGTAACAAGTAAGCCAAAATCCTATCACCGACATTCGAAAAGGCATGATTTTTTCCTTTCTTTGTGTGTAATAGGAGGCCTATGTGAAATATTAGTTGTTATAAGTGTCGGTGATTCTTTTTTTTATCATTCTCGTCTCTCGAATTCAATATTTGGTTAGGGTTTGGGAATTTTGGGTTTTTTTGTGAATATTATGCATATTTTCCATGTGATGTTGGGTGTGAGAAAACCTTGTTGTTTCATGTTAGATTAGAATATGGGTTTGTATTGTGTGCGAAATTTGTTGTTTGTATTGATTTATTTTGCATTCTATCACGTGTCGCACGCAGTATTGGTCTTGTCAATAGGCGTGTGAGGTTGACTTCATGTAGTTCTTTAATGAACTCTAACATGCAATTTTTATTATGACATGCTGAGCTTACCGATATGTGTAAAGTCCTCCGGAGTTGGACTTATGTATGGCATGTTGTGAATACTGGTAATCTGGTGTTTTAACACCACTGAGTGATTTCTGGTGATATGGTGTTTTAACACCACTGCTGTCCAGCAGTTTTCCAGCAGCTGTATGGTTGATGTCCACGATTTATGGAGTATATTATGGGATATAATTGTGCGATCTGATCATAATATTGTGAAGATAATTGATTGATTTCGTGGTCATCTAATTCTGGTAAACGAATATTCCTGTAATAGTTAGGAATTGGTTAAGTAGTTAATTATGGAATAAGTCCTATTGATAACAGGATTGTTCATGAAAATACCAGATTAGTATTAGATCTTTCCTTAGTCTAGAAGTTTATTTGTGGTAGAAGTTCGACAAGGAAAGAAGTTGATTCAAGGCAGGATTGCGATGGGATAAATAGAAGACGACTACAACGCAATCAATTGACGCGTCCAGAACTATTCTCTACGTTGAGAACTTTGGAGCGATCTACCGTGTGTGTTTGGAGGTTCGTAAATCAACCGACCAAGTTCGTAAAGATCAGAAACAAGGAAGTCTTAATTCCTCGGGAGGAGGAGATCCAGGGAGACGTGTTGATCGTGAGGGTTCAACGACGTAGGATCGACAGTGAGGGGAGCTCACAACATTCACTCTGTAGGTTAGCAATGGATTAGTATTTAAGTTAAGCTTCTTGTACTAAAGACTGCTTTCTAGTGAATGGTTTCTGATCTGGGCAAGGCCCCGCAGACGTAGGTGTATTTGCACCGAACTGCGTAACCAAGTTGTGTGTCCACTGCGTATTTTGTTTTGTTTTCAACACCAAACTAATATTGGTGTTCCAACACCAAACTGTTAAACAACTTGGTATAAAGGTTTAGAAATCAGGTGAAACGGAATTTCAATTGGTATCAGAGCGAGGCACTTGCTAAACCCTATACAGGGAGAGTGAGATCAGGTTTCACCATGGCACCAAAGGAGGGGGCCTCTGTCACGCGACCACCGTTGCTGGAACAAGGCAATTACGCCTACTGGAAGGCACGTATGAAAGTATTCATTGGAGCATTAGATGATCAAGCATGGAACTATGTTGTAAATCAGTACACTCCACCTCCCAGTGACAAAACGAAAGAATCGAGCTCATCAACGATCAAACCATATTCTGAATACTCTACTGAGGAGCATAGAGCTTACATGTCCAACTCAAAGGCATTGAATGCCATCTTTACAGCAGTAGATGAAGATCAATTTAAGATGATTTCAAACTGTGAGACTGCAAAGGAAGCATGGGATGTGTTACAGACGTATCATGAGGGAACTAGCTCAGTCAGAGATTCAAAGTTGCAATACTATACATCAAAATTTGAGGAATTGAAGATGCGGGAAGATGAAACTATCTCCGAGTTTAATGGACGAGTCCGAGATATTGCAAACAAGGCTTTTCAGTTTGGTAAGAAGTACAAGGATCAAAAACTTGTAAGGAAAGTGTTGAGGGCATTACCACAACGGTTCAATATGAAGGTCACAACAATCAATGAAAATGGAAGGACTGGGATGATGACACTTGATGAGCTCATGGGGTCTCTGGAATCCTATGAGATGGAGATGTTGCAAAATAAAACCGGAAAGAAGGAGATGGCTTTTACAAGCACTACCTCTGGGAAGGAAGATGAACATACAGATATTGAAGATTCCGATGAAATTGCTAACATAACCAGAAACTTCTCTAGATTCATGAAGAAGATGGGCAGGAAGCCACAGGACAAGTCAAGCGGGAGCAAAAATCCGAATGTCAACTTCACACCCAGATTCGGTCAGGCACCTGGTGTTGAAACACCGAAGATCAACTCGGTAAATCCGAATCTGAACAGAAAAATCCAATGCAGAGAATGTGAAGGCTTTGGACACATTCAAGCTGAGTGTGCCAATACACTTAAAAGGCAAGGGAAATCATATGCCGTAACCTGGAGTGATGATGATGGAGGAGACGATATTAAGGATGGAGAAGAGTATACAAATCATGTTGCCTTCGGCGTATCGTTGGAAGAGTCTTTTGAGATAAATCGCAGTGGGTTGAATGAAGAAGAAAGTGATAGCTCAGATGAAGAGACTAGAAGCATTAGTGATGATGACATTCGCAAAGAAAGTATGGAGATGTATAAAATGTGGCTAAAAGTGGCAGATGAAAACAAAGAGCTCAAGGCTGAGAACAAGAAGTTATGTGAAAAGGTTAGAGTGAATGAACTTGGGAAGAAAAATGCACTTGAAGAACTTGAACAACTTAAAAAGGAATTTGCTGAAGTAGTTCAACGAGCGGAGACAGCAGAACAGGCTATTAGACGTCTCAATACAGGGAAAGCTAAGCTTGAAGATTGTCTGAAAATGGGACAAACTACCAAATTTGGAATTGGGTATGAAAGATCTGTTGATGTGTTGAAAAATAAGGCAGACCAAGGTGCACGTGCACCAAGAATAATTGAGGAAAATTGCCCCATCAAGAGAATCAGGAGATGCGGATACTGTGGAGTTCCAGGTCATGTGAGAAACAGGTGTTTCAAATTACTTAAGACACTGTCCGTCAACCCAGCATATCGGTATTTCAACACCATTCCAGGATACAACACCGTGCACCAAGTCAACACTGGAGGATACAGGAACGGATCCTTGAACACACATGCAACTCAGAGATCACATCGCATCACTCGACCAGTAAGACAGGTATGGGTTCGAAAGTCTCAAAACATTTGTCTTTCAAGTTTTGTATGTTATGGTGCACATACAGGAACCTCGTGGTACTTCGACAGTGCGTGCTCAAGGCACATGACAGGAGTTCCTGAATTTCTGCGAAAATTTGAACCTGGATTTGGTGGACATGTTAAATTCGGTGATGGAAAACGAAGTAGAATAATTGGCAAAGGGGAGTTAGAAATCAAAGGGCTTCCAGTGTTCCAAGATGTGTTGCTAGTTGAAGGCCTGAAGGCTAACCTATTGAGCATCAGTCATCTATGTGATAATGATATGACGGTGTACTTTGACAAAGATAAGTGTATTGTAAATCATGAGTCTGGAGTAATCACTGGATCCAGATCAATGGATAAGTGTTATCTACTCGATCAAGATGTCACCTGCTTGAGCTCGAAAAAGGAAGTTAGTACACTGTGGCACAGAAAATTGGGGCACATAAATTATAAATCTTTGGCTCGAATTTCCAGACTAAATGCAGTCAGAGGTATTCCCGAAATCAGTGATGTCAAGGAGACTGTCTGTGGATCGTGTAAGGAAGGAAAGCAAATTCGTATTCCTCACCATGCTGTACATGATGTTTCAACATCAAGACTTTTGGAGCTTCTACATATGGATCTCATGGGGCCAGTGAGTACACCAAGTGTGGCCGGGAAGAAGTATATTTTTGTCTGTGTGGATGACTTCTCGAGGTATACGTGGGTATCATTCCTAAAAGAAAAATCAGAGGCCGCTGATGTATTCAAGACCTTGGCGCACAAGCTTCATGTAGAAAAAGGAACCGCTCGAATTGCACGCATCAGGAGTGATCATGGAAAGGAATTCGAGAACTCTAAATTTCGGGACATCTGTGAAACGCTCGGGATACATCATGAGTTCTCTGCCCCCATAACCCCTCAGCAGAATGGTATAGTAGAAAGAAAGAATCGGACACTGCAGGAAATGGCACGAGCAATGCTGGCTGAGAAAAACATTCATTCGAGATATTGGGCTGAGGCAGTACACACTGCGTGCTACACCATCAACTGAGTATATCTGCGTCCGTTTACCGAGAAAACACCGTATGAGATCTGGAAAGGAAAGAAACCAGATGTGTCGTATTTCCATGTCTTTGGCAGTAAGTGTTACATTCTGAAGGATCGAGAACCCTTGGCTAAGTTTGAATCCAGGAGCGACATTGGTATATTCTTGGGCTATTCTCCTACCAGCCGAGCATACCGAGTACTGAATCAACGTTCTGGGGTAGTCATGGAGTCCATTAATGTGGTGATAGATGATTAAGAGGAGGACAATGCTGGAGAAGGTGATGCGCTTAATTCAGCCGTTCCTACTGGTGTTGGAACACCAGCTCCATCAACCGGTGTTGAAACACCAGAATCTGGAAATCTTGATTCTGACCAGAATTCAACGAGACATATGCAGTTAAGGGATCGACCCCGTGTAAATTACAGAGAATTAGTAGGATTATCGTGTTTCATCTCGCTCACTGAACCGAGAAATTACAAAGAAGCTTTGCTAGATGAATATTGGATCTCGGCAATGCAAGAAGAATTGCAGCAATTCGAGAGAAACAATGTTTGGTTCCTCACCCCATGACCTGTTAATGTAAATGTGATCGGTACCAAGTGGATTTTCAAAAACAAATCTGATGCAGATGGTAATGTCACCAGAAATAAAGCACGCCTTGTTGCTCAAGGGTACACACAAGTAGAAGGGGTTGACTTCGATGAAACTTTTGCCCCTGTAGCCAGATTGGAGTCCATCAAACTAATGTTGGCCGTGTCCTGCATACTAGACTTTACTCTTTATCAAATGGATGTCAAGAGTGCATTCCTGAATGGCATAGTAAAAGAGGAAGTTTACGTGGAGCAACCTAAGGGGTTTGAAGACCCTCAGTTTCCTGATCATGTTTATAGGTTGAATAAGGCGTTGTATGGACTCAAGCAGGCACCTCGTGCTTGGTATGAGCGACTGACAACCTTTCTGATTCAAAAGGGCTATCGTCGAGGGGGAGTAGACCGTACGCTGTTCGTCCTGCACAAGGGGTCAAAGATTCTAATTGCACAGATCTATGTGGATGACATTGTGTTTGGATCTACCGATTCAAACTTGGTGAAGGAGTTCGTTGACTTAATGACTCAAGAATTCGAAATGAGCATGGTAGGAAAATTGTCATATTTTTTGGGATTGCAGGTTACTCAGGAGAAGAATGGTCTGTTTATCAATCAACAGAAATATGCTGAAAACTTGATCAAGAGATTCGGTCTCACAAGTGCAAAGGCAGTACGCACCCCAATGGCAACCACCGATAAGCTTACAAAGGATGAACTGGGGCAAAGTGTTGATCAGAAATTGTACAGGAGTATGATTGGCAGCCTGTTGTATTTGACTGCAAGCAGACCAGACATCTGTTTAAGTGTTGGTATTTGTGCTTGCTACCAAGCTGATCCAAAGGAATCACATATGTCAGCAGTGAAAAGGATTATTCGATATATAAGCGGAACCGCAGAGTATGGAGTATGGTTTTCTCGGAACAAGGATTCACAGTTAGTAGGTTTCAGTGATTCGGACTGGGCTGGGAATGCTGATGATCGTAAAAGTACCACTGGAGGGTGCTTCTTTGCTGGATCTAATCTGGTCAGTTGGTACAGTAAAAAGCAGAACTCTATATCCTTGTCCACAGCTGAAGCAGAGTATTTAGCTGCCGGGAGTTGTTGTGCATAGCTATTGTGGATGAAGCAGATGATGAGAGATTATGGGTTCAATAATGTTGGTTTGACAGTCCTGTGTGATAATAAAAGCGCCATTGATATTTCCAGGAATCCTGTGCAACACTCTAGAACAAAGCATATCGATATCCGACATCATTTTATCAGAGACTTGGTTGAAAAAGGAGAAGTTGCAGTCCAGTATGTACCAACAGCAGAACAACTGGCTGATATGTTCACAAAACCACTGGATGGTGAGACTTTTGAAGGGCTCAGACAGCACTTGGGTGTCTGTCGAATGTGAGGTACTCTGATCTGTACTTTCTATTGTATTATTTACTGTTGCATTGTTTCTTAGTTAATATGGTGAAAAAAAAATATGAAAAACCGAAAATACCAAAAATTTGTGAAGTGGTGTTTAAACACCGAGGATTTCAGAGGGAGAAAAATCAGCTGGGCCGAAAACTTATTGGGCCTAGGTCTGTACTCAGAAGGAAGGAAAAAGAGACTTTTGGGTTTCGGAAAAAGGGGGGAAAAAGGAGAAAGTGACAAATTGACTCCCACACAAACTCAAACACTCGACTGTTCATCTTCCTCATAGCTCACAGCTCCCTGTTCATCAGAAACATTTGCCAAAACCCTCAATTTTTGTAACCCACTCAAAACCCTGTAACAATGGCGAGCTCCAAGTTCCAGAAGATGGTCCGAGAATTTGTCAAGGTGCAGGTACCGGAGAATCCACGAATTGAAGAGCTCGATTCGGATGCGAATGTGGACGAGCTGTGTGGAGATCGAGTGCAGACACTAACCGAGTGGGGTGGAAAAGTTCAGAGACGGAAAGCTAGGTTTGATCATTCTTTCGTCTATGATGGAATGTATTTTTGCTCTGTTCTTGAATTTATAGAATGGATGGTGCAGAACAAAAAATATGTAGACCTTAGAAAATATAAAAGTCTGCATGGCAAGGTTAATGGATTTAAACTTGATGAGTTGTTGACTGGTGGCATAGGAGAGATTAGGGAGATAAGTGACTATAATGCCAAACTGGTTGGAGTAGATTTCGGAGAACAGTATAAAGTTGGAGATGAATTAGGCCAATATTTTACTATCTATACTCGGATAGGGTCCCTGCACAGGCCTGTTCTTAGACAATTGGGTGATGATGCTGTGATTCAGCCCTGGATAAAAGTGGTTAAGTCCACTGATGTTGCTATGGAGATGGTTTGTGTTGATGAGTCTCTGAATCAGACTCAAGAATCACTAAGAAATTTGCCTATTCCGGTTTTGGAGATTAGTGACAGTGAGGAAGAAGCAGGATGTGCTGGGAGAGTTGATACAGAGGAAACTCCGATGAATGAACCAGGAGATGCCTCTTTGCTGGATGAGGCTCTGGCAACATTTATGAGATCCGAGGAGGCTCTGGCAGCATTTCTGGGATCAGGTTCTGAGAAAGAAGGTGATGAAGATGTGGCTGAGGACAAAAGAGAAGATGCAGATATGCCAGAAGGTGAAAAATTAAACTCTGCAACTGACAATGCAGAGTGTCTGGCTGTGGAAGAAGATACTGTAATGCAGGATACTGGTATTCCAACACCAGGAGAGGATCTGACAGAGGAGCAGAAAATTTCTGAGATGTTTGGGAGTGATGTTGAAACACCACTGAGGACAAGTCCAGCTCAGGGACTTAAGAGGAGAAGGCAGCAAGTTGGTGTTGAAACACCGCCTGCATCTGGAGACAGATCTGTGCCTCAGATGTCTGAGATTGTTGAAGAGAGTTTGGCCTCGGCCTGTAAGAAAATTCGGAGATCAAAACGATGCAGAGACAGGGGTACAGCTGAAAGTGATGATAGTGACGAACCTATTGGACAGAAGTTGAAGAGATTGCGGGCAGAACGGACGAAGAACTCTGTGGAGAAAATGAAGCCCAAAGTATTGCCTGCACCTGAGGTCAGTAAGGCCATCAGCAATGAATTGTACGATAATGAGAGCCAAGAAAAGTGGGACTTCATCAGCGGGAGAAGGATCCTAGCAGAGAGACCGGCTGATGCTAAGAAGTATGAAGAGTGTGGATTTACTGACTTTCTCAAATACCTCAAGGTGCTTAAGGCTGCCACATGCTTTGCTGAGTACAATAAACAAATGGTGTTGGAGTTTTATTCAAACCTGAAGGAAGACTGTGAAGATGAAGACTCTCAGTGGTTTCACATAGTCTATGTGAGAGGGACAGTAGTTGTATTCTCCCCTGAGGTAGTGAATAGATGTTTGCAGCATGGCAATCTCAAGAATACTCAATCGGTGTTCCAACACCAAATGCCAGAAAATTTTGATGATGTGGCAGTTGAGTTAACAGGAGGAGTGGAAAGTACTTGGCCACTGGCTGGGAGACAACAAATTCCAGCATCAAATCTGACTTCCAGGTATTACTGTCTGTATACGATAGTTGTTCATAACTGGATCCCTTCGGTAAACAACACGATTGTTACCAAGGAAATGGCAACTCTGCTTTACAGTCTGGGTGCGAGGCATCGAGTCAATCTGGGTAGGCTGGTATTTAATGACATTATGGACTGTGCTCGTAAGACCAGGAAGGAAGCTTTAGTCCATCCTTGTATCATATCGATGGTACTGCTGAAAGGGGGAGCAGTTGCAAGGGAGAACGATGAAGTTATAACTACCCAAGCTTTAAGGCCAACCCTCAGGACTTTGAGTGGCCGTATAGTGAAGGATCTTCCCTGGACGCCTCCGGCAATGGGTTGCTCGGATGAAGGTGGAGCTCGGCTGAAAGCCATTGAGGCGAGAGCTACAGTTTGTCAAGAAATCCTTGGGCGTCATCAGGCAGCGATAGTCAAGATTCAGGGGGAGCTTGCAGATTTGGAGGCTGAGAGAGAAGCACTGCTGGCAGAAATTCCAAATGAAAATGGGTCAGATGATGAAGATTCGGACAGTGATGGATCCGGGAGCACTGATAGTTTGGCCTGATTGAATTTTTTTTCTTGGTGTTCTTGTCATATTAATGAATTCAGGGGGAGAATGTTTTGGATGTTTTATTTTTGAATGGTTCTGGTTTTGTATGATTCGGTCTGGATTTTGGATGTTCTACAATTATTATGCTTCTTGGTTTTCTGGTGTTCTATGGTGCTTGTGCTAATGTGTTATGAATTCACAAATATGCCAAGGGGGAGATTGTAAAGTCCTCCGGAGTTGGACTTATGTATGGCATATTGTGAATACTGGTAATCTGGTGTTTTAACACCACTGAGTGATTTCTGGTGATATGGTGTTTTAACACCACTGCTGTCCAGCAGTTTTCCAGCAGCTGTATGGTTGATGTCCACGATTTATGGAGTATATTATGGGATATAATTGTGCGATCTGATCAGAATATTGTGAAGATAATTGATTGATTTCGTGGTCATCTAATTCTGGTAAACGAATATTCCTGTAATAGTTAGGAATTGGTTAAGTAGTTAATTATGGAATAAGTCCTATTGATAACAGGATTGTTCATGAAAATACCAGATTAGTATTAGATCTTTCCTTAGTCTAGAAGTTTATTTGTGGTAGAAGTTCGACAAGGAAAGAAGTTGATTCAAGGCAGGATTGCGATGGGATAAATAGAAGACGACTACAACGCAATCAATTGACGCGTCCAGAACTATTCTCTACGTTGAGAACTTTGGAGCGATCTGCCGTGTGTGTTTGGAGGTTCGTAAATCAACCGACCAAGTTCGTAAAGATCAGAAACAAGGAAGTCTTAATTCCTCGGGAGGAGGAGATCCAGGGAGACGTGTTGATCGTGAGGGTTCAACGACGTAGGATCGACAGTGAGGGGAGCTCACAACATTCACTCTGTAGGTTAGCAATGGATTAGTATTTAAGTTAAGCTTCTTGTACTAAAGACTGCTTTCTAGTGAATGGTTTCTGATCTGGGCAAGGCCCCGCAGACGTAGGTGTATTTGCACCGAACTGCGTAACCAAGTTGTGTGTCCACTGCGTATTTTGTTTTGTTTTCAACACCAAACTAATATTGGTGTTCCAACACCAAACTGTTAAACAACTTGGTATAAAGGTTTAGAAATCAGGTGAAACGGAATTTCAATATGTCAGTGAAATTTGTGCGATTTTGCATACATGTGTGTGTGATACATCGTTCTATTCTGATCAGCTTGTGCTATACCCATTTGAATCAAGAGCAATGTCAACCATGCTCTCTACGTGAACAAATTTTTTTGCTCGTATATTGATGCTTACTTATGTTCATGTTCCACGGATGATAAGAAAAAAGATGACCGTGAAGAAGAATTTTGGAAACAATGGGGGAGCTAGTTCCTCCAAGTCGAAGAAGGCAAAAACTGCAAATGCCTCTCCACGCCCAACCTTCGACATCCAATGTTTTATAGAGGAGGAAATGAGAAGCTCTATCCGGAGATCTACAAACAGTGGATCAAAGAGGTCAGGGCAATGAAGCTCAGCGAAGTGGAGGAGTTACACTTGGACATCTTCCCTGAGCCCTTCGAATCTTCGGGAATGAAGAGCCTCATTTTGCTTGAAAAGACGACATGTGCAAATGAGGTCTACGAGTTCTATGCTAACTTCACACACATGTGCTAGAGTCGGGTCAAATGGAGGACCACTGTGTTGACTGTCAAGGTGATGAACGAAGTGATCGGGTGCTCTTTCATGGTCCAGCATACATAGCTTTTGAGGTTTTACTTTCAAAACTCTTGGCCTAAAAGGGTAGACATGGATGATGTCTCCGGGTGCCCCAACCTAAGACCCATGGTGGAGAAATAATTCAAGGTGGAGGTGGGTAATCACATCATCAAGCTGAGGGACATCAAGATCGATGTGCTAGACCTTGAGGAGAAGTAATGTATAACATCATTGTCCAAATTCTTATCCTAGCGAGCCATCCCTTCCAGTGCATGATAAATGGGGTTGCTCAGTTCTACCACATAGCTGAAAAGAAGGCAATCAACCCCATCTACACATTCCTGCAAGAGATGCACACGGTTTCCCTCCCATACTACAATGTTATCACCACCCTCCTCGAGAAGAAAAATGTTTGAATCTGGTCCATTTTAAAGGTCAAGCCCAAGTGCTACAACAATGACTACTTCAACAAGAAGCATTGGAATTGAGAGCATAGGGCGTGGGTGGATTGCGATATTCCCGAGGGTAATCTCAAGGTCCCTTCGACACAGGCACCAGATGCTCGTATGTCGACCTTCACAGATAGGCATCCAGGGCCAACCACCCTTATTCTCTGATTCGGTATGTAATAACTTCTATTTTATTATATTAAATGTATATATAGTTCAGTTGTATTAATTAATATCAATTTTTGTTCATGATTTAATGGAATGCGTGGGGCATTTTCTTGATGTATGTGGCGGAAACTAAGGCCCTAATGCAACACAACGACCTTTATACGCAGTATATCATCAGTGATCTTACAAAGATCATGTCACTATTGGGAATCCCTTCCAATTCCCCTGTTAACCACCGAGTGCCTTCACCAGTGCCACAACTGCAACCCAATGAGAAACAAGCGGATGATGATGATGAGAGCGAGTCGGATTCATCAGGCAACGGTTCCAATAAGACGGGGGATGGTAATGAGTCTGGGTCTTTGACCGAGGAGGAAGATTACGGTGATGGTACAGAGAAGATCTCTAAGGAGATTGATTACCCCAACAAGAGCGGGGAGGATGAGCCCGCTGCAGGCGGGGCTTGATTATGTGCATGTGTTTGTTGATGATATGGAGTAAACTATATTTTGGGATTTTATGTTTTAGTATCATTTTGGTTTAATGAATATTAGTTTTTTGAATTTTATAATTGTTTAATTTGATGTAAATTGTGTTTTAGGGTTCAATGTTTAGCATTTTGGTTGAATGTTTTGTTATCAATATAGTTATTCATTATTTGTTGTTATGAAATCGGAATGAACTGTTAGGAGGAGCATTCTGAGTTCTGGCTTAACTTCTTAAGCATTCAAGCTATTGCAAGTTTAAAGTGTTCGTGTGACATCGCACATATGTCTCAGGAAAGGTTTAAGTAAGTCTAAGGGGTTACCAAATAGTCAGCAGAACCGCATGATTTGTTGAAATTAAACACTGTTTTTGTGTGAGGGTTATGTGCAACGTCGATTTTTACCTACCACTCTTACCTAATTTTTTGCCAAAATGTTGTGCAATATTGATAACTCTATTTTTAGGCTCATTCAATTCACATCTTGCAAACAAATTGACTTTCCTGATTTCCCATAACATGAAACAAATGTCTGTCACATAAACATTGAACATGTTAACATAAAAAAGGGTTCTCTACACCTGAGCTATGTATTCTTCTTCCTTCTCTTATTTAATTTGGTGTACATATCAATCCACATCCATTCCATGTGGTCCCTCTCCAATGCTAGTTCCACCCAAAATGTCTCATCCGAGACATGTTGCTTGTGGTGGGTGGAGTTTGTGAAATGATGTCAAACATTGAAGATGGACTAACATCTCTAATGAATTGACTTTTCTTGTGAATTACCACTAATTTTCTTATATCACATGGGTCATCAACATAAAAGACCTGAGTTTCCTATGAAGCAAGGATGTAAGGATCGCCAGTATAATGTGTCCTGGTAGACTCTACAATTGTAAAACCAAGCTCGTCGATGGATACACCGGCATTGTTATCTACCCATGTGCATTTGAACAATGGGACCCTGAAACTGGTGTAGACTAGTTCCCAAATATCCTCAACCACGCCATAGTATGCCATGTTCCCATAAATGTGATTTCTATCCTTGGCGCTGCAAACATGTAAGTCTTTTGCAACAAGGCTAACGCCACTATTTTGTGTAAAGGTATAGGAGTCTCATTCTTGGGTTGAGAAGGTAAACACATTCAGGTCATATCCAATGAACGGAATTGTAGTTGTCATTGGCATGAAGGCCAGCCAATTTAACATTTCATCGTGATTGTCTCCAACTGCAGTTTGTCATAACCAATCCATGAAAGTTTGATTGTGTTCTCCTAGTACTTTCTTCTTCGACCAACCGAGGTGACACTCTTTTATAGCAGTCATGTGCATTTCCACGTACGAGCAAACAACATCATAATTTTGCAGAACGTATAAGTGTGCTTTCATCAATTCGTTGGTGGATAATACCAAAGTGGCTCCCTTTCACAATCCTTTACCACCGACTATGTCTGCATGTCACGATTTTGGTACCTCAATCGACTTTTCCTTATTTAAAAAATCCTTGGAGTATTCTACGCCCTCCTCAGTAACATACCTCTATACAATACTAGCATTCGGGTGATATTGATTTTTCAAATAACGCTTGAATATCTTCATATACCTCTCATAGGGATACATCCATCTAAGATAACCAGGACCACGTATTAATATCTCTCGCACACCATGAACCAATAAGTGCACCATTATATCAAAGAAGGAAGGAGGAAAATACATCTCCAACTCGCACAACACAGTCACTATTTACTCATGTAGCTCCTCAATTTGTGCCATCTAATCTGTTTGCAACATATTGCTTTGAAGAAGCAACATAGTCAGGTAATGCACTTTCTGATATGAGTTGGCATGATGGATTTAATTTCAAACACAAGAAATTTGATGTGCTTCATTTTTCGTGCGTTAACTATTACATCCGGCATAGTTTTGGTATGTTTTGTATGGAAGATTTCTAGTTAATGTGGTAGGTTTCTCAGGTGCACTTATCGTCCTCTCCAGGAGCTCCTTAACCTGCAAGACTTTACCCAGATGTAATTCCAGGGAAAATACTCCGATGATCAAGTCACCATCTCCTTTAGAGTTGGAATTTCTAGAATAATAAATCTTACCTTAGCTAATCCAGGGCTTGTTGTATTTATAGATCGGTATAGTCATGGTTCCCTATTTTTAGGAACGAAGATCATGGGTGTTATCACGATTGCCATTTTTTTAGGTCCTGGCTAACTCATTCTGTGTTTACAGGCACGTGTTCTCTCTAACGATCGGGTTCCTTCCACATGGATAATTGAAGTGCTGGGTCGTACTAGATTTGACTTCGCTGCTGGGTGAAGATGGACTAGGCCTAGTGGTCATCAGACACTTGACCGCTAGGCCACACATACTGCATAAGCCCCCTAGTCATAAAGACTGGAAGAAATGAAGTGATGGCATGGGGGTGGAGCTTTCGTGCAAACACATATTTCTATGATGCAGAATGTTTGTTGCGTAACGCTATCCTGAAGTGATGTAGTTTTCTTTGGCTATAGGTTTTTCTTCCTTCAGTCCGCTGTTTTTGAATATTTGAACTTTAAGCTCTTGTTGCTGAGGCTATTTTTGCGATGATATGGTTTGCAAAGTCCGAGATTCGCTCCTCAATGTTCGACATTCCCTTCCATAACTCCCTGGTGTTTGTTTTCGCTCTACCTCTTAAATTAGGAATTTGAAACGGATAATTGAATGCAACCCTAAATCAATGAGCTTTTTTTGGTCTATTTTTATCATCTTGTTATAAGCAAAAGGTACTTTGCTTTTTGTATCAGACCATCATCATTCCATTTGTCAGTATATTATTTTTTTTACTCTTGATAACTATTTGCCTTCTTTTCCTTTTATTGTGTGCCCTTAAATATAGTTTAGCATTTTCCGCTATTCATCTCTATTGCTAGAGATTCTTCACCAGTGAGCTATTCTAGGTTTACTGTGCACAACTATTCTCTGTCTCCTTCCAGAGTAAGTTTTTGCTCTTTTAATTATGTGCCTCCTTGTTGTGTTAAATTTTATAAGATAGATATTCTGGGGGTAATTCCTCTATTTATAATAAATCTGGTGATTTAACTGATTGTTCTCTGGCTATCTTAACCAACTTACTGTCTATAATCCTTACTGTGCTTATCATGCATTCTTGAGGTTTAACCTGAACTACACATTTGTCTCCACCTTTAGGATCATTATGTCTTCTTCTAACCTTGGTAAGTCCCCTATGGAAAATTCTCCATCCGGAGAGGATTTCGACCATGCCGCCGGATTTCCCACCATTCACTGTATCCTAACCAGCTCTTATGTGAATGAGTTAAAAGATTATATCTTTTGTTTGTCCTCGTATAAGTTATGTTCGCCCTCTATCAGAATGCATTCATAACCCCCCTGCTGGGTACATTTCTTGTTACAAGACCTATCTAAACTTCGGCCTGTACTTCCCTATTCTCGGGCACGTTATGGAACTTCTTCGATTGTATAGACTTTCATTGTCCCAATTTCACTCTAAAGACATCGCAATCATTATGGGGTTCCTTTGCGTGTGTGAAAATGCAAACGTGCCTTTCACGATTGACTTATTTCGTAATTTATATCATCTTCAAAATGTGTAGAAAACCATAGATGAATTTACCTTATATCTTGTGATTCCCAGGGTTGAACTTGTTAGCGGTTTCCCTAGTAATGTAGGTAAGTGGCGTAGGAAATACTTCTTCATTAGAGCCAAACAAGTTTCCGAGTCTGATGTACCCTTTTAGAACTACAAAGTTCCAAGATGTAAGCTTCCTGATCCAAGTGTTCGTTATGCTGAAATGACAAAAATTGTGATCACACTTCGTGTGCACACAAAATACCTCCACCACGTTGACTCTGAGGCAGAAGGTGTTTTGTTTCCTTATGCTGTGATGCGTTCAATATGTCCTGTTTTTTTATATGGCGAATGGTTTTATTATTGAGAGTGTTTATTTTGATCTTTGTTGTTGAACTTGTAATAAATATGGACCTTTCCAAAGGTGATCTTGACATAAAACTCTTCGAAGGCAATGAAGAGGGGATGAATGCAGCTATTATTAAGAACAAAACTGCTACAAGTGATGACATTGTGGTAAATAATACAAGTACTACAGGGCTTGATGATGAGGGCAGACTAGCTAAAGGAGGGGGAACTAGAAACCGTCCTCCCATTGGCTCGCAGAAGGAGAAGAAGCATAAGAGGGATAGGAGCGGTGGGTCTCTGGGGCACACTGTTCCCCTCGTGAAAAGGATGTGTGGCAATCCCAGTGGTTCGCAAATAATTATGCGAACTAAAGGCCCATTGGCAGAGGGGGTGATTTCTAACATCTTCTCCAACCTTTCTTTAACTGACACACTGGCCACGGTGAGTATGAAAGTGAACTTTAGTAGTGTTTCTAAACTCTCTAACCTATTTTTATGACTCTGAACTGTGTTATTTTCCTAAACTGTGCTTTTTGTGTTTGTCTGTGAAGGTTGGTGAAAGTCTCTAGATAGCAAGCGAGTGTTAGTCTCAACATGATTCTGTTGATGATTTACCCTTTGAGAGGGTGAAAACCATGGAGATGAAATGATCCAAATTAGAGCAATCGCTTTAGGCTTCCGAGGCAGAGGTGAAGTTTTCTAAGAAAAGGTTACCGTTGCAGAGGAGTGTGTCGGGCTTGCAGGAGTGGAGGTGACTCACCTTTTTTTTGAGCTAGATGAGATGTGCACCAATGGTCCTACTTCGTCCCCATATCCCCATGTGAAATTGGATCGTTTGTGCAAGATGAAATTGTTCTTTAAAATCTTTGAGGATGTCTCCAAGGAAGCTCGCACTGTTGGGTATTTTGAGGCTCCAAAGAACCAGCGTCAATGGAATACTTCGTGCTCCATTAAGAGTTTGCCATTGATGAAGCAATGTGTTGACAACCTGGCAAAATGAAGAGTTACCTGAACGAAGCCTCCATCTAGAAGATTTTTGATGGGAGGCATCTATATGCCCTGCTTGCTCATCTTGCTAACCTTCCCAGCCTACCTTCTGTGGTCAAACTTAAGAAGTGCGAGGTGGACTACTTCTAAGAACTACCATTCAAGCCCAGCACCGGTGCTACCACTACAAATGTCTATGCTAGTGCATGTAATGCGAACGCTGAAGCCTTCCTCCAGCAAGTCAACGAAGGGGATTCCATTCAGTAGGCACGCCAAGACGTTGGTGCCATTGTTGCTCAGACTCATAATCCTCCTAAGCCTAATAGAATTGTTAGTCCAAGCTCTTATAATTTATTATCTTCTTGAATTTGTGTTGTAATCCTAAAACAATATTTTGGTGTTTACACGAACTATTTGTGCGATCTTAAATATTGAAGTTTTTCTTCATTTTGTTCAATGCTTTCTTATCGCCCCTACTTGTGTGCAAGGTTTCAATATTTTGATTGACCGTGAATTATTGAAAAGCCTTGACTATGTTGGTTGTTTCGGTCATTTTTCTTGTGACAAATTTTTATTTCATCTTGTGGGTGCTGCTCTATGAATCTAACTAAAGCGATCGAGCGCATGTCGGAAAAGTATTTGTAGCTTATTACCTCCGACCACTTGCCTCAAGTGGATTATGTTCCTATGCATATTGGATGGAAAGTTAATTCATCGATGAAGACATTGCCTTCTTCCCCTTCTTGTTCTTAAAGTAAACTTATACCTGATGGTTATAATGTTGCCTCTCTTGGCAAAGATATTGTTCGTGGTTTGGTTGACCTGGAATTAGCTCCAGTGTATTTACGTTCGCTCAAACTCCCTGTTCGTGTTCAAGAATGGGCATTAACCCTTGGTATTCGTCTGAAGTATATTCTATTAAGCATTCATGACCATGAAAAGGAATGGGGGAAAATTTTGAAGGAGACTCAGGAAGTTGTTCACAATTTATGAAGAATTTGCAATGAGCAACATGATCTTATTTATTGCCAGCAGTTAAACATGGTTAAGATGCTTCGTCAACAGGTGGACGCCAAGAACTATGCCATGGACAAGACACGTGAAGTCTACCAGAAGATGGAAATCATAGACAAGCAGTGTGACCATATTGATGGTTTGTATGAGCTGTTGAAGAAACAGCAAGAGAAGTGTGATCACTTCTCCAGTGCTGTCGTAGATTCGCAGACAAAGTTTAATGAACAGTTTACTATCAAAACTCAGCTTCAAAGAGAAAATGAAAAGCTTCACATTGAATGCGAACGGCTTGATAAATATGTGCATCAACTTGACAGGCTTGTGCTGAATATAGGGACATATTTCAGGCTCTCATGTCATATTCGTGAAGATATGTTATTCGTAGGGCTGTGACCGTGGAGTTCGATGGCCAAAGAATCAATTTGTCAGAGTCAATTCAGATGCATATTCAATCTTTAGAAAAGGAAATATGGGACCTGAAAGCTGAGATGAAAAGATATGAAGAATCTATTAATGTAATGAGTATGGAATTGGACTGCAAGGAATTCGGCCCCAATAACGATTTTAAGGTGTGTTATGCTAAACATCTTGGGTACATGGAGTGAAGAGGTTTTATACGTCATTTCACTTATTTGCATATGAGGTGGTGATATGACCACTTGGTTAGCGAAAAAGAGGCTAATGAAGAGAACTGTCGTAGAGAGGAGCATTCTTATCACAAATTGGAGTGTGGTCATCCCCGTGGTGAATGATCACCATCTGGATCTTCACGAGCTTCAAGGCATAGATAGATAGTAACTATTTTACAATTTGGTGAAGTCTGTGCATAAGTCTTTGCTGAAGAATTTTCCTTGTCTCTGTTTCGTTACCTAAGCTGGTGAATTTTATAGACTATGGAGTTTCCAGCCTTGCAATTTTCTTGATTCTGGCTAGTGTATGAAGCTTTTAGAATGACTTTGCCATTTGTTATGGTGAACCCTTTATGTTACATTACCTTTATTGCATATGGTGCTTGTTTGAACAAATCTGCTCCTGAGCAAGATCTATGGCTAGCCTTTGTTTGATATTTTCGCAAGATCTATAGCTTTCGCGGAGTTGCAAGATCCAAAGCTTGCCGTGTTTTATAATTTTGCAAGATCTATAGCTTGTGTTTTGCTTGAATTGCAAAGTTGCAAGATCCAAAGCTTGCAATTTTTAATAGTTGTGTAAGATCTAGAGCTTGCGTTTGTTTGGTTCTGCAAGATCCAAAGCTTTCAATAGTTGTGCAAGGTCTATAGCTTGCAGTTTATTGTTCTCCTATTAAAGTATAGGAAACTTTGCACTAACTTGTTACAAACAGATCACTTATAACAAGTAAAGTATGAGAAATTTTGATGTTGGTCCAACAGCGTGAATTTATATTGAATATGCGATCGTGATTATATCATGTTGGAAAAAGGAATGGACTAAACCATAGATAATATCCCAGTATCTATATAGGTTGATACTTGCTTTCTTCCTTCTAGACATAAAATTTCCTTAGATTGGCTACATGCCACGTGTTCTGGACTGCGGTTCCATCCATTCTTTCCAATCCATAGCTGTCAGACTTGTGAGTTTTTGTGACTTTTTATGGTCCTTCCCACTTCGGGCACAGCTTCCCTCGTTCTTCAGCCAGGCTAGCATCATTCTTCCGTAACACAAGATCTCCATTTTGAAATCGTGTTTCCTTCAATCTCTGATTGTTAGCCTTTGCCATTCTTTCTTTATACCTAGCTTCCATGATCGTTGCTAGATTTGTTTTTTCTACAAGCTCTTCTAGTTCAAGCTTCATTACATCTAGATTATCTATCTCCTTATAGTTTCTTGTTCTAAGGCTCGAGTTACCAATTTCTATGGGTATGACCGGTTTGTGACCGTATACAAAACTGTATGGAATCTTCCCCATTAGTTCTCACACAGTGTTCTATATAAACACAGTGTGTTTGGTAACTCAATTACCCATCCCGTTCGCATTCCCTTCAGTCGCTTCTATATCCCTTGAACTATGGTCATGTTGATCCCTTCTACCTGGCTATTAGCTTGAGGGTGAGCCACGGAGGTAAACTTCTGAAGAATCACGAGCTTCGAGCACCAATCAAGGAACAATGCACTTGTTAATTGTGTACCATTATCTATTACAATTGTATGTAGCACCCCAAAGCAACATACTATGTTTTGCCATACAAACTTCCTGGTGACTTTGGCTGTGACACGTCCTAATAGTTTGGCCTCAACCCACTTTGTGAAATAATCTATTGCTACTATTAGGAATTTAGAATTCCTTTCTTCCCTTGGAAATGGTCCGCCTAAATCTATTCCATAAACTCCTGTCAACATTGACTGTGGTTTTTGTGATAGTGAGGCATTGATTTGGCAAGTCCTGCACTTGAGAACAAAGTTGTGTGCATCATTGAACATGTTTGTCCAGTAGTATCCTTCTCTGATTATCATTTTAGCTATCATGCTAGCCCGCTGATGCATTTCACATAAGCCCTCATGTACTTCCTTTAAAATTTCAGTCGCTTTCATTAGTCCTACACACTTTATCCATGGAGACAAGAAGCCTTTTTTGTACAGGGTTCCATTTTCGTAGGAATAATTTTTAAAACGTAGCTCCAGCTTCCTGGCTTGTGGCTTACCTTTTGGCAATGTCTCCTTAGTAAAGAAATCCACGAGCAGGGACATCTAGCTTGATGCTTCTGTTTGGACTGCTAAGACAACCATTGATGTCGTGCTTCTAATCGGGATGACTTCTACAATGACATCTCCCTGCCCAGTGAGAGAGTCGCCACCCTATTATTGCTAGCTTGCTATGTGCATCCGCCTTTGTATTCTCGCTTTGTGGCACGTGTTGTATGTTGAAATATTTGAGTTGGTTTAGAAGTTGTTGCACTTTCATTAAATACTTCGCTAGTTATTCCTCTCTTACGTCAAAGTCCCCTCGCACTTGTTGTACGACAATTAGCGAATTGCTTGACATGCAAATGCTTTTGATCTTCATTCTGATTATAAGATATAACCCGAAGATTAGGGCTTCATATTCTATTTTTTTTTTGGTAAGGAGGAAGTCAAACCACAACGAGTATCTGTGTTTGCTTCCATCTAGATTTATAAGTAGCAACCCCGCTCTACACCCTTCCTTACTGGATGTGCCGTCGACGAAAAAAGTCTACGCGACTTCTTCCCTCTTTGATTTTTCTTTGACAATTCTGAGGCTCTGATACATGGTCACTCTTTGTGCTTCCTCACTTTTCATTTCTACAATAAAGTTTTCTAATGTCTGGGCTTTGATCGCTATTATGGGCACGAACTATATTTCAAACAGGCCTAACTCTAAAGGCCAAGTTGTTAATCTGCCTGAAGAATCTGGCTTGCTGAGAATGTTCTTAATTGGGAAACTAATGTACACCACAATGCAATGAGCATGGAAATACATTCGCAGTCTTCTTGCTGAATAGACCAAGGCTAGAGTTAGTTTCTTCACTGGCATATACCTCTTATATGCATTTTGCAATATTCTACTTATGTAATATATTGGCACATGTCTCAGGTCTTCCAGGAAAACTATTATAGAGCAAATTGCATTCTACGAGATTACCAAGTACAAATATATCATTTTTTCAGGTGTGGGCGACTTCAACGTTTGCAGTGTTAGGAGTTACTCTTTTAAACCGTCATATGTTGTTTGGCAGTCTTGGTTCCAAGTAAAATTCTTTGTTTTTTTGAGGACTTAGAACAAAGGGAAATGCTTATCTGCCACTTTCAAAACAAATCAGCTGAGTGCTGCCAGCGATCCCATTAGGACTTGCACTTGTTTTACCGTTCACGGTTGGGAAAAATTAACTATAGCTTGGACTTTCTCTGGGTTGGCCTCAATTCCTTTAGAAGACAGTATGTATCCCAAAAGTTTTCCTTCACCTACACCAAACCTACACCTAAGGTTCATAATTTGTTCAACGTCTCCCGTAGGTCTACTGTGAAGCTCTCGGTCCTTTTGTTTTTAATTACCATGAAATCAACATACAATTCCAAATTTCTCCCAATCTGGTCACGAAAGGTGGTATCCATCACTCGCCGATATATTGCTCCTGCATTCCTTCGCCCAAACAGCATCTTTACGTAGTAGAATGCCCCAAAACTCGTAATGAAAGTCATTGTTTCTACGTCCTCGAGGTTCATTTATACCTGATGTTAACCTTTATATGCATCCAAAAAAGATAACACTTGATACCCTACAACTCAACCAGTTGGTCGATCTTTGGTAAAGTATAGAAGTCTTTGGGGCACGCCTTATTCAAGTTTGTGAAATCAATACACATCCTCCACCTCGTGTTAGATGTCCTTACCATTACTTGATTTGCAATTCATTTTGGGTATATGACTTCCCAGATTATGCCTACTTGAAGCAGTATTATGACCACCTCTGCAATTGCCTTCTGCCTATCGCTTGTGAAACTGTGCTATTTCTGCTTAACTGGCTTGATCGCATCACTGATATTTAAAGAGTTTGTCGCGATGCGTGGATCCACCCCTCCCATGTTGTGAACATTCCATACGAAGGTTTCTCTGTGACTTCGTAGTATTTGTGCAACTTTCTTTTTCTCTTGTTCGGGAAGGAATTTGCCTATTCTTACACATTTTGAGCTATCTTTATTGTCTAGGCTTAAAAGCTCTGTTTCCTCTCCTAAGTTTGCTTATGGTTCTCACTGATCTAGTGGCTTGCCATTTGAGATCCCATTAACCATCTTTGGTTTGTCACCCAACCTTCATGTTCTCATTGCGATAACCATACATTGCCTCGTCGTTTATTGGTTTCCTCTAATAGTTGTGATCCTGGCCGAAGTTGGAAACTTCATGACTAGATTGTAAGGAGACCATATAGCTTTCGCTTTGTTCATCCATGTCCTTCCTATGATAGCATTGAAAGTGCTCGGGGTATCCATAACTACAAAATCACAAAGTATGGTGTCTTTCTTTACATTCTCCCCCATGGTAACAGGTAGTTGTATGTTACCTAATGGTGTTTGTGACCATCATGTAAACCCAACCAGCAAAGACGTTGGTTTCTTGAGATCTGTTTGCTTTAAACCCAGTCTATCAAAATAGTCCAAAATAATATCTCTACCACACTCTCATCATCTACAAACACTCTGTGTACTATATAACATTTCTAATTTTGGAAATAATAACCATGGGATCATTATAATGGGAAACGTTTGGTACTGCATAATCTTCGCTGAAAGTGATTGCCTCATCCGAGCAAAATCTTTTTTCGATAGCTTTTTGCGGAGGTGAATACCGTGCCCTAGCTTTCCAAGCATTGTTCGACAATGACTCTGTTGACCCATATATGGCCAGAATTACTGTTTTTGGCAGTTCATCGCCTTCATTCTCCTTGTAATCAATTGCAGCAGTCATTTTTTTTATTCCTTGGCATTGTGGAAGTTATCCCCTGGTTTTTTGGCTGAGTGCTAGTGGTCTTATTATTTTCCCCATGATGGGTTCCCCCATCTTTTCTGTATTGACTTAGTAGAACCATTTCTCAAATTTTCTTCAATTTGTCTTCTTAAGTCTTTACAATATTCAATGTCATAGCCATGGTTATTGTGGAAAATGTAGTGATATTCCCTGGATCTTTTTTCTGGTGGTGCCAGCATAGGCGCTGATTCTCTGAATAGATCCTTATGTGCATACCAAATCTCTTTCCTTGATTTAGTCAGTGGTGAATCTTGAAATATCACATTCTGTAAACTCGACTCTCTTTCTCTAAAAGGGGTACCTCCCTTCCCTTTTTTTATGATTCCTTTCTATGATTTTTTTCATCTCCCATTTTTCACCTCGTTCCCACTCTATTTTTTATTATTCACCTCTTTTGTTTCCACATGTTGTTCTAGCATCTTTTGCAGCTCTCTTGGGTTTTTGGGCATGTTCCTCATGAGTTCTTTGTAGAACTCTCCTGACCACATTCCTTCTGTGAAAGCTCCTAACGAAGATTGGAACAAGTCATGAACCTGTAAACTTTCTGTAATGAATCGATTGTGATACTCTTTTAGCCTTTTGTCACTTCGTTGGGTTATGTTGTTGAGATCCGCAATCATCTTGGTGAACCTTCACTTTTGATAGAAATGGCCCAAGAATATATCTGACAATTGTGCCAACAGCTTAACACTCTCGTTTAGAAGGTCTTCGTACCAAGTGATCGGTGTACCTATCAAGAAGATCAGAAATGCCTTGCAAATTAGCTCAATATTAGAATCGCAAAACCTCATGTTGTTTCTGCAGTAGTTCTGAAATTCCTTAGGATCTATTGTACCATCGTAAATCTTGACATGCAAAGGAAGTTTATAGTCCTTTGGTATTCTAAAATCATGTAAATGAGAAGCCAGGGGTGATTTATTTTCTTCAACTTCTGCGATAATGTCACACAACTCCACTTCGCGGTTAAGAACCTTGCGCTCTTGATGTACCCTTCCTTCTGGCTTAGAGGGTTTCTGGTAGAGCGCTTTCAGAAATTAGTTGTATAGACTTTCTCTGTTTGCTTATAGGAACCCCGTGAATGCGCCTTTCTCATTTTTTTGATTGTTGTCCAGAGATTCTTCCTCTTCCTCTGTTTCTTCCTTACTGTGTTCTTTTTCTCTGTTTAGCGTGCGTTCCTGATGACGATGCGCTTCTCTATCATGTCCCAGCATTTGTTCGTGTGACTAATGGTTGTGGCTCATATCACTTCCGATAAACACCATTATCTCACCTGAATAACCTTAAAACAAAAACAAGAACACTCGTCCCCACAGACAATGCGAAATGATGTGGTAGGTTGCTCAACTGCTCTTATTTCCATCTCCAAAAGCTCCTTAACCTGCAAAATTTAGACCGGAAGTGATTCCGAGGAAAATACTTCGATGATCAAGCCAGTATCTAATCTAGAGTTGGAATTTCTAGGAATAATAACGCTTACCTTAGCTCCTCTAGGGCTTGTTGTATTTATAGACAGGTATAGTCGTGGTTCCCTATTTTTAGGGACAAATATCTATTGTTAGGTTATGGCTAACTCATTCCGTGTTTACTGGCCCATGTTCTCACTAATGACCGGGATTCTACCACATGAACGACTAAAGCGTTAGGCTGTATTAGCTTTGACTTCGCTGCTAGGTGAAGATAGACTAGGCATGGTGGTCATCAAACACTTGACCATTGGGCCACACATACACCACTAGTAATAGTTGAGTTTACGTAACAACGGGTTTATACTGACATGTTTGTTTTATCGTCTAAATCCTGCATGTTGTAGACTTAATTAGTGCTAATGGACATCTTGTATACATAGACTCCTAGATATTCAATTTGATCATCTTTGGTGGGTCACCTGTGGGTACTTATTGGTTACATTCTGTGTGAAGGTCCTCTGTAAGGGTGGTAGAAGATATTGAAAGCTGTTTGCAAGGACGGTAGAAGAGATTGGATGCCATTCACCTCTGGAACGGTATAAGATGAAGGCAACGATCATCAATGTGTGAGAGAAGGACATTGGAGTCAAAGATCGGCAGCAACACACATCGAAGCGGCCCATGAAGAAATGGGGAATTGTAGTCCGATAAGCTCTACCAAAGTCTGAGAATGATATGAGAATAATTAGCCCACAAGGCTAAGTCCACTGGATTCATTTTCTCAAAAACTTCAAAATATACTACTAGAGCTGAAAAATTGGACTAACGGTTCATCTCTAGTGAAGGAAACAAGTTCAGCCAGCCAAGGTACCACGGGTCAGTGCGGACCGTTTATGAGCAAGCATCAATGGCCCACACCGGGAAGCACCACATGCCAACAGTTCCAGCGTGAGGCAATGGCAAGACCCACACCATACCCCATAGCTGATCAGCTTGAGTTCAAGGATTTGCTAAAAATGGCCAAGTATGGGCACCGACCGTCCCATTTAGGACGGCTCACATCGTTCCAAGATCAAGATGCCAAGACTAGCCGATGGTGTGCGCCAGATTTAGTGCCGCACATAAGAATTCTGAGCAAAACCGTGCTTCTTGACCACGACCCGTACCATAGCCCATGGTCTACACTAGAGCCTCGTGCCACGACACTGATTCTACCTTGCCACTGATTTCATCACATCGATTTCTCCACCGGTGAGTTGGCAGAAGCCATCTACAGTGTTTGAGATACACAGTCTTACTGTCATGCCTCAATTGATAATAATTTTTTCTACTAAAAAAATGGAGCATGCCCTGCAAACGTTTACTGAGTAGCCTGATAAGTTTCCATATGCGGGAAAGTCATTCATCGACATGGCCTTAAATTCAAACCCCCTCTTACAAAACCCATCATACATCCTCATTTCGAGATCCCATAGAAGTTTAATATCATCTACCAAGGGGGATAGGTACACATCAATGTCGTTTTCAGGTTGCTTTAGACTTGAGATCATAATAGACTACATAATATAATTCCTTTTCATGCACGAACATGGAGGCAAGTTGTAAATCATTACCATTACTAGCCACAAACTATTATTGCTGCATATATTACAAACCGGTTTATTCCATCCATGCACAAATCAAGCCTCAAATTATGTGGATCATTTTCAAATCCAGGAAAGGCCACATCAATCTTGTTCCACTGATAACCATCGGATAGATGGCTAATGACACTTGGATCAACCGCAGTGCGATCTGAATGCCAACTCAAGTTCCTTTCATCCTCGAGATTGTCAAACTAACTTATTGTGTGGGGAATAATATTTAGATACCAAATAACCTTGGAAAGAACCTTCTTCATCTGCCGATTCCCAATGTCTCCGTCCCCATCCACCTCCTTCAATTTGAACCTTGGAGTATTACATTTAGGACATTCTTTTGCATTCAAGTGATCTCCCCTATAAAAGATACAATCATTCTGAAAAGTATGTATTTTTTTCATAATCCATACCCATCGGACATAGAACCTTCTTTGCCTCATAGACCATTTTCGGTAGTCTATTGCCAATTGGAAGCATTTCTTTCAACACTTTCAACAACCCAGAAAACCCAACATCACTATAGGAATAATTAGCTTTTACATTTATCAATTGCAACGTAGCCTTCAATATTGTCATTCCTTCAGGGCATCTATCATAAAAAAAAAGGTATCATTATGTACATGCAAGGCTGAAAGCCTTTCTGGATTGCATCTGTAGTTCTTCACGACCTC
Organism: Rubia yunnanensis; assembly: GCA_037428765.1. NCBI lineage: Eukaryota > Viridiplantae > Streptophyta > Magnoliopsida > Gentianales > Rubiaceae > Rubia > Rubia yunnanensis. Next base: position 77,452,915 of record CM075063.1, on the reverse strand, counting down.
CACAACTAAGTCATCCAATGTATCATCCTTGTTGGCCTTTACATCATTTCTCATGTACTCATCCACATTCTCCCCCATGCCAAAACCAAGTTGTGTATGTTGGATCAAAACCATGTATGAATAAGTCATCCTTCAAACCGGTTGGTACTTCATGAATTGTAGTGTTATGGCACTTCTTCCAATGACATTATACATATGACACATTTTCTTTCGCGGCATTCACACATGCATATTCAATGCAGTTACTCACAAATGATGCATACTCCTCGCTAGTTCTATCTTCATCAAAACAATGGGTTTAATCCATGGATAGTCCTACAACACAATAATTACTACATTATTTTTAGGTTTCTATCTTAGCAATAAATACAAACAATTACATCATTTCAATTCAATGATTAAATATACATACTAAGGACAATATATAAACATATATATAAATGAACCTTAATTTCCATGCCTAATTCAAATTTTACAACACCTTATGTATATGTGCAATATCTAAATTCAATCAACCCATAGTTCAACACATTCTCTCATATGAATTGAAACAACCCTAGAACCCTAAGTTAAAGAAATTAATGGTTGAACATATAGGTAATAGAATACATACTTGCTAATTTTTTATCGAGTTAGCACAATCCACAATGTTAGTGACCACCTATAACGATGGAGAATTGGAATTCATAGTGCCTTTTTGAAATTTGAAGATTTTTTGGGTTTTATGATTGATTTTGGTCAATGTCCCAAACTTATTTACTAAATTTCGACAAATATGATGCTGCTCATGTGTATCAGTAGGTATCAATCTGGTCAACAATACATGCAAAGTTAGCCATCTCTTCATTGACTGATACTGCGAGGTCAAACATAGGATGCCAACGTTGCACCCAAGTCGGTAATTCTTTTTACTTTGATTTTGGAAATTATTTACCTTCGTTAACAAAGAACCGAAGTTAAAAATCTATTATTTACCTTAGTTATATTTTAGCCAGCGTAAATGATACATTGTTAGATTGGAAAAATAACCGAGGTGAAAAGCCTAAAGTAATAGGTCTTGTTTCTTGTAGTGAATTTTAGTTGTTTTAGATCCTAGTTTTATGGTGGCTAGTATCTGGATTGGGAGTTACAGTGCATGTGCTAAGCGAAGTTACTAGGATTATCCTTAAGTTGAGTGTGCTAACACTACAAGAAATATCACCTTTTACCTCAGTTCTGCAGGACTTTTTACCTCGTTTTTAGTCAAAAAAACTTAGGTAAATACAACTGGAGTTAAAGGTACAATTTTTATCTCGGCTCAAAACCGAGGTAAAAAATATATTTTACCTCGATTTTCAACCGATATCACTAGGTATTGTCTGTGACATGGGTCAGAGAAATTTGGCCGATGATTGGAGACCATAGATGCGACATCATTTTAGTCGACATCGACACCTTCTTGTATGTGACGTCGTTCAATACAAGAAGGCAATCAATGTGGGATGAAATGTTACAACGTCATTTGAACCGATGTTAGTCCACATATCGTTTGATATCACATGTTGTGGGGCACCCACATTGTGTGCTTGTCGATGTGGAACGCTGACAAAAAATGACATCATTTTGATTGGCCAACGTCGCTAAAAATGACGTTCATTATTGTGACGTTGGTTTTGTGTTATATGGGCACTGGTTTGCACGATGTTGCTGACCAATCGGTTAGACTTCACCAAAATTTTATCTCGGTTATAGAGTGTGTAGGTGCGATCACTGTGTATAGGTGCGATACAACGTGCGATTGTGTGTGCGATACAACGACTTTCCCAACTTTAACCAAATCTCTTCTTCTTCCCCAATTGAAAATTCACTTTACTCCTGGTCTGAGATGGAATTGCTGGCCGGTAACGGCTAATTCAGCCGTTAACGACTTTAGCTATGTCGGGAACTACTCTTCCGGCCGCTCAGGCCTCAAACCAAGATACCATACCGACTCCTCCCCCGATCTCTTTCGCTAATATCCTCAAAAACAAAGCTCCACCACTATCCAAGCTTTTACCGAGCAACCCTGAACTAGTGCCCAAATCCCAACATCTAGGTGAGGCGACCTGTCTATACTCAGAGGATCAAATTGCAAAATTGTCTTCACACTATGCAAATGCCCTAGTCGGCAAATTCACCAAGGGCAGATGCTCGATGGAGCAATTGGAACAAGTTTTCAAGACCGTGGGCTTCACAGGTAAGTATCAACTCTGTTCTCTTGATTACAAACATGTGCTTATTCGATTTGAAGTGCTAAATGATTACCAACGAGCATGGATGAAAGGTGTCTGGAATTTTAATGGGATTCTTTTAAAAATGCTAAAATGGACTCCAGATTTTTCAATACATAAAGAGTCTCCGATTGTCCCTGTTTGGTGTACAATTAGGGAAGTCCCTTTGTACTACTATAACTCAGCTGCTATTGAATCCATTGGTAATAGCATTGGAAACTTCATTAAAACTTATCTTTCTACCGATATGCTAACAAGACCATCAGCCATTAAACTGTATGTAGAAGTAGATCTCCTCAAACCTATTATTAACCACATCAGGCTGGGATCTGTGACTAATAACAGAAAATATCACATTGAATATGAAGACATCCCCCTTTACTGTGACCATTGTGCCAAATTAGGTTATTCCAAAACCTAATGCAGAGCCTTTCCTCCCAACCTCAATGTTAAAACTGGGGATCCCATTATAATTCAGAAACAACCAATGTGGCAGGCTACTAGCAAGCAATTTGACATACCACCTTTGATCTCCTCTGATGATCAGATAGATTTAGTAGAATCTGAAAGCACTATGGAGCCTGTACCTAGATTCCTAGCTACTCCCCTTCTTAATCTGAAAACTAGCAATGACTTCATAACTACTAAAACCACTGAAACTGTCAAAATCAATCCACCAGTCATTTGTCCTAGTCCTACAACTCAGGTCTCACTGGATAACTCTATCTCTAAACTGCTAGATGAAACAGCCTTAAGTAAATTTAATACAATGGCTTATGCTACAGATGATATCCAGATTGGGACTTCCCTTCCTGGAGTTAGTAGACAAAGCAAAATATTAACTTCTCTTCAACATAGATTGGGGAATAGGTTCTCTATTTTGCAGGTGGACATGGAAGAACCGGCCCTAGACCAGGAGACTACCTCCAATATGCCAGCTAGTTTGAGCTCTTCACCAACACTTGACTAGGGCCTCTTGCCAGGTAAGGCGAAAGGTAAAAAATCTAACTACTTTAGCCAAATTAATAGAATGATGCTTAGGTCATCTACGAAAAGTCATAAGTCAAGTGAGCAATGACAAGTCCTCTTTCAATTAATTTCTTGGTATGGAACATCAGGGGTATGGAAACATCAATGTTGAGACTTATTAACTTAGTTAGGCTGAAAAAAATTCAATTTTTATGCATAATTGAACCCATGCATGATAACTCTAAACTCCAGTCCTATATGGACATACTTAAATTCTCTAATGGTCTGACCTTGCATAATGATAAAATATGGCTTATGTGGGCTAATTGTTTCTCAGTTAACCTTCTCTCATCTCATGAACAGTATCTACATGTACATATATCTCATGGATCTTTTAATTTAACTATGGATGCTGTTTTCATATATGCTCTTAGGCATAGGGAAGGTAGGAAAATCTTATGGAATGACCTATCTGCTATTACCCCTGGGGATACTATTTTCATAGGTGATTTTAACACTATCTCCTCCATTACAGAATATAGAGGCCCTAGCTCACCCTCCTTAGGTAGTATTAGAGATTTTAATACTTGGATAAACATCTCTGGTATTCAGGAAATTAGCACGGTTGGGAATCTCTTTACTTGGTGTAACTCAAGACTAAGGAGCCCTACCTCAAAAAGGCTTGATAGAGGATTTAGTACTATTTCTTGGAACTATAGATATCCTTCCTCCTCCATTCAAATTTTGAATAGACAGACTTTGGATCACTCTCCTCTACTTCTTAATATATCTAATTTATCCAGTCTAAATCCGAGACCATTCAGATTTCTTAACGTTTGGTTTAATCGTCCTGATTTCATCACTCTAATCCAACAAAACTGGGATAAAAGACTGAGAGAGACTGGTTTACTAGGCTTCTATCTAAAATTGGTTAGATTAAAGAAACAGATAAAAATTTGGAATAGGGAGTCCTTTGGAAATATTGACACTAATCTAATCACGGCTGAAGAATCACTAAGAATTCAGGAATCTGTCTATGATTTAAACCCTACTGAACCTGAGCTCATTAAGTTAAATCAGAAGAAGGCATTATTACTGAGAGCTCAGAAAGAAAAGGAAAAATTTTGGAAACAAAAGGCAAGATTGAAATGGCATAGGATGGGAGATAATAATACACAATTCTTTCCTAAGGTAATACAAGAGAAAAATTGTAGATTGCATATCTCAAAAATAAAAAACAGAAATGGCCAATGGCTTAATACTCAATCAGATATTCAAAATGAGGCCATATCATATTACTCAGATCTGTTATCCGAACCTAATCAGGGACCTAATGGCACATACTATTCTCATTTTCTGAGTCAAATCCCCACTAAAATTACTGCTCAAGATAACTTAGATTTAGCAAAACCAGCCTCAGAATCTGAGGTTGAGGCAGTAATAAAGAGTTTAAGCAAGAATAACAGTCCAGGTCCGGATGGATTCAGTAATAAATTCTATTCCAAGTGCTGGTCCATAATAAAAAATGATTTAGTTGAGGCAGTAAATGATTTCATTAGGGGCTCCACTTTACCAAAAGGCATATCTAGCACATGGATCACCCTAATACCTAAGAAAGCTACTCCATATTCATTTGATGACTTCAGGCCTATTAGTCTTTCTAATGCTCTCAATAAGATTTGCTCTAAAGTTTTAATGGAAAGACTAAGGCCTTACATGGACAATCTGATCTCCCAAAACCAATCAGCTTTTATGAAAAATAGAAATATCACGGATAATATTCTCTACCTTTAGGAAATGGTCAGATTTTTAGATAGAAAGGCTAGGGTTCCAAATTGCATTCTAAAACTAGACTTACAAAAGGCATTTGATAGAGTTAATTGGGACTTTTTAAAATGGTCCTAATGAAATTTGGATTTGAAGGTTTATTTTTAAATGCTGTCATGTCTAACCTCTCACAAGCTAATTTCTCGGTTCTCATCAATGGTAACCCTGTTGGCTTTTTCAAAGCCACTCGAGGAATTAAACAAGGTGACCCTCTCTCCCCTTTTCTCTTCAACATTTTTTCTGAAGCCTTCTCAAGGAGTTTATCCTTCATTTTCCATAACAGTAAACTCTCATACTATCAAATCTCATCTTCAGTTTCAGCAATCTCTCATCTTATGTATGCTGATGATACTATTATATTGATGCAAGCCTCTAAATCTAATTTAATCAGAATTAAGGCTTTTCTGGACATATTTGAATTCACCTCGGGCCAAAAGTTTAATTTTCATAAATCTGAATTCTTCATTAGTAAAAGGGCTTCGAACATAAAACTTAACCAGATGAAGCTGATTTTAAAAATGAAACAAGGGTCTTTTCCTTTTCAATACCTCGGATGCCCTATTTTCAAGGGTCGAACTTTAAATAGATACTATCAACCACTTATGGAAAAACTGGATAACAAGGTGCAAAATTGGAAAAATAAGTGGTTGAGTTCTGGGGGTAAATTAGTTCTGATTAATAGCTGCTTGTACTCTCTGCCACAACATTTATGGGCTGTAACAAAATCCCCTAAACACATTATCAAATCTTTTGAGAAAAAGCTAGCTTGGTTTTTTTGGGAAGAAACTGATGGAAAAAGGAATAAGGTTTGGAAAAAATGGTCAGAATTAGCTAAACCAAAATCCCATAATGGCTTAGGTTTCAGATCCATTAAAGGAATAGTAGATGCATGCTCCCTCAAGCTTTGGTGGAAGTGTCAGTTAGGAGTCACACTGTGGTCTAAACTTCTATGGTCTTTACCACACTCATACAGAAATTCTGTTACCTGGAAAAGGATTTGCATGGTAAATTCCTTAGCCGAAGAAAACTCCTTTATTATCCATGGTAAGGGGACATGTAATGTTTGGACATCTACTTGGTGCCCTAATGGTCCACTGATTAATAAGATCCCAAGTAATATCTATGATACATTTCAGGGGTACTCCATATCTGATTTCATCAGTAACAAACTAGACATTTTACCAAGGATTTAACCTTTCCTGGAAAATGATACTGTATTATTCTTACAGGATGCTGAAGTGGTGGAGAACAGAGAAGACAGACTCATATGGAAACCCGATACGTCGGGCAACTTTTCATTTAAGTCTGCATATCGTACTATCACATACTCTCCAGGTAACTTCCCGGCTACCAAAAATGTTTGGAATGTCTTGTTGCAAAAAAAAGATATCGGTTTTCACATGGAAATTGCTTCATGCTTTCCTTACTTTTGATGATGTACTTACAAATGGTAGATATAGTCTGGCTTCCAAATGCCCTGTGTGCTGTCATTCCGATACAATTGACCACTTTTTCATATCATGTACATTGGCAAAATTGATTTGGAACAACCTGGCATCTCTGATTCACTTCAATCTGCCTGAACATCAAACCATCTCTCAGAGATTCTTTGCTCTCTGGAACTGCTTAGATTTACCCAAAGGTTACCAAATGATATGTAAACTACTTCCTTCGCTTACTTGCTGGTGTCTTTGGAAAGCTAGAACTAGGCATATCTATGATCAGGTTCCCTTTTCCGCTGACCTAATCTGTAGGGAGATCCTTCACCTCATCAACCTTTCCTTATACTCATGCCCTGCATACTTGAACTTTCACTCAGGTTTCCCAAACCCACTTAGGCATCTAATACCTCTTCTTAGGCCACCTCCGAAACCAATTATCAGGCCTGCCTGTTGGGAAAAGCCAGGCATAAACTCCATCAAAATCAACACTCATGCTTCATGGCTCTCACACACTGCTTCTGTTGGGATCATTGTGAGAGATAACACTGGCTTTCCTCTATCCATAAACTCATCTACGATAGAAGCTCTATCTCCTTTGCATGCTGAAATATTAGCTATCCTTGCTGCATGTTAATCTTTTCAGGACCGTGATTACTCCGTTATCATTGAATCTAACTCTCTTCTAGCCATCAACATGATTCAGAACCCTTACTCTGCAAACTGGAATCTTTTCAACTTGGCATATAAGGTTAAAAGCCTATTAAATGGAGCTGTGCTTAAACATATCTATAGAGAATGCAACTCCGTAGCAAATGCAATTGCCAAATTTCATTCCTCTCATAACCAGCCACTTACCATGAATAATTTTCCGATCCATATCAAAGGTCTCATCGCCTTGGATACGAAGCAGTTTCCCTATATTAGGACCTACAAACATGTCCATACTTGGAATAGATACTGCTGATGGAAACTGTTCTTATGCAGGTACAGGAAAGCAAGGTTTCAAGACCTATACGGCGATCCTGCACTCCTATTGGTTCAAGATCTTTATGAGGATCCTACGCTCTTCCAGATTTACTTCTTCCTAACTCCTCTACTTCTACCTTGCTCATCCAACCGGCAACGACTAGTAACTATACATTGATGTACTTAACTGCCTTTTAGCTAACAATATATCTACATGTTGGTAATATCCATAGAGTTGCCTAGCCAAAGTACGAATTAACACGGGGTGTGGAGATTCGTCTACTTTGGAATCGCAACTCCTCTGGGATATTACCACAAACCTGTATAGACTAACTGATTTTGAGGCAAAGGTGTTGCCTTTTGTAAAAACTTCTGCCACATTAAATAGCTACTTTCATGGTTGGGGGCACCAATATATATACCCCCACCTTCGGGTGCTTCCATTTAAAAAAAATTGGTTAGACTTCATTTTTTGTACAATATTATAATTTTTAATATTTGATGATTAGATAGTTAAACCTCATACCACATTCAATTATTTTTAATTAATGTTGGAAAGAATGACATGTTCAAACTAACAAAACTATAACATATAATATAAATATATGTCACAACATATTGAAATACATAAGGTTAATTTGAAATTGACTTATTAATTGTATTGAACCACCACTTTCTACATTGCACGCCATTAAGACTGTCAGGACGAATAGTGAAATGACAAGTCATTCCATCTACATGCTAAAGGTTCATCGATGACTCTCCTTCATCCTATTAATACTAATACATAGGAAAAACTTTTATTTTAGAATTGCGAAGTCCTCAAATGAAATACACATAATGTTGTAAAACGTAGACGACGTTAAATATGAGATGGTAAAAGTAACAGAACTAGTTTAATGCAATGTCGCAGGTATGAAATGATGACGTCGCAAAGAACGACATATAAGCGATGTTGGACATTCATTGACATGTCAACAATCCCGAGTTCTATGCCGCGTTGATCTTGGTTCAGTAATATTTTGCATAGGCCGATGAAATGTGACCGAGGTCGCACATTCAAACTATGTTCATACAAATCTCAGCATTTTTCCTCATAATCGAAACAAACATGGCACTATGTTGGAAAGAAAAACAACAAACAAAATACAACATGTAACTCAAGTATCATACCTCATGAAATGTAAGAATCTTAGATCAATTGTTGATATAAAAAACATATAGTAGGATCATCACATTATTGATAATTTAACATGGAATAGATGGAAAAAATACCTCAATTAATTAGAAGTCGGAGATGCTCCATCCTTGGACACTAATTGATGTTTGAGAGAAGCAACTCTATTAGATCTTTAAATGTTCTAAATTTGTGAATCGAATGGATAGTGTGGTGTTTGGGTTGTAGGATTGGTGTTGGAAATGGGAAATGTGTGTTGGTGTTGAGATTTATTGGCTTTTGAAATAGGGTGGGGGGAAATTTTGGGTTCAAATTTTTGGCTGAAAATTTCAGTTCCCGTTTGAAATTTTAGAGTGACCAATGTTGGTCTATCTTCATTTTAATGACATAATAATCGACACAAGTGTGATGTTGCATGTCATTTAAATTCCGGGGGGGGGGACGTAATACACTATGTTTCAAGATTCCAGCCCATCTATCGACCCGTTCGTGCAATTAGCTGAACTTCATTGCTGTCAAAATTTGAATAAAAAAATATTATCTCCAATTTTGCATTTCGACCTCTCCCACTTTCTTGGAGGGACCTAATTGTTAAAATTAAAATGATCACATGCCCTAGCCTGGATTCTGATCTTCCCAAAAATAAACTTTTTCACTCCACTATCAAACTCTTTATCACCGTAACTAATAAAGAAACTGGCATGATCCTATGAAGACTTCCACAAGTTCTTAACGAATGACCATTGTATACTTATAAGTAATCATCTGCAATTCACTCTACAAAATTTACTTGTGCTTTTTAAAATTTGATGGACAGAGATTTATTAGCTTTTAATTTCATAAGAAACCTAGAATATTAAATTTCATGTGATTCTATATGGTGGAAATTATCGTGCCCATAATTCTTATTGTAAGGGTATTAAGGGAATACTAACAAAAATGGCGGACGATTACCCCGGTTTGCGGATGAGACCTTTGCGGTTGATGGAAATTATCGTGCCCATAACACTTTCGTTCGCGGATGGGACCCTTGTAATCCCCAGTCAAACTGTAAATCACCGTAGGTGACAATGAAATTGGCATGATCCCACAGAGAATTCCACAAGTTCTTTACGAATGTCCCTTTTATACTTATAAGAAATCATCTATAATTTACTCTAGACAATGTACTTGCGCTTCTTAAAATTTTATGGACAAAGTTTAATTAGCTATTTAGTTTCATAAAAAACCTAGAATGTTGAATTTCATATGATTCTATGTGGTGGAAATTATCGTGCTCATAACACTTATTGTAAGGGTATTAATGGAATACTAATACAAATAACAGATGATTACCCTGGTTCACGGACGGGACTCTTGAAATTCCTAGTCAAACTCTTTATCACTGTTCCCGATTGGTTTACCGGTACTCATGCAACGTTGCAAATAAAAACAATTCATGAAATTTGTCAATGTGACGCCGCAACCATCTCGGTTATACCAAAGGTTAACTGACATCACTTTGACTTGATCAACTAACTAGATTCTTTGTGTTCATTAACCAATTTATGTGTGTTACAATATTTAACACCCATGACAATATGAATTACAGCTATCATGGCTAACAAAACTAGTTCCAGCCATGAACCGATTGAAGTGACCAAGTTTTAGTTATTTTTTAAATAATCCTTTTGTCAAATTAATTTTTTTAAGGGAATACCACCGTTATGGTGGAAGATTTGGCAGACCCTACCTTTTTATTAATAAAAAATTAAAAATTAGAAAAAGAGGGGGACTTAATAGCCTTACCTCAAAAAAAAACAAATCCTTTAACTAAATCTATACAGAAGACCTATTGTAAGCCTAAATGAAATTAATAATATTAACAATATTCTGAATGAAATTTTAATATTTTCATTGACCAATATAGACCGGTAGTGATTCAGATGAGGGCAGTCTGTATTGCATATTCTCAGGTAGATATCCACATTTTTTACATACTCTGACCTAGACGAACTTCGGGTAAATTCCAATTATGGTAAATCCTCCCTGTTTAAAACAAATTGAATTTCAATTAAAATTTTCTATAGATCACTTGATATGTACTAACAGAGGTTTTTTGTTTATAATTCAGTAAATCCCTAGCCAGATTGTTGAGCACCTACCACCGTACAAGTTAGATGTTGTGATCAGGTGCAAAGGGAGGGAGTATCACATGCACTACTCAGGGAACAAGAGGCTCAAGACCCTGACCCCGAAGGGGTTTGGCCAGTTTCTTTTCGCAGAGCAACTCGTGGTTAGATACACCCTCTACTTCGAGCTCCTAAATGGTGTTGGGCCCGTAGATTTCCACGTTGTCATTCCTCCCTATAAACATTAGATGTTTAGCTTGTATTTAAACAAATTGATTCGTATTTGGAAGAATATTAATACGGACATATTTTCTGTGTGAAATTTTTATTGTTGCTTCAATAATTTTGAATGTTATTATTTAACATACCATAACTAGCTGATGGGCTGAAATTGTTAGGCCCATTCACATATGCGAAGTTGGTCAATGATCGGCATAGTTTTGGATATACTGACATACGTGTGACATTGCACTATGTAGGGCGAACTTCACAATTTGGTCAAAACGACGTCGTTTTGGAACATATATGTATATAAGAACCCTAACTGCAAGTTCAAGCTTCGCTTCACAAGTTTCCCGCAAATTCCAACGGTCTCCCCCTTCCCTTCACTTCTCTCTTGGAAAAAAGGTATGGTTTTTAAATCTTCTTACACCTAATGTTAGAAATTCCTACTTTCAATTGTTCAATATGTGGTTTTTCAAAGTGTTATGTTTTCTTTGTGTTTTAGTTCTTACTCACGTTTTTGAGAGTGTGAACTTTCTTTGACTGACTTATGTTTGTTTATAATTTTATGTCATTAAATATTAGTTTTTTTGGGGATTTTGTGTTTCCCCCCCTTAGCATCCACTGATAAAAGCGACATCGATAAGATGTCTGTTATAGTTCGGTTAATGCCATTATGAAGCGATGTCGCATAATTTTATGTTAAGTAGCATATTCTTAAGTATGTGACGTCGTTCTAGAGTTAAAATTTCTTTCGATGTGACTGACGTCTTAGCGACGTCGCTGGTATATGTTGTCCATGCCACTAGTTTAGATTGACACGTACTGGCGACGCGTAGTCAATGCCGCACATTTCTGATTCAGGACTAATGGCCGGCGAAAAATCTTCAAGTCATCCATTTTTTCAGTTCTTCTAACATTTCACAACATGTCCATGCCCCTAGTTTGGACTAACACGTATCTGTGACGCGATGGCAATGCCGCACGTTGCAATTCATGGGCTGCTTCCCTATTCACATTTTCATTTCTGATTCATGACTAATGGCTGGCGAAAGATCTTCAAGTCGTCCATTTTTCCAGGTCTTCTAACATTTCACTACATATCTTTACTTATACATCTTCACACTTTACCACATTATTTTGTTTTGCAGTTCTCTGCACAACGGAGCAATCCCGAGCCTCTTGTGTTTGACATTGAGCATCATACATTGGCTCCTGAAATCCCACGTTTCCACTCTACTCTGAAGCAGCAGAACTTTGGAAAAAAAACTAATTTTGGTAAGGCATTTAACAGTAATATGAAATTTTAAATAATTGCACATATATATATATATGTATAATCAATTTATTTTTATCTGATTTAGTACATCCCATGGGAGATTGTACTACTGCCTAGTGAGAAGACCCCTGTAGTGTTGAGGTGCTACAGGACAGTGTACCATATGAACTACTCGGGGGTGGGAAGATCAAGGCCCTTTCCCCAAAGGGTTTTGGCAAGTTCCTTAAGGGAAACAACCTACGCATCTGGGACACCTTGTTCTTCAACGTGATGAAAGCTGGAGGGCCTATTGTCTTCAAGGTCATCATTATGCGAGTTGCTTGAGTTTATTATAATTTCTATTATGTTGAAAATAAGACTAATCTTATTCAAATTTATGTACTGATTGTGAGAATGTTTTCATGACTAGTGTTTTTCAAGTTATTTAACTATCTAATTTGATCATCATAAGATTAATTGTACATGTTTATATGTGTGATTTCATATGATATGAACATCATATGATTGGAATCCATTTCTTTTTTTATTCTTTTCTATCACCGTCAAATTCTTTACTTTAACTTATTTTTAAAAATATGTGTGACTTTTCTAAGTCATTCGCTATGCGTATTAGTAGAATTGACGTTAATGGAAAAATCAATCAAGCTTCTAACACAACATATGTGACGTCGCAAGCTATTTGGTCATATTATTTACTTCATTTTTTGGCCTTTTACTTTTTTTCTATAATAACCGAGGTAAGAACCCAATTATTTACCTCGGTTTTTTTATAACCGTGGTAAATAAAATCTTTTACTTCAAAAAAAACTGAGGTAAAAGAACTTTTTACCTCGGTTATTTGAGGTTAACGAAAAAAATGAGGTAAAATAGGCGAAGTAAAAGATTATTTTTTCTTGTAGTATAAACAGGGAAGTATTCCTCAGAACCCTACAAGATTGGCTTAGACCACCCACAATGGTGTAGCCCAATTTTGGGCTACTTATCTCACTTCCTTATTTCAAAATCCTCATTATTCATCTTTTATCGATAATCATTCAGTTTATCACATCATCAAGCCCCATACATATCATTATTTTTTTATCCACATTATTTTATGTATACTGCTCATTATTTATATTTATATTTTTTATATTTAAAAATATATAAATATCAATTAAAAAGTATTTTGTAAGATAAAGATATTTAATTATGATCCTAATTCATCGGTAATATTTTGACAAACACAAGATTTTTGTTCTTTTCATTTGTCCATGTGGTCTGTATGCCAAATGGAAGAAGATAAATGGAGGACTTTGGGCTTGAGAAGTCAAGCCCAATGTGAATTTCTAGTAGCCCAAAATCTGAAAGCAAACTGAAAAGTCTCCACTGTATGTAAAAGCTCAACTTTTCAGAATGAAAAGCATGCCCAAAATCCCCCACTCTGGGGGATCTTAGTTGTAGGTTTTTGTGGGGTTGTGTAACAAGTATTACTTTTCAATAGTAAGTTTAGTCTTCTAGGCGCTTATCCTCTAGATTGCCATTTGTTTGTGATTTGAAATTTATGTTTGCAGTTGGATGTGTTTGTGTGTGGAAAGTGGAATGAAGTATTGCTTGTGTCGCAAGGCTGGTGGTTTCTAGGCGTATACAAAGCCACAATTTCCTTTCTACCTATGTATGTTGTGTTATTTGTGTGTGTGTGTGTTTTGCAAAGAGCGGGTTGAGGTTCTATTTGTGTTTGTGAGGCTAGTGGTTTTCCAGGAGTATGTGAAGCAACAGTTTCTCCCATGTGTTGTGTTTGAGTTTCATGAAGACGAAATCAAATATTTGCTTGTGTCGCTAAGCTAGTGATTTACCAGGGTTGTGCGAAGCCGTCGTATTCTTTTCCATCTTCCTTGTGAGTGTTAGTTTAATGTTTTTGAAGAACCTGTGGAGTACGTGTCTCCAAGGTTCGCTTAGTTATGTGCTTTGTGAATGTGTGTGATTGTTGTTTAGGTGTGTACGTGTGTCGGTTAAAATTATCTGTGGGTTTACTAATCCCTATGGGCAGTGTTAACTTTTCTGTTTTTCAAGGCTTAAATAAGGGGTTGGATAAATGTGGGTAGGTACAAATTCCTGAGTTTCTAGGGGCTATCATAATGTTATTCTTTTTTCCTATGAGAAAATGTTCATAATGGTACATACTTTTAAGTGAAATTCACAATTCGGTACCCAGTTTTCAAAATTGTTCTAAAGAGATACCAAATTTTTCATTAATGTCCCGGAAAGGTAATTTTTAGTTCAAAGTGGGTACCATTATGATACAATTTGATCCAAATTGGTACCCATTTTTTTATGAAAGGTACCCTTGTGAGACATAAATAAGAAAGTGGGTACCTTTAAAGGACAAATTCAAATTTTGGGTACCAAACTGTGAATTTCGATTAAAAGTGGGTATAGTTTTGGACAATCTCTCTTTTCCCTGGGCATAAGTTATCTCTATAAAAGGATGATTGGATCTGGTCTTTTACTCAACTGTAGTTTGTGTATGCTTGTGTTGTGATGAGTTTCTCTTCATATTTGTTCTAGTCGATGTGCTATGTGTGTTATGTTGTTATGAAGGTTGGGTAAGTAGTAAGCTTCCACTAATAAACATGATATGGGATTCTAATGATTCTTGTATCTTGCCTCTAAGATCCTATTGTTTATCTGGTAATCTGTCATGGATGGATCATTTAGAGGTATTATCTATGTTTTTGGTTAAAGAAATTGGGGGTAACATCATTCACGGGATTTTCTAAGGAAGCTCATATGAGCTTGTAAGTGTATTTTCTAATTTTATAATATTATAAATCTAGGGTATGTAATCAACATTTTCATATGTTGTTTTTTATGATCGGGGATTGGGATTAGCGAACTGAGGAACAGAGGTTAATGGTGTTCTATATCTGCACTGCCCTACATCAACGGGGGTCAAGGAATACTAAGGTAGGAAGAAGCCTAGGCTCACTTTGGCTTGGCTCTAAAGGACAACTCGGCTACATAGCTAACGAAGACACTTGACTAGGTGTAGATGTTCGTTCAACTATGTGACAACAAAGCATAGTATAACGTTAGCGTGAAAAGTGGTTACACGATATACTTGCTCACTTTTAAGCCACGCGTCCTCATGGTAGACGCTTTATACGTGACATTGGGTTGCCTTCACCATAGCTCTACCAAAGGTGCAGATGCGAAGGCTTATGCATCTGCACAAGGTCGGGTTGGTTCACAGCACCAGTTCTTACTTTTTTTAACTATGTGTAGAAGTATGTTTTATGCTCTTAAATTTGTTAAATGTATGAGCTAGATCATACTACGTAAATAAGTGTGGAGGGATAGAGTCTATGTTTTTTCTTTCCTTAGGGTTTTTAGGTTCTAGAAAAACTTGTTCCCCATATTTGGCGCCACTATTGTGGAGAATTCCTTCCGGACCACCATAGTATTTGGGATCGGTGCAATGCTCCATGCTAGCTTCATGGAACATGCAGAAAAAGGTTACGAGGAGTTCCCGGAATCTTCCTCTAATGCCTAAATTAGTGTATAATAAATGTCTGAATAATATCTGGTAAAATGCCCTTACCTATCTTGTCATTCAGATCAGCTATTTATAGTTGGTGATTACCATAATCTTTGTTGATCGTGGTCCATGTGCTTCTCTGTCATGGTCGCGTTAGATGATTTTGGGTGATAATCATCTGTTTACTCAGGTTTTCGTATTTAGCTCGATAGATGCAGGGTGCTCTTTAGGCTCTGCTTGGTTATGGGAGGTTATACGAGGTTCATTCTTTATTAAGAAAGTTGTTCACTTATCTAGTTCGATGGGCTCGAGATGTTATCTTTGTTTTGGACTTAGCATTACTAGGGAAGGTGTGTACCAAGTACCTCATGATAACCCTAAGGTTGGCATTACACTTAGTCACCACAAAATAAGACCCTAGCTCTCAAGTAGTAATCGCACGACCCCAATTGGGATTTTAACAACACCCAACCCAGTTTCCCAAAGCTTCCAATATTTTTTGCATCAGTATTCCGATTACAATTCTATCCTATTACCAACCTGGTAGCTCACAAGGTTTGTGTTACCCCCCCCCCCCCTCTCCCCGATACTCACAAGGCTACAATCAAGTTTGGTGAAGTAACACTCCCAAGCTAGTTTCAAAGCCTAGCACTAAATCATGTAAGAATTTAACTAGGTGTGCATCCTAATCACATTCAATACCTTAATTATGGAAAGAAGCTAAAGCACAAAATAAGCATGGTCTTTATAGAATAAAAAATAGACATGAATCTGGAAGTCTCACAAATCAAATGTTAAACATGCTTACAAATAACCCCAAGTCATCAATTAAGCTACTAGGATTAAACCCATAACATTCAATGAGTTAAATTCCATGGGATTATGAAACAAATAAACAGATAGAATGAAAGAATAGATCGAAACTAAGTGCAATTGTTCTCTCCTTAACCCTAGAAAAAGTAGGCATTTATATAGTGAAGAGAAAAAGGCCCAAAAGCCAAATTCTTAAGCCCCTAGTGTCCATTTGTGCATGGACCATGCAGGTTTGCACAGTCTGTGCGCTATGGTTCATGAACATCTACACGAGCCTAACCTAGAAGGTTGCATCGACGCAAACTACTTGCACAGTCTAAGCATAATTGCACTGCCGGTGTTCTGGAGCTTGGATATGTGCTCGCTGCTTGTAAAGGTCATGCTAAATTGCACGCCCTTTGTCCTAGAGCCCTCTTTTCCTTCATATAATTTCATAGGTCATGCTTATTGATGAGACGTCAAATGCAAGTATTTTAAAAAAAGCATTTAACGTCACTTTTGTCATATTTTTGTTGTAAGATTTCTAGATTAACATAGGTTTACACGATAAGGGGTTTAGATGACCATTTTCGGTTTTTATATCTAAATCCTTCATTGTGTAACCTATGTTTAGTCTAATGGATTTTTGGTCCTTACAAGCATCTAGATTCCATTTTCTGAGCTTCATTTGTAGATTCCTTGTGAGCCCTTTGGAGTGGTTTAGTGAAGGCCACGTGCCAAAATGTGGTAGAAGATAGAAAGGTCGAAGAAGGAAGGCAAAGAAGCGGATGAATTGTCACCCGGAAGTTTAGACAAAGTACTTAAATTAATCCGAGAAGAATCCGCCTACAAGGGTAGTGTCATTGGATTTGTCTTCTCGAACGCTATAAAATCGACTACAAGAACTCCCAAAACGGATCAACGGTTCACCCGTGGGAAGCAAAACAAGAAGCTGTGAATTGTAGCTCGCCCGGGCGGATGGATCTGAATTTTGGGTGAGACCTCTGCCGCCTGGGCTAGGCCATTTCCACCCGGGTGATGCCATTTCCGCTCGGGCGACGCCTGCTGCATTTTGACCTTCTTTTTGACCAACTTGGGCTATAAATAGCCCTTTTTCTTCCCCATTTGCCCAAGCCCGACTTGGGAGCTCCAAAACCCTAGTTTTTCACCATTTTCTTCCTTTTTTTCTTCTTTCTTTTTTTATTTTATTCCATGTTATGGGTTTTGATTATCTAGCTTAGTTTTGTACTTGGGAGCAATTGATTGAGATTTCCTTGCTAATGTCTTGAGAATCATTTCTATCTATCTATTGCTTTCTCTATTGTGTATTTATTGAGCTTTGAATGTGGATTGTTAATGGCATTAATGTTGTTGGAAGTTTGAGTATATGAATTGCTTGTATGATTGCTTGTTAGGGTTGGGAGAAAGTAGTTATTTTTCCCCCACTTTTAATGTGGAATCTAAGAGCATGAGTTAGAGCTTCTATGTTGATAATTGCTAGATGAACGTGATGATGTTGAACTCATTGTCATGTTTTTTTAGGTAGCAAATGAGATAAGTCTATGAATGTCAATCGTTCTTCACTAATCTTGTGTAAATGCATGAATTGGTTAAATGCTTAGACACGGTGTAGTGTTTATAAGTGTTGCCAAGCTTGTTGATTCTTCGTGCTCAATGCCATCAGTGGGATACTTTTAGTCGTGTTTCGACTAAGGGAGCCATTGGTGAGGTTTGACAAGAGATGCTTAATTCACTCTTGCAAACTACTATCTAAGAAGGATAGAAGATTTATCTTCACAACAAGTAGTTAAAGTAATGAATAGATTGTTTCACTCGTTCTTGAAGCTTTTGTTATTTAGCATTCATGTGTTCTTAATGCTATGTTTTACTTCATTTATTTCATGGGGTGTTTGAGAATGGGAATTTTTTGTATGATTAAAGTGTTAGGGTGTTAGGAAAGTGACAAATTCATTAGCTCTTTGGCATGAAAATCTAAGAACATGGACTTAGAACTTTTCATGCATAATGTGTTGTGATTCTTGCTAGATAAGTATGTTAAGGTGGATTGTTCTCATATTTATCCTATAGATGCAATGAATGGTTGAATCTTGAATGTGGTTTGTTCTAGGTTTAGCCTAATGAATGCTATGTTTGGTTAAATGGCTATGTCTTTGGTAGAAGGCTTGTTGTTATCAAATCTATGGTCCTTCGTGTATAATGTCGTTGATGAAATACCTTTATGGTGTGGTTTGCCAAGAGTGGTTATCAATGAGGTTTGCAAATGGTCGTTGTTTGTCTTTGCAAATTACTATTAAGAAGGAATAAATGTTGATATTCGAATGGGAAGTTTTAACATTCCCCATAGGTAACGAATGTGATAGAATGAGTGAATGGTTCAATGATCTACATTAGGTTTGGAAGTGGATATTAATTGCCCCCAAGGCTTTGTCTTTTGTAGTTTTTACCCCTTTTTCTTAGTTTTCTTGATGATTAGCATAGTTACTTAACTTTGCTAGTTATCTTGTCTTTTAATTTCATAACTTAGGACCACAACCAACCAAACCCCCCCCCCATTTTACTTGCTTTTATATATGTATATATATATATATACTCCTAGACTAATAGCAACATTTAGTGCTTAAACGCTTGAGAAAATCCCTTTTCTTTGTGGACGACCCCGACTTGCCGCTATCTATTTAGTTGTACATAGTAAGCATTTAGGGCCTATAAATATTAACTTTGAGAGGCACGGCGATGGCCTCCCAAATTTGGGGCGACCTATGCAAAAATGAGAGGCCAAATGGTGTGGAGAAAGGTGAGTGTGAGCATTGAAAAAGAAAAATGTGTGAAGCTAGGATGAAAACCCGAGAGGGCACCTAGGCAAAATGAGAGAAAATGAGAGAAAATGAGAGAAATTGAAAATTTTATGCTTCTCTTGATTTGTCTATTAATGCCTTTTTAGGTAGAGTAAGTTAGCTTGGCATTATATGTATACCTCACTTTTGTTATGGTTTGTTGGTTGTTTAGATTATCTTAGGCTTTCGGATGAGAGAGTGTGAAATATTCTTATGTCTTGGGGGCTAGGGTAGTCTAGGAATATAATGTTGGATGTTTTGGGAAAAATTTTACATGCTAGTTTACACTTTGATCTTTGCTTGTTCTTATTTACTCGAGGACGAGTAAGGTTTCAGTGTTGGGAGATTTGATGAGACGTAAAATGCATGTATTTTCCAAAGCATTTAACATCACTTTTGTATTATTTTTGTTGTAAGATTGGTTTCCACGATAATGGGTTTAGATGACCATTTTAGGTTTTTATATTTAAATCCTTCTTTTTGTAACCTATGTTTAGTCTAATGGATTTTTGGTCATTACGAGCATCTAGATTCCATTTTGTGAGCTACATTTTTAGATGTCTTGTGAGCCCTTTGGAGTGGTTTAGTGAAGACCACGTGCCAAAATGTGGTAGAAGATAGAAGGGTCGAAGAAGTAAGGCAAAGAAGTGGATGAATTATCACCCGGAAGTTTAGACAAAGTTCTTAAATTTAGCCGAGAAGAATCGGCCTACATTAGTGGTGTCATTGGCTAAGTGTTCTCGAGCACTATAAAATCGACTACAAGAACTCCCAAAACGGATCAACGGTTCACCCATGGGAAGCAAAACAAGAAGCCACAAATTTTATCTCCCCCGGGCGGAAATGGCGTCGCCCGGGCGGATGAATCTGAATTTTGGGCTGAGACCTCCGCCGCCCAGGCGAGGCCATTTCCACCCGGGTGAGGCCATTTCCACTCGGGCGAGGCCATTTCCGCCCAGGCAAGACCATTTCCGCCCGGGCGGGAGCCTGCTATACTTTTGATTTTTGCTTTTCTTTTCCTCCCTCTTGTACTATAAAAGGAATTTTTGGCCACCCACATCATATCTTATCCTTCTTGGCCGAATATCCTCTTCTCCCAACCCTAGGTTCTTCATCTTTTCCATCATTTCTTTCTTCATTTCTCTATGCATTTGGTTATGGATGTTAGCATGATTTGTATTAGCTAAATCTAGATCTTGGGAGCAATTGACTAAGGCTTCGAAGCACATGTCTTAAGAAAAATTTGTAGCCTATTTGATACTCTTACTATTATGCATTTATGGAACATTGAATATGTTTGTTAATGTCATTAATGTTATTGAAAGCTTGAGTATATGAAGTACTTGTATGATATGCTTGTTAGGGTTTGGGGAAATAGGTTGATTTTCCTTTTCTTGATAAGAATCCAATAGTATGATTTAGAGCTTTTGATTGTGTTGATGGATTGATAATTTCTAGATGAATATGATAATGTTGAACTCTTTGTCATGTTTTTTTCTTGTAGCAAATGAGAGAAATCTATGAATGTCGATCGTTCTTGACTAATCTTGTGTAAATGCATGAATTGGTTAAATGCTAGCTTAAACACGGTGTAGTGTTTATAAGTGTTGCCAAGCTTGTTGATTCTTTGTGCTAAATGTCATCAATGGGATACTTTTAGTCGTGGTTCAACTAGTCATTGGTGAGGATTGAAAAGAGATGTCGAATTCACTCTTGCAAACTACTAAAAGTGGATATATATAGATATATAATGGAACTTTGGGAGGCCATCATCGTGCCTCTCAAAGTTAATATTTATAATCCCTAAATGCTTGCTATCTACAACTATATAGATAGTGGCAAGTCGGGGTCATCCACACAGAAGGGGGATTTTCTCAAGCGTTTAAGCACAAAAGGTTGCTATTAGGCTAGGAGTATATATATATATATATATATATATATATACATACATACATACATATATAAAAACAAGTAAAAGGGGGGTTTTGGTTGGTTGTGGTCCTAAGTTATGAAATTAAAAGACAAGATAACTAGCAAAGTTAAGTAAATATGCTAATCATCAAACAAACTAAGAAAAGGGGATAAAAAACTACAAAAGACAAAGTCTTGGGGGCAATTAATATCCACTTCCAAACCTATTGTAGATCATTGAACCATTCACTCATTCTATCACATTCGTTACCTATGGGGAATGCTAAAACTTCCCATTTGAAGATCAACATTCATTCCTACTTAATAGTAATTTGCAATGACAAACAACAACCATTTGCAAACCTCATTGATGATTACTCTGGGCAAACCATACCATAAAGGTATTTCATCAACGGCATTATACACGAAGGGCCATAGATTTTGATAACGACAAGCCTTCTACCAAAGATATAGCCATTTAACCAAACATGGCATTCATTAGGCTAAACCTAGAACAAACCACATTCAAGATTCAACCATTCATTGCATCTATAGGATAAATATGAGAACAATCCACCTTAACATACTTATCTAGCCAGAATCACAACACATTATGCACGAAAAGCTCTAAGTCCATGTTCTTGGATTTTCATGCCAAAGAGCTAAGGAATTTATCACTTTCCTAACACCCTAACACTTTAATCATACAAACACTTCCTATTCTCAAACACCCCATGACATAAATGAAGTAAAACATATCATTAAGAACACATGAATGCTAAATAACAAAAGCTTCAAGAACGAGTGAAACAATCTATTCATTACTTTAACTACTTGTTGTGAAGATAAATCTTCTATCCTTCTTAGATAGTAGTTTGCAAGAGTGAATTCAACATCTTCTGTCAAAACTCACCAATGACTCCCTTAGTCGAAACATGACTAAAAGTATCCCATTGATGGCATTGAGCACGAAGAATCAACAAGTTTGGCAACACTTATAAACACTACACCGTGTCTAAGCATTTAACCAATTCATGCATTTACACAAGATTAGTCAAGAACAGTCGACATTCATAGACTTATCTCATTTTCTACCTAAAACAAACATGACAATGAGTTCAACATCATCATGTTCATCTAGCAATTATTAACACATCAACATCATTTAAAAGCTCTAACT
This sequence comes from Rubia yunnanensis, assembly GCA_037428765.1. Classification (NCBI taxonomy): domain Eukaryota; kingdom Viridiplantae; phylum Streptophyta; class Magnoliopsida; order Gentianales; family Rubiaceae; genus Rubia; species Rubia yunnanensis. The sequence continues at coordinate 77,430,421 of CM075063.1, read as the reverse complement.
CATGCTCTTATATTCCACATTAAAAGAGGGGGAAAATAGCTACTTTCTCCCAACCCTAACAAGCAATCATACAAGCAATTCATATACTCAAACTTCCAACAACATTAATGCCATTAACAATCCACATTCAAAGCTCAGTAAATGCACAATAGAGAAAGCAATAGATAGATAGAAATAATTCCCAAGACATTAGCAAGGAAGTCTCAATCAATTGCTCACAAGTACAAAACTAAGCTAGATAATAAAAACTCATAAAATAGAATAAAAATCTACAAAGAAAAAATTAAAAAAGGAAGAAAATGGTTTAAAACTAGGGTTTTGGAGCCCCCAAGTCGGGCTTGGGCAAATGGGGAAGAAAATGGGCTATTTATAGCCCAAGTTGGTCAAAAAGAGGGTCAAAATGCAGTAGGCATCGCCCTGGAGGAAATGGTGTCTCCCGGGCAAAAATGGCCTCGCCCGGGCGACGGAGGTCTCAGCCCAAAATTCAAACCCATCCGCCCGGGCGATGCTATTTCTGCCCGGCCGAGCTACAATTCGCGGCTTCTTGTTTTGCTTCCCACGGGTGAATCGTTGATCCATTTTGGGAGTTCTTGTAGTCGATTTGATAGTGCTCGAGAAGACAAATCGAATGACACCACCCTTGTAGGCTTATTTTTCTCAGATAATTTTAAGAACTTTGTCTAAACTTCTGGGTGACAATTCATCCACTTCTTTGCCTTCCTTCTTCGACCCTTCTATCTTCTACCATGTTTTGGCACGTGGCCTTCACTAAAACACTCCAAAGGGCTCACAAGACATCCACAAATGAAGCTCATGAAATGGAATCTAGATGTTCGTAAAGACCAAAAATCCGTTAGACTAAACATAGGTTACAAAATGAAGATTTAGATATAAAAACTGAAAATGGTCATCTAAACCCCTTATTGTGTAAACCTATGTAAATCTAGTAATCTTACAACAAAAATATGACAAAATTGATGTTAAGTGCTTTGGAAAATACATGCATTTGACGTCTCATCAAATCTCCCCACAGTTAAACCTTACTCGTCCTTGAGTAAATAAGAACAAGCAAAGATCAAAGCGTAAACTAGCATGTAAATTTTTTCCCAAAACATCCAACATTATATAAGCAACAAACTAAAAGTAGATATATATATATAGATATATATATAAGCAAGTAAATGGGGGGGGGGTTTGGTTGGTTTGATCCTAATATATCAAATTAAAGTAAAACAACTAGCAAAGTAAGAGAACTATGCTAATCATGCAATACAACTCAAGATAAGATGAAAACAATAATTAACGGAACCTTGCTTTTTTATATCTATATATATCTACTTCTAGCTTAACTTTGCCATCACCGGGAAGGACCTTCAATGTCCTAGTTGTGAGTATTTTTTTCTCTCTCCCTTATTTCTTTATCTTGTTCTTTTCACATTGAGGACAATGTGTGTTTCATGTGTGGAGAGGTAAAGATAAATATATATCATTGTATTGTAGTGTAGTGTGCATATGCTCCACTTTGATTTGTTTTGTTAGAAAAAAAATGAAAAAAAATCCCGCTAAGTTGAAAACCCGAGAGGGAAACATAGGCAAAAGTGGGAGGCCCGGATAGGTCGAAAACCCAAAAGGGGCGACCTATGCAAAAATGTGAGGCCAAATGGTGTGGAAAAAGGTGTGGGTAAGCATTGAAAAAGAAAAATGTGTGAAGCTAGGATGAAAATCCGAGAGGGCTCCTCAGCAAAATGAGAGAAAATGAGGGAAATTGAAAATTTTTATGCTTCTCTTGATTTGTCTATTAATGGCTTTTTCGGTAGAGTAAGTTAGCTTGGCATTATATGTTTACCTCACTTTTGTTATGGTTTGTTGGTTGTTTAGATTATCTTAGGCTTTGGGATGTGAGAGTGTAAGATATTCTTCTGTCTTGGGAGTTGGGATAGTCTAGGAATATAATGTTGGATGTTTTGGGAAAATTTTTACATGCTAGTTTACGCTTTGATCTTTGCTTGTTCTTATTTACTCAAGGATGAGTAAGGTTCAAGTGTGGGGAGATTTGATGAGACGTCAAATACATGTATTTTCCAAAGCATTTAACATCACTTTTGTCATATTTTTGTTGTAAGATTGCTAGATTTACATAGGTTTACACGATAAGGGGTTTGGATGACCATTTTTGGTTTTTATATCTAAATCCTTCATTTCGTAACCTATGTTTAGTCTAATGGATTTTTGGTCATTACGAGCATCTAGATTCCATTTTGTGAGCTTCATTTGTAGATGTCTTGTAAGCCCTTTGGAGTGGTTTAGTGAAGACCACATGCCAAAACGTGTTAGAAGATAAAAGGGTCGAAGAAGGAAGGCAAAGAAGCCGATGAATTGTCACCCGGAAGTTTAGAAAACATTCTTAAAATTATCCAAGAAGAATCGGCCTACAAGGGTAGTGTCATTGTATTTGTCTTCTTGAGAACTATAAAATCGACTACAAGGACTCCCAAAATGGATCAACGGTTCACCCGTGGGAAGCAAAACAAGAAGCCGCGAATTGTAGCTCGCCCGGGCGGAAATGGCGTCGCCCGGGCGGATGGATGTAAATTTTGGACTGAGACCTCCACCGTCGGGCAAGGCCATTTCTGCTCATGCGAGGCCATTTCCACCTGGGCAAACCCAATCCCGCCCCGGCGGGAGCCTGCTACACTTTTGATTTTTGCTTTTCTTTTCCTCCCTCTTGTACTATAAAAGAAATTTTTGGCCACCCACTCCATATCTTATCCTTCTTGGCTGAAATTCCTCTTCTCCCAACTCTAGATTCTTCATCTTTTCCATCTTTTCTCTCTTCATTTCTTTATGCATTTGTTTATGGATGTTAGTATGATTTGTATTAGCTAAATCTAGTTCTTGGGAGCAACTGACTAAGGCTTCCAAGCCCATGTCTTAAGAACAATTTGTAGCCTATTTGATACTCTTACTATTATGCATTTATGGAGCATTGAATGTGTTTGTTAATGTCATTAATGTTATTGAAAGCTTGAGTATATGAAGTACTTGTATGATATGCTTGTTAGGGTTTGGGGAAATGGGTTGATTTTCCCTTTTCTTGATAGGAATCCAAGAGTATGATTTAGAGCTTTTGATTGTGTTGATAGATTGATAATTTCTAGATGAATATGATAATGTTGAACTCTTTGTCATGTTCGTTGCTTGTAGCAAATGAGAGAAGTCTATAAATATCGATCGTTCTTGACTAATCTTGTGTAAATGCATTAATTGGTTAAATGCTTAGACACAGTGTAGTGTTTATAAGTGTTGCCAAGCTTGTTGATTCTTCGTGCTAAATGCCATCAATGGGATACTTTCAGTCGTGTTTCGACTACGGGAGTCATTGGTGAGGTTTGAAAAGAGATGTCGAATTCACTCTTGCAAACTACTATCTTAGAAGGATCAAAGTTTAGTCTTCACAATAAGCAGTGAAAGTAGTAAATAGGTTGCATGTTCAATGATAGATAAGAGGCTTGGTAGTAGAAGTCAACTGCGCCCAAGGTTCTGTTAATTGTTTTTTTCATCTTATCTTTATTTGTATTGCATGATTAGCATAGTTCTCTTACTTTGCTAGTTGTTGTACTTTAATATGATAACTTAGAATCAAACGAACCAACCCCCCCCCATTTACTTGCTTTTATATATCTATATATATATATCTACTTCTAGTTTAATATGAACCTTATATGTCTAAACGCTTAAGAAAATCCCTTTTTTTGTGGATGACCCCGATTTGTCACTATCTACTTAATTATATTTAGTAAGCATAAAGGGCTTATAAATTGTTACTTTGAGAGGTACGACGATGACCTCCCACTTATATGCATGGCACATGTCCTGGGTCTTCTTTTTATATGAGTTGTTCACACAAGCCGTGCAAAACTGCAAGGCCCATGCCTTCTTGCTTTCTTTTACACTTTTGGCTTCCTTCTTCAGCGATTTTCAATATTCTAGCATATTAAACACAATGGTCTTCAATCTTTTACCAACCTCAGTATTGGCCTTCAATCTACCACCATCCTTGTGGATGGCTTTCACTTATGAGTAATATACATTTTCAAGCTCACAAAAAGAGATCTAGATAATCACGGGGGTAAAATCTCGTTAGGTTCACAATTGGCTCACAAAATTGAGAATTTACATAAGAAAACCAAAGATGGTGGTTTTATCTTCCTATAACGGAAAACCTATCTAAACCTAACTATCCAACAACAAATACAGTGAAAAAGATATGCTAAATTCTCTACGAAAACATGAATTTGAAGTCTTATCGGTTGATCCGAGAGAGATAACTCGATCACACAAGGATGAATATTTACTTTTCTTGTAGGAATAGTTGTCTTACCATAATAGAGTTACCATATATTTGATGTAGTGGAATAAAGGAGATTTCGAGAGAATATTCGAACTAGGAGATATTCCACAGGATGACTGGCATCGGTCTAACCATTAGTGTGATATGGCTTAGACCTAAGAGTGGAGTAATAGCGGGTGTTCCGCCTGAGGGGGAGTTTTGACTCTGACCCTTATTATTTTGGAAATATTTCCTAACAAAATTTTCATTGCTTATGGAGAATATTAAAAGATCAGCTACCACCTGGAATGGAGTTTTAGGTGGGAGTCATGTGACAGTTGGGATTTGGTGGTAGTGAGCCAGGAGGGTTGTTGGGGGTTGATACCCGGTATATAGAGATGCATTATAGGTGTTATGCATTGCAACGAAAGAGCGGAATAGATTTACCCTTGTGTCAAATGGGCGAGTGATTTCCAAGGCATATGTGAAGTTATGGATGGGCTTCCCGTCTTCGCTGTATGATTTTGGTAACCCCAACACTAAGCAAATTTGTGGGTAATTTGCCCACTTCTGTTAGTCGAGTAAAGAGATGTGAATATGTCGGCAGATCGTGTTTGCGAAGGGTGAGTTCATGTATGGTCACTTGGTATGGTGTGGGTAGAGGGCTTGTATGAATTGTGTGGGTATAGGCTTGGGTGATTGGGATTTTAGTCAAAACTTATTCCACGTGGGCAATTTTTTATCACATAAATAGCTAGGGACTTAGTTAAAAGTTTATTTATGTAATAGGTTCGCTACTTGATGTGATGTAATACTTCTTAAGGAATTTTTATAGGTTAGAAAGGAAATTATTTGTTGTAATCTTTAGTTTTTGTATTGAATTGAAATTGGTAAAAAAAAATTTACTAGTCTATTTTTACTGGACTCACAACCGAATCACTATTTTATAATGTATTTCGCATTGGTAGCATCGCATCGTTAGCATCACAGTTTGCACTTAGCATGAGTTGCTAACATGGTAATGACTCAATCGGGTATCCCTTCATCGATGTGTAATGTTTATGTTTTGGCGTGCCTAATTCCATAGCAAAACAATCCTTATTACTATGTTTTCTGAAACGGAATTTTCAAATTATGTATCAGTTTATACGTATGCTAGATGATTGTCACGTCGGAGCGTACCTTTGTCGAATGTCTACAAAGATTGTATACGAGTGTGGTGGTGTTATTGTCGCAACTTCCCTTCTTTCGGTTCCTGCGCATCTCTATTGTTTATCAACCTCATTTGGTGGACTAATTCCTAAAGGTGGTGGACTTAAGGAGCACTTCGTAAGTGTCACATCATCAATTTTAATATAAACTAGGTAAGAACCAACTACCAACAATGAATGACATTTGAGAATCACTTTTTTAGCATCACATCACCATCTCTAATAAAAAATATTTATATTTATATTTTATAAAATACTAGTATCACACAAATTAAAAATTACTGTATATTATATTTACTATATAAATATATCTCATTCAAAATAATATTTTTTTATAAAATTTATATGATTTAAAAATATCAATATTAATATCAGGAGTTCGTCTCCTGTGAGACCATCTCATGGTGAGATCAAGTACCTGAGAAAGAATGGAAAAATATAATAATAGTAAGGTTTGAAATTTGGGGGTAAAATGGCTAATATTTTGGTTTCGGGGTAATTTTTTCATAACCATACAGAAGTTTAGGGGCTAAATTGCAATCCAATAAAAAAGAAAACCCTCATCTTCTTCAACATTCTCCGGCGTCATCGCCTTCTTCACCACATCTGGCATCGTTGTCGTTGTCTTCTTTCAACCCAACTATCTCCAGCGCAACTGTTCGCTAGAATTATTATTTCTGGCGGTTTGTGTACAGAATTGAGGGCAAATTGGGGGAATAGAATTGAGGGCAAATTGGGGGAATTTATTTGAGCTCAAACAGCAATGGTGTGGAGCCTAGTGGATTGAGAGTTATACGGCATTGATTATCTTCGTAGAACATCAGACGATGGCGCAGACGGCGAGCGAATTGCGTAGAACACCAAACGGAGGTGAGGGTAAAACTTCTCCGGTAAGGTAACCCGGGCTCTTCTCGTCGGCTTCTACTACGGGATACATTACTGAAGCCGACGACGGATTTCTGGTGACAATTGGGTAGGGTTGATAGGATTTTCGGTGACAATCGGTTGGGTAGGGTTGATAGAAGCATTTCTCGGCAAAATGCAGCCGATTTGCTTTTCCGGCAACGGGTCTGGTATGATTCTGAATCAAGTTCAAGGATTGGATCTAATTTGATTGCTTTGGGCCTGAATATTTGGGCTTTATTTTAAATCAAAGTCACCTGTTATACAGGGGAGTTTTGCATAGACTCCTACCTGTTTATTACAATTTTGGATTTGGCCTAATTCTTAAAACGTCCATCTAAATAATAATTCATCAATTAAAATAGTTTAGAATTAATTCTAAAATAAACTAAATTAAAATATATAAACACCACATTAAAATACTAAAATATACCTCATACCTAAATAGTTAAACATCTAATAAAAAGACAAAAAATACACTAGATTATAGTTAAACATCAAAATAAATTAGAATAGTTTAACGTTAAGTATAAATTAAAATACACATCAAACAAAAATAATTAAACATCAAATAGAATTATTTAAAACTCCAAAAAGTAATAAATTAACATCCAATACAAAATTAAAATACACATAATGCTCAGTGAATCTAAAATCAGTTTGTTGGGACTTGATTATTATTTAATGTCATCATGTGATGTTACACAGTTACGTTGTGATGAACGTAACTGGTTCAATTTTTTGTTTGATGTTTTACAAAAGTACTGATGAAGATGTTGATTTAAACAAGATATTCATATGATCCACTGCACATATACATTCCATTGTTGTTGCATTTGAAATTAACTTGTTGAACATCATTCATTACAAAATGATTCAAATGCCCTAAGACGTCGACAACATAAAAACTGGAAAAAAAATCCTAATAAACGTAAAACATCAACAACAACCCAGTGCCTTGGTTTCAACAAATAAACCAATATTTATTAAACATCATTCTCACACAATACACTTCAAACAATCAAATTCTCTTATCCCCTCGACTTGTTTTTCTTCCTTGCTCGCTTATTCACATACTTATCTTCTCCCCTGCTAGTTTCGAAGAGGATGGCACTTCTACTCCATCAACGCAATCATCAAAGGTCGATTTCTGGTCCTTTGTTCAAGGGAACACCTTAATATCTCATCAATGACATCGTAGAGCTCTCGCTTGGAAAATATTCCTGTGAAATAAACATAAAACATCACATATAGTAATTAAAACATCAATATCTGAAATTAAAAAACATCACAATAGCACACATAACACCACTGATAACTACATTGAGAAACATTAACTATGGTATTTAAAACATCAATATCAAAATTTAAAAACATCAACAGTACTCACTTAAATATCAAAAGAACAAAACTGAACATCTGTTGCATTCTTACATATGAAAACACCACAAACATCAAACACTGAAATTATAACATTACACCAACATACATAACAATGCTTAGAGCTTAAACATTAAAGATCAAATATAGAACCTGAAACATCAACAACAGTATCTAAAACATCACAGCTAAACAAAGAAAAATTACAGTTCCTACTTCATTCTCGATTGCAACAACAGTGGGCAAGTGTTATTAGACATCTAAGAAACAACAACAACAGTACAAAAATTACCACAAATGGTAACAAAATTGTAAGATATCACACCCAATCAAAATTGTACATCAATTGCACACTTAGGCATGAAAACACCACAAGCATCAAACACTAAAATTAAAACATCACATACAGTAATTAAAAACATCAATATCTGAAATTAAAACATCACAATAGCACATATAACATCACTGACAACTACATTGTGAAACATCAAATACAGTGTTTAAAACATTGACAACGGTATCTAAAACATCACATCTAAAAAATAACAAAACTTACAGATCCTTATTCCTTCTTGATTGCACCAACAGTGGGAAAGTATTCTTATACATCTAAGAAATAGCAACAACAACACAATAATTAGCACAAATCGTAATAAAACCCTAAGATATCACACATAATCAAAACTGGACAACAATTGCACACTTAAGCATGAAAACACCACAAGCATCAAATGCTAAAATTAAAACATCACATACAGTAATAAAAAACACCAATATCTGAAATTAAAACATCATAATAGCACACATAACATCACGTACAACATTGTGAAACATCAAATATAACATTTAAAACATTAACAATGGTATCTCAAACATCACATCTGAAAATAACATAACATACAGATCCTCTTTCCTTCTCGATTGCACCAATAGTGGAAAGCATTCTTAGACATCTAATAAACAGTAACAACAACACAAAAATTATCACCAATCGAAACAAAACCCTAAGATATCACACACAATCAAAACTGAACATCAATTGCACTAGTAAGCATGAAAGCACCACAAGTATCAAATGTTGAAATTAAAACATCACACCAACACAAACAACAATACTTACAGCGTAAAACATCAAACTGAAAATGAGAAACAACAATAACTGTACCTAAAACATCACTGCTAAAAATTAAGAAAACTTACAAATCCTTCTTCCTTCTCGATTGCAGAAGCAGAGAGGCAAATCTTTTTAGACATCTAAGAAACAATGCCAGTAACACAAATATTAACACAAAACCATAAGAACTCAAAAAAAACAAAAAATAGAGAAATCCTCAAATATTACTCAGTATAACCTACACAAACCCTAGAATATCACATGAACCAAAGGAAGTAAATAAAAATCGAAAAAACAAAAAAATATGCATAAACAATCTGAGCAAATACATTACCTTCGATGGTAGACACAAAATGAAGCTCGTATTGTGTTCGGCCGCTGGAAACCAAAGCTAAAACTGGAAATTTTGCCAAAAAATTCCAAGGATCTTAATGAACCACAACGAGCAAGAAAAGGAGGAAGAAAATTGAGAGGATGTGCGGTTAATTGGAAGAAAATGAGTGACTGAATTGAAGGAAGATGGAAGTGAAATAGAGAGGAGAGAGAAGAAGAGGGTTTTACGCTAAAGAGAAAAGGAGATGAGAGGGAAAGCTTCAAAAACCTATGGGAGAAGAACGAGGAGAGATTGATATTTATACCTGGACTTAAATATAAATTAACAAAATTTCACATCCATCCCCTAAACTTTTAAAACTTCAATTTGAAACTCCATGCTACATTCTTTGCAATTTAATCCCTAGCCTCATTGTGAGACAGTCTTATACAAGACTTTATCGCAAAACACCATATAATAAAGATTCTTCATTTTTTGGTATTAACCGAGGATATTTGTGTTATTTTGACTTCTCTTTTTTTTTAAATGACGCGTTCCTTAGAGGTTTTCTTTGTCCACCTTTCGTCACGACCGTTTAATTCTCCTTTGTTACCCATGTTTTGTCTTCTAGCCATGATTTAACAAAAGATTTTAGCGAGTACAATGGGCATCACTATGTGACCCACCTCCATTCGGGGTCGTTATATAGCTAACTCGAGCGAAGGCATTCCAAATAGACAAGTCCCTCCAAAAGAGGGGGGATGCAATAGATGTGGAAGGTCATCGGTGTACCTCTCAAAGTTAAATTTTTAAGCCCTAAATGCTTCCTTTCTGCAACTGAGTAGATAATGGCATGTCGAGGTCGTCTACAAAGAAGATGGATTTTCTTTAGCATTTTAAATATAAAAGGTTGATAGTATGCTAGAAGTAAATAAATATATAGATATAGATATATAAAAGCAAGTAAATTGGGGGGTTTTCGTTGGTTGGTTTTCCTAAATTATAAAATTAAAAGACAAGATAACTAGTAAATTCAAGTAACTATGCTAATCATCAAGAAAATTAAGAAAAAATGGTAAAAACTACAAAAGACAAAGCCTTGGGGGAAATTGATATCGACTTCCAAACCTAATGTAGATCATTGAACCATTTATTCATTCTATCACATTTGTTACCTATGGGTAATGCTAAAACTTCACATTCGAAGAGCAAAATTTATTCCTTCTTAATAGTAATTTGCGAAGACAAACAACGACCATTTGAAAACCTCATTGATAATAACTTTAGGCAAACCACACCATAAAGGTATTTGATCAACGGCATTATACACGAAGAACCATAGATTTGATAACAACGAGCTTTCTACCAAAGACATAGCCATTTAACCAAACATAGCATTCATTAGGCTAAACCTAGAACAAACCTCATTCAAGATTCAGCCTTTAATTTCATCTATAGGATAAATATGAGAACAATCCACATTAACATACTTATCTAGAAAGAATTACAACACATTATACACTAGAAGTTCTAAGTCCCTGTTCTTGGATTTTCATGCCAAATGAGTTAAGAAATTTTCAACTTTCCGAACACCCTAACACTTCAATCATACAAACACTCCCTATTCTCAAACAACCCATGATATAAATGAAGTAAAACATCACATTAAAACACATGAATGCTAAATAACAAATGCTTCGAGATAGAGTGAAATAGAGGTTCTTACTACATAGATATGGAAGCTTCAATCAATTTCTACCAAGATTAAACTAACCTAGATAATGAAAAGACATGATTAACCTACAAAAATTAAGAAAGGAAAGAAATGAAAAACTAGGGTTTGAACCCAGAAAATCACAAGAAGGAGAAGATATAAAGAGGAGAGGATAGGATTTAGCATTTATAGTACAAAAGAGTAAGAACGTTTCTGGCCACCCGTCCATCGTGACTCGCGACCAATCCATCATGAGTCCCGAACAAGCCCAGTTTCAACATCTTGATTTCTTCTTCTTTTTGTTTCAAGTCCTCTTCTCCACTTCACTTATCTTCAATTCTTCAATTCTTCAAGTCTTCCAAAGCTCAAATGAAAGTCTAAAAGGTAATCTTCATAGTTTTCAAAGTGTTCAAACAATTTGACTTGTCACACAAAATCCTCTAGAAAAGTAATAAAAGTGTAAAAGTTTCTTTTAACTCTTCTTATAGAATTTCAAAGGAAAATGCTACATCTAGAGAACAAAAGTGTACAAAAGTGAATCCTAAAAATCCTAATATAACCATATAAAATGGGCACATCAGGATGAGATGGTCAATGATAAAATTTATATTCTTCACCCAACTCTCTACTAAGCTACCTATGGGGTAGTTAGTACAAAAGGTGCCCAAAAGGTTGCTTACTATCATTGTGAAGTGGTCACTGATGGAGTCAAGGATGGTGATTCAAGTGACCCACCAAGCCACTCTCCTTAGTTTCATAAATTGAGGGGAAAATAAGTCATGAGGACGACAATAAATATACCATGTTTCTTTTTTCTTTCGTGTTATGTAGTGAGTAGATAGAAATTGCATGCTCTAGTTTGCAATGAGGATTGTTGAGATGAAACTCTTGTTTAATTTAAAAAGTTGAGTTCGAGACTCATGATTTTGTTTGGATGAAATTAGATTAAATGGGCAACATAGTTTTTTGAAAAAAAAAAGAGGAAAAACTAAAGATTAGGTCAAAATTGTGGCGATCTCGTGCAAAAACCTGACACGGTTTGCGCCAAGAGCTTAGGTCTGTGCCAGGAGAGTTGGGATGAGGGGATGTCTCGTGCTAAGGAGTTTGGCATGAGGGGATGCCTCATGCCAAGAAGTTTGGCACTAGGGGAAGCTTCGTGCCAGAAGATTTGGCGAGAGGCTTTGGTCCGTGCCAAACATCTTCTGCACCGATTTTTGATATTCCCCTCTTAACTTGTTCCAAAAATGTACATTTTTAAAAATTATAAAATCCTAATTCAAAAATGCATTTTTGGTTCAAGAATTTTGAAATTCTCTAATTTCTTAGAATTTTTATACAAATAGTACTTCCCATATTTCTAGGAATTAATTGATTGGTACTATTGTCCCCTAATTTGAGATTTTTAAAATTCCATCCTTATCCTAATTGTGCCTCTCTCTCTTATCATCTATGCTGAAATTCTAAATCCATAGTACATTTCTCCACCCAATTTCATCATTTAACACATTCTTTCTTCTCAAGAAACACTCACTCTCACACACTCTTGGTGAAACTTGAAAAATTGAAGCTTTTCTTCCAAAAATTAGCAATTCTTGCTTCTTGTTGTGCGGATCTTACAACTTTTAGCTTCAACTTATGGGTAATCCATTGAGCTCTTTGTTTTTATGCTTTATTGACATCGTGGTGGTGTTATGAAAAGCATGATTCTTGAATGAGTGTGTGTTTTTGAATTAAATGTTTGGGTTTGTATGCATGATCTTGTGTTGAAGAAATTTTGGGTGGTTTGATGTGCTATTATGTTTGAATGATGTGCTATTCATGTGTTGGGTGATTTAAGAGAGGATGAATCTTAATTAAATAATCTTATTAATGGGTGGGTGATAACTTACATGATGAATGTTTTTGTTTAAATAACCTACATGCTTGGATTATCATGTTTTGAATGGTTAGGCTATTTTGGGAGAATGTTGTCTTATTGAATAACATTATAGGTCATGCCTTATTTTGATCATATCACCACTCTTGCCTTCATTTTGATAGGATGCCTCCCAAGAAGAATGTTTTGGAGAAAGGAAAGTCCTCACGGGGTGAGAAGAGGAAGAAACCGGCGAAGGGTGCAAACCCCGAGCATGTGACTTCCATTCTTCACAACCCCACGTTTGTGACCGAAGAGTTTATGGGGTTATCCAACATCTTCGAAACTGCAGTCAGGAGGTGGAGGAACTTGAGAAAGCCAAAGAGAAGTATTTTAGAGACTGGATTTGCATGCAAGGACACCTTTGCAGCTCTAGGCTTACACGCGCCCATCACTTACATTTTGGGATGAGTAAGTCTAGAGGGGTTTCTCGAGCGACACTCAAAGACATATGTCAGGTGGACCCTAGAGTTCCTAGCTACTCTCTGGCTGATCGTGGACAATGATGGACACAAGACGATCAAATTCAACCTAGATGGTAAGGAGTACAAGATGACCCACTGAGAGGTAGCACGTTCGAGTTCAACTCGTACAGTATTCGAGTTTGTACAGTATTCGAGCTCAATCTCGTACAGTATTCGAGTTCGTACAATATTCGAGTTCGTACAGTATTTGAGCTCGAGCTCGATCCCAAGTAATATTGTTCGTTAGTTTCGTCGAGTTTACAAAGCCAACATATTATATATTTTTTATTTTTATTAAATATAATATAATATAATGTACATAATATTATATTACATAATATAATATTATGAACTCGAATATGAACAAAACGCAGACCGATTGATGAACAAAACGTAGATCCATTGATGAACAAAATACAGATTGATGAAACAAAACGCAGACTGGGAAGTGAGAAGTGAGAACTGAGAACTGAGAAAGAACAAGGACATGATGGGTAATTCACATTTCACCCAAATAAATGACCTATACCCAATGGGTCATTTTGTTCGACCCAATGAATAATTAGTATATACCCAACGGATAATTAGTATATACCCAATGGATAATTCAGTATATACTTAATGGATAATTGGTGTTTTCAACCATTTAAACTTTAAATAGATAAGTCACGTAACATTTTACTTGGAGTGAAAAATTACGATTAACTCTAATCATTTTTTGATATAGGCTGAATCGTGTACATAACTACAAAAGAGGAAATATTTATTCGAGTGGCTAAATGTGGGGATTTCATTTATTATTTTCTTATGTTCAATAAAATAAAATATTTTTAAAAATCTTCATATTTCATGGAGGATATTTTTCAAATTTAGTAAAAGTTTCTTAAATACTACTTCTACTTCTTTCGTCAAGATCTTTTATCAATTTGTAATTGGTTCAAATTAAAATTGATTAAGACATGAACCGTAATCGGTAAATATAATGAATCGAGAATTTGATCGTTTCTAAAATGATTATATGTGTTAGGGAAAAATTAAGTCATTCGTAATCAAACTTGTGAAAATTTTGTTATCTTATGTTATGAAATTATCCACGGGTCACCCGTTACCCAACCCAACTTGACCCACCCAAAATTATCCAACGGATAATCCATTATCCAATCCAACTAAATCCAATAACTACAACCCAATTATATCCATTAACCAAATGGATCATTATCCAATAAGTCTTATCCAATAAGTGAAAATAGTATATGGATAACGGTTATCCAACGGGTCACCCGACCCATTTGATGTGCCTAGATGAATCCCACGATTGCTTTTATGATGTATGAATGAGCACTTTTGATTGAATTATTACTTCTTTATGATTGGGATGTACTCAAATTGCTCATGGTGTTTGTGTCCGAAGGCAGTGAGTTTCACATTGTAAATATCGATGGCATGCCATGAAAGCCCAGCTAACTGAACCGTTAGAAGTTTTTTTGAAGTTTTTATTAAAGTATTAGTTTATGTTGATCGGGGGCTGAAATAATGAAAGCTTATTGTTATGGGGTAAATTGACACTGATGTTTATCTCGAGTTTTCGGCTTCATTTATGTTATGAGCTTCTCTCTATACTCCTGGTATTGGCTTTTGATTTTGGAAATTTGAGTTTTAGAATTTTAATTAGGTGCTGGAAAGTGAAAACATTTGGGAGTTTTGTTGGTTCGGAAATATTTAAAATAGGGGTGGATTTATTAATTTCCTTGCCATTATAAGTTGAGTCTGTCTCTTGAAAGACGGTCTTTCCATAAGTTATGGAAAGACCAAGGTTTAAAAGTGTAAATTAGAAGAAATTAAGATAAAATTTTCGGGTTGCATGAATCGGGTTATAAATTTTATAACTACTATATGTTGCATACTAAAATTTTAATATTGCAATTAAGACCTTTTACCTTTTAATATTCTAATCAAACCCCGTATTTTCATAAGCCTATGGAAAAATCGTATTTCCCAAAACTTTGCCTTGTAAGTTTCTAACTGGCTATACAAATTGTCTGGAATGGAATATTGATAGGAGATATACTTGAACAGTTGAACATACTTGAACATGGATTTTGGTTTGGTGTTTTTACATACTGGTAGGAGGATCTTTCATATGGCTAATTTAAAACTGATATCTTGAATTCTTGTTATCATGGGATTAAGTGACCCACACACACACACCATTTATGATTTGAGTTTCTATTTAATACTCCTGGGAATGGCCCTCTTGGTGTAGGGAGCATGAGTTTTGGATATTATGTTGCCGTTTAGAAGTTCAATTAGGCTTTGCTACTTAGAAGTTTGACATTTGAGAGTGTTGTCTTGCCTTCTATCGCGTCATTACATCTAGAATGACTTCCCCTTCTATGAGTGGGATGTTTTCATGAATCATGATTAGTCATGAGTCAATAGATTGTTAAAATCATCCATCTTTTATTGAACGACATTATTAATATATTAGTGTACCATTATTTCAATGACAAGTTATAAAGCTTTGTTATGATTATAATTCGTACCTCTCTGTTTCAGGAGGGACGGACAAGATACCCATGATGAGCTTGAAAGGAGGAATCTTCGGGAGGAACAAGAGGAGGATGAGCGTAAGCACTTCTTAAAAGGTTAGTGTTGAATTATGATGTGAGGATCACAATCACATAAGTTCTCTGTGTTCTGTGTTCTGTATATATAATCTCTTGTAGGGATGTCAAGCTCTTTCAACAAAGTCACGTTCTTACCTTAATTTTTTGAAGATGAGAAAGATAGTTGAAAGGGAAGTCATCAGCTTCTTTTAGAAGGTTACTAAATGAAAAGAGATTGAAATATGGGTGTACTTGATTGAAATATTATTCGATGTGATTTGTTTTTTTTTGACAAAAATAAGTTTTATAAGAACTTAAGTTATAGCCAAAAATATACTGAGAATCAATAAAACAACTTTACACAACAAGCTCCACAGAATGGCCAAAATCTTCCATTCAATTGATAACTTACAATTTTCAAGAATGATAAAGTAATGTAGACTTTAATTACGAATCTCAGATTCCGAGAATCAACAAGCAAGTCTTGATTTTGTAAAATTAAGTTCTTATGATTAATCAAGTTTATAATACATAGAAAGATCAATAAGGTAAAATCTTAAATCAATATATTAAAACTATTATCTTAAATCAAGTTTATAATACAAAGAAAGATCCATAAGGTAAAATCTTAAATCAATATATTAATGCTGATATTTTTTCATAAGTTAATAGTTTGTGTTTTTATTACAAAGTCAAAAACTCAAGAGGAAGAAATAAAGAGGTGCAACTTAATTTTGATGTCAAGCCTTGAAAGTGAAGACAAAGAGCAAGCAAATTCAAAGACAAGGTGGATAACATAGGCTTCAAAATTTAATCATTGTTGAGGGATCGATCTTGTGAGACCTTGATTCATAAGCAAGTAAGATAACACATATTGTGTCAAAAGAAAAGATACATATTTAATAATGTATAATAGAATATTGATATGCATTAAATATTGTAATATTTCTTATGCAATATAATATTGCTTTATTTTAAAATTATATTTAAGTTATAAATTTATTAGACATATTTTGAAATAATATAAAATAATAAATAGAATAAATAACATTTGTAAAATGAATAATAATTATTGAAGAAAAAATAATATAAAGAAGAAGGGCCATTCAACCCTTTTAGTTAAAATTGATTGGGATTCAATCCTTTCATTCCAAAACCAAATAAAACAGAACAAAACAACCGAGCTAGACCCTGGTTGCTGAAACGTAAAAGGAAGAACGAAAACAAAACAAAACAGAGAAGAAAAGGAATGAATGAAGAAGAAGAAGAGAGAAGGTTGTAAAAGACGGTAGAAATTCTAGAAATTTGAAGGTAGTACGGAGGTGATGAAGCAGAGTGGTGAGTTGACTTCTCATTAAAAAAAAAAAAAAAAAGAGTGGTGAGTTGTAGAAGA
Organism: Rubia yunnanensis; assembly: GCA_037428765.1. Taxonomy (NCBI): domain Eukaryota; kingdom Viridiplantae; phylum Streptophyta; class Magnoliopsida; order Gentianales; family Rubiaceae; genus Rubia; species Rubia yunnanensis. The sequence continues at coordinate 77,413,078 of CM075063.1, read as the reverse complement.
AAGGAGCGTTAACAGTAAAGGAGAGCTACCTGTACAAAAACACTATAGAAATGGTGGCGGATTTGAAAGAAAATAAACCCAATTAACCAACGGATTGGGGGTGAAACTGACCTCAGTTTCCAGTATAAATTGGGGCATAGGATTTCCATTTTTAAGCATCATCAATCCTTGATTGAGAGGTTGCTCTGCTTTCTTTTAGAATTGAAAAAAGTGCTTTTATAACCCTACCTAATTGACATAAGTGTCAATATAACCTTTCAATATTCGAAAGTGCCAATATAACCTTTCAATATTCGAAAGTGCCAATATAACCCTATATAGTTAGTGGAAGTGCCAATATACCTATAAGTTTTAAGGATGTGCTGATATAACCCAACAAACATTAGAAATGTACTGATATAATCCTACAAACATTAGGAATGTGCAGATATAACCAAATAAAATTGCATAATGTGTTGATATAACCCTACCTAATTTCAACGAACTATGGCGTTCCGGCTAACTATGAGGGTAAAATTGTTCACCCAACTTTAGAGTTAACCCAAAGGGTATTTTGGTCAATTTACATAGAGTCAATGCTGAAAAATTGAGGTCAATGCCGGAAATGGGGTCTGAGGGTTATATTGGCACTTTCATTAACTAGTTAGGGTTATATTTGCACTATTTTTAAAATTTTAAACCATCCGAGGATGGGGGGAATTTATTAGGCTCCCCGAGCCGAATTTAAATAAGCCGAAATAGGCGCGACATGTTTAGTTCATTACAAAAAGATCATCCAATTGATGATCAAAGAGCCCTTGAAGCAAAAAAGCACTTGCTTCCAAAAGCGGTGTTTCCAGCTTTTCTAAGCTAAAAGAAGAGTAATGATCATCGATGAGCTAACAGAGGATTGTCTTAGTATTCCATCTAGCTGATATACCACGAACAGGTCGGCGAATCGAGAAATCGAAACCCCTGTTTGTCTATGATATGCCAGTCGAAAGGGAAGTAAGAGTAAAACCGGAATAAACAGTGGAGCAGCTATAAGGCTAAGTTTTGCTGCGCACAGTGGGGAGTGGTGCCAGCATCCTGCAGAAACTTCAATAAAATCCAACAGGAGAAAATCCCAACAGCATCAGAGGATGAAGTGAAGGAAATATCAGCAGCATCAGACCTGCAAAGCATAGAAGAAGTAGCAGCAATTTCTGTTCTAATCATGAAGGAGGCAGTAATATGATTAGCCAGTGGATCTCCCATAGCAGAATGAGGGGGCAACAACAAGCACACTCATAAGCATAAGCCACAGAATCTAATTCCTATTAATCTCCATTGGAGATCCAATTCTAATCCCAGGATAACCTTTGCTGTCAAGGAGTAGGAGACCCCTAAGAAATAGGGGAACTGACTGAATGTGTAAGTCACCCTGTGGTTTATTTTCCATAGCAAATTTTGCCAAGAAATCAGCAGCAGAGTTAGCTTCCCTAAGAGTATGTTGGATTGGATGCACTAAGTGTTTTAAATTAAGACTACTGCAAATGGAGAAAACTCTCCATGGGCAGCTTGTTGGGTTATGAATACCTTTAACAGCCATTAGACAATCAGATTCAATCACACAACAATTTAGTTCCAGTTCTGAGTTTAATTCATGGCCACTTTGAATGGATAAAAGTTCTGCATGTAGTGGCGAAAGAGATTGGAAAGTTTTTACTCTCATTTTAACCACGGTCCCATTCCCGTTCCTGACTATGACTGCAGATGAGGATAGACCACTAGATATCCATGTAGCATCAGTATTAATTTTGTATCCAATTAGTGGTTTATTCCATTTCACCGCAATAACAGATTTTTTCTTTTTTTGAAGGATATTAGGAATGATTTTTGCTTGGATCCAGTACTTATGCTTATCTAGATTACCTTTCAATTGATGAGCTGAGAAAATTAGGCATATCATATCTTTGATATCCTGAAAACAGCATCTTTAGAGAAAGATTTATTTTCACAAATGATTTTATTTCTACTGATCCAAAGAAACCAAGTTGTGACTAATAGAGCAGCAGTTATCAGATTTGACTGAATCTTGGATTCAGCCCCAAAAGATAGATAGTATTCTACTCTGCTCTTGAGGCTTCCAAAAACTGACTGTTGAAGTTGTAAAAGGTTATTAACTCTTTGCCATATAGCAATAGAAGAGGGGCAAGAGTTAAAGAAATGATCCAATGTATCGGAATGGTTCATGCATAGGGGACATTTAGAAGCTAAAGAGAATCCAGACCTACAAAGAATATTATCAAATGGAAGGATTCCATTGAGTGCTCTCCACATAAGAACAGACATCTTTTTAGGAATGAAAGGGGACCAAACCTTGTTGAAATGTCTGATAGTTGATCTTTTTTGTCTGAAGATTCTGTAGGCAGAGCTAATTGTGAAATTCCCATCTATGGTAGGTGTCCAGACAAGCTTATCTTCATGAGGGCTAACCAGTTTTACTTCCTGCAAGAAATTAAAAGTGTTGGTAGCCAGATGAGGCTCCAGATTTGGAAGGATAGTAGCTTCGTTGTTTATGAATGACCTTAGGGAAATATCCTCGAAGGGAATGTCCATCTCTTGAGGCCATTCATAACACAAAGCTCCATCGCCTATCCAGTTAGCATTCCAGAATGAACAATCACCAATACCATAGATAACTCTAGAGAGGCTATTTGCCTTAGCAGTGATTTTACAAATTCTGGTCCAAGTGTGAGATTTTTTGTAAGAAGCAGGGAGTGACCATAAATGAGCAGACCATAGAGTATTGTTTTTTTTTCAGTTTCCACCATAGTTTACAAGAGAAAGCATCAACTGTAGCCTTTAAATCTCTAAAGCCTACTCCATTTTCCTTAACAGGGAAGCTCATTTTTTTCCAGGATCTCCACTTTTTTCTTTCTGTGTTGTCACAGTTCCCCCAGAAAAGTCCAGAAGCAATTTTTTCCATTTTTTTAAAAACTATCTTTGGGGGACTTAAAACTGCAAACATATGCGTGGGAATTGAAAGAAAACAATGATTAATCAGTATGATCTTACCTGCAGTAGTTAGCCATCTATTCTTCCAATTATTGATAGATTTCTCCATTCTTTCCAAGATAGGTTAGTAGTGAGCCTGTAGATTACGACCTGGAAAGATAGGGACTCCTAGATACTTAAAAGGGAAAGAGCCTTTCACCATACCTAGAATCCTTCTCGCAGATTGAACTAATGCTACAGAGGTGTTTGAGGCAACAAAAAATTCAGATTTTGCAAAATTAACCTTTTGACCTGATGTTTCCTCATATGCTTTCAGGAAATTTTTAAACCTCTTCAAATTGTTGGGATTAGTATTCAGAAAAACAGCTGTATCATCAGCATACATCAGATGGGAAATGGGGGGAACGGGACCTTGGTAGACTAAAATATTGTAAATATCCTATGCTAAACAATTTCTTTAAACCTCTAGAGAAAGATTCAGACATTAAATTGTACAGAAAAGGGGACAGTGGATCTCCTTGTTTAATACCCCTAGAAGATGCAAAGAAGCCTGAAGTTACTCCATTAATTAAAACTGAGAAGTGAGCTGCAGCAATATTATGCATGATGCTTCTATCAAATTTACCATGAAAACCAAATTGAAGGAGAATTGAATTCAGGAATGACCATGAAACCCTATCAAAAGCCTTTTGCATATCTAATTTAACTATCAAATTTGTAGCCTTCGATTTTCTAGACAAAATTCTGGTCATCTTTTGCATTTGGATGACATTATCGGATATATCCCCCCCTTTAATAAAAGCACTCTGCTCAGGGGATATCAGTAATGGCATCAGGGGTTTAATCCTTTCCATTATCATTTTAGAGAATACTTTATTCACAAAATTAGATAGGCTGATAGGTCTGAAATCGAAAAATGTGATTGGAATTGGTTTTTTGGGGATTAAGGTAAGCCAGGTACTAGAGATGGCTTTTGGGATATTACCATTAGATAGGAAGTCATTTGCAGCCTCTAAAAGGTCAACTTTAATGGTGTCCCAGAAAGAGGTGTAGAAAGCACCTGAAAAACCATCTGAACCTGGAGCACTAGAATTATTTAAGTCAAAAACCGCAAATTTGAGTTCCTGGATATTAAAGGGTTGCAGAAGGAGGAGATTTTGTTGGTCAGTGATCACTTTAGGGATTTCTGTTAGGAAATGTTGTAGATAAGTTCCCATTTTTTGAGGGGCATCCTCATTAAGTAATTCCTTAAAAAAACGCACTCCTTCTTCTTTAATCAATTGTGGTTCTGATATCCAATTCCCTCCACCATCCTTGATTTTACTAATTCTAGATCTTGCTCTCCTTTCCCTAATGGAGTGGTGAAAGTAACTAGTGTTAGCATCCCCATATTTAATCCAATTTAACCTAGCCTTTTGCTTCAAATTTTTTTTTTCTTTCTGAGCTCTCAGAAGCATGGCTTTTGACCTTATAAGTTCAGCTAAGACTGATTCATCTTGTGTTTGCTGGAATGAAATTTCCAAATCATTAACTATGGTCTCAGAGTGAAACAGATTTTGATTGACATTACCAAAGTGTGATTTGTTCCATTCTTTAATTTCAGTCTTGAGTCTCTTTAGTTTAAAAACTAACATATGCATCCCACAGAATGGGGAAACTAAATTCTAGTTTGAGACTACTAAAGCTAGAAAATCTTGTCTATTTGACCACATCTCTTGATATCTAAAAGGCCTAGGTACTTGTTCTTCAGCAGATTGAACAGATAAAAATAAAGGAGAGTGGTCCGAAGTCATTCTATTTAGCACATGTATAGAGCTGTTAGGAAAGAGTTCCAACCAGTCTAAATTAGCAATGCCCCTGTCTAGTCTTTGAAACATTAAATCCTTACATTTATCCCGATATCTATTATTACTCCAAGTGAAAGAATTTCCTACTGTATGGATATCATGCAGGTCCATGTTATTTATAAATTCATTAAACTGTTTCATGCTCTTTTTAGGTGTTGATTTCCTTCATTTATATTCAGTGACTGAAGCAACAGTATTGAAATCCCCAATATATATGGAAGGTTCAGGTGTTGGATTTTGTAAATCTTTCCATAATGCCTCCCTAGTTTGTCTACTTACACTAGCATATATGAAAAAACAGTTCCAGCCAACAGAAGTGGCATTATCAGAAATTCTGACTTGTAGAAATTGATCTGATTCCCTTAAAATAATTATACTGAGAACATGGTTCCATAAGATCCAAATTTTAGCATTCTGAGCAGGAAGGGCATATTTGTATCCAAGTTCATGCATCAAAGTGTTTAAATCTTGTTTATCATGCCACAGTTCTATTAAACATAAAATGTCAATCTTATGTTTAAAATTTAGGGCCTTTAATCTATCTAGTGATGTTCCATATCCTCTAACATTCCAGACTAATATGTTCCCTATAATGGTGTGTTTTATCATTTAAAAACTGAAGGGGTTGCTTTTTGTGAAGATCTTAGTTTCCTAAGTTTCGTGACAGAATTGTTACTTTTGATTCCAACCTTGCCCTCACTTTTCTCCATGTTATCTAAAGTAGATATCCGATCAGAATTACTAACCTTTACCTGAGGGATGTGCTCAACATTTGTATTCTGTTCTGATGAGATAATTTCACTAACCTGTTCCCCATCAATGTCGTTGACTGGAGATTTGATTGCTGAGATGGAAACTTGCTCTGTGGGACCTACCTGCACATCCTCAGGGGTAGACATCCTTACTGCTATTGTTGTTATCTTGTCATCAGATGTAGAATGCACAAAAGCTTCCTGTGATTCCAAAGACTCATGGAAAATCTCGACTACTTCCCCTTCCTGATCATTATCCTGTAAGTCATCTAAGGTTTGGAAAGCATTTGATATGGTGACCGTATTATTTTTAGTTAAATCTTCCCTAATAGGAGAAAGTTCAGCTTGATGATTGTTTTTTCTCCAGAAAAATGTTGTTATTGGTTTAGAAATGTCATCCAATGAGTAGAAAGGAACATTTCTTTTCTTATGACTAACACTGAAAGAGTTGAGATTATTATCATGTTGGATGCCTGTAGTCATTTTTTGAGATTGAAAATCTTTTTCGTTTTGTGAGACTGATAGAGTAGAGGATCCCTCTATTTCTATTGTTTCTTTTGGAGGTGATACTAAAACTTTCTGAGTGTCAACATGTACTGGGCATTTCCTTTCCTTATGCTCATTGAATTCAGATTTATTAGTAGTCTTTTTCCTCAATTCTGGATGCAGAAAATTGAAATTTGCCTGGCTATGACCAATTATCCTACAGTGAGTACAGTATGTAGGCAATTCCTCATATTCTATAGGATATTCTGCTACTTTGTTACCAATTCCTACCACAATAGTAGAAGGGAGCTGAGATAATAGATCAACCTCGACACATACTTTAATGGCAGAGGGTCTAGTTAAGGCATTTGTGGCTGCATCCATTTTGAGGTATCTACCTATCTGGCTGCTAATACCAATAATTGCCGAAGTATTATAAAAGTGAATAGGAAGTTTATGAATTGTTACCCAGGCAGGAACAATGGAGGATTCAGCAGCTGGAGAGAAGTCGGGAGACCACTTCTGAACCTTCATAATCGAACCTTGAATCATCCATTGGCCCTTCATCCAGCATCTCTGGTAGTCCTCGCTGTCCTGAAAACGAATTAGAACATGACGGTAATCAATAGAGCCTAATTGGAATTTAGATTTAAAACCAATTGATTTGAAAGCTGATTGTAAGGTTTGCACTAAAAATTATCATAGGGTTATATTGGCACTTACTCAAGTAGATAGGGTTATATTGACACTTATCCCTTTAGAATTTCAAAACGAGTTGGAGTGGCTTTGTGAGGAAGGATTATAGGTTTGGAGTTGTTGGTGAAGAGAAAGAGAGGAAGCACTTGGTAAGTATTAATTATTCTCATTGTTTTTCTATGGTTCGTGTATTAGAGTATTAAGAACTAGTTCTAATGAAAATGTTCAAAGAATGGTTGTGGAGAACTTCTGATCTATATTTGATTTTGAGGAATTCCACTCCCCAATAATTAGTTATGAAGATAAATGCCTTAGGATAGAAGATTTGCAACCAATAGGTTTGATTGGCTGAGTTCAAAGGAGAGGTGCCATTGTAGTGTTTGCAAAAATGAATCGGATGTGTCATTGGTTACTTTGACTTATGTCTGTATTTATGCTTTTGGATGAATTCAACAAGATATATCGTGGTTGGAGGTGTTGATACTTTCATAAGAGCTATATGACTTCTTATTAAGATCAAGGCTCTAGCTATATTATTAAGATCAAAGCTCTCTCTAATATAAATGTGGTACTTGGCACTTGTAATTTTTAGCAGCATGTGTTATGGTAGACCTTGTAATCTGAAAAATGATCAGATAGCTTGCCATGGTTGACAGAATTACATAACTTTGTCTAGATTAAAAGAAGAGGGGTGATTATCTTTTTTGTGTTTGTAAATTAGAGTTCTTTGCATGAGAATGTTTACAAGTCAGATAATTTGCATTTCAGCCACTCTATAATTATAAGCTTGTTTGAAGAACATTTATGTGTGAAAATGAAGTCTGTTCATGTGTGTATAAGAGTAGTTAGCTTAATTTGGTTGCACCTTGTGTTTTCTGATTTCCCTTGGTTATAGGCTGAGTCATCTTCTTCATCTGTGAAGCTGAATAAACAATATAGTGCCCAGTTTTGCTTGACTTTGGGGTTTAATACGAATAGAAATTTAGATAATAATGATGGTAGGGAAACTGTTGCAAGTTGCTAAAGTTTTTTTCAGATTTCATGTTATTAACTTCTCCTTTTGGGTTTCATTTTCCAAGACATGGCCACACTATATCTTAATGGCTTTATGTAAAGATTCCATGTTTGCTTAAGGAGAGATCCATTGTTACTTTGATAAACAAGATCTATGGGTTTTGCTTTTTGTATTTGTGCTCCAGTTGAGCAATACCTTTTCAATGATGTATTTTTTTCTAGTTTCGGGCATGATTAAAGATTGGATTGCTGATATGATTTCATTGTGTCTTATAAGTTCTGGTCTTCTAAAAAAGTGTTTTGATTTTCTTGCAAGGCTTGGAATAAACCAACAAAAACCAGAAGAAAAGGTCTTTGTTAGTGTTAGAGTTAGGGTCTCACAATGGTAGTTGACAGTCATATAACTCAATATATAAAATCATGAGTCACCTCTACATAGTACCAATTGGTTTTATGATAGAACCTCATGATTTTAATATGGTATCAGATCCCAAGGTTGGCTTGTTACCCCCTTTCTGTCCACGTTTACGCTATGATTCATACCGCTGCACGTGAGGAGGTGTGTTAGAGTTAGAGTCATACATTGGTGGTTGACAGTCATATAACTCAGTACATAAGATCATGGGTCACCTCTACATAGTACGCGATGATTCATACCGCTGCACGTGAGGGGGCATGGGGTGTGTTAGAGTTAGAGTCTCACATTGGTTGTTGACAGTCATGAAACTCAGTATATAAGATCATGGGTCACCTCTACGTAGCACCAATTGGTTTTATGATAGAAGCCCGTGATTCTTAATTAATCATAATCATTATGGAAAATCACTCTTTCATGGTATCACAGCAAGTTCTGATCCTAAACCCTAAGTGGCAGCTCTACCTCTAGTGGGTATCCTCTTATCTCCGTCGGAATTGATTCTTCGTCCGCCATACATTTCCAGTGGCAATTCTTCGGCCGCAGACTCCGGTCTTCTCCATTTTTTCTGGCGTATATTTTGTCTTCTCCAGTGTAATCTTCGATGACCCTCTCCAATCTTCTCTGGCGCCTCTCCCCTTGCCTTTCCAGATCCCTCTACGATTGTCCTTCTCAGTTCAAGGCGAAGCCCAGTTCAACCAGTCGTCGACAACGGTTTTCAGAGGCAGCACCGAGTCCTCTAGGCTCGTGCTCTCAACTGTGCAAGACTTACAGGCGCGTGATCTCCACTCGCACGCGCCCTCCATGCGCCAGCAGTCTTCCCTTTGGCCAGCGCCTTGCTCGCCATTTTATTTCAACCCTTGCCACTTTACCACTTTGTAGTATGGCCCATTTGGTGGTAACTCAGAATTGAGGCATTCTGGCCATCGGTGGATTGTATATTCTGGTGCTACAAAGCATATGTCATCATCTCCTGCTGCTGTTGATTATGTGAGACCTTACCATGGCTCTTCCCGCGTCTATGTTGGTAATGGTTTCTCAACTCCTTATTACTCATGTTGGTGAATCTCGGATTTCTAAGTCTTTGCCTATTTATGATGTGCTTATTGTGTCTGTTATCACAAAAAAAATCTTTCTATTAGCAAATTAACTCGAGATTTAAATGTTGTTGTCTGCCTTGATGATCGTTCATTTATTATTCGGCATAAAATCACTAGGGAAACATTGGGCCATAATCATATTGAGAATAGTCTTTATGTCTTAGACTATGGTGCATCTACTTCAATGTCTACTGTGGTGTTAAATAAGTTGTGTGTGTCCTTTGAAATATGGCATGCTAGACTTGGTCATGTTTTGCATTCCGTTATTTATGGTTTGTGTGCTTCAGGATCCTTAGTTATCTCGTCGGTTTTTCCAAAACCCACCCTTTGTGAAGCGTGTGAAAAGGCTAAAGGGAAACGTTTATCTTTTCATACGAATTATAAATGGGCTGCTAGGGTACTTGATATAGTTCATTCTCAACTCTCGTGGTTTTACCCACTTTGTCGTAACTGTAATTTTTGGTATGTCTATCGCCAATTTGAGGCTTTTGTGGAGAACTAGTTTTCTTACACCGTCAAAGAGTTTCAGAGTGATGGGGGACTGAGTTTGTAAATGGTCGCTTGCGCTCTCACTTTCAAACAAAGGGTATTCATCATCAAATTTCTTGCCCGTATACTCCTGAGTAGAACGGTCGGGCTAAGCTCAAGCACCGCCACATTACTGAGATGGGCTTGTCTAGTTGTACCACTCTCATGTTTCTCTCTCCCACTGGCCATACGCCTTTGCTACAGCTAATTATACCATAAATCGGTTGCTCACTTCAGTCCTTGGTGGACGATCACCATTTGAAGTTGTTAATGGTTGGGTTCCCATGTACACAAACTTTCATGTAATTAGTTGTGTGTACCCTTATCTTCATCCATATGCATCTCACAAACTCACTCCTCACAGTTTTCCCTGTATCTTTCTTGGGTACGACTTCCAGTACAAGGGTTATCGATGTTTAGATCCTACATCTGGAAAGATATATGTCACCAGACATGCTCGGATTGATGATAATTTCTTCCCTTATGCCGATGGTTGTACTTCAGTCTCTCTATTCTCTCTGGATGTCTCTACTTTTTTGGATCCCACTGATACATCAGCCGATACTCCTACTTCTTCCACGGTGGTATCTTCTCCTGCTCGGCTTGCCACTTCGGTTGCCAGCCCTCCTAGCTCATTGATGTTTTCGTCCTCACCGACTACGACACCATGTTCTGACTGCTCTGACGATTCGGTCCATCCAGTGGCCGCTCAAACTCATCCTGCTCCGCCCATCCCGCCATCGACCAGCTCAACTGGTCCACCGACCAGCCCATCCAATTCTCTGGCCATCTCACCAGCCCCTTCCTCGGCCACCTCACCGGCTTCTTCAATGGCCACCTCACCGACCCCTTTGCCTGCTGCGACTGCTTCTACGGTATCTCCACCTCGGCCTCATACTCATCGTATGGCTACTCGATCGACAACTGGAGCTTTTCAACGCAAAGATTATTCTGATATCATTGCTCACTATTTTACTTCCTCCTTACTTGCTCAGTCATAGCCCACATATTATTGCACTGCTCTTCAGGATCCGGCTTGGGTTTCTGCCATGGATGATGAGATGGAAGCTCTTCGTGGACAGCGCACTTGGGCTTTGGTGCCTTGCCCATCGGACATCAATATTGTTGACTCGAAATGGGTTTACAGACTAAAGTATCGACCAGATAGCACTATTGAGCGCCATAAAGCTAGGCTTGTGGCATAGGGTTTCTCACAAATCTAGGTTTTGACTTTGACCACACTTTCAGTCTAGTGGTAAAAGCCTCCACTGTTCAGACAAACCTCGCCATAGCCACCATGCGTTCCTAGCCACTTCATCAGTTGGACGTCAAGAACGCTTTCCTTTATGGTGTTCTTGATGCTCAAGTCTATATGAAGCAGCCCGTTAGTTATCATGATTCTACTCATCCAAACTATGTTTGTCGCTTGCGAAAGGCCATTTATGGTTTTAAGCAGGATCCCCGGGCTTAGTTCCAGCGCTTCAGCGGTTATCTGACACAACTTATTTTTTAGTGCAGCTCAGTTGATACTTCTTTATTTGTTCTCTTGAGAGGGTCATCATTACTGCATCTACTTGTGTATGTGGATGATATTATTCTTACAGACAATGACTCGACTCTTCTTCGTCAGTTCATTGATCGGACACAGAGAGTTTGCGATCAAGGATCTTAGTGATCTTCATTACTTTCTTGGTCTTGAAGTTTCTCCTACCTCCTCGGGGTTACTTCTTGGCCAAGCAAAGTATGCTTGGGATATTTTGACTCAGGCCGGTATGTCTGACACGGCACCTGTTTCTATGCCATTTGTCATCGGTTCTCAGCTTCACGGCTCTACCAGTGCTCCATTCCAGGTTCCTACATTTTATCGCTCCCTTGTTCGTGCCCTATAGTATCTCACCATCACTCGTCTAAATTTGGCTTTCTCGGTCAACTCGGTGAGCCCGTATCTTCAGGATCCTAGAGATGACCATTTCGCTGCAGTTACACGGATTTTGCGGTATGTTTGTGACACCCTTCATTTTGGTCTTAGCTTTCGTTCTGCTACTCCTGAGGTGTTAGGGTACTTTGATGCTGATTGGGCCCGTTGTTCGGAGACTCGACAGTCCACTTATGGTTATGGGGTTTATCTTGGTGGGAATCTGGTTTCTTGGAGTGCCAAGAAATAATCCACTGTTTCTCGCTCTAGCACTGAGTCTGAATACCGTGCTCTCGCCAACACTGCTTCAGAAGTGTTTTGGCTCACTCATTTGCTTCGTGATCTTAGGATTTCACTTTCTGGTGCTCCATTGCTTTCATGCGACAACAACAGTGCTATCTTCTTGGCTCAGAATCCGGTGGCACACAAACGGGCGAAACACATCGATATTGACTATCATTTTATTTGTGAGTTGGTGACATTTGGCAAGTTGCGCGTTTCTCATCTCCCGACTTCTCTTTAGATTGTGAACATCTTCACCAAAGGACTCTCTCGTCCGATATTTGAGTTCTTCAAGTCTAAGCTATGCGTTGATGAGCATTCGATGCTTCGGGTTCCTACTCTTCTTAAGTAATCAAAATCATTATGGAAAATCACTCTTTCAGTTAGGAAAAATGTTAGTTTTCTTTGTGATAGCCATTGCTTGATTACTAGGAATGATTTCATCAATTTGTAGATGAAGCTTTGCAATTTCGTTTCAGCTTTTGCTGGCTTTAGGTTTAGAAAATTTCTGCATTATATCAGTTTGATTGTTTGGTATTTGTAAGTATTATATCAATTAACCTCTGAAAGATGTGTACTACTTCTCCATGTTTCAAGATTGTGCTAATTCTTTCTTTGGATAACAAAGAAGATTAGTTAAATTTTGTATTTATGCTTACTGGGTTTAGAAATGGCTCAGTTAGTTAATACTTATGAAATTTTGCAGTACCACACTTTCTTCTTTAGCTCGTAAGCTTGATGTGCCCATTTTATATGGTTATATTAGGACTTCTAGAATTCACTTTTGTACACTTTTGTGCTCTAGATATGACATTTTTCCTTGAAATTTTCTAAGGAGAGTTAAAAGCGACTTTTACACTCTTTTTTACTTTTCTAGAGAATTTTGTGTGACAAGAAAATTTGTTTGAAGACTTTAAAGAATACCTTCGAAGATTTAAAGACTTGAAGACTTGTATTTGAGTTTTTGAAGAATTGAAGATAAGTGAAGTAAAGAGGAGGACTTGAAACAAAAGAAATCAAGATGTTGAAACTGGGCTCGGTCGCGACTCGCAATGGATTGGTCGTGAGTCGCGACAGACGGGTGGCCAGAAACTTTCTTACTTTTTTGTACTATAAATACTTAATCATATCCTCTTCTTCTTCCTGCGATTTTTAGGGTTCAAACCCTAGTTTTTCCTTTCTTTCTTTTCTTAGTTTTTGTAGGTTAATCATGTCTTTTCATTATCTAGTTTAGTTTTGTACTTGGGAGCAATTGATTGAAGCTTCCATACCTATGTAGTAAGAACTTCTATTTCACTCTTTCTTGAAGCATTTGTTATTTAGCATTCATGTGTTTAAATGTGATGTTTTACTTCATTTATGCTATGGATTGTTTGAGTATATGAAGTGTTTGTATGATTTAAGTGTTAGGGTGTTAGGAAAGTTGCAAATTTCTTAGCTCTTTGACATGAGAATCCAAGAACATGGAATTGGAATTTCTTGTACATAATGTGTTGTGATTCTTGCTAGATAAATATGTTAATGTGGATTGTTCTCATGATTATCATAAAGATGCAATGCAACGTTGAATCTTGAATGTGGTTTGTTCTAGGTTTAGCCTAATGAATGTTGTGTTTGGTTAAATGGCTATGTCTTTGGTAGAAGGCTTGTTGTTATCAAATCTATGGTCCTTCGTGTATAATGTCGTTGATGAAATACCTTTATGGTGTTGTTTGCCTAAAGTGATTATCAATGAGGTTTGCAAATTGTCGTTGTTTGTCTTTGAAAATTACTATTAAGAAGGAATGAATGTTGATCTTTGAATGAGAAGTTTTAGCATTCCCCATAGGTAACGAATGTGATGGAATGAGTGAATGGTTCAATGATCTACATTAGGTTTGGAAGTGGATATTAATTGCCCCGGAGACTTTGTCTTTTGTATTTTTTACCCCCGTTTTTCTTAGTTTGTTTGATGATTAGCATAGTTACTTGACTTTGATAGTTATCTTGTCTTAACTTTAATTTTTCTTAGTTCGAAACCGACAAGTCATGAACGGGCTAGAATGCTCAGCTAGATGTCTAAGAAGGTCTTGACGTACTCTCGAGATGCACCGTGTGCTGCACATAAGTTTTGCTTGCTTGACGGGCGTGTGTTGTCGATATTGATCCTGGATCTCTTTCTCTTTCTCGATATTTTGAGATAATACTTGCTTGCAAGTAGTTGGATTATAATTAGGAATCCAACTGTAGCCTCATATAGAGACTTGATGGATTGCTATGTATACTCCTCTCTCTATCCCTTACGTGAAATATGTGTTTATTTATCTCACTTTCTCTATGTTATATGGTCATATAATATCACTTGGTAAATATTTATAAACCATTGAGACATCACTAAGCATGGGCTTATTCTTTTAAGTTAACTTTTTTGTCCATATTTTTGGTAAGAATGTTCGACTCGAGTGATGGAATTAGAGATTATAGGCACGTCATGAGATACACTTATTATAAGCTCAACATCCAGAAAACAAAACATCGTAAAATTCTGAAAGTTTAAAGAATATATTATGTCTTCTTTTAAAATTTCATACAATATATATATAAATTTAATTAACTATTTATCTTGCTCCTTCTACTACTGGGTCCTGGCATGAACTAGGCAGACGCTCGATTACAACCTCTCCAATAAGCAGAGAGGTGAAATCGGGCCGTCACAGATCTATATTCCGTTATGTTTCTCTATTTATTATCATCCTAAACAATTTAGTTGAGCAAACTTATAATTCAGCTATTTATTTTCATTTATATTGATTTGTTAGGTAATTGTGAGAGTATACTTTCCGTAATGGTGAATTTGTTATTTAAGCATTTTATATTATTTTCTTGTATAATCAATGACAAATTTTATTTCTGCACAATTTGAATGTTTCTTTTATATTTTACTTCATATTCTTACAATATGTCAAGATTATAATTTCAATTATTTCAATTTCATTCACTTTTTTAATAAATACTACCTAAATTGATTACTTTTACTTCATACTTCTTATAGTTACTATTACATGAAATATATTTATAGTTTTATTTAAATATTTATTTTAAATATGAAACGTAAATACTACATTTTAATTAAATAAATTTTTAAATAAAAAATATCACGTAACATGCCATGGGACTCCAGCTAGTTATAATAATAATGGATGTTTATAAGATTGGATATGTGTTTTTATAATCTTTGTTTTTACCGCTAGAAGCATTGCTTTTCATTAAAAGTCTTGTTTTCATTTTGAATTATAATTAATTAAAAATAAAAAACAAGACATGTCAAGTTTCAACCATTGGTTGGTTGGTCATGCACACATAAAGAGCTGAGCATCAACAATGCTAGCTCCTTAAACCAATTTTTCTTAATAAGGAACATTTCTTATTTAAGGAGTACCATTGTGGAGTTTTAAGGACCACTCCTTAATAAGGAGTATCTCTTTAGTTAAGGAGTTGGTACATTTTTCCTTGTGCAAATGTCAACCAATAAATTAATGTCATTTAACATGGCTTGTTTTATAATTTAATTAATTATAATTTAAAATTAAAAAGAAGTGCTCCTTAGGTCCTATACCATTGTTGGTAGTTTATTCTTACCTAGGTTTTATAAAATTCATGATGTGGCACTGAAGAAGTGCTCCTTTTTTAATTTAAAACTCACCTAAGTGAGGGGGTATATATTAGGCTCCCCAGACCATAAAAGATATCAATAGTACAATTTGAGAGTTCTGGATGTACGGCTTGATAAGCTAAACGTGGAAAGCTAGTTACAATAAACTTTATTCCATATCCTTCATCTACAACCTCTAACTCAATGAAGAATATGGCCTTAAACCCATGTCAAGATCTATTATGACCTTTTACTTTCTTGCCTTCACACCCTTGTGTCGACAAAAAGAGGTGGCCTTCCATAATAGTCCCTTGAAACACTCTTCCCCATAAGAGAGTTACCCCTTGTTCTTCAGGATAGTAGAATTGAAATACCACTCCAGGATTCCATGTGTTGTTCAGGTTCTATGCTGCAGTTCCAAGCAGCAGCTGTTGCGTTACCATTGTCAGTTCAAAACTAAATCGATTACAGCTTGCCTCCCACTAGAACCTATTAAAACGAGCCAAACACCAGAAGTAATATGTTCTACAGAAGAAAAGAATAACAACAGTAAACCATCCATAAGCATTAACATTAAATCCATGTTCAAACACCAAAGATTACTAGCCTGCTCTAATATATGGAACTGAATCTGAATCTGCATCAAGCTTCACTTTGCCTTCTATGTGAGAAGGAAAAATTTCAAGGGAAAAATATGTTTTACCTATTGGAATGATGCCCTCTTGGCCAAAGAATCTGCAGCAGAGTTAGCTTCTCTGTAAACATAGTATAAACTGAAGTTCAAAGGCTTCAGTTGTTCCCAAAGGTCTCTGATTTTGTCTATGCTTCTCCATGGGATTTGATAAACTCTGGTGATGATCTTCACAAGTACATGTGAATCTATCTCAATTTCCAACCTAGTGATTACAAGGTTCCTAGCCAGTGTTAAACCATGTATCATGGCTTTAGCTTCAGCTTGGAGTGGAGAGAAGGCTTCCTGAGTGTTTGCTATGGTTAAGACAACCTGGTCTGCCTTATCTCTGATAATACAACCAATACCTGCACAAACATCACTGAGAAAATAGCCATCTATGTTTAATTTAAAATTGATGGGAGGAGTCCATTTGACTATATGAACAGGTTTTGTAACTTTTCCAGTAGAAACTGCAATCAGCTTTGGAAGTGCTCCAGTAAGATCCCATATGTATTTCAGTTTATAGGCCGGAATGATATCATTGATTTGGAGCAAAATCTGCTTATATATGTAAATGTGGTTCGGTTTAACTCCTTAAAATGATACTTACATCTAGCACATCAGATATACCAAATAACAACACATGGAATGATCCTTATGAGTTCAATCATCTTTGTGTTATTATCAGAGAAGTTCCAGAAGAAGAAATTATTGTCCCAGAGATAGTCAGAACTGGAGTAGTAGAGTTACATAGAGAATGTATCTGATCTCAGATGTCCTGTCTACTGGACAACTATTAAAATTGTGGTGAATGCTCTCTTCTGAATTAAAACAGAAGTAACATCTTGATGGTTTATTAAAACCAAAGTCTTCTAGCACATCTGGGAAGGCCAGTAATCAGTTTAAAACCTTCTAGTTCATGTATTTAATTTTATTAGGAAAAATGGGAGACCATAGATGTTTTAATGAAGGGACTTCCGGTTTCTTTTCTCCGATTAATTGATAGGCTAAATTTAAATTGAAGTTTCCATTCTGAGTAAGCTTCTAGATTATTTTGTCATCATACTCAGGGAATAACTTAAAATATTTTTCCAACTCAGTGGTTAGATATATTGGCATATGTTGTCTTTGTTGTAAAAAACTTGGTTTATTTAGTAGAAATTCGGATACAGTCAAATCTGGAAAGGGTAAGTTGATACTGGTATCCCATTTGTCAACTAAAGAGCCATGTTCAAGCCAGTTAGACTACCAGAAAGAGACTTCCCCCCTTTCCTAGCTTGATTTGAATGTTTTCTAAAGCAATCTCATTAATTTGTTTGATTCTTAACCAAGTTTTAGAGGACTTGTGATTATCTGGAACTGACCACATTATTCTAGCCCATAATGAGTTTCAAGTTTGCAGTTTGCACTATAGCTTTACGCTAAAACTTTTGGTCTGAGTGTGTAGGTTTTTAAAACCAAGTCCATTCTCAGTAGTTCGAAAACACATTTTGGAATATGCTCTCGAAGTTCTTTAGTTTAAGTTTTTGTCTGAGTTGGAAGACCAAAAAAACTTAGCCAATATTTTATGTATTTGATTTATGGTTGATATTGTTGGCTTTAAAACTGCAATCAGATGTATAGGAATAGAGGACAATACATATTTTATCAATATTGCTTTACCAGTAGGTGAAAGCAATTTATTTTTCCATTTATCTATTCTGGACTTAATTGAAGAGATCAAAACTTGGTAATAAATATTTTTAGACCTTCCTGTAAAGATAGGGCAGCCTAAATATTTAAAAGGTAATGATCCTTCTATTATTTGGGATTCTGATTTGATTGCAGTTATTATTCTTGGAGGAGCGTGTTTAGAGATGAAGAAGGATGATTTATCAAAGTTAACTTTTTGACTAGAAGCAAGTTCATAAGATTTTAAAAAGCTTAGGATGGTTCTGAGTCCTGGCTGTGAATATTTTAACAAGATGACAGTATCATCTTTTCTTTTTTTTTAATGAAAACACCCGAAGGTGAGGGAGTTATGTATTAGGTTCCCCATGCCCTATAGCAAGATTAACAGTTGATACATAAGTATATCTAGATCCCTAGACATTGAGGCAACATTATTGCCTCCAAAAGTACTAAGACTATCGATATGAATAGCTATACAGGGCAGCACAGTCTGTGAAGAAGTTACGATCCAAAGGAGAGAAACTCCACCCCCTGTGTTAATTCTCTCCCTTGGCCAGGCAACTTCAAAATCTAAGTAGTATATAAACTAAAACTTTTCTAATCCAGAAGTGAGTAAAGATGATATGGACTGCACCAAAAGAATGGCATCATCCAAATCCTCAGTATGGCATAACTGAAACTGCCAAAGCCAAAATGTCATCCATTGAGTGAGCAGCAACTTCAATCCAGACTTGTCCACAAGCAAGTCCTGCATATAAGAACAAACGTAACTTAGCAGTATCAATTCGAAGCCATTATCATTTCAGAGAACTCGAATGTAAGGTATGGATTCTTTGTCTAAAGTAATGAGGCCACTTATATGCCTAGGGATATTAGATATAGAAAGGCCATGATCTGAATCAGAATGGTACTTAGCAATAGCATCAGCTACAGAATTACCCTCTCTTAAAACATGTTGAAGAACAGATCTACCAAGCAAAGCCTTCACCTTATAGGTTTTGTCAAAAAATTCCCAATGAGCAGCATAGGGGTCATTTATCATATTGACCGCAAGTTTTGAGTCAGATTCAATTATGAAAGTGTGGTCAAGCTGAGGGAAAATGTGACAAGCATGCAAAATGGCATCAATTTCTGCTAGTAGCGGTGAAATAGCAGAAGAGGCAGCAGAACTTATCAGAATTGGGCAACCAAAGGTATCTCTAGCAATAAGACCAACAGAAGCTTTGTTGAAATACCAAGAAGCATCCACATTTATTTTTATGAAACCCAGATTAGGCATTTTCCAAAAAATCTTAGATATATTTGGCTTAGGAGGTGGTCTAAGCAGAGGTGCTAGATGCCTGAATGAGGCTGGGATAGAACCAGAAGGATACAATTTAGGGGGGCACACATATAATGTCAATATGATCAGATCCTGCACCTCTTTGCAGATAGAATTTACTAAGAGGGGCTTATTATCAAATAAGAAGGCATTTCTAGCTTTCCAGAGGCCCCAACATATCAGAGAAGACAAGATCTTACAATACAAGCGCTCAAATTTTGGTAGATCACTACAGTTCCAGAATAGATAAAACCTTTGTGGAATGGAATGAAGAGCATTTAGACTAAAGTGGAGCAGAGATGCAAAATATGACCACATAGCATGGGCTATATGACAAGATATGAAGAAATGCTGAATCGAGTCAGAATGATAGCAAACAGGGCATTTTGATGCTAAACTAAATCCACAAGTAATGAGCAAATCATTAAAAGGAAGAAAAGAATGCAGTAATTTCCATGTAAAGATAATGATCTTTTTCTGCAAAGGAATCTTCCAAAGAGAAATATTTGCAAGAGAGTTACCTGATGATGAGGTTAAGGCCATATAGGCTGACTTAAAAGTAAAATTACCTGAGCAGTCTGGTTTTCAAATCATTCTGTCATCCCTTTCCAATGTTATTTCAGCCCCCTGCAAAAACAAAAGCGTATCATGTTCCAAGAAAGAAGAAATCTGATCCATGACAGAGTTTCTATTAGTGATGAATTCAGCCACAGTAATGTTAGGCATAAGTGAAATAATACTCTCTGGAATATGGTTTATCAGGGGGCCATGTGGACACCAGTTAGCCAACCAAAAACTACAACTCCAATAATAATTCTCTCTCTAGCTCTGGGGCGAAAAAAAGAAGAAAAAAGGCGAAGCCTTTCTTCCATCTTCTGGAGGCCGATTTCTTCAATTTCATTAACTTTCCACCGATGAATTATGGTTTAACGGATTCTACTCTTGATTCCGCACAAAACTATATGCAATTTGTGGCGAGTTTTTGATCTTATTCGGTCTTGGAGTAGGGTTTGAATTCGGCAAAGGAGAGTTCTTGGTGGATTTTGGTTGTGAATCGGGTTTGGATCATTGAATCGGACACGGATTTGGATTTGGTTAGGAGATCGCACCTTGATTCATTGTCCGAGAAGGAGATTGGATCAAAAAATCCTAACTTTCTTCGATTTGGAATTGGATTTGGTTGCGCAAAGGAGTATAAAGGTTTTGAGTACAATTTTCAGCACCTATTCTACTCAAATTCCTACACTTTCGATCGGATTTGGCACCAAGATTGGAGTTTTGATCGGAATCCAACTTCGGACGCAAGAAGTGAATTCGGTTTGCTTGGAGATCACGGTTTTCACGGTTTCCAGGTTTATTCGATCCATCTTCTTGAGTTTTGTTTGTATTTCGATTTGGAGCATGATTTTATGTATATGTGCATCCGATCTAGTGTTTGAAAGATTTCGGTTTTAAGATCAATTCTTGATCCGATTTCTCTTAGGTTTTAAATCGGTTTTGATTCAGGTATTGTTCTTGTTTGTTTTCGAACTCGGTTTTAACATTGGTGGATTACGGCTTTGATTTCAAGCTTTTGGTGCATGTTTTGCATGTTCTTGAAGTTGTCTAGGGATTGGTGATTTCGGTTTGGTGTTAAGTTTGTTCTTGAAACCGATTAATCTTAGGGTTTTTCAATTTAGAGTGCAAGCTTTGTTCATTGTTGGTGTGCTTCTGATTGGTGTTTTCCCGATCGGATTGGTTGTTTTCGTTTGTGATCTGGTTGTTTTGGTGAATTCGATCTGTTTTATCGGAATTCAGCCATTACAATGGTGATGATTGTGGGGAATAAATCGGTTGAAAGGAACAACAATGGTGATGGTACGGCCGATGTGAATGTTAATCAGAGGAAGAATCAGCAAGTGCATCCAAGAGAATGGAATGATCCGAAATTAGAGAGGAGAAGGAGATGGGATGATCCTGAAATTCTAATGAACAAGTCGGACATTGAAGTTGTTGCAAACAATGGAGATAGTGTCGATTTCGTGCTCACTGATGAAGAGATTCACAAGGATTTACATAAGCCTTTTTTTGGGTTCTTGGGTGTGTTTCCGGGATTCTTTCCAGGTATGTATGCCATTCGTACATTGTTGGTAGCGAAGTGGAAGGTGCAGTGTAATGTTCAGACCAAGCAGAATGGATATGTCATGTTCAAGTTCAACAGTGCAGAGGATAGAGACAAGGTGATGAATGGTCCTGACCATTATCTCCATGGAAAGAAGTTGTTCATGATGCTAGTCGATGAATCCGGGCAATATGATGCGACCATTCAGGCCACTAAACCAGTTTGGTTAAGGATGGAACACTTGCCAAAGGCATACTGGCATAAGAAGTCGTTAGAGAAAATTGCTACTTCACTAGGAGAACCTATCCTTATGGACAATGGTACTCTTGAGTTAAGGGGCTATTATGCACGCCTCTTGGTATGGATTGATACATCAAGAAAGCTTAAGGAGGAGGTGACTTTTCGTATTCCATCTGGTGATTTGTTTGTGCAAAAAATCATCTACGATTATTGTAGGCCTTGGTGCACTAATTGTGGTGAAAACAATCATCTCATGGAAGAGTGTGATGACTATTGGAATGCCAAGGAGACACAACAAAAGAAATCTATGGCCGAGAGCAAAGTTGTGAAGGCGAAGGGCAAGAAAAATATAAGAACTCGGTACAATGATCATGTTTGGGTTCGGAAAATGCAAGCTGAAACTATTGGAGATAATCAGAACTCAAATTCGGTTGGAGGCAATGAGAATGTGACCATTGAGGACGCCTCTTCGGACAATGAGGAGGTAGAAAGGCAAAGGAAAGGGAAAGGAAAAGTGGTTGAAAGCATAGTAAAGAATATCGAGAGAGTTGGAAGTGCAAGAAAAGGGCCAGGAATATTGATTCGGGGAGAGCAGGATGATGACCATCGGGCCGTTGTTGCGCTGCCTGCAGCACCTACGCCCGTTGCCATAAGCACTGGCGCTGCAAGCACGGGCGCTGGAATTCGTGGCGCGGGCGCAAAATTAAGACAAACAGCGCCTGGAGATGTTGGCGCTGGGCGCGGCGTTGGCACCAATTCTGCTCAAACGCTGCCTGGAGCTGCTGGCGTTGGAAAACAAGCACAATTAGCGCGCGGTAGAAGCACTGAGCGCAAGCAATCCAGCACTCGTTCGGCCATGGAACCCGATAAAAAACAGCAAGCGTTTGGAGATGATGATAATCCGATTGAAGGGGCGGGAAAATTGCCTAAGCAGATGATTCATCCGGATGCTCGGGGCTCTAAAATACCAAGATTACACAGGAGTAAGAGCAAGAGTAGACCTCCCTCCGCATCAGGGGTTTTGACTAGGTCTAGAAGCAAGAGTAGGACTCGATTAAATGAGCAAGGGAAGGGTATCCAGAAACCTTTTCAGCGAATGCTATCAGCTACAAGGAGTCATTCGGATAGTTCTGGAAGTAAATCGACTGAAGGCGGCGGTCCGAAGCCACAAGGGACCTCTGTTTCCCAATGAATACATCAGCAATGAATGTCAGGGGTCTATCGGCCCCTGTGAGAAGGAGGTGGATGAAAAATATCATCTCCACGAATAGAGTTGGTCTGTGTGGTTTGTTGGAAACAAAAATGGAGGATAAGGTGTTGCGCATTTTTCTGAAAAGCTTTAAGGGATGGAAGTTTACGCACAATTTTGAACTGTGGCAGAACTCGAGGATATTAATCATCTGGGATCCGAAAGGCTTCTTGGTTGATGTTCTAGGGAAAACGCCGCAATGTATTCATCTGAAAGTTCGTAATCTTGTTTCTGGTATTGAGTTTTTCTGCACATTTGTGTATGGGCATAGTGAAGGACGTTTGGCGCGTTTACCACTATGGGAGGAGTTGAAGTCGTTTGGAGCTAGCCTGAATGCGCCTTGGATGGTTCTTGGTGATTTTAATGCTATCCTTAGCGTTGAAGATCATTATGGGACTAATGTACCTAGTCTGTATCCGATGAGGGAATTTCAGGATGTTTGTGTAAAGTGTGGACTTAGGGATGCACCTGCTTTGGGAGAACATCTAACCTGGCATAGTGCGGATTGGAAGATTTGGAGGAAGCTGGATAGAGTACTATTGAATCACGGTTGGGATGAAGCTGCTTGTCGTACAACCTTCTTACCAATCTCGGCTCAATCAGACCACTCTCCCATGGTGGTGGATATGTCGTAGGAGATTGATGGAAAGGGAAGGCCTTTTCGCTTCCAGAATATGTGGTTGGGTCATCCGAATTGTGGATAGATTGTAGAAGATTATTGGAGTCCGTCGGTTGAAGGGACTAAGCAGTTTTCGGTGACCAGGAAATTATTTCGTATGAAGTACCCCTTGAAGGAATTGGGTCGACTTGATTTAAGCCATATTTCCGAGAAGGCAAAGGCTGCGGATGCAGAGTACAACAAGGCTTTTGATGAATTCGATGCTAAGTATGCTTCGGAGGATGATGTTGTGGCATTGCGTAAATTGAAGAAGCAAGCAATGTTGTTTTATTTGGCGGAATCTTCCTTTCTTGCGCAAAAGGGAAGGATTAATCATATTACTCAGGCGGATAAGGGATCACAGTATTTTCACTCTATGGTCTCTGCACGAAAAGGAGGAGGTATCCCTGCAATTATTGATAGTGACAATCGGATCGTTACTTCCAATAGTCGCAAGGGAGAGTTATTTGCTGAGTTTTATAAAGGACTATTCGGTATGAAGAAGGACAGATTGGCCACGGATCCGAGCATATTTGATGAGAGTTCGAAGCTTACCGAGGTGGAAAGAGCCTACTTGGATCAGGATGTGGCGAGTATTGAAGTTAAACAGGCGCTATTTGCAATGGCAGATGATAAGTCTCCGGGTCCGGATGGCTATACGGCAGGATTTTTTAAGAAGCAGTGGAATACAGTGGGAGAGGAAGTTACGGCTGCAGTACTGGAATTCTTTCAGACAGGCGATATTTTGGCGCAGCTTAATCACACTGCAGTGGCTCGAATTCCGAAGAAGCCAGATAATCTGAAGGTCGGCGACTTCAGACCAATTGTGTGCTGCAATGTGGTCTATAAAATTATCACGAAGATTATGGCGAATCGGATTGAAGGTATTTTACCAGGTATTATTGACCCTAGTCAGGGAGCATTCGTGAAGGGCAGAAACATTTCGGATAATGTCATGTTAGCGCAGGAATTTGTCCGGGGATATGGAAGAGTTCGAAATTCGCCCAGATGTATGATTATGGTGGATCTTCAAAAAGCGTTTGATACAGTCTCTTGGGATTTCTTAGAAGAAGTTTTACTTGGACTGGGATTTCCGGAAAGACTAACGAACAGAATTATGACCTGTGTGTGCACTTCTTCGTTCTCGATTGCAGTCAACGGTAAACTATGCGATCACTTTCAGGGACAGAGGGGTATTCGTCAGGGTGACCCTTTGTCGCCTCACCTGTTTGTGATCTGTATGGAGTATTTCTCGAGATTACTGAAAAGGAGGACGTCATCTAGGCATTTTACATTCCATCCGAGATGCGAGACTCTTCGGATCACGCATTTGGCCTTTGCAGATGATCTCATGCTCTTTTCTAAGGCGAACACGAGTTCTGTACATATACTCATGGACGCCTTGAATGAGTTTGAGCGCACTTCGGGTTTGGGAATTAATGCAGCAAAGTCGAAATTCTTTGGGGTTGGTATAAAGGAGGATTTGAGCTTCACAGGTATTCCTTGGGCGACATTCCCAGTTAGATACCTAGGCGTGCCACTTGATTCCAGCAAGTTGAAGGTGACACAATTCGGTACTCTATTGGGAAAGGTAGATTCGGAAATAGCTAAATGGAAGGGCCATACCCTCTCATATGCAGACAAATTGGAACTTGTGAGATCAATCGTTGGAGGTATTGCGGGATTTTGGATCCAGAATTTCGTTATACAAACTACGGTAATGGATGCTCTTGAACAGAAATGTAAAAGGTTTTTATGGGGAGGAAAACATAAGGCGAAGGTGGCATGGAAGAAACTTTGTGCGCCTAAGTCTTTTGGAGGCCTCGGTTTGAGGGACTTTGTTACGTGGAATAGGGCTTCAATGGCTAAAAGGCTGTGGGATGTTCACTTAAAAAAGGATAGCCTTTGGGTCCAATGGATTCACTCGTACTACCTTCAGGGAGTAGACTTTTGGGGATTAAATCCGAGAATTGCAAATGGGAGATTGGGAGAGCGATACTCGAGCTACTTTGGTGACCTCTGCAAACTCAGGGATGAATTGTTCGCAATGTTTAATGGTGACTTGCAAGAGGTAATCGGCCATCTTGGCATTTGGTCTGGCTCGGGAAAGTTTACTAGTGCAGCTTATCTTCATATGCATCGTCATAGATACCCGAATGTTTATGATGTTGGTCGATCAAGTGAAAGGGTTTTCAACAGTATTTGGCGTGGGTTTGTTCCGCCGAAATTCTCATTCATCACTTGGTTGGCGGTCATTCAGAGACTTCATACTAAAGATAAGCATCGGATGGAGGAAGGGGATAGCATGGAGAAGGTATGCTCTTTGTGCCATTTGGAAGAGGAGATAAATGAGCATTTGTTCTTCAAGTGTCAATTTTCTGAGGTTGTTTGGGGGCGTATTCGGACTTGGATTGGTTTAAGGAGACGAACTAATTCAATCCAAAGTTCCATGACTTGGGTGAAGAGGCAAGTTAAGGGCTCCAAGATGCGAAAGAAGTTTGGTACACTAGCTTTGATTACCACGGTTTATCGCCTTTGGAGGGAAAGGAACAATGTGGTTATGGATGGTGCTCAACCAAGCTCGGAAAGAGTGGTGAAAATCATCATGAAGGATTGCTACATGGTGATGAATAGGCTGTTTCCGGAGGAGCACTTGTTCTAAATGGAGAAGCTGCTTGGAGATTGAAGGGTGCTGGCGGCATCGTACTATGTGCTTCACATTTCGGGTCAAGGTGCTTCATTCCTGGCGCTGTGCTGGCGTTAGGCGTAGCGCTGGACTTCGTTATGGCCGAAGGGATGCAGGACGCCGGCTTGGGAGATGGTTTTGGCGATTGAAGGCTGGAACGGCGTGCCAAGCGTTGGGTCTTCTGGCACGGTTTTCAGTGATGGTCGATGCAATTTTCAGCGCCGGGAGAAGCTGTTTTGTGCTCGATGGAGTCCGGATTGGTCAACGGTTCTTCTTGGATTTCTTTTGGCACTTGCAGCTCGGTATTCAGGAGGAGGCAATAGGTTTTAGAGTAAGGATTCCCGTCCTCATACTCTTTATCCTAAGCCTAGCTTTTACTACTGATTTGACGGTTATTTACGCGCTTTATGCTCGCGCTACACTCAGTGTTAAAATAGCATATAGCTGTCCATTTGCTCAAAATGGAGTGGGCGAGTACATACTCGCCACGCTTGGTGCACGCGGTACAAGTGCATCCATTCTCACATCTTTCGGAAGTTGATTTCACTGGGAGACACTAAGGTTGGAGGCACGGCCTCATTAATCTTGGCCCATAGGATCAGCTTCGGTGCAAAAGGAGAATGCCAGAAGGCCAATAACATCCCTCTTTCTTCATCTTAGGGATGTATATGGTAGAAGCGGTTGTCCATTTGGTTCATCGGCTTCAACTTTTATGCGACACCCAAGACCCGAGACATCCTCGGCTGCATTAGGATTTTCTTATTATCCGTTCTTGGTTCTTAGTCCCTTCATCAACGATCCAGCAACTACATTAATTCAAGACCCGAGACCCTCTCGGTTGCATTTCAGAATTGGATTGAAGAAGGCCCCATTTGTTAGGGGTAGAAGCGGATTTGTTTATGGGTAGTGAGTTTGTTCTCACCCCATCATTTCGTTTGGATTATAGCCTGTGTTTTTCCAGGTTGTTTTGTGCTCCCTTTGCTCGGCTATCTTGCATTGGGTTGGTTGTTATTTTATTTGGACATAAGGGGGGGGATAGTCGAGTGTTGTCTTCTGGATTTACACTCTACTATCCCCCCCTACCTCTTTTGGATTTTACTCCTTAGGTTTACTATGTAGCCTAGGGTTGGATTCTTTTGTATTTGGTGGGGTCCATTTAGGGCTCCACTGCAGGTTCCACTGTCAATACTATTTACCTATTTACGTCGAAAAACTACAACTCCCTTTGCCATGAATTATGGTGGAGTTATTTTCGGCAAAGGAGTTAATAAAGCAAATTCTTTTCCATGTTACAGATTTTCTGTGGGATGGAGGAAGTGCCCATAACAGTTTAGACCACAAAGAGGTACCTAGTTGACACTTCCACCACAGTTTAACTGAACTAGACTCAATTATGGCCTTGAAAGATATGAAACCCAGTCCATTCAGTTTAGTAGGTTTAGCTAGGTCAGCCCATTTTTTTCCAGACCCTATTGTTCTTATCATCATATTTACCCCAGAAGAAGTGAGACAATTTTTTCTCAATTAATTTAATGATACCTTTCGGGGGATCTGATACAATCCAAATAGGTTGAGGAATAGAATAAAGGCAAGATTTTATTAAGACCATTTTACCTCCTCCACTAAGCCATTTATTTTTCCAATTTTGAAGCTTATGGTCAATGTTAGCCAGCAAAGGGTGATAATATCGCATTAAAGTTCTTCCTCTAAAAACTGGGCAACCTAAATATGTAAAAGGGAAAGATCCTTTTTTCATTTTAAAAATAGTTTTGACCTGATTAAGCTTAGCTGGTGTTGCTCTTTTACCTAGATAAAAATCCGATTTATCAAAGTTAAACTTTTGGCCCGAGGTAAACTCAAATATTTCAAAGAAAGCTTTGATCTTAATTAAATTCGACCTTGATGCTTGCATGAATATGATCGTATCATCCGCATACATAAGATGAGAAACCGAAGGAATAGAAGCAG
Organism: Rubia yunnanensis; assembly: GCA_037428765.1. NCBI lineage: Eukaryota > Viridiplantae > Streptophyta > Magnoliopsida > Gentianales > Rubiaceae > Rubia > Rubia yunnanensis. The sequence continues at coordinate 77,384,866 of CM075063.1, read as the reverse complement.
GAGTCTGAAAACTAGCCAATCTATTATTGTAGAATATAAAAGCTAAACTCCTAGAGAAAGCTTCAGAGAATAAGTTAAATAGGAAGGGTGAAAGAGGATCACCTTGTTTAATACCCCTTGATGCCTTGAAAAAACCTACAGGATTTCCATTCACAAGTATAGAGAAATATGCTTGTGACAAATTATTCATGACAACATTTAGAAAATTCCCATTAAAACCAAACTTGAGCAAGATTTGTTTAAGAAAGTTCCAATTAATCCTGTCAAAAGCCTTTCTTAAATCTAATTTCAGAATGCAATTTGGAGTTCTATATTTTTTATCTAGAAATCTGATCATTTCTTGTAAGTACCGGATGTTATCAGATATGTCTCTGTTTTTCATAAATGCTGATTGGTTAGGTGAAATCAAGCTTTCCATATAAGGTTTTAACCTTTCCATTAACACTTTAGAGCAGATCTTATTCAACACATTAGAAAGGCTAATTGGCCTGAAGTCATCAAATGAGCATGGGATGGGCTTTTTAGGTATCAAGGTAATCCAGGTGCTAGAAATTCCCCTAGGCATAACAGATCCAGCAATGAAGTCATTAACTGCAGAAATCAAATCCATTTTAATGATAGGCCAGCACTTAGAGTAAAATTTAGGAGAGAATCCATCCGGACCTGGACTACTCATCTTATTCAAACTTTTAATGACTTTATCCAACTCAGATTCAGTAACCAGAGAGGCTAGTATTTGATTATCTGTTTCCTTAATAATATTTGGGATCTGACTAAGGAAATGAGAAAAATAGGTCTCATCAGATTCCTGAGAGGGCTCAGTGAGCAATTCAGAGAAATAATCAACAGCTGCATTTTGAATTCCCAACTGAGAGTTAATCCATTGGCCAACACCATTTTTTATTTTAGTAATCTGCAGCTTACAATTTCTTTCCTGTACTACCTTGTGAAAGAAAGTTGTATTATTATCACCTAACTTATACCATTTAAGTCTTGCTTTCTGCTTCCAAAATTTTTCCTTTTCTTTTAAAGCTTTAAGCAGTAAAGCATTTTTCTCATTCAGTTTTACCCGTTCCAAAGTAGAGGGGGTCAAATCAAAGATAATTTCCTGTGTTCTAAGAGCTTCCTCAGCCTGTTTGATATTAAGATCAATATTTCCAAAACTATCCCTATTCCAAATCTTAAGAACTTTCTTAAGTCTGATCAATTTTAGATAAAATCTAAGCATACCTGTTTCAGCTAAAGGTAAATTCCAACAATCATTAATTAAAACAGTAAACTCATTCCTCTGAAACCAGGCATCGATAAATCTAAAAGGCTTTGGTTTAGAAGAGGTCAGAGAAGAGATTTGTAGAAGAAGGGGTGCATGATCAGAAGTCTGCCTATTTAGAATTTGAATGGAAGAGGATGGGAATTTAGAGTTCCAAGAGATGGTACTAAGTCCTCTGTCTAGTCTCTTAGAAGTTGGGTTCCTAAGCCTAGCATTACACCAAGTGAAAATGTTACCAACTGTGTTAATTTCTTGTATCCCATTCAAGTTGATCCAAGAGTTAAAATCCCTAATACTACCTAAGGCAGGAGAACTAGGACCTCTATACTCAGACAGAGAAGTAATTGAGTTGAAGTTCCCAATAAAAATTGTATCTCCTTTAGAGATAGGCTGAAGCTCTTTCCATAAATTCTTCCTACCATCCCTATTTCTAAGAGCATAAACAAAAACTGCATCCATATGCCAATTAAGGTAATGATGCAGAATAGTGACATGCATGAATTGTTCATGAGATGATAGCAGAGAGACAGAAAGTGAATTTGTCCACATTAACCAAAATTTTCCATTATACAAAGTCAAATTATGATCAAAGGGAAGTTTCTGCATATATTCTTGACAAGAACTATTGTCATGCATAGGTTCAATGATGCAAAGCAGCTGTATTTTCTTAAGTTTACATAAATTAGAAAGCCTAAGCATTGAAGTGTCCATGCCCCTAAGATTCCACACTAAGCAATTTACATAGGAGTTTACCGTCATTGTTCACAGGATTTATTACTTTTTGTGGCTGATCTAAGCATCATTTTGTTTAGTTGGCTTAGATAATTATTTTTCTTTGATTTAGGCTTACCTTGTTGCATACCTGTAATAGAAGAAGTGGTAGGCTTTTGTTGATCAGAATTGGCCTCTATAGATGTCTCAGACTCAGAAATTTTCTCATGATTCTTAGAGCAATCCTCTAGAGCCTGCAAAACAGAAAATCTGTTTGCCATCTTTCCTGGCTGGGAAAGTGCCATTTTGTGATTTGGACTATACATAGGTATTGAAAAGGATCCTATCTGAATATCATCTTTAGCATATGACAAAATAGGTGGTTTGGAAATAGCCGTATCTTTTAGTAAGCTTATGATAGAATAATCTGGGCTATCCTGAGTCTGAGTCTTAGTAATAGGAGATCTCTCAGTATTAATGGTAACCAGGGAAGAAGAGCTGTGTGATAAATTGTGGTTAGTACCATTAGATGGTCCTTCAGTGTTATCAATCAGAGGGGGTGATTGATCATCCACAGAGTCTAAGATTAAAGGGGCCTTGTCAAATTTCTTACCAGTAGGCTGCCAATGTGATTGGTGTAAGGTTTGAACTAGATTTATGTCCTGAGTTATTCCATTATTAGGCAAAGGATTAGCTTTACATTAAGAAAGAGAATGACCAAGTTTTAGACAGTGATCACAGTACAGGGGTACATCCTCATATTCAACTTGGTATTTCCTATTGTTGGTTACAGAGCCCAGCCTTATGAAATAACTCAATGGTTTTTGAAGATCTATTTCCACACAAAATTTTATAGCTGATGGCCTTGTTAGCATATCAGTGGCAAGATCATTCTTAATAAAACTGCCAATGCTATTCCCTATAGCCTCAATGGAGGCTGAGTTGTAGTAGTATAAGGGAACTTCACGAATTGTACACCAAATGGGAACTATTGGTGATTCAATATGAGTGGAAAATTCAGGTGTCCATTTTAAGATTTTCAGAGAAATTCCAATAAAATTCCACACACATTTCATCCAACATCTTTGGTAATCGTTTATCAGTTCAAACCTAATTAAAACATGCTTGTAATCGAGGGAGCCTAGCTGATACTTACCTTCAAAACCCACTGTTTTGAAAGCCTGCTCCAGAAGATCCATTGAAATTCTCCCTTTAGTAAACTTACCCACCAAAGCATTAGCATAATGGGCAGAGAGGGTGGCAATCTGGTCATCTGAGTATAGGCATGAGGGATCCCCCAAGTGCAGCGTTTTAGGGATAATTTCTGGATTGTTGGGAAGGATTTTTGAAAGAGGCAGAGATTTATTCTGTAACACAGCTGCGAAGGTTTTGGGGGGGTTTGATCACTGGTAGTTGCCGCCATATTGGCCGGTAGCAGAGTAGGGGCGACCGGCCTAATTGTTGATGTTACAGGCTAGCCGTTTCCGGCGAGGAAGCCATTAACGGCGAGCAGAGGAGATGGAAGAAGGTACAGAAATCGTTTTCCATTGGGAATCTAGGGATTCGTGCCTGGGAGAGAAATCAGTTTTCCGTATATGCAACGTTAGATTACAGTATCATCTGCATAAGAAAAGTGGGTTACTTTAGTCATTTTATTTGGAAGTTTATAATATTCCAAATCCGAGTAACTAAAAAGAAAATTTAGGTTTCTTGAAAAAGTTTCAGCCATTAAGATAAACATCAAAGGAGACAGAGGCCCTCCTTGCTTTAAACCTGTAGTGGATGGGAAGAAACCTACAGATTTCCCATTTATCAGTATTGAAAAGTAAGCTAATTTCAAATTGATTAAGATTAAGTTGATAAAATTTTGATCAAAACCCATCTGTTTAAGTGTTTGGGGATGAAGTTCCATGATACCCTTTCAAAGGCCTTCATCGTGTCCAATTTAAGTACCATATTATGCCCTTTTGTTTTGGAGTGGAGAAACTTAATGAGTTCTTGTAACAAAAGCACATTATCTACTATCTCCCTTCCGGAAACAAAAGCAGATTGTTCTGGGCTTATTAACCCTTTAAGAAGTGATTCAGTTTTGTAAAAATGATTTTAGAAAAGATTTTGTTTATGAAGTTACATAGGCTGATATGCCTATAGTCTTTAAAGTTTGAACAAACATCTTTTTTAGGGATTAATACTATTAAAGCTTCTAAGATAGCTTTAAAAATATCTAAACCTTTGAAGTAATCATTAACAGTTTAAAGCACATCATGCTTAATGATGTGCCAGCATTTGTGATAGAATATCTCTAAATAGCCATCAGTCCCTGGGGGAGAGTGATTATCCGTTGATTTAACTATCTCAGTTAATTCCTCCAATGAGACCAATTCCATAAGTTTTGAGTTCATTTATATGTTTACGGTCTTAGGTATATTCTCAAGGAGCCAAGAGGTATTTATACCTGTAGGATCTGAGTTTTCCTCAGATAATAATTCAGTATAAAATTCTATAACTGCTTGACCTATTGCTTCTTGGTCATGGATCCAGATTCTATCTTTGTTCTTAATTGAAGCAATTGTTTGGTTCTTATGTGTAGACTTTACTGATTGATGATAAAATTAAGAGTTAGCATCACCATCTTTTAACCATTTTTGATTGGATTTTTATCTCCAATATGTTTCTTGATTAGTGATTGCTAATTTTAACTTTCCTTTAGCTTCATTGTATGCAATCAGATTTGTTTCATTATCACCTTGTTGCAGATCTGATTCAGCTACAGTTAGTTGGTTTTCGAAAGCTTGAACAGTGTCAAAGATGTTTCCGAAAACTGTATTATTGCATGTTTTTAGAGCAGATTTTAAGTGTTTGAGCTTATAGATGAGTTTTCTCATTTCACATTCTTTAGTGTGAATTTTCCATGTGTCCTCCACACGTTTGAAAAACGTTGGATGATTGATCCAACATTCTTGAAACTTAAAAGGTTCAAGGCCTTTGAATGAAGTCTTTCTGAAATGTGTAGGATGTGATCTGAATTTTCTCTAGCTAAAACGTTAATGTTTGAAGAGCTAAAATTAGATCACCATAATCCGTTTGAAACTCCTCTATCTAACCTTTTCCAAACTCTTCCTTTAGGCCCCATGTCTGTCTGTATAGGCTGCCTGAAGTTGGAATATCAGTTAGTGTGTTAGAAACTAAAAAAATGTTGAAGTTTCTAATACATTTCTGGTTTGGAATAGAAGGGCCTAAGTACTCCTCTTGTTTAGTAATTACATTAAAATCTCCTATCAAACAGAAAGCTTCTCCATTCAGAGAAGTTATTTTGTTCCATAGGGTTTTCCTTTCTTTGATTGTGTGCTTTGCGTATATAAAACCAATATTGCAGCCTTGTGTTAGGGATTTATGACTGATTTTAGTATACACAATCTGTTCATCCACTCATAGAATTTTGATTGAAGTTGATTCATCCCAAAAGATCCAAATTTTACAGTCAGGATCTAAGAAAAAGTTTTTAAAGCCAATAATTTTAGCAATATTTTGAGAAGCATATGATTGAAGCATTGGTTCAATCAATGTCAATTTTTTTATCTTATGTCTTCTTTTTAAGTCTTTAATTCTGATTTGGGATGGAGAATTTCCAATCCCTCTGACATTCTAGGTACAAATATTAAGATCAATCATTGAGATGTTTTAGAAGAATACAAGGATGAACGGGTGAAAACTGTTTTAGGGGTGGATGTGTTGTCCTTTTTACTGTATTTTTTAGGCCTGCCTTTATTATCATTAGTAACTAATTTATTCAGTAGAGGGGTAATGATAGAGTTTAACTTTTTTCTAGATTTAGTGAGATTTTCCTTGATTTCTTCAAAGTTAAGTCTATCATTATTGGTTTTCAGATGTTTAGGCAATTTAGAAGTTTCAGTGTTAAGCCATTCTAATATCTTAAATTTCTTTGTGGAGGAGGATAATAGGGGAGAGCTCCCCTCATTTAGTTCAATGAAGCCTTTGGAACTGTCTAATCCTTTAGAAGGTTGTAACAATTCAGAGGGTTCTTTAATAGAGTCATAAGCATTCAGATTAGTTAAGAACTCATGAGGCTTATTAGTTGTTAAGATTTTTTAGGCTTCATTAACAGTTTGATGATTGTCAACAGTATCTTGTGAATCTTGTTCTGTACAGTCAAAACAGACCGTGCTGCTTGTACTGTAAGATTAACTTGATTAGAGTTTGAATCAAGAATTCCAGCAACATGATCAGAACATACAGTTGAATCAGAAACAGGATCAGAGAAAAATAAGGTAATAACATGAAAGATGACAGGCAACACAGGAGTCATATCGGGAGAATCGGAAACAGAATTAGTGCAAATAGGGGTAATAACAGGTGAGCAGACAGGTAACACAAGAGTCATATCATGAGAATCAGAACTAGGATCAGTACAAATAACAGGAACCTGGGATCCCTGACTAGTGATCAGAACTTGTGAACTATGTTGTGTTGTTTGCTCATCCATGGTCATATTTCCCTTTCCTTTGTTGTTTGTTCCTTATCTTTTGATTGTAATGTATCCTGAGGAGGTACCTGAGATGAAGTAGAGCCTTTAGATTTATTTATTGGGACATAAATTTTATCCTTAGGAGTTATACTAGAGGAGAGGCTCCAGCCCCTTACCATTTTGTCTTCCTTGTCCTTCTTTGGGATTAGAGATCTTGACAGTATTTGTATCTGTGGTAGGGGTTGAGGGCCTCCAAGCAGTGAACTTTGATGCATTCTGATCAAACCTGCAAACAGAACCTATATAGCTTAGCTTGAGGTAGTTAGAACAATATTGAAGAACTCCCTCATATTCAAGATATTGGCAACAACTGATTTCTCTAAAACTAAGTCAAACTCTTTCAAGTAACATCTATTTCAACACAAAATCTTGCTACATGGGTCTGGTTCATTTTAATGTTGCATTATCAACTCTAACAGGAGAACCTAACAGATTCCCTATAGACATTAAAGCCCAGTAGTCAAAGAACTATTGTAGCAACCCATACAATGCAATCCAAACAGGGGCTTAAGGGGAATCAACATCTGAGTTAAAGTTACAGACCCATTTAGTCATTATAATTTCATAAGTACCATCATTAGACAATTCGAATTTAATTAGAACCTGGCGATTGTCGAGAAGTGTGATTTCCGTGCCCCCCTTGAAACCTGCTGTATGAAAATCTTTCCTCAGCTTCTCCATTTACGGCCTACTTCTTGAAAATTTGTCGACCAAAGTCCACCGGAGCGAAGCTTCCAATCGGGGACTTTTGGATTCATTGAAGTGGAGGCCTAGCTCCACCAAATGATCTATTTTAGGTTTTGGATTGAAGGGAGCGCCTTATGGGTTTGTGACAAGATCAGGAGGATCAATATGGAGGGTTTGTGTAAGTTCCTTATAAACTGCTTAGGCATAAGATAGAGAAAGGGGGTTTGTCGGCGGCCCCACCATAATGGCGTAGCCAGAAAAACCAAAAGGAGATCGATGCTAGGGTTAAGAGTGTCGTTGTTCACCTCAGAGAGAAAATATTAATGCATCCGAGGACTATATTGATCCTAGTCGAGTTGAAGAAAGGCTTCTTAAGTCCACTACCATTGTGGATGCTCATCCACAATGGTACTCCCTTGTCCCAGCCCAAATTACTCACCTACTTTATGACACTATTCTCTATCAAAGTTTGACCGCATATTTGAATAGATATATGAGAAGTAATATTATCGTATGTGATATTGTTCAATTCGTCATAACAAGTAGTTAATAAAAAGTAACTTTTTATTTGTCGTTATTATATGTAGCTAAACATATTAACGGTCAAATAAGTCTCTCGAACAATGTGCAATGATGTGGCTACAATTTGGGCTGGGACGGGGGGAGTGGTGGACTTAAGGAGCACTTCTTAAGTGTCATATCATGAATTTTGATAAAAAACTATATAAGAATAAACTACCAACAATTGTAGTGGACTTAAGGAGTACTTCTTAGACACTTCTTTTTAATTTTAAATTATAATTAATTAAAATTATAAAAAAAATTCATACATTGATTGGTTGACATTTGCACAAAGAAATATGTACTAACTTCTTAACTAAGGAGCAACTCCTTATTAAGGAGTGGTCCTTAAAAACTCCACAATGGTACTCCTTAAATAAGGAGTGCTCCTTATTAAGAAAAGAGGGTTTAAGGAGCTACCATTGTGCTCTCAACTCCTTGATTATGAAGCAACTTCTTATTAAGAAAAGTGGGATTTTTTTTTCTTGAAACATTTTACATACAAACAAACAAATTACACATTAACATCCTAATCTAGAACCTAACTAGGAGACACCACCATTGAATCCATTGAAGCTCATTGGAGCATGGAACTCCATCCATTTGAATAGTTAGGGACATCCACCTGAGAACATCCAAACGCTGCACCACCAACGAACTGCCGCCACTGAAACCAGAACCACCACTATCCCACCATCATCAACCATCTACATGTTAGGAAACCACAGCATGGACCACCGACACGGTCCCATGACACTGGAACAATTTTTGATGGGGGTGTGTTTTGAACCATGAACCTCTCAGTTAGAGAAAGTGTACCTTACAACTAAATCGGAGCCAATTCACCATAAAAGTGAGGTTAAGAAACAACCACTGTGGATGCGTTGTTGAAGACTACACATTATACACCCATTTTACTAATTGCTTGAAGACTTAGTTTTGACTTGCATATGATCGAACATTTAACTCAATAAATAAGTTGCTCGGCTCAAATTTTGCTTTATACTTTTATTCAAATTTAATCAGAGTTCAGTTATGCTCATTCACTTTTATTACTTTCTTTATAACTTTCATCTACACACATTTATTGAAGGCGTATTTCTCCTTTTGCGTGTATGCATTTTCATTAAGAGGCAAATTCTGAGATGTTGATAATAACGCATACTCCAGTTTTGGGGGAAATGGATAAGTGAAAATCAAGTACTTAGCTGAAATTGCAGTTGCAAGTCTTAGGAGGCAAGAGGGTTTGTGTTTCATATCCTGTTACTACATGTGGTTGCAGTAATCGTCACAATATGAGGAAAACATACCAACTACATAGTTTTTACAGAGATTTAGCCCCATAGATTAAGACATGTGTCCACAATATATATTTTCCAACAATTGCATACATTTTCCACACAAACACGGGGGAGGTGAGGTGGATGAGGCATTTTATTCAAGCTAGAAGTCTGCTTTTTCATGTCTCGGGTTTGCCCATAACCTGACTGCAGGAGTTAAATAGAAGCATCATAGGAGACATATGCATCGCTCATCTGCTTTATCACATTTTTTGACGAAGGGGTTCCTGCAACCACATCCTCTTCGATACCACACTCATTTGTTCCCCGTCTGATCTTGAAATATCCATTCTGATAAAGGAAGACATTAGATGACAACAAGCCTCGATATAGTACAGCAACGTAAGAGCATTGATGTGTAGAGAAAAAGAAACAAAAACTGATAACTTACATCACCCCACCCGCGGTTCCACTGGTTAGCTAATAACTGCAGCAAAATAATAGCAGTCAAAATTCAAATGTTCAAAGGAGCTTAGTAAATGAAGAAACTCATTTAGAACACAGCCAATTTACCCAGTAGTCCTCGCCATCATCACTGGTTCCCCATCCTATCAGCTTAACAGCGTGACCACCCATCACCTCACCGGTGAGGTGCTTGTAAACTCCAGACTTGTAGTGTGCAAAATCCTGTTTGATACAGATGAATAATGAGTACTATGAAAATAAATAAATGCAGTTTATATACATTACTCTATTTCAGAAATATAGAATACAATGAAACAAAATTGCTGCACAACCAGCATCCATGAGAATTTAGAATTCTAAGAAATTATAATCCATTTTCTCGAACTGTAGATATTTGACATGTCCAAGAGGTGAAGAAAGGCACAATGCAAAACTAAGCATTCAGCCACATATCTCCCCATTTGAAAGGGTACTATTATCAATCATGAGAGTAAGATTAAACCATACTTTTATGGGTAGAAACTAGTCAACAACATAGCAGATGAAATCCCACAAATGATTGTCATTTTTCAAGTTCACATCTAGCACAGTAGAGTTTCCTATACTATAAATATAAATCATACTATACTAATTTTATATTTTTAACTATGCTCTTTAACTGGAAATTTAGTCACTTTTTTACCTAGTGGAATCAAAATTTATTTGTAATAAATGTTGAGGGAAAATAGAATGATAACAATTACTCGCAAATGATTATACATTGCACCCTACAGGAGAGTGATTAGAATAGACACTGCCAAGATACAAGATATTCAAACTTGTCATCCTGATTGATACCGAATTGGTTACTTTTGCAACATTACTAGAGCATTAGCCATTAGCCATCATACTGATCAACCACACAGAAGAAATATACAATAAAGGTTGCTTTGTCAAGGATCTATCCTTGCCAGCCACACATAGTGCTAAGGAAGTCATGTAGCAAACCACACAAATTATCATAAAGGCATAGTTTTTGTAGTTCATAAATCCCAATTTTGCGATATCATGCTTTTAAAGATGCAATGCAAAAATATCGAGCCAAAATCAAAACAGTACAAAAGTAACCCCATTTAATCCAGTAAATTCTCATTACCTCATAGACAGTGAAAGAGACCTCGACTGGGCCATTTTTATACACTTCAGCCATGATACTGTCAGTCTTGATTCTGTAGGCATCAACACTAAAATGCTTTGTATTTCTCCACAGCAAGTTCTCTTTTACACACTTTCGGATGCACTTTGGGGTGGGATATGCAGGTTCACAACCAGGATGTGAACAACCCTCAGTGTCAAAGTAAGGGTCACACTGCAAACAACAATTTCAATTTTCAGCTTAAAATTATTCTTGATAAATACTGCACCAAAAGAGAAGAATATATTCTACCTCATCAGTCACAACACCGTGGTGTTTAAAGTATCTCCACGCAGCAATGGGATAACCTCCATCACAGCCATCCCCACACATAAATCCGCAGCAGGAAAGGAGATCATTTACAGAGAGTGAAATATTCTGCAAAATCATAAGAATATATCCTTAGTGTGTAGGCAGATAGAAGCCAAAAAAAAGGAACAAAAAACCAAAAAAAAAGTCATCACTCTTCAGGGAGACATTTACTATGCCAAACTGGATGCAGAAACGATCTGAGAGTGATTCAACAGATCCAAAAGCCCAACAAGAGCCACAATGTCCCTGACAAGCCGATAACCAATAACTTTAAATTTAGGGTAAACATCTTCTTATAACTAAAGTGAATAGCAATTGACAGTTCAACTTACTTGATCTTTAGGGTGTGAAGTCATTTGAAAGGAAAGTAATATCAGTTAGCGCCCATCCAATAGATTTGTAGTCAGATAAGAATAAGACGTAAATAAAGAGTAGTAAGCTGACCAAGAATTCTTCCAATGGTGGCACATTGAGGCCATGCAGTCCGAGCATCGAACTGGCGGGGCAACTTTAAATGCTGAGGATGAGTTTTAACAGGTGTACTTTCTAACATACCCTTTGGTGTTGGCTTTACTCCAAGAAGATACTTAAATTGGCTAACCTGACACAAAATATGTTAAAAACAAGTTCCCATTCCTTAATTGTACTTTTGGTAGATGGAGACTTTGGTAACTTATCTGGTCTGTTTTCCTTGGGGAAATCAGGCATAAAAAAACGCATGTAGATAGAGCGTACTTACTGTATAATTTGAAAACCGAGGGCTCATTTCAGCTTTCCATCCAGCTGTAGAATTACTATTTATCCTTTCGACAATTGATTCCTGTATTCTCATATCAAACCAGATGATTCTGTTAACTTACCCCTGAGCTAAAACTCAACAAGATGTGAAAAGAAGGAAGCATGTCAATCAAGATCAGAAATACCTGAAGTATCTTGGAATTCTGCTTCAGTTGTAGTGTTGCTCCTCCTTTGACCTGTTGCAAAAGTCACAGCATGTACATTGTTCTTCAGAAAATAAAAGTTACAGTTGAACCAATTTTCATCCAATAATGGAAAAACCACAAAATGGAATATCTGTCAACATACAGAATGGGTGCTTGGACAAATCAAATTTGTTCTTAAAGTTAAAACTGCTCTAGGAGCAGTTCTCCAAAAAAAGATATTTTCAGTTTTAAGATGATAGGCCTTATTTTCTCTAAAACCAGGTTGCTACCGGCATAAAAGCACATTCAGTTTCTAATTTTCAAAATACAGGAGATACAGGAGACACTGAAGCCCATACCCGCTTACGAGTAAGGGTGAGAAGGGGGATTGGGTGACAACTTGACAGAAACAAAATTAGCCCCAGAAAAGTAGCTTGGTAGCCAACTCTGACTATCAACTACTATCTTCCTGTTATATTCTTGGCTACCACATATTTCAAATTGGACATGATCTGAGGGAGGTTTAATATGCTACAAATTAATGAACGCATACCAAAAGAAAATTACACCCAGAGCCAGCTGAAAACTTATGAGAGTAGTATTTTTACAATTCGGGGAAGAGAATCCAAGTAAAACGGGCGAGGAAGAAAAGTTTTTTAATATTGAAACTCATAGGCAAAACAGCAAACTTTTTCCTCAACCGACCTGTAGCTCACAAACCACCATTACACTGAAAATCAGTATAGCAGTAACACAAACTCTGGCAAACGCCATAGTTCCCTTGTTGGGATTGTCACACCAGAAAAAGATTAGCCCTTCAACCGGGACTGAGAGAGTTACCCAACCCACCAAAGAAGGTTCTATCAATCCCACCTATTAGATTGGTCCTGAATACAAAGATAAAATTACTCATGAGGATAGCAAATGCTTAAAAACGAAATCTTGGGAAGGTGACAACCAATTTCCACATACAGTAACTTAGCATGAATAGGAAAAAAATACAAAACTATCTCTTTGGGGGGCTTGATCATTGTAAAGATGTAAAGATCTGACGATTTTAAAGAAGACGGAGAGGATGATATTCTTTGAGTAAGCTCTATGTAACCTTTATGCATCCAAGATCAAGCATCATAGCAATCAAAAGAAAAACAATCCTCTCTCTGCTAAAAAGTGATGAACATAGAAAACAACAGGCCATTCATCTTACTATGTTAAACCAACATGCTAGAATAAACGAAAACAGTACCAAATAATTTCAATAGTATGCAATTATTTTAGACCCGATCCATTCAAAAACAGGTAAAATCCGATAGCTAAAAAAGGAAACGTGGATGAAAAGAATAAGGGCAGCTCATTACCAACCCCAGAATGAGATGATGACGAAGCTCTCAGTATTGGTTACTTTAAGAAGAAGGGTTCAAGGGCAGGTTTGAGAACAAACAGGGATGGGATGGGAAATTAAGAGTGTCAAGAATGGATCAGCTTCTGGGAACGTGTCTTTTCATCCAGCCTTCAGTTTCAGAATGGACGGGGATTGAGCGAGATGGGACAAGCAACTGTTTGATTTTTCTAATGCTGTTGGTATTGTTTTGGATATTCTTCTATGCTAGTAATTCGTCCATTTCTTGCCCCACTATCACTACGAGACACATGCATCGCCATGATTGTCAAATCAAAGATTCTTTTGTTTTTTTATTAGTCCAAGTGGTAGCAAAAAAAAAACACACCCCTTTGGGAAGTATTCTCACAAGTCACCTACCTTTGTCAAGCAGGGTTCATGTTTGTTGAGTTGTGTTTGTTTGGCACAAGGTTGACATCAGAAAGGCCAGTTTGATGGTTCCTACTGTTGCATCCGGTATGATATGTGGAGAACCGGAGATGGACTATGGACTCTCCCTTCGTCAATTTTTGCTCTGTTGAAGATGAACCCTCCAATGTGGATTAGTTTCTTGCCCACTATAAGATGTTAAGTTTGTAGAATCATAGATGTACATTACAGAGGAACGAATCCATATAGAATACTGAAGTCATACTCATTTTTGTGGTGAGCAAAATGTTAGGGATGTCCCGACACTCTTGGTGTAACACTGGTTAGATTTCCCAAATTTTTTATGTCAAATTAGTTGTTAAAGTTATGGTAAGGAGATTGAGATGATCCCATTACCTAGTAGAGGTGAACAAGCACGATTAGGCTACCATCTCTTATATACATTTGTTGTATTTGGTTCGACGTTTTTTTCTACTACTACTACCAATTCAAACATTGAACATGGCAATTCCTCGAGTGTGACAGTCAAGATTCACGACCAGAAAACAACTAAGGGTAATTTTTTTGTGAATATTGAAACAACAGAGATCAGAGAACAAAGCATGGATTACGTCGGAGATGTAGCCTAATTGATCACTTGTTATAGTGTGCCTACTTGAGCAATGGGTTTTGATTTTTGTATGTTGGCAACAGGCAATGGATCATCATGGTACAGATAGGATGAAAATGGCTTGTCCAATGACCCCAGCCTGCATAACCATTGGTCCAATGGTTGATTAACAAGTCTCCGAGCTTGAACCCTCTGTTTTGAATGGAGTTGTGAAACACTCTAGATGTATCAAGGAAGAACCATTTGCGGTCATGTAAATGTTGCTCAATAACGTGTATAACATGGATCAAAGGAGGGGGGGGATGGGTAAGGAAATGTCTTGAACAATTTAGTTGATATCCAAGTTTGGTGAACAAAACAAACTGATGTAGTCCTTATGACGAAGAAGAGAAGTAGGTGTTTATGTTGAGAGTTAAGGGCGAGTGAAAACATTTTGGTTGTCGCCTGAACAGCCGGATCCCTAGTTGTTGTTGGACTTCTTCTTCCACTAAAACCTGAATTAGATCTTGGATGTGAAACCATATGGTAGAAGAACGTGAAACCAAGAATTGTTTACGTGTCTTATTACAGCTGGGCATGTAGTGAACCCTTCGAACATGTAAACATTAGCTTGTATGAATGTTGTTAGTCGGTCTTCCCTTATGAAATCATGGTTTTATGAACTTATGAAATCATGGTTTTATGAGCGCATCAACGTAGTAGAAGATTACAGAAACAATGTAGAAGACGTTGTCTTGAAATGTTTCCAGAAAAATCAATCTGCAATCGATATTTCCATGGACCAATCTGATTGGGCCCGACAGGATGCATCCCGCTACCTAGAGTTGGGCTCAATTGTTGCAGTATGAAGGCTGGACCTTGTTACTATTGTGTGTATCTGCCCCTAATAAATGACAAACCTCACCTAGGTATGATAATTGGTCTGGTATAGGGCGGGTCTAATGAGACACATATTCGACCCCAAATAAATGTCGTAAGACCACCATCCGACCACATAGGGTTTGAAAATCTTGGACACATAGTCAAACCCTCAGTTTCGAGTTGGGTCCTAAACAACTAAATAAAACAACTATCTCTTACATTTTTTCTTCACTATATAAAACATGGATTATCTAATAATACAAGTTCGTCACGGACAAGGATTAATTCTTGAAGTGAAAAAAATATATACAAAAGACAATATTTGTTTAATTTAAAAAATTACAAAAAAAATAGTGAAAGTAATTTTAAAAAAGTGTACATAATATATAAAGTTTGGGTAAAATGGGGTCTACGAGTTGGGTATGGGTCTCCGGAAGGTCTACGAGTTGGGTATGGGTCTCCGGAAGGTCTGGGACCAAATTATTTTAGACTTGTACCAAGGTTATAAAATCCAGATCCATACACGGAGCAGGACCCAATGGGTCTAAATTGTTTTGACCCATAACCAAAACTAGCGGGTCTAGACCCTACGGGACTGCATTGAGTCCTATAACCATCATCAACCTTTACCTCACCCATTATCCTTTCTTGTACAAACTCTGAAGTCATTGAGTAATAGGACACCAAATTTAACTTCGCACTTTGTAATGGAGAAGTAGAGCTATACTCCACAGCCCCTGCCGTTGCATTTCCCTAGCCGATTACCATGCCTTATATTTTGTGTAGACTTTAAATCATTGTTAGTTTGTTATTAATTTTCCCAATATAGTGTTGAAAAAGTTTTTTTACGTTAACAATATTTTCAATATGGAAACCACAATGACTAAATCTAAGTCAACACGTCGTCAATGTTGACAAATTAAACTCTGCAGATGATAATGTAATGTGTATTATTTTTCATATTTCCAATATAAATAGTCAAATGTATTTGAACCCTGACAATGTGCTGTGTCAATAGAGTTAAGGGCTGCGTGCTGACAATAGCTCGGAAGTGTCCGTTACCGATAGGTGGTGCATTGGGAAGGACTATCAATTCCATATTAGTCACGGGATGCATGTTCACAGGTAGCTGTAAAACTCAGTTTACCCAAATGAATGAGATGAGCACGGGTCGCTGTAAAACTCGGTTTACCCAAATGAATAAGATGATCACGTCTAGAAAGTATGCTAGAGAATTATTACTGATTATGGGATATTAGAATCTGAGACATTTTGGTCAAAAGGATTCTGAATGGTCGAACAAGTGGTGTAATGGGAATAGAAACCGATTCGGGCAGTGGGGGGAGCAACAACATAAATAGCATTTACTCTATACCTACCGAGCAACTTTATTAATCATCTTGGAACTCAAATCAAATCTTGATGGAGAAGTAGAGTGATGCGTCATCCAAAACCATAACAGATGCTCCAAGACGTGACCGGGGATGCAAACTTGACAAGGGTAAGACTGACAGAGGTGGGAACAGAAGGTTATCAACACTAAAAGGGGTGAAGAAAATGATGAACGCCATAGAATACAAATCGATGTTCACGGAACAATACGTGTGGTGGACTAGCATTAGTGGACATAATTCATCTAGAGAATAGGATCTGGGATAGGGTTCCCAGGAGGTGGGGCTATTTCAAGCTAGTGACCATGTTGAAATTCAGGAGGAGCCCCCTCTGAACGAGATGCTTGGTGCGCAGCGGGACAAACCTGACAAACCTCGAATGATTCTGAAACCCACTGGTAACCACTTCAAGGTTTAATATGCCAGTCATCCCTTGGGGAGGAGGATGTTCTTGTAATAATTGGGCCAGCTATGACACTCTTGTTTTGACATATGTGTTGGGTTTTCCTGTCTATTGGTCTTGTTTTTCTAGTCTTACGCGCTATTCAAAAACTTTTCTAGTCTTATGCGCTATTCAATACTATTTGAGCATGCTTTCAATTTAAAATTGGCTATCTGCGCCGTTGCTGAATGGTTTATGTAATGTTCCTTGTACCCCCGAACCACAATAGTAAACTGAAGGTTAGATTTTGCAATTGTTATTCTGATTTAATTGTCCAATACATGTGAATAGTTCTATATGAAGATAGATTACGCGTAGAAGAACTTGCCCACTCATAGTTGTAGCTTTTGGTATCACTGAATATTTGCATACGAATAACATCCACCGCATATTGGTTTAAATAACGCGAGATGAACCGCTCTACATCAATCAAGAACACCCTCACCACCAGGGCTGGCCAAAAGCATGAGGCAAATGAATGGTTTGCCTCAGGCCCCCAAATTAATTACCATATAGGGGCCTCAATTTTTAAATTGTTTACTATATATGTAGGGAAAAAATAGCAAATATTATTTATTTCAATTAGTTGCCTTAGTCATCTTCCTTTCCACTCCACATGAGGCCCCTTTTACAAATACTGCATGCCCATATATTTTTTTCATAGTTTGCTTAAGTCCCCTAAATTCCTAGGGCCGGCACTGATCACCATCCCTGATAGAAATGTACTCGTAAATACAAAACCCGCATTTTCAATCTTTCTGGGGTTTGGAGATCATTTACTTTCTTTTTCTCCCTTCACATCGGATCCCCATTCACTTTGGTTGTAAGTGCTACCATTCTGTATTATGACGTGGTGCAAAACAATTGCCCTCCATCTACAGTTTCCAGACGTGACTCTGGCCTTATGCATGTAAATGTAATGAGTTCACAGTTGTAATGCACATAGAATGAGTTTTTTCATGAGACTGGTAAGGCAAACCAAATGGAAGTGAAACCTTAAATTCTGAGATGGCATGTTCACTGCAGAATTCAAGGCACCATTCAGATGCACACTTTCAACCTGATTGCCTTCATTTTGGGTGGAAGGATGAATTTTCAAAGCAATAATCTTCCCGTGGACGTTGCTGCAGGCAACTCTCTAGACAAAATGGTGGTAGATGTTCAGCTCGCTTTTCACTCTACTGCAAGTGTATTTCATCCTACTCTTTAGTCTGGTATTCCACTAGAAAAAGCATGGTGTTCATGTTAGAATATGAGTCTAATATGTTGTCGAAAAAAAATCTTCATATCCTTGAATTTCACTTACCTCGTGCATCCCGATTTCACGCAAACCTACAACCAGCCCGTTGAAAGTCTCCATTAGGTGCATAACTATCAAACCACGGTCCGAATCACACTTCGACGCATACTAGAGAGGTTTGATTATTTCAAATGTGTAGTTTATGTAGGACTCACACCGCTTGTTACCCATTCGTAGCAGCAAGGTATAGATGTACGACCCTTGCATATTTGAAACCATGTCGGAGGTCATCTTGTTGATAATAAAATGATGACGCTAGGAACCCATCGTATGTTCAGTTGAATGGAATAATTTCATACTCTGTACAAGTTGTGGTATGACTGTGTTTTTTCACGGTCTACTTTCATTTATTCAATTTAAGTTGTGGTAAGACAGTTTCAAAAAATTTCTTAATGAAAAATGAGATGAAATTTTGTACACCATACACCTTGTGTCTGAACAATGAAAAAGTTTTCCTACTGGTTGATCATGTCAATAGTTGTCGCACTAAATTTCACTGACAGTGAAAATGACTATGCATATTCATACTCACGGAGTCCTACAGTAGTAATAATCTCATCATAACATTAATCAATCCCATCTATTTGTCCTCAATTACATTCAACCCCTTAGACCAGATGCTGCCTCCTAGTTTTTAGTACCTAACACCAACAAAGGCAACGTTAAAATGCTACAAGTCCCTTGCAAAAAGACCACCTTATCCTAATCTTATATTCACTCAATAGTCTTTTAAACTCTACATCTAACCAACATCTATTTTGCTTGGCATATTTTTTATCATATAGTTATCCAATAAGACACATAATTACATATCCTTGAATTACATCTAGACGTTTTACAACCACACCCATGAAAGGTTTCCTACAGCTAATTCAAGTCTCACTTAACACCACATTAAGGGAATGTACAATCCAAGCCAATCGGCCACCATTAGTAACCCAATATAAAATAACTGTTTTCTTGAACGAGCATATGTTAACATCAGACATCCTAGAATAATGTTTTTCTCTTCAGTTTTTCATTTGTGCACTGTTAGTTATGTACCTTAAACTTCCATTCCCCACTTTCCAGTTTTACTTGTAATGTTTCCAACTAAACCACAAAACCTATTGAACTACTCCATTGATTGATCTCCGTTCACACTGTGGTCATTTTTCCCTAACCTAGCAGGTTGTTTTAACAAAAGAAGTTTCCAACGAAACCTCGAAACCTACTCTTCAACTACCTAGATAGATATCCGTCGAATTCTTAGATACCAGGTGTATTACTCCACGATGGGCGAATCCCGTTGCAGCTAACAGTGGTCTAGTTTGGGGTTTTTCTTCTTCTTTAAGCATACAATTTTTTTTAGTTTTTGAAGTCATGTTCAGAAACCGACTAAAACTTTTGCGTTGGTCTCCAATTCTGCCTGGTACTCATGGCCCGAATTGTCAAAGTACTGCAACTTGTTTGTTTTGAATTTGACCAACAGTAGAACGTAATGATTCCTTACTCTTAATGGCAAGAACAACTGTTGATGCAAAAACTGTTAACATTGTCATTAGTTGACGATGGCAGACCTGGTTGTTCAGTAAGATTAAGAAAGCATTTTAGTGAACCGGACTTACAATTTCATCCACTCTCACTTCAACTCTGTACACCCTAATCCATCTTTCCCAAGTGTTCAGTAATTTGTCCAATGTTTAATATTCTTCATCAAATTAAACTGATAATGTGTTACATGAAGTAAAAATTGCAAAAATATAAATGGTCATAATATTTATTCTATATATTATTAACGATAAATTTAATTCTTGACGTTCTCGTTTCGTCCATTTTCAGGGTGGTTGACAAAGAAATCCGCAATATCCAAAGAAGTGTAATCAGTAAAGTTATCTTCAAGGTCACAATTAGCATCTTCATCAGTAAAATTGGACTCTATAATTTTATCTTTATTCTTCCATGATTCTTGGTAGAGATCGATGAGATGCCTTGAAGTACGACAAGTACGCACCCAGTGACCCTTCATGCCACAATGATGGCATTTGCTATCTCCACTTTTGCCATTATCATTTTCTTCATTTCTCTCTCGCTTCTGGGGGAGATCCGGGCCTTTTGAAGAATCACCACGGTAATTACTACGGTCTTTCCAGTATTTATGGCCACGACCACAACCTCGACCATTGGTATATCCCTTGTTTGGATTTGCTGCAATCACATTTGCTTCAGGAAATGGAGCAAAACCAGTGGGGCGGGTCTTGTGATTTTCAACAAGAGCTCATTATTTTGTTCAGCCACCAAAAGACAAGAAATTAAATCAGAATATTTCTTGTAACCCCTTTCATTGTATTGTTGCTGAAATAACACATTTGAGGCTTGAAAGGTGGAGAATGTTTTCTCCAATAAATCTTGATTAGTCACTTGTTCACCACACAATTTCAGTTTTGAAATGATCTTAAAGATGGCAGAATTATACTCACTCACAGATTTAAAATCTTGTAAGAGCAAATGCATCCAATCGTATCAAGCTTTTGGAAGGATTATCGTTTTCTGGTGATCATATCTTCCTTTTCAACTTGTCCACGGGACATATGGATCTTTTACCATCAGGTACTCCATTTTGAGTCCTTCATCAAGATGGTGATGGAGAAAGATCATGGCCTTTGTCTTTTCATGGCACATGGCTTTGTTGCCCTCTTTGATTGCATCACCAAGGCCATTCACCTCTAAATGTATTTCAGCATCTAGAACCCAAGATAAGTAATTTTTTCCTGTGACATCAAGGGTGGTGAATTCTAGTTTTGCAAGATTAGCCATAGTAATAATAATGAAAATAGTTTAAAAAAATTTATCCTCCTTACCAAATGAGAATTACTCAATTTGTTAGATCCTTGCATAAAATCGGAATTGGTTTATAAAAAGAAGACAATTTATCTCTCTCGGAGTAGAGTCTTGTGCTGATAACGTGTTATAAAATATATAATTTTTCAAATAAAACAAAGTCTAGATAATTAAAGGATAGGGAAATGACATGAGTGGTAGAGTATTCAAAGAAGAGTGTTTATGGTTTCTTCTTTTCTCTTCAATTGTGTCTCCTTACAAGAAAGTATAGGGTGCTATTTATACATCCATGCCATATATCTTTAGTTATGATACATTAATCCAAGATTCTAAAAGCACCATGGTAAATGCATGCTTTCACCTATACTTAGTACACATTTAATGAACATTCACAACACACCATTGTTAATGGTTCATAACACACCATTTATTAAGGGTTCATAACAATTAAAGGTAATCCACCTACACCCCAAGATTTTCAAGCCTATTCATTGAAGTGTAATTAGTACTAAACAATATTTAATATTCCTAAATTAATTCTACATTAATTATCGTGGGAAGCAGAATAGATGATGTTCTTACCAATTAAGTTCTTCTAACCCATGCCCATTAATTAACCCTTCTTGAAAGCATCAAAATACGGTTAACACGGGAGGAACACAACTTTATCATTACAAAGACTGTTCCATGCTCCACTATCAAATCAAACCCACTACAGACTCAAGAGCTTGCCCTCCTTTCACCTAACAATCTTCAAACACACTCCTATAAAAAAAACCACTTAGCTTAACTCTGAAAATGGCACGGTTAGTGTGGGATTTGGAAGCCCAGTGCATCATGTCTGACAAAATCCGCCAAAAAGGTAGGCTTTGTTTTGTCAGTACCAATGATAGAATTCATTTGCATGGTTTTCTTTTCTCATCTTTGTGTGAATAACCCATGCAATGTATCCTATTACTAAGTATGTTTACTCACTACTTCAGATGAGAGGATTGTTGATCTGTTACACGATATCATGTCCGAGGAGCTCGTTATGAACCAGTACAAATCTGCGATTGAAATGCTACAGATTAGCGATGTAATGTTGTCTGGATTATTTTTTATATGGAAATTGATTTCATTTCTTTCAAAAAACAAACACCACCACTTACAACTTTTTCCAATCCATTGCTCCTTAATAACTATTGCAACTTTCAAACAAAGAGAAAAACATTTCTAATCAAATAACTTAGATCAACAACATTTGATGTTTTCTCCCCAAAGAATCTTTGGTTTCTCTCTATCCAAACATTGTAGAATCCAACCACAAGTAGTTTAAATCTCTTTATCTAATCCCTCATTTTGAAACTGTAGTAGCAGAACCTTCTAACATTCTTCAGGCTATCAAACATAGCAATCCCCAGTTCTTGGAACACATTCTTTGTGTATTCACATTGTATAAAAATGTGGGTTGCAGTCTCCTTCAGTCCAGCATCACATAGCAGACAGTGAGGTATCCCTACCTGGATATGAAATCCCTTCAATCTATCCTATGTAGAGAGTTTTCCCAAAGCCATTATCCAAAGGTAGAAAGAGTGATTTGGCAACAAGTGCTACCTCCAAATAGCTTTAGATGTGGCATACTCTTGCATTTATCCTTGCAACTGTATATAGGAATGAGCAACTTTGAATTTTCCCTTGACTACACATTTGCTCAATGTTGCTCCAATGTTATTGTTTAACTCCATCAAGGTTTTCCGAGCATAGCTACTGTCGACTTTGGCTTTACATCCTGCTAGTTCATTCCCTTTCATATAAAACTCTTGCACCCATTTCACCCAAAGGTTGTCCTGCTTAGATTGAATCTCCCATAAGTTTATGCACAACAAAGCCTTGTTCCAAATAAAAGTATCTCTCAGGCCTGGTCCTCCATTTTGTTTATTCCTGCAAAGAATATCCTAGAAGACTAGTACGAAGTTCTTAGAGCCCTCGGCATACCCCCAAAATTTCTGCACAAGCTTTTAATCTCCTTGTGAACATACAGTGGACGTTGGAACATATTCATCCAATATTATGAAACACTTAGGAGGACAGTGTTGATCAGCTGGGATTTGGCTATATAAGAGAGGTTCCTACTGCTCCAAGGTTTTAACCTGATTTTTAGCTTGTCCAGAGGTTTTTGACAACTCTCCATGTTTCACCTTATACCTGAGAGAGGCAAACCCAAGTATTGAACTAGTAGATCTCCATACTTCACCTCTAATATATCAAGCAAGTATTGAGCCTCCACTGAATTGAGCTTAGGAAAAAAGATCAGAGACTTTGCTGGATTTATAAAAAGACCTACTCAGTACCTCCTGGATGCCTGTGATGGATTTATGATTTACCTTGTTAAAGATCACTAGATCATCAACAAATAGCAGGCACTAAATTTTAGCCCTCTTGCACTTCATATGGTAGGCACTACTGGGTTTTTTTGCTCGGGTTATAACCATTTCTCCTTTTGGGTGGAATAGGTTACAGACTACATAGTGTGTTGTAGGACTATCAATAACATGTGCGAGACGACAATCATCGAGAGGGTATTAATCACATTCTTCACCCCTCTTTTTTAAAGGATGGTATTTTCTTACTCATTGAATGAACTTATTTTAACCGTAGTTGGAGAGGCGTCTTAGTCAAGCACGTGGCAACGTCTTGGTGGCTGAGATAGCAATGGCTCAAGCCAAGCTCCTCCGAGCTACACGAATGCAAATGGAAAGAGATCAGGTCAATGAGGCCTGAGGGTATGAGAAGTGGCATGTTTTATTTTTGAACAGTTATTTTATTTAGCGAAGTTTAGTAGCTAACTAATTTGCACCGTAGTAGTATTTGGTTGCACTGTAGCATGTGCGGGCACTCGTCTGTATAACCTTATTTGCACGGTGCTAGTGTGGTATTTTGCATTAACTTCAAACTTCAGCGGTATTGTGCATCGCTTGTTTGTAATTGGTCACAACATTCAGCATGTTGTGTCAATGGTAGTGTCACAAATAATTGAAACGTGCTAATTAAAACAATAGTATGAAGGATGCTCATTTTAAATGCTAAATAATCATTCGTGGTCCGTGTGAAACAAAACACTCTGGATATCTCCTTGATGAAAATAAACGCACGAGATGAAATGAGCGTCATATCGTGCTAACTGCTATGATTTGTTGCAGAGCAAGATCTCAAATAGTATTTTAGGTTCAAATTTGATTATTTCAACCACCCAAATGGTAAGATGTAAATCTGTCGTGATAACCCTTGAAATTGATATAGAAGGAGGACATGATAAATGATATTACTTTCCAAAATTAGTGGTGGAAGAATCAAAAGAAATAAATTCCGTTAGGCATTACAAATCAGAGAACTTAATCAAAACTAATGGATATGTATGAAATGTAAATCTGAACATGTTGTCAGATTTATCTATATTTTCATCCATTTTAGAAATTAAATCTCCACGGTAAAGATTTTAGGTTCTTTTTTTGCTAAATTTTCCATTAATTAGTGCCTTACAAGTTGATTACTACCTCTGGCCCAAAATTTTATTCATACGGTTTGACTTGAAACAACCAAAGTTAAACCCTACCAGTGGAATACACACATTATCTACTTTTAATCCATTGGTAGTTTACTAACGATAACTCCCTCTGGACCAATTCAAGCTTCACCTTATGTCTTTTAATAGCTTATTTTAGAAATGTGTGTCGGTTCATATCTAACATTAGGGATAACTAAAAATTGTGAAACGATAATATTTTATATTTGGTGTTATAACGAATCAAACAGTGTGTTACACAATATTATAAACTTATTTTCCAATTCAATATCAGGCTCATTGTTGAGAAGTTTTGACAAAATTAATAGTTAAATAGCAACTTGAAATGAGACAGAGGGAGTGCGTTATATTGTATTGCAATAAATTCAACTTTTATCTGTATGCAACGATCATTGAAAATTATAGTTGAGCTAGTCTAATTTGTTGTAATTAAAACAGAAATCATTCTAATTTGATCTGAGCCCATCTAGTTTCCGCCATGATAAAATATCGAATTAACCATTTATAACTCAGAAAGCTTAATTAAGGAAAAATTGGACAGAAATTGGCGGGAAGAAGGGTGTCCTGGTTTTGGATTCGTCACGGAAAGAACTACCGGTTGAAAACCCTAGATGGCATTGGAAGTGAAGAGCCATCGATTGGGAAAATGCGCCGATAATATGACTTGTCTAATCAACTTCATCGAGCTATCTCCTTGAGCCAGCAACTGCAATGATTTCTTTTCCTTTCCGAGAAACTACTGCTGGCGCAAGTAATCCCAAAACACAATCCCACGTACCCCACCATCCACACCAATCCAATTCCAATCTGGTTCAGTAGCGAGTCATGTTGTATGTAACTAGAGTTCTGGTTAATCCATGGTCAGGTGAACAATAAAACTGTGGCTCTATTTGGAAGAACTGTGCTTATAAGCAAAGCTGACTTGAGTTGAAAGCAGGGAGAGAGTAGCTTATGCTTTTCCCCCAAAAATAGAATCTGCTTTGAAAATAAACTCCTTTTTAGCACCTTACCAAACACTAAAAAGCGCTTTGCTTATAATCATAGCAGATTTAAAAGCTCTGCCAAACAATTCTTTGAAAGAGATGTCAATATCTAACTATAATTTGTGATCCGATCTGGACCAACTTGTCCTAGCTAAGCCCAAACCTGATCATAAACTGGAAATAATGAATAGAAACTGAACTGGAAATGAACAAAAATAAGCCCGAACAACGGAGTTCACAACTCTAAAGCATGGTCAATCTGACTGAATTCCCTGGTAATCCTTCTTAGTAAATAATGCATCAATTGAACATGGAACTTCAATGAGAAAAATATGTAATTGTCTAATTGTCCAATCGACCAAATGACCATGTCTTCTTTTCATTCGCAGGTCTTTTGATCTAACATGAACACAAATTATGCGATAACTAATGCCAGTGATAAGTATGTAACACTATGAGGTTGTTAATTTGATTTTGATAGTAAATGCTTTTTACTACATACCAATATTGCGAATTAGTGAGCACTTCAACTTCCGGAGTAGTAAGTATCTAGATTTTAAATACAAATACTGCACTACTTTATTATCAATTTCGTTGAATAGTGTACTCCTGTTGCTGTAGTCCTTGTTACCTAGCAAATCACTGCCAATATATTTATTATTTTCGATATTAGGAGAAAAACTTACAAAAATTGGATTATAATACCGCCATTTAAATATAATTCATGTAGATGTTATGGACAAAAGAAAGCATTATATTCATAAGGCAAAAACTTGAGCGAGTTGCACAAGGACATCTTGAATTGGTCATTTAAGAAAGTTGTCTGCGTAGATTAGGCTCCAAACATTGCAGCTCATTTTACTTACAGCACAGGATAGAGGTGGGATGTGTTATTGCTTTGCATCCGCTAGTATGCAATGGATTGAAAGAACATAATACGAGTATTCCACTGGTTTTGTTTGACTTTGATTGTTTCAAGTCAAACCTTATTAACATAATTTTGGCTGCCTCTCAGAGTAGATCATTGAATAATATTAGAACAACAAGTTGTGGATGAAGGAAATTCCGTGAACAAACATAGAGGTTCGTATTGGTAGGAGCATAAATTTCAAAATGTGAAGTACCATTACTATATCCCGGTCAGACCTGGGAATGGTGAACAAAACTGGTTTGTGAACTAAACTCCACATGACTTCAAAAAGGTAGTTGTAATTAGAAAATACATCTATCCTTATCACAACAAAAAAAAAGATATAATCTTGAGAACAATGTAAGGAAACCCCAAAACAGAAACTCTATGAATCTTACTACACTAGTTTTATGGTTTTTCTGAAGGCATAACTTCGCCTCCCTCCAGTGATGAGTTATACCTCCTAGTGAACTCGTCCGGGTCATCGAGGAACTCGGCTAGCGCCAACAGCAGATCGCGTTGCTGGGTAATACATCACATATCTATTTGCAACTGAACCATTAAATAAGAGAATACATCCAGCTAAGCAATTAGTCTCCGTTAAAGGCCCACTGTGAATAGGAAACGATACGAACAACAAATAATTGGAAAACAGTGTTCAACTTCTTCCTCACAAGCCTATCCTCGACCTGCTTCGACAGTACAATACACATCCTAGATAATTGTATCTAAGTTCATAAGAACCATAAATTAGAACATGGGCGCGTGAGCTTGACCAAAACGTTACAACAGGCTTGGAAAGTATTTGTGTAAAATGTATTGCTAACTAACTACCTGTTTTCCTGCCACCAACTTCTGACCCACGTCGAGTAGATCATTTTTCATTTTGCAAAATAGAAGCTCAGCCACATTATACCTCTCGACCTGTTCTGTATATAGGAGACATAAAAAAATTAAGTCCAAAGTCTTCAAATTGAAGTAAGCAGATGAATGTTTTTACCATAATGTAACCTAACATGCTTACCAGCTAGTGTGGATTCTTGCAATTTGAGCTTGACATCAATGGCTCCTTTAGTGAAACTGATGTCCGCCATTTAGAGTTGATAGTATCCGGGTATGATATGAACCAATTCGAGAGTGTGTTGGAATATGTTGGTGAACAACTTGAAGAGTAGGAGAATGTGGTTCTAATACAAGATAAGGTATGTTGAAGAAGATTGGGACGGAACCCAATGCAAGTAATGGTAAATTTAAATTACTACTCCACCGGTGTAGCAATAATGGCATACTAGATAACACCCCGTGCCAATGCACGAATTTTGTACGAAAAATTAAAATATAATATAATTTATAGTTTAAATAATATTCATTCATGGTTGTATGAGAATTACACATGGTGCAGAATTTTTAAATAAATTATTACATTAACGAATGTTGTAATGCATTAAATTAAAGAAATTGACTCGATCCTTGTCGACACATGCATTTTTTACATAGAAAGTTATACTATAGTATATAAATATATACGCTATAAAAGTAATAGTAATAAATATGAGGAAAATAATTATCAGGATCATCCTGATATAAAACCTTATCAGGCACCAATCATTTGAAGAAACATCATCATTAATTTTATTTTTGATTGGACCAATTGATTAATGATTTCCAACAAGGGTTTATACATTTATTGGTTAGTGTTTAAATATTTTAAGTAAGCATCGAAATTTCAAATGGACCCATCAAATCTTAATTAAAGTACACATGGCTCTATACCATTGGTACTTGATGTTGGGATGATCAAGACCGCTATAATTCTTTAAAATTATATCTCTTTTAGAAGGAACAGAGACATATCTATTCATGGGAAAGGTAGGGCAATTGCCATTCTTCTTCTTCTTCTTCTTCTTTTCAAAAATAACATTTTTTTCTTTAGTTAATTAATATATGACTTTTAATTACTGCCCTAGTTTATTATAGTTTTAGACCCACTTTATTCTTCTAAATTTAAAATTTTCTCGAAAGTTTAACACTACCTTTATAGACAGAGTCATCAAAGTAAATTGTGACCCACCCTTTTTTTTCTGGATCCGCCCTTGAGAATGAAATACAAAATATATGTAAGAAATGTTCTACTCCTTTCATCCCAACCTATATTTGCAGTGAAATCATTATCACGCTAATCAAGAAATATGTTTGACTGTTAATATATTTATCTGCGTACAATTATGATAAATAAAAAGTTGTTATTTAGAAACAACTTATGAGAACGGATTTAGCAATGTCATATATGATAGTATTATTCTTTACATATATGTTCAAATATGCTATCAAACTTTCATAGTGAAAATTGTCACAAAATCAAGAGTGCAAATAAAGTTGGGACAGAAGGAGTACATATTCATATTTTTCGAATAAAAAATTGTTACACAGAAGACTAAATATTACATAACAATATGGGTAAATTAGTTTTTTTTGTTGGACTTATCATTTGGCTGAACAGTTTGAATTATTAGACTATTAGATAATTAGATAATTAAATATGGTAATAAACATGATTTACAGGTTAAATTTAGTTACCAGGTTAAGTTTGGTTAAGAAGGATCTTATTATTTCTGATATATAATGCATGCATGACAGATAAATATTTGTGAGAAAGTAGAGCAGCCAGAATAAATTAATGAGATATCAATTAAAAATGAACATGACGTAAATTAAGAAAGGAAGATAAATATGAAAGGGGAAAGTTTACATGGCAAGCTTACGTGGTAGGGTGCGGGGAAGCTACCTGGCCAAAAACTTGCTATTTTAGTTATTAATAGATAACACCCTGTGCCCAAGCACACATTCTAAACAAAAAACGTATAAATAATATATTTTATAGTTTAAATAAGTATTAATTTATGGTTATATGTATATGAAAATTACACATGGTGCAGAATTTATAATAAATTAATAACTAATAATATAAATCATTGAATGAAAGAAAATAGACTGGATCCTTGTCGACACATGTGTGTTTTACATAGAAAATTATTAACTATTGTATAAATATATTTACGTTGTAAAAATTATAGTAGAAAAAAAAGAAATATCAGCCGATAATGAATGAATAATTATTTAACTGATTTTATATAATTATATCTCTTTTAAAAGGAAATACAAAAGGATGTAAGGACATGCTCTCAAAGAAAAATAAATTATAATTTTATAAACTATTTAAATTATGCTACTCCCTTCGTCCCAACTCTATTTGCACTGCAATCAATATCACGCAGATCAAGAAACATGGTTGACTATTAATATGTTTATCCACATATAATAATGGCAAATACGAAGTTGATATTTAGAAACTGCTTACTACAACAGATTCAACAATATCAAATATGATGTATTATTGTTTACAAATCTATTCAAATACGCTATCAAACTTTCATAGTGAATAGTATCAAAAAATAAATAGTACAAATAAAGTTGGGAAGGAATACATATTCATATTGTTCAAAAAAATAATTCTTATACAGAAGATTAAATATTACATAATGATATGGGTAAATTAGTTTTTTTGTCGAATTAGTATTTGGTTGGATAGTTTGAATTATTAGATAATTAGATATGGTATCAAACATAATTTATAGGTTAAATTTAGTTACCAGTTTAAGTTTGCTTAAGAAGGATCTTATTATTTATGATATATAATGCATGCATGACAGATAAATATCTGCGAGAAAGTAGATTAGCCGAACAAAATTAGTGATATATGAACTAAAAAATCATTAAATTAATTAAGAAAGGAAGATAAATATGAAAGTGGAAAGTTATTTATTACAACGCATTCAACAATATCATATATGATAATATTATTGTTTACATATCTATTCAAATATGCTATCAAACTTTCAAAGTGAATATTGTCGAAAAACTAAGAGTGCAAATAAAGTTGGGATATAGCGAGTACATATTCATATTGTTTGAACAAATAATTCTTATACAAAAGAAAAAATAATACATAATAATATGGGTAAATTAGTTTTTTTTTGTTGAATTAGTATTTGGCTGAACAATTTAAATTATTAGATACTAGGATACTTGGATATGGTATTAAACATGATTTATAGGTTAAATTTAGTTATTAGGTTAAGTTGGCTTAAGAAATATCTTATTATTTCTGATATATAATGCATGCATGACAGATAAATATTTGCGAGAAAGTAAATTAGCCGGACCGAATTAGTGATATATGAATTAAAAATGAGTATGATATGAATTAAGAAAGGAAGATAAATATGAAAGTGGAAAGCTGACATAACGAGCTTACATGGCAAGGTGTGGGAAAGCCACTTGGCCAAAAACTTGTTGTTGTTTTAGTTATTATTATAGATTATAGATTATAGATTTCCTTTTCATAGACTCTAGGGATCATGTTTGATAGTCAGCATCTCTGGTTACATATGCCGAAATCCAACAAATTTTTTTAAAAAATTTCATCATGTATGTTAAGTTGAATTCAATTTATGCTTACAAGTTATGTTTATTATATATATATATATATAAGTTTATAAATTCATTGTGACCTTACCAAATGTATGTACTTCCGCCGTATATTCTAAATATATCTTCGGACTGTACTTCCGCCGTCCCATTCATTCATGCATATGTCTGCTCCCCTGGTCTGAAACGATCAAGTTGGATCGTCAGTGTCTGGAACTAGATATAAATGTAACAAAATAGGATATAGATAGTATAGCAGGGGACACATAAGAAGTACAATACATATTTAGAAACTTACTCCCCCCATCCCGGACTCCATGGCACAATGATTGTATATGGGTTGACATTTAGTGTGTAACACTACCACTATCACACTTAAAAACCTTATGTTATTGCTATCAACCGAAACATAAGCTAACAATGCACTTTTCTATACATATTGGTGTTGTTTGTTCAAAATCGTTTATTATACTAGTTAGTCCAGACATTAGTGATGGAACACTATTTGCTATTAGGGGTGTTCATACATCATGGAGGGTTGGGGGGGAGCAGCTGACACGGCCCACATAAACCAAAAAATTTGTCAATTGGGTCGGGTCGAGTAGGTTAAAAATTATCATAGTTTTGGGTCGGTCGGACTGGGTAGTGGTCAACCCAAATAGACCTTAATTGACCAAAATCATATGAAAATAGTAAATATTATCTTTAAAAATATGTATATTTATAGCTTTAGAAATAATTTTTTTCAAAGATATTTAAATTGTTTGTGAGGTAAATTAATGGTGGAATATATTTATTTTTTTTCAAAAATGGTCTAATTTTTTATGAAGCATATTAATGGTGGAATATATATTTTTATAGTTTTAGTAATATGTATTTTTAACAAGAATGTTCAAATTGTTTACGGAGTAAATTAATTTAATATTTTATTATGGATTTTTTCCCATGAAAAATGGAACAAAAATTGCGAATGGTTCAAAATGGGTAATTTTGGGTCAAAATCCATACCGACCCGTTATGTCCCAACCCGTTATGACCCGACCCATTTTGACCCGACACAGTTGACCCAAATGGGATATTGACCGGACCCGACCTAAAAGGGTAGGGTCAAAACTGGTCAGGTCGGGTCAGGTATGATATTTTGAATACCTCTATTTGTAATGACCTAATCTAGAACTTCGGTTGGTCAAGGCCTACATGAACAAGAATACACTACAATTGTTAAACTGCTTGACCCGAAGGTTGGCCGAACATTGTGAGATGAATTCACACATCCACCGTCGGCAAACCTCCATATCACTTTCCAGGCAGCAACCAAAACACTGCCCCCGACTGGGCGCTCTAACCCTAAAGGTGATTGGTCAAATTTTTTTAGTTTCAAATATATTGAAAGAAAAAACACTGAACTTTGAATAAAAATAGAAGTTCGCCAGGCAATACCAAAAATAGGAGGATGAATGGCAGCACCATGTGAAAGTGAAACAGACAAAACTTAGGTAGATAGTGGACTTAAGCAAAACATAATATGGTAACTACTACAACAGAATACATCAGGCCCCCCTTGTCTCCCAAATCTTCCATTGGGATCTACTTTTCACCTTCTGCTTGAACAACATCATGCTTAAAGAACTACCTCTCGAATAACTTCTTGTACCCAACCCCTGTTACCCTCTTCTTTTTTTTCCTTTGGTTGAGAAGTTTCTTCGCCAACACCTGGCCTTTTTTCCATCAATCATTTGCTAAATCTTCTTGATGGTTCCTGTACCTTCTTTGCCTCCTGTTCCGGCTTCCGCTCTGCTGGTTCCACGGGTTTTTGTTCTTCAACTGTCTTACCGAGGCATTTGCCTGGAAGACCTATGCTGAGCCTCATACTAGAAGTGCAAATTATGATCTACACATGGGTTTTACAAACACTGCTTTTATAGGATAGACAGATACTTTGAACGATGAAAAAAATACTCACCCCTTCAAATTCCATTGTTTTGAGATTCGTGTGATGCTATCATGCGGAGCCATTTATACATTATACAAGCAGTTGCATTATTAATAACACAACACTGTTTAAGTACCCATCTACTAATGGTTTTGTGTGTTCTTTCCACTATGCATTAGTGCGTGAATTATCTATATTCGTCTAAAAGCCTTCGGTAGCTTAAGGGCCGGGATTAGTGGCAGTGGAGTAGTTATTCCAAACCTCCATCACAATAAGATGACTGACCTTATTCTCGGTGGATTGGTTAATCGGTACATTAATGTTATTTAAGGTAAATTTCATTTATACCACCAATTTTCCACTTCTATGTCATTTGGGAAACGGGTCAAGTTTCCATGTGACGAAGTCCATTTCCAAATGTAGAACATTGTTTAGGTGATATGGATACAATCAGTCCCACAATTTGGAGTTTGAAAATATTAAATTGAATCTTATTATCTACTCTCTCCGTCCCACTTTAAATATCCTAATTTATTTTTGCAAGTAAAATTTTGTAAATATTAAATAATCTTTGTATAATAAAAATGTCATGTGAGATATTGTTGGATTCATCTTAACAACTATTTTCTAAATATCAATTTATTATGCTGTATTATTATAGGTAACTAGAGATATTTATTATGTTGTATCTATTATAGGTAACAACTATTTTCAAACATGCTTATTGAATACCGTGAAAAAAGCAATTAGGAATTTTAAAGTGGGATGGATAGAGTGAAAAATTTAATCAAAACCTATTTTTAAATTGGCCGAACTAAACTTTCAATAGATTATTGTTAATTAAAATCAATAAAATAAGATGAAATAATTACAAATGTTTGGTTGATTCTTATTACAATCATGTCCTATGACTTAATCCAATATTGTAATGGATTTACCAAAATATGCGATGGTGTGATAAAGGAAAAAAAACAATTTGCAAACCACCCATTTCGGATGCCTTTATGATGTTGAGCTTCCACACAAGGGTTCAAATAAGTAAATTGCAGAATAACATGGAAGTAGATGAAGAAATAATTAAAGAGAATACTAGTAGTAGATTGGGAGATTGATCCAAAAAAGATAAATCATGTTTGAAAAAGAACATTAAACACAAAGATTTCTTTGTCCCTAGACATGGTTCTCGTTGCCATTCTTCCTGCTATATTCCATCTCCTTCCACTGCCTCTCATGCTTCATTACTAGTTCATTCTGCATCCATTCAACACGCTTATTGTGTTCCTTCCGCTCCATCTATTTTGTATTGAATCATAAAATGCCTCTAATTATGGATGTCATTCAGTTATAAAATAGTTAAAAAATGAAATTTAAAAACATGCTTGGTTATACCCTTCTTATGGCGAAGAAATCCTCCAAGTCCTCCCGGACCTTCATGCATGCCTTGAATGATGTCATATGAAAACATTGATTGTACACTACGGTTAATATGAGTGATTAATAGATTTCTAGAAGAAGGTAAACTCGTAAACCCTAGTCACCTTTTGCTCGTGGAGGAGCTTGGTCGCCCAGATGTCAAAGTCAGTGAGGATGAGAGCACACTTATTCTCGAACTTTGCATTGGATAACTCCATCCCTGAAGTATGAAAATAATGTAAGATAATGTTGCATGATTACTGCACATATGGGCAAAATAATGGAAACAAACAACGAGATTTGAATCATTTACTCTTTCTGATCATATCTTCAATGGAAGAGAGACTCAAACTGCCAACATGGTTTGTTGCGCCGTCCATATTACTTGAACAAATAATGGGTTGGAGCTGTTAATGTAATGGGGGGGTTGGAAGATTGATGAGTAGTTTGTTTATAAGATGTGATGGGGCTTGGTGGTTAATATATAGGAAAATTATCGGTGTTTTAGGGGGAAGGAGTTAATGTGTCGTTTGGGAGTTGAGCTGACGGTTTAATGTGCCATGGATGAAGATCAAATCAACGTGAGTTAATGAATGTATCCTCTCTAGGTGGAATGTAAAAGGATGAAGAAGAAAGAGACGAGAAGGTCAATAGTTTAAATTGGATATTCTATAATCCCAACTTCCACCCCATGCAACACGCATGCAGGACACGTGTAAACACTCATTTATCCAATTTGAAAATTTTAAAAAAGAGGAAAATACTCACCTCAGGCTGCAAATATTTTATTCCAATTACATACGGAGTATTACATCTAATACAAGAAAAAAATATTAGGAAATATCGTATTTACATGGGTATAAGCAAAGAAGGGGTTGAATTACAATTACAGAAAAGTACAAGTTGTGATTCACAATTCTTAAATTTTATCAGGCTTCGTACAATTGGTATAAGACTACTACCCAATTAAATCAACCCACTTGAAAATCTTTGACTTGTATTACATAAGTGTCAACCCTTACTTGGATGGTTTTACATGAACACTAATAAACAAAAATATGACCTTACCCAATCTTAGAACCACCCATCCTTGACACTCCATATATAGACTGTAATATCAATTCCATGATTAGGACTTGCATTTATGCATACTAATGTGGTAGGAGATGGCGCCAATTATAATGAATGGGTCAAATGAAACCAAAAATTTGAGTCCAAACTAAAAACAATCGAACCATAAATGTAACCCCATATAATTTAAAAAGTGCAGCTGCAACCCTATAATAATTTTTAGCACAAATATAACCCTAATTACCAAACGGAAATGCAAATATAACCTTCTAGTTACTTTTTTGGGGTTGATAGTGTTATTTTAGGGGTCAAGCGTTGATTTTGTACTAATATGACACTTTGTTTTATAGTATGACACAAATTGACACTTTTCAAATTATTAATAAAAATGTACAAAATAATGCTTTTACGTTTGCTTTCAATTTCCACATACAATTAATTAAATCTACTAGTCGACTACTATTTCATTATCGAATTACCCTTCCATAATTTTCTTTGAACACATCAACTTCATCTTGCACAAAATACTGACCCCAAGGTAAATTTAACAATTTCTATGAAACAGCGGGATTTTGTGAACAGTACAGGCTAAAATTTGTAAGACTATTTCCAATTTAGATACCTTTTTCAGATTTATAAATAAGTTTACCTTTTTAGCAAAGTATTGGTATTAACTACTTACTCATTCCAACAACTATACGCTTATTACTTTTTTGCGGTTTTCTTTGGTTATGTTTGATCATCAATATCTTTACATACATAAATCATTTGGACATAAAAAATTCATATTTATAAGATAGATGTTGAATCTAACAATATCTCATATGAAAATTTTAGTATACATGTATTGAATTATATTTAGGGTCAAAGTTGACCAAGTTTGACTTTGAAAAAGTAAGTAAGCCAATAGTTATTGGAATGATTTTGCGGTGTCTGGTACATACAACCGCTAATGTTAAATTGTGAGATGCACAGGTGTTATCTTGTACGGGGTAAAAGTTTTATAGAACGCAATCCTTACTTTAACATTTTTACATTATAACAGTCCCAGTAGGAGAACTTGTAAGGTCCATGCACATGCAGAAGTAGTGTATATTTTGGGAAGACAAAAGGATGGGAAATAATTAAACTTAATTCACCACCTCCCCATGCTTGATCTCCCTTTGCGTCTTCAACCTTGGGAAGACAAGATTCATTTGCTTTGGAGAGAGAAACTCTTAAATATGGCGACTGTTACAATACATGTTATTATTAAGTCAGCCACCCGAGATGCGTGAACATGACCCACAGGCCGATCAGGTCACAAACTAGTCTATAAATATCATCCCCTATTTTTAGATATTTTTTCCATCCTCCACCAACCCTTGCATCAGTAAGCCATTATCACCTATTTTTGGTCACATGCCACATAACAAAAGATCTGCAATGTCTTGCACAGTGTTACACCAACTATGAAGAAGGGTAAACACTACAACTCTCTCCTACCTTTTTATACAATTTATGTAACCCATTTATGACTATCAAGTGAGAAAAACAAGGTTTTGGTGCAGATGTCAAAACGGCTGAAGAGAGATTTGAAAGAAAGTTCCATGGGTTCCTTCGGGACATGGTCGTCCAAGAGGAAAACCTCCTTGAAACAGGACGGGTACATATCTAGGCTTAAAGATAAAGGTATTTATATTTTTTTTTCACCAGCAAAATTAATTTCCCACCTCAAATTACAGATGAAAGCTTACTAGGATTGGAAATGGGCAAGTCTGGATTTCACCAACAAAGTGAATGAAATAAGGGTAATCACATGTTCTAATCGGTTTGGAGCGAAATACTAGCAATAGTGTTCCATGTACCCAACGACTATTAACTACTGTATAATGTCCTTCCATTGTAAGAAGATCGAGATTGCCGAGGAAGAAGCACAAGAGGCATGGGATGTGCTGGACAGGGAATTCGACACCGACGAAATTGATGACCGAAGTGATGATAGAGCAGATTCAATGGCCGAGGATACTGTGTAGGGTATATGTAGTTCAACGATATTTTCCGTGGTGGTCTGAACACTTGGTCTTTTGTGTGATTGGTCGGTAAACACCTTTTTGAAATGTCAACGGAAATATTAGGTTGATGTAATGAAAACCCCCTTAATCTATTCTGAATTTCTTTTCATTTCTCAGTCAGCCTCAGTCTGTTCCGTGAAATACCACATCGCTAACGAGTGCTTTCTTTTTATGTGAGTAACTAAATATTACCACATAGT
Source organism: Rubia yunnanensis (assembly GCA_037428765.1). Classification (NCBI taxonomy): domain Eukaryota; kingdom Viridiplantae; phylum Streptophyta; class Magnoliopsida; order Gentianales; family Rubiaceae; genus Rubia; species Rubia yunnanensis. Next base: position 77,347,128 of record CM075063.1, on the reverse strand, counting down.
TGAATGCGTCATCTATTTTGTTTTGCATATTTTTTGTACGTGAATGAAGATGTCACATCCATCGAATGCGTCGTCCTATAATTCTTTTTTTTTCTATTTAATTCTGAACCTCCTACGTGCGAGAATAAAATAAAAAAAAATGAAAGAAGAGGACGAATTTATGAATTTTTAAATATTACACGTGTAACATTACGAATTGAACGTTCGTATGATGTACTTACAAATGGTTTGATGGTGACACTCTGTAGAATTTTAGTCACCATTGTTAAGTAGTTAAATGAAATTTGTACATGACGTGTCAATTATATGTTGTTTTACAATATTGGACAATATATGTTATTAGAATAATATATAACTATCTTATTATTGTACTTTTATTGCATAAACGGTGGGTATTTAAGAGATCAAATCCATTTCTACTATATATATTAAGTTTAAATTCATATAATTTATTTTAAAAAAATAAATCCGAGATAATATATTACTTTGCAATTAGAGTTCATGTTTAAAAACTAAAAGTACTTCGTTGTAACCCTAACATGTCAATATTTTTATTTTAATATTTTTAATATCCAAAAATATTTCACTAACACACTATAGTAAATTTATTTTACATGACATCTATAAATTATCAATTTCTTAAGCTAAATAATACTATTTGCTAAATCTTATTGTAGTTTTAGCCTATAATCCGTGTGTTATATAATTTATGGATTAGGAATTTTAGCTTTTCGGTTAGACAAAGTCTAGGGAAAGATTGTCGTTCCTCAGACTTATGGATAGACGGGGTATAATTAGAATAATAAAAGGTAAAAGGTCTTATTTTCATTTTGTAAACTGATTCAAACAACTCACATATTTTATCTTCACTATTTCTAATTTAAACAATAAACCCTGGTCTCGCAAGAGATGGATTGTTTCTATAATTTGTACATCAAAGAGGTTTTTTTTAATTTAAATCAATTTGGGTTCGCCAGATCTGTGTTTTTTTAGCGTGTTTACTTTTTTGGACAACATAGAACGTGGTTGGATCATGTGATATTACAGTTGTAGAAGATCCCTGTGTGGCGCAATGATTTTTATGCGTGATACGCTCCTCTATGCCAAATGGTCATGATTCTCGGAGGGAGCCAATTAATATCTCCAAGGGTGATGTTACAGTTTTTTTATTAAATCTATGATCTTTAACAATAGCTACGATAAGTCTGGTTGACATGTAAATTAAATATCCTTGCAATTGATTGGTGTTGCTAGAGGATATTCAGAATCTATGCCATGCAACTTTTGGTGTTTTTTGCTGAGCTGTGCGTTTAAGAAAAAATGGCTTATTTTGAAAGCAAGGATAGACCAGCTTATGCTTTTCCTCTATAATAGCTTCAGCTTCTTCAATAAGCACTTTTTTAGCTGTTTACCAAACACAGAACATGTGCTTAGCTTCTAAGCAGAGCACGTATTAGCCTTGCCAAACACAGACTCATTGTAATTGTCGCTGGCCATTTTTCCTAGCAATTTAGAATGGATGACTTTTTTTTTTTTTAAAATTACCGATTTCAATTTTGGGAACAAAATTACAAGTTTTTTTACTAAATGAAAACTCAGTTGAATTGCAGCGTGATGTAGGATAGAGAGAGTACACAATTTTTTTTAAGACGGAGTGAGGTCAATACTATTGAGTGGGATTTAACTGAGTGTGACCCACACCATATTTTAAATAGTGTGTAAATGTAAAACTTAATTTTGGCGGGTATCCACTGATCCCTTTAGCGGGTATTCTCGCGCATTTTACAATAGGTGTGAACTACTTTTACAAGATTTTAAGCTTGTTTCTGTTGAGTTTGACAACAATATTGAAAGTGACTGACCTGTCAAAGACCCTCCATATAGCACTCTACCTTCTCTGCATCCCTTCTCATTCATTGGACATCAGCGTCCGCGCCAACGAGTGCACCCAATCTAAACGGGTTGTAATTTGTGAATCAATGAAGATGAAATTTGTTTTGTGGGGTAACATATAAAACAGCCGGATTACGAAACTTAGTTGGAATGCAACGGTAATGTATAACAATAAATGGGGGTTTCAAAAGAGGATACTTAAACACCACAGCGGGGAATGAACCCTTCAAATTCATCATCTAAATGTGGAAGAGACACTAGCAGTCTCTAAGCATTTGCAACACAAACAATAAGTTTTTAAATAAACCCCAGTCTAACATATGGACACCATTCCAAACAAATGAGTGAAGAAAGTTCAGCGAGGCACTACGAATGGGAGATGTGGATGCAGATGCAATGGGAAGACACAACGAGCCAGGGAGAAGAAAGTTTGGTAGTGAGTACTACGATAGGGGAGTTTAATTCTCTGTTAACGTACCGTCCATACGTCAATGATGATTTCAAAAATGGATGAAACCAACAATAGAGTGGAAATGAAGGGAAAATACATCTTCCAACAACTAACTTGGGGAAGCTCCTAGATTCTGAACCGACGATGAGTCACATGGGGTTATTGGACACAACTTTCGACAACACACCATGAGGTGGACTAGTGAAGATGGATAGAGATTGGGAGAATAGCGAGTCACAAACATCACAGAGCCACAAGGTCGTGAAGCGTCTACTTAGAATAGATGCTATCAATTGCAAGAAAGAAGTGGTGCAACCAATGAAAAACAAGGCCAGAGCTTGGTGGCTTAGGCCAGCCTTAAGGGAGGTACTACTACTGGTGCAATTAGACGAAGATAGGGAAAATTCACAACAAGTTGTGCAATTAGGTTGCACTAGTACTACGATGTTTTAGCATTTTTTTATATTTAAAAATTAAGGGTACACTAGAAATTGGTAAAAGTAAAAACTAAATCCTCCATCCCTCTTCAACTTTTGTTACTCTTAATTGGATATGTACTTTCATTCTCTTGTTTGTGCGCTACTCAATATTACTAAAAAATCAGCAATTCTAACAACCAAAACATGAATCCCCTTCTATTCATCTTTTTCAACCAACTGAAATTCAAGATCATAGCCTAAATAAAATAAGGTTAGCCCGGAGATAATATAGAAATAAAACATACTACAGTGACACTAATTATGAACACAATCATCCAAATACTGATCCTAAGGTTCCATGTCCTGCAATTAGCTTCCTCCAACTTAGATGCTGCTTCTTTTGCGTCTTCTTTCAAATTGTGAACTTCTTCCTCCAAACCGTTGATTCTCTTCAACAAACCAGAAATAACCTCCACAGATCTAAGACACATTTCTGGATCGACCCACTCCCAAAAACCACAACCTTCACCCTTCACTTAACAGCAAAAACAAATACAAAGACAAGTTAACTCAATGTAAAAATTCCACAAAAGTACAACTACAGAAATTCGAATCCCCTCTATTTTCTCACCTTCGCCAAAGGGCAACATATGAATCACTTTCTGGGATTTCGGTCTATCCAAGAAGTCAAACACTTCATGCGGAGCCTGCAATTACAGATCAAATTTTGAGATTGACATTCAAGGCCAGACTCACTTTTCTGGCTAGCCCAACTGTTTCCGCTGCTTCCAGAGTCACCGTTACGAGCCATCAAAAGAAGAAACTTAAACCGAATAAAATTGTTTAGCTGAAGGAGATGGGTAACTATACTGTTGAAGGAGATGAGAGATTCAAGAGATGAGGGTTTCAGACTGTCGAAAAAAAAAGAGGGAAGATGTTAGATTTGGAAAATTCCTTTTTCTCCTTGCAAAAGGAACATTGGCTGCTTCATAGTCTTTGTTCATTAGAAAAAAAAACACACACACACACATATATATATATATATACATATATATAGATATATATTCATGGTCAAAATGTGTTACCATTAAAAAAAATAAACTCCCTATGTCCCAGCTGAATTTGAACGCACATCATTCTCACCGTTTACAAAAAGTTTTTTTGACCCTTAATATGATTACCTACGTATCAAAATGGTAAATTAAAAGTTGATATTAAGAAACTACTTGTCACTACAAATTGAACAATATCACATACGATGATACTGTTGTACATATAACTGTTCAAATATAGGGTCAAACTTTGCTGGTGAATAGTGTAAAAAATGTAAGATTACTAATGCAAGTGGAACATAGGGGTACAATCCGTTTAAAAGAAAAAAAAATTTATATAATTATAATACTATTCCTATAACATAGTTATATAAAGTTATATAATTACTCATACAAGCAATTTATAAATAATTATTTATAATAAAATTATGTTAGATTATTTGAATAGGATAATTATATGATCATATTTATTTATAAAAATATACAATAACAGAGATCATGAAAAAATCTTGATTGAATCACATTTTGTTCATGTGCAACTCGTACACCAAAATCATATTTAAAAAATATATATTTACCATTCAAATTAACTTGTACTCTTAAATAAATTATCCATAAAATTATTACTTTAAAATTTCTTTATTTTCAGTATAATAATAGTTGTCACTCTATTTTTATAAAACTAAAATTTATTCTTATACTCCCTCCGTCCCAGGGGAATCTGCAGAGAGAGAATTCTCTGCAGAATTTTTCCCCTGGGCCCCACTGCACTCTGCCCCCCCACGTGGTCATGCATTAGGGATGAAAACAGAAAAATTAAGGGAAGTGAAGGAGGGATAAATTTTCCCTCCACATTTTCTGTTTTTATTTCCCGCTTTTTTGGCCTCTCTTGAAGGCGCCAAAGGGTCCGTGAACAATACCCACAATTTTTTACATGTCTACTTTTTACATGTCCGTGAACAGTACCCACAATTTTTACAACTACTCTATAAATACATGTACATTTCAGACCACTTTAATGTTGAAAAACCAGGAAGAAAACTGAAAAGAAAAGAAGGATTCTTCAAGACTTGGAACCCCAAACCCGATAACAGTTTGGGTATTTGGGGAACCCTCAGGTATGGTTTTACACTTCCTCGAGCCGTCCCGACTCACCCGAGGGTGGTGGTTGCTCTCCGTGTTTTGCATCTTCCCATTCCTCATTGGGTTTTTTTAGGGTCAATGCGCAAGAATCTGACGAACGAGGAGAGGCAGCATCTGGGGGAATTTATGCTGGAGCAGCACAAGGATGGGAAGCTGTTGCATTCGACACGATTGCTGGCAGCAGTAATGTTCGACTGTTCTATACGAATAGTGAGCACTATCTGGGCTCTTACTCAGGCTCAAATGTCCCAAGGAAGACCTCTGGACTTGCGTCATCGGATGACTGGCCATCCTCCGAAGAACAAGAGGGAAATCAACCTGGAAGAATTGAAATCATTGCCTGCAGTGAAGAGACGCACTATTAGAGGTACAACAAAAGCACTCGGAATAGGGAAAAGTAGTGTGCAACGGGCAGTGGCAAGGTAATAAAAATCCACACAAATAGCATCAAACCAGCTCTCACAGAACACAACAAGGTATCACGTATGTGGTTCATTTTAGAAAAGCTTGATCCCGAACTAAGATTTCGATCAATGGACCATGTCATACACTTGGATGAGAAATGGTTTTATTTAAGCCAGGAAACAGTAAGGTACCTACTGGCCCCGGACGAACCGGAGCCATATCGCACAGCTAAACACAAGTCACATATCCCAAAGTTAATGTTTTTATGTGCAGTGAGCAGAACATTATGGGGAGTTGATGGTGAACTGCTGTTCGATGGTAAACTTGGCATATTTCCATTCGTGCAAGATCAAGTAGTAAAAAAAAACAGCAAGAACAGGCAAGCAGGAACAGTTCAGAAGGCAGCAGTACTAAAAATCACAAGAGATGTCACAAAGGAGAAGCTAATCAAAGAAGTCATCCCAGCAATTAAGTCACGGTGGCCATCTCACATCTTGGGAAAATTTATTCATATTCAACAGGACAATGCAAAGCCACACATTTTCAACAATGATCCAGAATTCAGGGAAGTAGCTGATGCAGGCGGTTTTAACATACACTTAGTCAACCAACCAGCAAACTCACCCGACTGTAACATCCTAGACTTGGGATTTTTCAACTCAATTCAAAGCTTACAACAAGAACATACATCGTCTAATGTTGAGGAGTTAATGGCAGCGGTGCAGTCAGCGTATGAAAGAGAAGATGCAATCACTTTGAACAAGGTATTTCTAACACATCAACTGTCAATGATCGAAATACTGAAAGCACGCGGGTCAAACAACTACAAGATCCCTCACATGAACAAGGACAAACACATAAGGGAGGGAACTCTACCAAGATCACTACAAGTAAGTGAGGAGGTTGTGAGGGGCAGCATTGAGCATCTAATCAGCAAAGGTGCAGTAGATGAAACTGTGGTGCCACTTATGCATGCATTAGGTTATAGGCCTTAGATGCAGAATTTTGGGGGTTGGTTGCATGGCATTTTTTGCAAGCCAAGAACATCCCATTTTTGGTGTTCATGGGATGTTCTGACACCAACCCCGGGTAAATGTTCATGTGGTTAATGAAGTGTAACCCTTTTTTCCAGAATGAACTCTCTCATATTTTGCATATTAAGGGAACATGCTTAATGTCACAGTGTGAAGGCAACAATCAGGGACGATGCTTAAAACTGTTGTCAGGTTCGAATACACGTATACTCAGAACAGTTTCAATGCTGTCACATAAACTCAGAACAGATTCAACTCAGAGCAGTTCCAGTAAGACACATGAGGTCAGGTTTCAACGCATCATAAAAACTCGGAACAGTTTCAAGTATATCACCGAACACCTGAAGCGAGTCAGGTGTCCTCGCAATTAAATATGCATGCAGTATGTTCCATATTAAGGGAACATGCTCAAAGTCACAGTGTGAAGGCAACAATCAGGGACGATGCTTAAAAATGTTGTCATGTTCAAATACACACACAGAACAGTTTCAAGGCTGCCACATAAACTCATGACAGATCCAAGTCAAAGCATTCCAACAAGACACATGAACTCAGGTTCCAACGCATCATAAAAACTCGGAACAGTTTCAAGTATATCATCGAACACCTGAAGCAAGTCAGGTGTTCTCGCAATTAAATATGCATGCTGTATGAGCAAAAATTTTCTACAAAGAAATGGGACATTAATATCGCACATATATCATCGGGCAACTGCATAACACAGTCGCTCTTGCACAGAACACATAAAAGGTTAGTTTGAAGGCAGGAACGATTTCACCTCATTCGTTCCCAACCGTTTCCAATTCTTTAATACTCTCGGTTAGATCTTATCTCTTCCCCACCGAAAGCAGCATCCAATGAATGGATCCTGTATATTTATCAAACAATCATTAGTGTGAAGAACATAGAAGTTCGATTAGGCAGAGGAAAGATAGCATACGGAACTCAACGGAAATGGAACTAACCATATTAATGTGAACAATGAAAGACTTATCTTTTTGGGGCCAGTTTTCAATAAGACCAAAACGGAGCTAGGGTTTGCGCCGACGGGCATCGCGTTCCTCCCGTAACCAAGGGCATAACAGGTAGAGCACCTGGTTACTGCCATACATGGTGTCCTCTGGGTCATCTGGCACATTGGTGTCCCAGGGGAACCGCGTTGGCTCTGCAACGGCCTCGGTGCCTTCTCCACCAGAGATTTCACGGCTGGGAGGAACCAAACCGTGCTCACCATGGCAAGGATGAACTTTTTCTCCACCATGCAAGTCCCCCACGGGGGATTTAACATCAGCCCGTGGCTCGATGGAAGCAGATTCCCCTGGAACTGGAGTGGAGATCGGTTCACCGTGGCCATCGACCACTGTTTTCCCGAGGGCTGCGTCAGACCTCCAGGCGGAGGTGGCATCATCCGCCTCTGTCTCGGGGATGAACTCCGACTTACTGTATGAATCCGACACGTAGCACAACGAACACCTCCGACAAGATTGACCGGTGGAGTTCGAGGCGAACGACATGCGAAACGCACCAAATAACCGGGACAATCGGGGGAAGATGACACAAATGGACCGGATCTAACAAAAATAGATGAAAACAGCAGCGGGAACTGGGGGAAGATGCTGAAAATTGAGGAGCTAGGGTTTCAGGATAGGGAAGAGGAAGAGGGAGAGGAGCGTCTGGGAAGGAAGAATGTGAAATGGCACCAGCGTTGAAGATTGTGGAGCCATATAAAGTCGAGCTCACTTTTCATCTACCCAAGGAGCATTCGTTGGTGCTGCTTTTGGCGTGGAAGAGATAAGATCACATGAATGAAGATCTTATCTTGTGAGGAAGGGAAACGGTTGGGAGCTTTAATGAGGTTCCAAATGGGTTAAGAGAAATTAGGTCCATTAGTTAGGTTAAGTGTGGGTTATATTCTGATTTGGGCCCAAATAAGAATAACCATTTGTGGCCATCTTGGTAATAGTTCAAATATTGTGGGGATAATTTTGGAATTTCAAATCACTTTTTTTGCCAAATATGGAAAGAAACAAAAAGAGTGCAGATTTGCCTGGGACACCCATTTAAGGAAAGTGTGCAGATTCGCCTGGGACGGAGGGAGTATATATAATGCTTATATTTGATTAAAAACAAAGATGAATGTAAAATCATGTGGGCCCAATCAAGCTACACATGAATGTAGTTTACGACTATTAGAGTGTGTAGTCTGCCACTGCATTAGCTTACAAAGATGACATGTGTAATCAAGATACAACCCCTTTTATGTTACCATTGGAGATGCTATAACGAAAACTGTATGAGACGATTGGAAAATATTACATATTCATTTAAAAGGTTAATAGCTAGGTGTTCAAATTCATTTTAAATTGGATCTCTTAATCGAATGTATCTCAATGCAATAAATGAAAGAAAATATGAATCGACCTTAATAGTCTCACTAAATCTAATATGTCCTCATTTAACAGTTAGTCGGTTCTAAACAAGATTTTGTCATTTATAAATTTAAAAATGTTATGATTGATTATATAAAGTAAAGAATTAAAATCGGCAACATCTTATGATATTAGTATGTTATTTTTGCAATAAATTGGGTGTAGGTTAGCCGATATGAACGGAACAGCATTGCAGAGGGAGTATGTCACAGACAACTCACTCTCACTAATCCTGCCACCGTCAAAGGTCTACATACACAGAATCTTTATACCAATAGGGAAGAACTGTGTGTATGCTAAACATATATAATAACATGAAATAAAATAATAATTTGATTAAATTACTGCATAAGAATTCTAGTTGCAATATGCACTGCGAAGGTTATGTCCTATTTGGTGCGTATCAAGCCTCGGGTCCAATTTTCCCATCACACAAGGAGCTGAACCTCCAAACACTTTCTATTGCCTTTGAACCCTATACAAAATGTACCCAAAACGAACAAACTACTTCAAATGGACACGTTCCAAACATGCATGTTTTTACTTAAACCGTTACCAACCAACACAAAATCCAACGCATGAACCAATAATGTGTACCAATGGAAGCGGGGACTCAAACTTGAACCAAATTAAACTAACCCTTACCGGACATGTTGGATTGGGATGACATGCTCCCCCTGTACAACCTCAAACTGAACAATAATTCATTCATTGCACGAATGCGCAAGAAAGATGTTTGACCACAACTATGCTTAAGTACTTATTTTTTTTTAGATTAAACCATCCAAATAGATGGGGGGATTATATTTGGCTCCCCAAACCGTAGAGTTACCCCCGAGGGTAGCAAAAAGAGTTACATCTATACAATATCATTCATGTGATGATACAAAAGGGGAAGCGAAATATAAAAACATCCGTGACTCTCGGTTTGTAAAGTTTATAAATGAAAAATACTGGTGACGAAAATCAACAAAATGACGTTCTACAACAATAGTGTTACCCATGTATCTTTTTAAAATTGCAGTTAGACTTTAATACTCCCTTCGTCTCAGCTTAAAATACACACCAACTTTGAAGGCATTAATATCTTTCAAACTTTAATATCCCTCCGTCCCAGATTAAAGAACACACTTTACTATTTAACACCATTCACTGTCAAACCATGACCACATCTTTAAATAGGTATATAAGTAATATTATTACCATATGTGATATTGTTGGATTTGTAATAACGAGTAGTTTCTAAAATGTATGTTTTAGTTTCCCAATTTTTTCATAGTTAAATATAGTAATGGTCATACATATATTTTGATAACCGTGAAAAAGATTCTATGCAATTTAATATGAGACAGAAGATCATTTAAATTGATATGTATGCAGTAACATTATTGTATGCCATATGGCTGAATTCATCGTAACAGGTAGTTTGTAAATATTAAAACATAATATCTACTTATTATCTATAGTTTCACAAATGAACCCTCAAACATGTTTCTTGAAATGCTAGATAATTATCGATGCGCAATTTTTCCAGGGACGGAGAGATTACTACACTGTACTGTAAAAAAATGCATGCGCCCAGTTTGAGCTGGAACATAGGGAGTGACTAGGTACTCATACGGGTCATCCGAATAACAATCAATAAATGAAGTAATGGACTAATAAGAGACCTCTTCTCCTCACCTAGAAGTGGATCAGGCAGAAAACAAAACCAGGCCTAACCAAATCATCGAGTTCCGGTTTATTGTGTCCTCCATAAATAAGCCCCAACCCACCTTCCTATGTTACCAAGGAATACACACAATGAATTCACGAAACACACTTTTGTCAATGACGTTCTAATCTTTATCCATTCACTGCTAAAATCTCCAGTGGAAAACCATTTGCAATAGCCCCACCATGGCAAAGGGTATAGCTACCTTTGTGCAATGGACCTCTTCCATTTATGAGGATGCCATGTGAGGTAATAGTACACTATTTCCCCCAAAAAGTATATCCTCGCCAGCTAAAAACTCAGTTTATTTCGTTACCATTCAAATCTTGTGCAAAAACCACAAACTCAGATTCAAGGTTTGAAAAAAATTGCACATGTGTACTAAATGAGCTTGACGACATAGCGGTGAACTTGCTCAGGAGGGATGTTGTATGTACTACAGTTCAACCTCTTCAATTTGTAACTGGATCAGATTTAATTTTCTAACCGACCTCTAATTGATCTGTATTATAGGTATGTTCATACGCACGCTGTCTCCAATGCTGTAGCAAGGTCGAGACCACTATCACAATGAAGAGGGTAAGTAAGACAGAAGTAACAGAGCTAGGAATCCTAACTCTAAATAAATTGTATTGCTATTAGTGAGTAGTTCAATCATTGAAACCCATAGTCCATCATCAGGATTCACATGTATTAGAATGGTATAATGCAGTGGTCCAATATGCTAAGTGTTATTCATTATTAATCAGTTGCAGAGGCAGGAACGTCATACTTGCCTAAAGGTTAATGATCAAGAGGGAAACCCTGAAGGTATTGCAGGAGGTAAGGGAGTTGGTTGAGAAAGACAGAGACAGTCCTGCTGATGCTTAAGGATTTGGTGACAAATCTGATGTTGGGTTCTGCCGTAGACTTAAGGGTGTTTGTGTTGGTGATGTGTCATGGAGATCGATGTTTTGTTGTAAAATGATAATGATGTGGTTGCCAATAATTATGTAACCTTAGATTAAATATGTATTTGGAATGGTTAGCAATGACGACCTCATGTTGCTTTTGTTCATCCGCGTATCTTGCTTTGTTACCATGTGTTCTTAAGATAGGATTTCAAATAGTTCACGATGTATTTCCAAATTTTATGCCACTCATCATTTTCTGTCATTTTCCAGCGTCTACATCCTTCTAATGAATTTTTCTATCCTCCTCAGAACCTACACACCTTCCAACTGCAAAAATTTTCTTCATGAGTCAGGCCACATCAATTTGGTGGGTATTTTTCCAGCGTTAAGCAATGCAGGTCCTTTCTCAAGATCAAAAAAAGATCTGATGCTTTTCATGTGAAATCAACTGGCATAATACCTAGACTGCTTGTAACCAACTAGCACTCTCTCACCACCTCTGTATTCCAACTGACAGTGGTAAACCACGGACTTGACTAATACGAGTAGAGAAAATATAATGTTTATGACCCATGTGAACCCATTTTGTAATGAGTATAAAAAGGTGGGGTAAAAATGGGTTACCATGAAACCCGTCCAACACGCGGGGTAAAGAAAACTAATATTGTGGGTCATAAATGGGTAGATCAATGGGTTTTAATCCACGCGGGTTCTTGTTCAGATTCATACGTGTTCTTTTTTATATTCTATTTTTCATTAATTCAATTAGATAAAATTAAACAAACTACTATACTCGCCTGCCTATGAATATTGGCATATTAAATACTTCTTTACGGTTATTAATCATGATGTTTGACCGTATATATCCTTACCTACATGCCAACACAAACCAATTTTGTATAACAAAATTTATATTTGCATATTAGACATTGTGATGAATCTAACAATATCTCTCACGATATTTCAATCACACACTTATATATTATACTAATGGTCAAATTTTTCTAAATTTGGCTTTGAATATGTCAAATAGGGCAATAGTTGTGGGACGTAAATAGTACAAAATTCAACGTTTTACTGAATTTCATTTAATGTACACTATGCATGTTTTAAGTTTTCGAATCGCAAAACATCGTGCCTAAGATATGAATGAATTATACTCATGAGCATACAACCTACTAAATTATGCAAGTAAAAATAATAAATGAACATACTAAGAATTCTATAAAATGTTAAAATAGTACAATAATGAGGTAGTATTTATGCATCTAGTGCTCTTCAATTTCACACACACTCAAGTTACCATAACGGATAACTTAGCATCCTTTCTACGTACACATTTTCCATTAGCACACACCTTTGTGCTCCTTCAAAATTGTAAACAATAAGAAAATAAATGGGTTACAAATAACAGAGAAATGGTTAAAGTTTTTAGTATGACCCACGGGCTTTGATAATTTTACCAACTCCGGGTCAACCCAGTAACCCAGTACCTTTCAACCATATTTTTAATCGACCATTTGAGCCATGACAAATTAGACCCGTCAGTGATTTCACCCATACCCATATAAGTATAATAATAAACAACGCGCTTCATCCGTGGGTTGCAAGCCATAGTTGTGCAACCTAATTCCAACACAACTCCACCCTTGTCACAACAACGATAAAGCTATAGGAGGAACTGAACAGGCAGCCGTTGTAAGCTGACGGTCCTGTTCAATGATGACACCGGCATGATTCCAGGTTTGGGTACGGGTACCATGACCATAATTACCGTTTATAACGAGGTACACCATAAGTGTTTATGAAAATGGGATTCGGTTGGATAGTATCAAGGTTAAGACTAAAATTTTGTAAACATGGTTAAAAAGTAAACAACAAGTTAATTACATCACAACGTCAAAAGCAAGTTACAATTATGACATGGGAGACCATGCAGATTTTCACTAACTATTTCTTCCCATACAACAAGCCAATCCCATTCATTCCACCACCCCACTCCCTTTTTGAAACCCACAGAAAATTAATTTCGTCCTGTAATGCATTTTTCTACATCTATGTAACCAAGCCATTGTTTGTTATATCTTCCTCTCTTTACCAGCGAAGAACACCCACCATTCCAAAATAAGAAAATACATTAAGGAGATGAACAAAACCATGCGCAAAATTGCCGACAAAGCAGATAGTATTGAAAGGCACATAAAAGAAGGTAGATTGCAAAATCTATCTTTACAAACGCTTGTGTTAATTGTTCACCGGTGCTACTACTTTGTTTTACATTTTGTTACTTTTACTCCGATTCCAATGACTAATTCTAAAACCTAGGTGAACTTAAAGATAACCTTGCCCACACGATGTCGGTGGAGAGAATGGTGCCAACAGTAGAAGAGGGAAAGTTCTATGCTCAAGAATGGGAATGTAATGATTCCTACTTTAACTGTGATTTTAGTTTCTTTAACATACCATACTTGTTCACCTTTAATCTATGCATTGTTTTTTATGAGTCAGCAGATGAAAGGATACAACAGTTTCCTGAGAAAGATAGAGGACATCTAGGAACTAACTATAATTCAGAAAGTGAGTTGTTTGTGCAATTCATACATTTCTATATTTAACAGAGGTTATAAACATGATATAATTCTGTTTGTTGTTTCTATGTTTAAAAAACATCAGTTGGAATGTCGTGCCATCAGTTTGTATGCGCAAGAGGATAGGGCAGCGGAAACTCATTTGGAAGCGGAGTACACGAGGGATGTTAGGCTTGGGACCTTAGCAGATAACGATGAACATGACTAAATTTTCTCCATCTTTCAATGTTTTTTAATGTAAGTCAACTTCATTTCCAAGGCTGTTAGGGACTAAAGGGAAGAAATGAGTGATTAAGACATTAACAAAGAGGCGACTCCTTCCATGAAATGTTTGAATTCACATAATATTATTCGACATCAACATGTGTGTTTGAACATTCATGTGTTCAACTACTTATAAAAATGGTCAACCCTAAACCCTACACCCTAAACTTCTGTGGCAAATCTATAGATATCACATAATATGATTGTCTAATGTTCCTACTTTAATTGTTTTAGGGCGGACTAAGTTTGCTAGTGAAGTGTAAAATAGCAAACTATCTTGTTTGCCCTAGGTCGGACGTATTTCATTACTTCATATTGGCCTAATAGTTTCATTTTTTAACTAATCCACAAACATTACATTTTATTATTATTTAATTAATGGATCAACATGTAACTCTTCAATATGGGGAAATAGGTCCATAATGGATGAAATTGAAATCTTTTTGGCCCACAACTAAAGAAACCAAACAACAATTGGGCTGTATTTCTCAGCGGGCCTAGACATAAAGAGGACCAATGCTTCTTATGTTGCTGACCCTTTGCATGGGGGTATGAACACATTAAAACTGCAAACTGGGTTCAAACATTGCTCTTAATTATAACACAAGGACACGCCGATCGCAAATTGTTGGAGGGAAATGGGAGAATGAGAATCACAATGGGTAGCTAATGGAAATAGTACTCGGTTGGGTAGTGTCATCAACCTTCAAGAAACTACACATATACAAAACTCAATGTCCGTAATGAGATGGGCCTTGAAGGAACATTACATAATTCTAGGTTAAGCACCAAGTGTCCTTCATGGAAAGAACGTGAGTAAACCAGGTTCTACACGATGAGACACAAAACATGAACAATATACCTCCATGCTCAGCCAACAAAGACTACAATGACGAGGCATATAGGTGATCATCGAATAGAGAATCGGCAAGATGCTCAAAATGTACGGTGGATGCTCATGCTAAGAAAAGATGACAACCAAAACCTATATAGAACACAAGGTGAAGGAGATAAAATAGATACGTGCAGGAGGAGATCAGTTTTCGGTTACCGCCAGAATTAACTAAGGCAGTATCATAAGTACCTAAGAATTTGGCATTTCTGATTTCATCAGAAAGGGGAATTATTGGGAAAAATAAGATACAATGACAATCGATAAGGAGCTACAAAGAAAGATGATGAATTAATGTCCCGGAAGAAAAGAGTTCAGACAAAGGGATGTCTACTCCAAATAGGAAGATATAGGAGCTTGGGCACATTTTTGGGATCTATTATTAGACAGTTATAGGGTGGTTCCCGATCTACCGTCTCCACCTCCATATGTTAACAGGACTTAGTGAGTCACACTCTACGCCCCTCGACTTGATATACTCTATTTCAAATTGATCGTACATGAAGGATTCAAAATAAGTTCGTAAGCATGCTTGCATCTTCCTATGACTGTTTTCATTGATAACTACTTGAGCCATATAAAAAGTTGTGCTAATCGAGTTGATGAAAGCATTCTCCCACTTCGACAAAACACATGACATCGGGATGAGATGTCTAAATACATACAAGTACAAAAAATAAAATGAAACAAACTAAATCTAAGGTGCTACCATCAAATCCATATTCTATACTAGTTAGAAATGGACAAGAAATTCTATTTTCTAAGGTAGCAGCACACCTCCTTCAAAATAATATGCCAACAAAATGTATTTAGAGGATCCTAACTGCGCACATCCATCATATTGCAAAATAGTTGTCTACATGGACATTTAACCATTTGTGCTTGGTCCCATCACTTACAAGTTAGACCCACAAAAGTGAGTTGATATGGTATCAACGCCTAGGGTTCGAATATGGGAAGTGTGGCACGTTGGAAGAACTAGCATATGCTTCCTGGGCTCTTGAAGGGATTTTGCCACCAAGCCAATTTCCAAAAACAATCTACAAAACACATCCGATGTAAGCAATCTTAATTAGTGTCCCTCTGAAGGGGAATTAACCGAATAAGATATTGATGGCACCTTCAACCAATCACATTTGTATCCCAATCATATATATATATATATATATATACACACACCTGAGTTGTTGTGTGTGTTCCTGAACTTTGATGTCCACTGTAGCCCATGGCACTCGGATCAGCTGTACATCTCCCCCTTCCCCTACCTCTGCATCCTCTCCCACGGGGGGCACATGGTGCCCGATCTAAATACGACTTCTTCCTTTTCAATTGGCCTCGTTCACATCCCCTTCGGTCGGTGGGATCCTTCACCACCTCAGGATCCTCCTCATCCCAAATTTTCCTTCCACCTTCTTCATTTTCAGGAAGCACAGGGACTCTCCTTGAATAAACTCTTCCAATGCCGGCCAAGAAGTCCTTGCTTAACCTATTGGGTGTCTCTGTCTGTGCCTTTATATGTGTCATCAATTTACGGAGCCTCACCATTCCTTTTGGTACATCAATTCATTATTCATTAACATTACACAAATCTTGTCACAAACACTGTGCATTGCCTCGTACCTCTGGAATCCTATTGGAATTTTACCATATAGAGTTGAAAATGGGTATTTCTCTTTTAGATACTCACGGGGGATATCTTTTCGCCTCCTCCTAAAAAAATACTTCTACGGGACATTAGTCACTTCCTCAACCCAGAATACACAAAGAGAATGTGCACAGAATATACATTGGAACTCGAAGTTGTTGCATTCACATCTAATGCCCATAGAATTCCTATTCAGCGTCATCACAAAATTCTTCTTGCGGGTCCATCTTGGCTGGAATTCCTTCACTAAAATATCATACAAAACCACACCACATGCGGCCGACACTTTCGTTGCGATGTGAGCCATCTCCCTCAATTCTCCATGGAAATCCATAAATATTCCCCTCGTAAACACCTTCTGAAAAATAGGTTCAAAAGGGTGGGTACTAATCTCTCGAGAGTGAAGGTTCATGCTATTAAATGCCGCATCGTGTTTCTCAGAAATCCTCTTGCACACTGCTTGACCGTACCTCTCTACGAACTTTGTCAGGTTGGTGTTTATATTCACAAAACCTTTGTAAAAATTATTCATTCCCTCACTTCGCTGAGTCAAGGACATCCCAACCCAGAAATCAGATTAGAAATACACCGAAACCCAATTCTCTCTCTGGGAAAAAATTTCTAGCATCCACGAATTTGCCTCCAGGTTGTACTTCACCATGATTTCCTTTCACATGCCTTCATACTCTTTGATGGATAATGAATCATGCAATGACACTATAATATCCTTGTATATTTTACTCCAATTGCCCAAACATCCCAAATTCTTTCTGGCACTACGCATTATGTGCTATAAGCACAACGTATGCTTGGAACCGGAAAATACAATGTGAATGGGCTTACTTGACATAAAAAACAAACAAAAATTATGTTATATTGTAATTAAAATACACATCCAACATCATCTGTAATTTGTTTTATAAATACAACAAATGACTTGGGTACCAATGGCTTTGTCCTGGTTGGTAAATATGCATTTCGGATTCATCCCCGTGCACTTCTTCCATGTGTTGAATGCCCAAACGAAGCTTTTGGTATCCTTACTATCAATCAGTGTGCAACCAAAACAAATGCTCCTCCCGTGATGATTAACACCAATAAATAGTGCAAATGGCATCCTGTATGTCTTAGACACAAAGGTGGTGTCAAATGAAATAGTATCACCAAACTCTTTGAACGTAGCCCTACACCTGGAATATACCCAGAACACATTCTTTAGCTTCTGATCAGCATTAACGTTGTATTCCTAAAAGAAATCAGGACTCTCTTCCCTCATTTTCTTGAAGTAAATTTCCATTTCAGCAAATTCACCTTCTTTCATTAGTTCACTTGACTGGAAATAAAGGAAGTTACGCATATCCAACTCTCTAAATGGAATCGAATGGTATCCCTAGTATCTATTGAAAAATATGTTATATATGTGAGGTATGGACATGCCCAAACTACTGAGCTCCAGAATGAGCCTCTAATCAGATAGACTAATTACGCGGTATCTTGGTAAGTGCTTGAAATTCTCTGCTTCCAGTGCATGGTTGTGGCGATGATCAACGGACGAAATCCTCCAGGCCCCGTTGGGCTTCTACCTCGCATTGAAATAGGCACACTGTCTTACATGTTTGTGTGAAACGGCTGGCACTTTTTGAGTGAGATACAAAGGTTCCTGACTTTTGGCATCACATCCAGATTTGAAAGTGGTTATCATAAGCCGAATCCATGACTCGACTACCACTTACACTATAAGCAGGACCCCTTTGCACCCCACACATGTCAGAGTTTCTTATGCTTGCTTGAAATCCCTCTGAATGGGCATATTCATGAATATGAGCTACAAATTCTTCTCCGGTGCCAAAATCCATTACCACAATCGGTTTAGGCACACAAACATCACCCCCATTCTCTTCAGGACTACCACCACCAGCCTGAACCATCCCAGGATCTTCTTGTTCTGTGACCCTAAACAAAATGTTTCCAACAATTCCTTCATCCAATCGATTAGTGACACTACATTATCATCGTTGTACCCAAATTCAGCTTCAACAACATCCGATTTAATACCCACATTGTCCACATTGGCTGCTGGTAAATCAACTAGACGACCACACCCATTGTGAAAATCCCTACCGAAATGGAATTAGAGTACATGTAATAATTAAATTTTATCTAATATTCCAATCTTTCCTTTAAGTTTTTCTGAAAAATATATGTGTATAAAATATAAATAAATATATATATATATATTTAATAATGATACTAATAATAATAATTAAATAAATAAATAAGTAAGAGAAATTACCAAAAAGCAAATATACATAATTATACACACACACATATATATTGTATGACAATAGTAATATTATAAGCAAATGAACAAATAAAAGCAAGAAATTACCATGCAAGGAAAAACTGGCAGCGGATGTGAAAGAAATTATCCAAAGTAATTTTTGGGCAAGTGGTATTACTGGGAAGGAATGAATGGCAGACGTAAGGAGTAGGCTTGAGGTTACAGGATAAAATTTTAGGGTGAGTAGGTGTCAGAACCTACGTTTTATCCAGCATAAATACCGGTGACTTCTTTCTCAAAATCATAGCCTTAAGAAAAATATTCTTACCAAATAACAGTGGTTAAGCAATTAAGTAGAAGCGGCGGTTGTCAAGCCAAGTTTAACTAAGGTGAGTGTTGTATCGCCCTAGCACGAATTGAGTTAAAATCCGAGTTTATGTTTACATATATATATATATATATATATATATATATATAATGTCATCAGAACCTGACTCTCTCGAGCTAAACTCTCCATCTCTCAAACCCCTGATGCTCTCCACCTCTCGAACCCCTGCTGCTCTCCACCTCTTGAACTCCTTCTGCTTTCCACCTCTGGAACCCCTGCTGCTCTCCACCTCTCGAACCCCTGCCAAAATACTACCTCTCGAACCCCTGCCATAATACTACCCTCAAACCCCTACCACAACTCTCCCTCTCAAACCCCTGCCAAAACTCTACCTCTCAAACCCTGCCACAACTCTACCTCTTGAACCCCTACCAAAACTCTACCTCTCGACAGCCACAACTCTACCTCTCGAACCTACTGAATATCCCACCTCTCGAACCCTTACTAAATCCTTTACCCCTCGAACTAATTCCCTGAAACCTTTACCTCTCGAATATGTACCCCTCGAACCTTACCCCTAGAATATGTACTACTGAAACCTTTACCTATCGAACCTTACCCCTCAAACTAGTACCACTGAAACCTTTACCTCGAACTAGTATCACTGAAACCTTTACCTCTCGAACCTTACCCCTCGAACTAGTATCATTGAAACCTTTACCTCTCGAACCTTACCCCTCGAACTAGTACTACTGAAACCTTTACCTCTCAAACCTTACCCTTCGAACTAGTACCACTGAAACCTTTACCTCTCGAACTGTACCCCTCGAACCTTACCCCTCAAACTAGTATCACCGAAACCTTTACCTCTCGAACCTTACCCCTCGAACCTTACCCCTCAAACTAGTACTACTGAAACCTTTACCTCTCAAACTGTATCCCTCGAACCTTACCCCTCGAACTAGTACTACTGAAACCTTTACCTCTCGAACTAGTGCCACTCGAACCTTAACTCTTGAACCTCACCATCTGAACTTATACCTTTAGAATCTCTTCAACTGAACCTCACCACTCGAACAGATACCATTTACCACTCGAACCAGTACCACCTGATACCCATACCACTAGAACCTTCTCCACTTGAGTTCTTTGCTCGAACCTCCTACCCAACTACTCGAACTGTAAGTACTCGAACCCCTAATACTCGAACCGTTTTACTCGATACTCTAGCCATGAGAGAGAGATATGACGATTACACTCAAATGATGGTATTTACTAACTGTTGAATTAAGTGTGTATTTTATCATACTGTACTAGATTATTATGAATCTGAACTCCTGAACTGCTCTGATATTTTTTGTGAAAGACCAGCTTGTACTTTATCTTGCCGTGTCAAACTTGAATCATATACTGCTCTGATGACCGGCTTGAACTTTATCCTGCCGTGTCAAACTTAAATTACCTGCAACCTGATTACCTGTTTGTAAATTTCGGGGGCCCCGACGCGATTGTAGTTTGGTCAAAGTTGGCGGGGAACGGTACTTACCAGACCATCTGATTAGACCGGCTACACATGGAGTTTGGTATGCTAACATAACCACATAACTGATACGAGCTCATAACTGAACACCGACGTGAATGGGAAAGTGAATTCTGAACTGATAGCCTTCGAGCATCACTGATTGGGTTATGTCGTGTATGTTAGTCACAGTTGCCATATAGGCACTTGGCAGCAACTCGGCATTAAGCACCCGTATCCTTTTACTATGTGCTAGGACATACGTGGCTAGTTGTTAATTGTTAATTGTTATTCTGTGATCACTAAAACTCAACTGGGTAAATACCGGCGATGGAACCTCACTAAGCAAGGAGCTTACCCTAGTTAAAGAACCCTTTTTCAGGTGAAGAAGAACCATAAGAGAAAAGTGCTTGATGTCTTTACTTCTTTGAGAAAGATCCTGGCTACTTGAATTTTAATGTGAACTTTGATGTTGTAACGTTTAAGAGAAACTTTTATTTGACATTTGTAATAAATACTTTTCACTGTAATAGTAAAGTAGGTTTTTACATTGCTTAAAATGCTTCCGCATAAACTTTAATTGCTCGTTAATATCGGCCCTTTCGCTAGCACGCTCAAACCCGACCCGATACTTGCATTGAAGTTTGGGGGTGTTATACCCATTTCCTCCAGGAACTTGTATTCCGCTAACTACTGGCCCCAATTGTTGAACAAATACATCCTCTACTTTATCTGCAATTTCATCAGTCACGACATTTAAGTCAAATCCGAGGAATTCACAAGCATTGCAACTAATGGAATTAGCACCCACCCTATGCACAATTTCAACGTTGAGGTCGAAAGGCAATTATATAGACATCTGCAACAACACATTCCACACTTGGGTTCAAAAATAACATATTGCAAACTAAAGAGCAGGCCTGCCAATAACTATATGCAATCAAAAGACATGCGAAGTTGTCACCTTTCATACCCGCCTACATATGAGCACACATAGCCAAAGAAAGGCAATCAAATCTCCTAGATTATCAAAACAACGAAATGGGGGAGACGCGGACAGTGATTAGGGAAATGTGGATTACCAAAAATCTGGGATATATTTCAAAATCAAGAGAATGTTGATTACAAAATTCATAATCTAGAGGATGTTGGATAGATATTAGAAAATGCTGAAGGCCTTGGGTCTGACAGCGAGAGAGTTTAAAATGTGGAGCAAAGGATGTCGGGGAATAGGTTGTTCTCGAATCTCGGAACAAGCTTCGACAGGAAGCTTTGGATGTTTGTCCCCCCCCCCTTTTCCCGATTTCAGAGCATGAAATCACGCAAAAAGGAGGAGATGAGTGAGAGCGCAACACATGGGGTAGGGGGATAGACGATCCTGGAGTTTTTTTTTTATAATTCTCGCATAAGTCTATTACTCCCTCTACCCCTCGCCCCTCTTTAAAATAGCACACTTTTTTAATAAAAAAAGTGAGGAATCCGTCTCTTGAAAGAAGGTCTTTCCATAAGCTATAGAAAGACCAAGGTTTAAAGTGAAAATTAAAAGAAAAGAAGATAAAAATTTTGGGTTGCATGAATCGAGTTATAAACTTTATAACCGTTTCATAATAATTTTTTAATATTTCAACTAAGACCTTTTACCTTTTATTATTCCAATTAAACTCTATCTTTCCATAAGCCTATGGAAAAACAGTCTTTCCCAAGATTTTGCTAAAATTGGTTAGTGAATGTTAAATTGGGAGTGTAAAAAAGCAAAATAGAGAGGTGAAGATAATATAGAATTTGCAAAAGGGGAAAAAGTTAAAATAAAAAAAATGAATCATCTGAAAATGGAAAGTGAGTTATTATAAGAGGATCGGAGGGAGTACTCCTTCTGTATGTTTGGCATTCTAATTTTACGAGTTATGTTTTTATAAGTTGAAATATGGGGAGTGAATTGAGTGAAGAGAGTAAATTTTTTTTATGAATAATTGAGAATGATTCATTTTTTTACCATAAGAGGAAATGTGACAATCTTAGACAAACATACAAACATATAAAGTGTGTCAAACTTAACAAAATAGAGTGAGTAATACTTGGTACAGTGTGATGCATGGAATTCCTTCCAAACCACCATAATATCTGGAATTGTTATAGTGTTCCACGCAAGCTCCTTAACACCTGCAGAACAAGGTCTCGGGGAGTTCTCGGAATCTTCCTTTGTTGCCTAAGTTAGTGTGAGAGTAGTATATGAATAATCTTTACAAAAAATGATTTTACCTGTTTTGCTACTCAGATTACCTATTTATAGCTGGTGTATTTTTCAATCCTTATGAATCATGGACCATGTTTCTAGAATATGGTTTTAGTGGCATGGTTATAGGTGAGAATCATCCCCTCTTCTAGGTTCGCTTAGGATGGTTCACTATAAACGAGGTGATGATCTTAACAAAGTACCCTTTCTTGTCTAGTGAACAGTTCTTTAGTTGGTTTGCTAGGATTGGGGCATTATTTTTATTCTGAACTTTGCGTCATTAAAGGGGGTATATATCATAAGCCTCCCCCTAATCGAGGAGTCACTGCAAAGTTAATGGTCAAATTTGAAGTTGGGATAAAGGATAATTAATCATTACTTAAGGAATATTAAATGTGCATTAAGGGGTTAATAATTGACAGTGGGGTGCGCATTGGCTCCTTGGGTAAAGAGAATTGGGAATCTGTAATAATTATCCTTCTACAAGGTTATACACTTCATATAAAGAGAAATTAGTAGAGTTTAGTTGTACCTTCGTTTAAATAGTTTTTCAACTTAAGTTTTAGGCTTTTTTCATTAGGTAATAATTTTTTACCTTCACCTAGTATAGAAATGGAAAGTTGCAGTATTTTGACTTTAAGCGTATTTTAAGGGAACACTACCCTTTCCTATCTTCTTGTAAGGTTATACTCCCTTCTTTTAATGATATTATAATGCAACCACCTGTGGGCATGATTAGTGTTTACGAGTCTCAATTTCAATATGGTATAACTTTTCCTATTCCTAAGTACTTGTTATATGTGTTGGATTTACATAAGATTGCTTTTGCCCAATTGCACCCACATGGGGTAGCAATGTTAACTAGTTTTGAGCGGATATGTTGTAAGATCGATATTGATTTTAGCCCTATTGTTTTCTGCCTACTATAAGTTAGATTGGGTCCATGAAACCCAGCTCTGGGTGACCTTTAAGTTAAAGAGTTTGGCAGTTGATATTGTTTGGTGTTTTTCTGATATGTGTGAAGGATAGGAGGCCAGTTATCTTTTTATTGCTTGTAGAGATTCTACCATAATGCCCTCTTGGAATGACAGTGTATCTTTAGGTCAAGAAGTGATGTGGGAGGTACACTGGGTCCTTTTAATGAAATACGTGCTCATACGTTAGTGGTTAGGAACCTACAGACTGGGAATTTATGGTCTTTTGCATTTTAAACTTATATAGGGAAGTATAGTGACTTATGTTTTATTTTTGTTATTGTTTTCTATTATGTTCGGGGGATGGTTTTCTTGTTGATCAAGGAATGGGTGTGTTTCTATTAAGGACCTAGTGGTTTTTCTCTTAAAGTTGCTCGGATGGTGTTAGAGCTGAAAAGGCTACGCACATTGTGGGAGGAAAAGAAATCCCTAATTTTTGCAATTCGTCAGGAAGTGGGGGTTATAGAAGAGGGTAGGTCTAATGGAAATTAATAATGTGGGTGATAGGTTGGTTCTCGGAGCGGGTTCTAGAGTGGCCTAGCTTCATAATTTGTAATCTACTATCGGGGTTGGAACTTATTACTCTATAATTTTCTATTTTGAATGTTTGATTATCTTTGCAAAAATAATATTTTGGACTTTCCATATGTGTGGTTGATGTGCTTCATTATGCGTGTGTTAACTGTTGCATTCGGAATAATAATTGGCTTATTTTATATGTTGGATTGCTAATATTAGTTGAGTTTACATGACAAGGGGTTTAGACGGCCATTTTTGGTTTTCTTGTCTAAATCCTGCGTTTTGTAGACTTATTGGTACTAATGGACATCTTGTATCCATGGGCACCTAGATCTTCCTTTGTGATCATCCTTAGTAGGTCGCTCGGGGGTACTTTTCGACTACAAGAAATCTCAAAACAGACTAACAGTTCATCCATAGCGAAGGAAACAAGTTCAGCCGGTCAAAGCATAAACGGGTCGGCGTGCACCGCTCATTGGTGGTCCCAAGCAAGGCACTAACGGCCCGCACTAGATGACGTAGCCTGCACCAAGGATCTCTTACACGATTTGTGCCAAGGTCCAGTTCAGACCGTGCCAATATCAATTTACCGTTTTCAATCCAAAATGGCTAAGTAAGGGCGTGGACCGTCCCATTTTTGATGGCCCGCATCGTTTCAAGTGGAAACTGTCAAAACCAGCTAGTGGGATGTGAAGAATTAAGCGGTCCGCACTAAAATACTGAGAAAAATGAGGATTCTAATGATGGCCTGTGCCAAACGACACGACCCATGGATCAAAAGTGCAAAAATGACTATCCTAATGACGGGTCATGCCAGAAGCCACAGACAGCACTGGACATGACCCTCAGAAGATGCCACAACCTGCACCATGAAGGAGGCATGGCTCGTGCAAGATCCTACAGCCTGCACCAGTACGAATCAAATGGGCTGTGCCAGATCCGGCGCCCGCACTGGGACAAGCCTTATGAGCAGCGCTAACCGCACCATCTATGGCGGTCCGCGCCAGTGGCAGCTGAACTAGGGTTTTACCCATTTTTGGCTTATTTTGGGCCTATTTTTAGGCCCAATCCCCTACTACTATGTATAGTGTCTTAGTCTACCAGGGTTTCATACTTTTCATACTCTTTTAGTCCAAGTCTTGTAATTTGGAGAGCATCATAGAGAGAGAAACACTCTCTCTTCTTTCTTTCTTTCCTTTTTATTTTACTTTGATCCTATGATGTGGAATTCAAATCTATATTTGAATTCCATATCTAGGGAGTAGTTTCCATAGCTTGGGGATAATTGTATTCATGTGTGATTTATGTTTTTGTGAGATTCATAGTTCATCATAATTATTGTGCTTGTGATATTATCATGGCTTGTTCTCTTGAATGTTATAATTGCATGAATGATACACTCCATCAGCGCACACTCTAGTCTACATTCATGTTGGTACTAATATTAATACCCCCCGGAGAAGAGAAACCTCGAATGTGATATGGGTAGCACGTGAGTGTGTGCACGTACGTCTTTTTTGAGTTTTACTGTTACATTGCCAGCACACCAGTCTTTGCTGAATATTTGGAGTAGTCTGAAGGGTTGCGAGTAGAGATAGCGAAAAGTAGTAAGCCATGGTTGTAAGAGGTCCCAGTGTCATAGATAAGGTGCCTTCATTTGCCTCGTTTATAGGCATAGGGAGTAGAGCATCCATGGTAGAGTGCTCGGGACGTAATTGTACGGGGGATAAATAGACCTATAACAATAGTCAGACCTTGTTCTACTCCTCTAATTACAGAGGCGGTGCCGATGGTAGATTGCAAGAGCACCCAACATGACAGGTACGTGGAAGTGCTGACCATCGACCACACCACTGTTATGGTACTAGATTAGGTTGTTGAAATCTCACATGTAAATGAATCGATGATCAAAACATTAAATCAATCATGTTATGCAATCATTCCCCGAGTGTCTAGCTAATATATTTTACGTGCTTTTACTTTCATGTTCTTAATTGCTAGTTGAAAAACCAAAAGCCCTTCCCCCCTTTTGTTTACCATACTATCTATTCCTAGAAATATGTACGGGTTGACAACCCAAACGTGGTTGTGTTTAATTGACAGTTAGGTACTAGCATCTCTGTGGACATACCCAGGGTTTACCCCTAACTACCCTATTGGTAGCATTGTAGTGAGTTGGGTGCTGAATATAAATTTTAAATTTGACCTCCTTTGATCCAACACCTTCGTTCAGTTTTAACGACGCCGGGTGGAGGTGGGTCAGTGGTTTATTCTAAGTATGCTAAAACCTTCATAGGTTTCTAGAAGTAGAAATAGTATATGACTCCTCGTGGTCATATGAGATATGATCTCGCTAACTAACTAGATTTGACATATGATAAACACATTGCTAAATATGGTAAAACCTTAAAGGTTTATCGGTTCATTCTTGGGGGTCTAAAGGTATAGAGTCTCAATTTTCTAGAGGCTATCAATAATGTTATCCTTATTCCCTATGCCCAAGTTATCTCTATATAAGGATAGTTGTATTAGATGTTTTAATCAATTGTAGTTTGTGTGTTCTTGTGTTGGGATAATTTACCCTCTATATTTGTTCTAGTTTTTTGTGTGTGTTGTTGGTAAGGTAGTTATGAATGTGTATAAGTTGTAATCTTCTTCTAGAGAGTATGGTATGGATTACTGATTGTTTCAGTAACATGCCTCAGGGGTTTTATTGGCTTATTGGTAATCCATCATGGACAGGTTACTTAAAGGTATTATGTATGTTGTCAGTGACGTAAATTGGGGTAGCATCCTCTACTGAATTTTCTAAGGAAGCTCATATGAGCTTGTAAGTGTATTTTTAAATTTGTTATTTTCCCAAAATCTAGGATGTATAACTAACATGTTAATCTTTGTTTTGTAGGATTTGCGATTAGAATTAGAAAACTTGGGACGGGGGTTAATGGTGTTCTACACTTGCTCTGCCCTATCTATATGGGGGTCAGGGAATACTTAGGTAAGAAGATTCCTAGGCTTGCCTTGGCTTGGCTCTTGAGGACTACTAGGATACATAGTCGCGAAGATACTTGACAAGTTGCAAGCGTCCGTTCAACTATGTGATAATGGGGTATAGTATACCATTGGTGTGAAGAGTGCCTACACGATATACTTTCCCACTTTCAGATTGGGTGGCCTTGTTGCAGTGCTTTATACGTGACACTATGGTTGCCTCCACCATAGCTTCCTAGTTATTGCACATATGACAGCCTATGTAACTGCACTAGGCAGGGTTGGCTCCCAGCGTCATTTCTTGCTTTTTTTTGCTATATCTTTAGCAATATGTTTTACTGCTATTAAATTTGCTAAATGTTTGACCTAGTTTATACTACAAACATGGAAGAATATAGTCTATCTTTCTTCTCTTCTCAGGGTTTTACAGGTTCTATATAAAGCTTTTGAGGCTTATGTATATTGTATTGCATGTGTAATTTATGTAAGAGCATTGCTCATTGTTTTTTATTCATGCATATGGAAATCTTAGTTCCATTTCTAGTTGGACATTTTACTTCTACATCCTTTGGTGGGTAGACATATTCTACTTATTAATATCACTTTAAAATGCACGAGGTGGTTGTTCATAATTTACATTCCTGGATGTAAACGTACATTAGTTACGATGATGTAATGTTGCGATGTATTGATGTTGTATGAGTAAAATTGGTTTGCTTAGTCGATTTCATCAAATCTTTCTAGTTTGAGGTTTTCCAATTTGCCTTGGTTCGTTTTGTCACTTTTGTCAATCCTACCTGTTTGAGGCGTTCCTGGCTCATCTTACAAAACTTTATGTTTTGCTAATGGCAGATCATGTAGCTGGTCTTCTTTTCCATTTCACTCTAATCCCTTATGTTCGAGACTTTCCAGTTTACCTTTATCAAGGTTTTCAAGCTTGTATTGTTGTTGCGTTCACCGACCAAGTGTTTATGGTGGCTAATTGTCATATGTTATCTTTGATTGCTCATTATATTATGTCTTGCTAATATATACGAATTATTTTAAGTTTATTGTTTCTTCTCTTTTAATATGAAATCTGGTATCTTCCAAATACCAAGAAGGCATGAAAAAATAATATTATCCACGTAGTCGATGCCAGTGATGCGGGGAATTTTTTTAGACCACCATTATATCTGAAATTGGTAGAGTGTTCCATGCAAGCTCATTGACATCTACAGAACAAGGTCCCAGGACTTCCCGGTATCTTCCTTTAATTCCTAAGTTAGTGTATGACTAGTATATGAATAATCTCTGGAAAAATATTGTTACCTATTCTGCTGCTCGGTTCACCTATTTATGGCTGATATATTCCGCAATCCTTGCGGATCATGGACCATGTTTCTAGATCATGGCTTTAGTGGCATGGTTATAGGTGAAAAGAATCCCCTCTTCTAGGTTCGTTCACTACAACAAACATGACTTTTTACCTCGATTTTAAGAGACTTTTTACCTCGGTTTTTTGAATAAAAAAACCAAGGTAAATAGTGGTGGAGTAAAAATTCTACTTTTTACTGCGGTTCAAAAGGAGGTAAAAGGTATTTTTTACCTCATTTTTTAACAAAAAAACTGAGGTAAAAATTTATTTAACCGAAACCATGACTGACTATAGTTCGACGTCAGTTGGCTATGTTATGACTTACGATGAAAATTAAGACAAAATTTGATCAAATTGAATGCCCAAGCAACGTCTCTCTATATAAATACACTTTGGTTGGCCAACTCAAATGCATGAGCAAGGTTGGTCATTTTCATCGATGTTTATCATTGTCATTGACGACATAGGTCTTCCATAAAATTGACCGACGTCGATTGTATGAACATGTGGTGTCGACCTGCACGATATTGGTGTTTTAGCTCAATGACGTCGATGACTTAGATATATTATCGTATTTTAGGCTCGATTTCATGGTTAATTAATATTTGATGCCACAAATATTGCATAAATGTCACACTATTTATTTGATGTTCAATTCATATGAAATAGAAGCACTTGACACAACCACCACGTCAATAACATACTACAAACTTAAAATTCAAACTATTAGTATAAAATAAAAAAAACGTGATATAAACTATTAGTGGTATTCAGTCTCCACATCATAATCTCTTTACAACGTTAACAATAGTAAATGACAAGTCCATTCATCTATACATCGAAAGTGCATTGATAATTGTCCTTGTCTTGCACTAAAGCTGCACACAAACCATAGTTTATGTTAGAAATGAGCGGTACCCAAATTAACTATACACCAATTAATAATACTAATACAAGAATAATACTTCGTGAAAGTAAAAGTTACCATTATTGTCCTCATTCGAGTTGAGGTGGTTCAGCAAACTCAATTTTGGTGCATCCTTTTATTTTTCATATAACAATGTCCACTAATGTTAGACATAGCATGAATTGGTTATCTAAAGTAAAAAAAAAAAGTGATTTCATCATTATACATGTGATGTTGGTCAGGCATATTTTTTCCATCGCATGTACTGACAGACCGACCTACGTCGTGCATTCATACTATGTTTTTGCAAAGATGACATTATTGCCTAGAATCAACCTTAATCTATTCCTAACACTTATCATTGGTTATACATAACATTATTTCGACAAAATCTACACTATACACTAGATAACATTTAACACAATTATATCAATTCATGAAGACATTAAATATTTCATACATTCATAATAAAAACTAAGATATCAATCAAAAGAAATGAAATTTGAACATGTAATGGATGAAAACAACTTTATTTTGCATCCGGATATGCTCCGCCTTCTAGTACTTGTAGTTGCTTGAATCCAGTTGTCTAATATGGCTTGAATGGAAAGTTGGGAGAATGTGTTTTGGGTGGGATAGTTGAAGGAGATAGGAGATGGAACATTTTTACATTGGAAATGAGTTGAGATAGGAATATTTGGTATTTTAGCAGATTTGGGGCGCCCAAATTTTGCTTTCCTACTATTGGAAACCGTGGGTGCCTAAATTTTTGTTCCTGTTAACCTTTTCGGGATTAAACCAATAAGGAACTGACGTCAGTTGGGATGTCGGTAACTTGGAGTTGTTATGCAGCCCATTGATGTGTCCATTTAATGTGCATAATTTAGTACTTTTTGGGATCACTTTTGTGCTCTTTTGTTATCAAGAGCTTGTGTTTTACCTTGAAAATTCTCTTAGGAGATGTAAGATCGACTTTACACTTTTTTACCTCTTCTAAGTAGATTTTGCGTGACAAAGGAAGAACATGGAGACTTGAAGACTGGAGGCCATTGAAGATCACCTTTTGAAGACTTGCTTCAAAGATTTGAAGACTTGAAGAATGAGAGGAATTATGGTGAAGAAGAGTGCTTTCTTCAAGAAGAAGAAAAGAAGACATGATTATGTTCTGGCACCCATCGAGAGTTACGACGAATCCGTTGCAAGTCGCGATGCAAAGGTGGCCAGAACACAACATTATCCTTTTTGTACTATAAATATCATTCTCTTTCCTCTCTTTCATAACTCTTCTTCAACCCAAATTTGGTACCATTCTAACCCTAGTTTTCCACCATTTTCATCTTTCATTTCTCTTGTTTTATGTTTGGTTTGTTAGCATTTATTAGTATGAACTCTAGTAGCTAAATCTAGTTTTTGGGAGAAATTAACCAAGGCTTCCAAGTCCATGTCTTAAGAACAATTTGTAGCCTATTTAATACTCTTACTATTTTGCATTTATGGAGCATTTGTTAATGTCATTAATGTTCTTGAAAGCTTGAGTATATAAAGTACTTGTATGATATGCTTGTTAGGGTTTGGGGAAATGGGTTGATTTCCCCTTTTCTTGATAGGAAATCCAAGAGTATGATTTAGAGCTTCACAATGACGTTCATGTGTTGATAATTGCTAGATGAATGTGATAATGTTGAACTCATTGTCATGTTTATTGTAGGTAGCAAATGAGATAAGTCTATGAATGTCGATCGTTCTTGACTAATCTTGTATAAATTCATGAATTGGTTAAATGCTTAGACACGGTGTAGTGTTTATAAGTGTGTCCAAGCTTGTTGATTCTTCATACTCAATACAATAAATGGGATACTTTTAGTCATGTTTCGACTAAGGGAGTCATTGGTGAGGTTTGAAAAGAGATGTCGAATTCACTCTTGCAAACTACTATCTAAAGGATAGAAGTTTAGTCTTCACATCAAGTAGTGAAAGTACTAAATAGGTTGCATATTCAATGATGGATAAGAGGCTTGGAAGTGGAAGTCAATTTCGCCCAAGGTTCCGTTAATTGTTGGTTTAATCACCGTTTTAGTTGTTGTTGCATGCTTTTCATATTTTACCTTGCTTGATTAGTTAACTTGTTTTTCATTTTATAATTTAGGACAAAAACAAACCAACCCCCCCCCTTTTACATACTTTTATGTATATCTATGTATGCTTATATCTAGTATATTTTCTCCTATATATGTTTATACACTTGGAATGATCCATTTTCTCGTGGAAGGCCCCGACTTTCCATTATCTACTTAATTGTAGATAGGAATCATAAGGGCTTAAAAATATAACTTTGAGAGGTACGGTGACGACCTCCCAAATTTTGGTGCCGCTGCCGGGGAAGAGGCGTTTATTTTTAAGTGATTGGGCATATCATGTGTGATTACATGCTAGTTAAAAATATTTGTTAGTTTTTTAAAATTTCTTAGTGGACTTGCCTTTTTCACTTGGCTTGGAGACGTATTGTTTGAGGTCTTGGTATATGGTTCGTACGCGATCCTCTTCACAAGAACCCCTACACTATGACCCCGAGTTAGAGTTGAATTTGAGATGGGCTAGGAGGCCTTCTTTGGAAAGTGTGAATAACACCCCTCATAGTGACCATTTTGTGGATACTCATACTTCTATGGAGCATTAACACGAGCACGAAGATGAGCATCCGGGAGGAGGGCCTTAACATCCTTCACTCCAAGGGAGAGGTCCTCCTATCCAAGGAAGGGAGATTTCCTTGGGGCAAGCCTTGTTGAGGGACATTATGGCTCCCAACCTTGATCAACAATCGATATGCATTGAGTATCCTTTTATTGGACCAAATGGGCACTTCGAGCAAAAGACTGGGTTCATAAACATGCTACCTATCTTCCTTGGTAGGCAAGGGGAGAATGCAAACAATCACCTCACCGAGTTCTATTTTTTGTGTGGTGGTGTAGTCTCCCATGGCGTACATGAAGAATTTTACAAGTTTAAGGAATTCCCATTCACATTGAGGGATGGTGAAAGAGATTAGCTCCACTACCTACCACCCAAGAGCATCAAAAGCTGGCTTGACATGAAGATAAAATTTCTAGCGAAGTACTTCCCGACCTCGAAGTCCTCCACTTTGAAGAAGGACATAAGAAACATCCTCTAATGACACACAGAATCTCTCTTCAACTATTGGGAGAGGTTCAAGAAGCTTCTTGCAAGTTGTCCTTACCATGACTATTCAGAGGGAAATTTAGTCTACTATTTCTACAATGGTCTTCTTGATGAGGACCAAAGATTAGTGAGGAGTTATTGTGGTGGTACCCTTAGGATCAAGACTTCATCGGAAGCTATGCAATTATACGAGGAGCTAGCAGAGGAGTCAAGAAACATTAGCTCGAGGGCTTATTTGAGAAGGAGAAATCCAATGCCCACAAGTGACCCTTCATGTAGTGGAAATATTAAGGACCAAGTCTTGGCCCTTTCTTCTATGGTGAAACCCTTGATGACCAACCCTGGAAATGTGCCACATGTAAATCATGTGAAATTTGTTACTTGGCGCATCCTACAGATGCTTGCCCTACTTTGCAAGATGATTATGTCAAGGAGGTGAGTGCCATGGGGTATCAAGGTAACCAAGGCTACCAAGGCAACCAAAACTACCAAGGTGCACAATGGTATCAAAGAAATGAAGGGTACTAAGGTGGCCAAGGCTACCGAAACCGGATGTACTATTCTAGTAATCGTGATAACCCAAACCTCTGGTATGGAAACCCTCAAGGAGGCCAAAACCCTCAACCGTATCAGCCTCTTTAAAAACAAATATAGGCCACCTCAACAACAATTTCAAAGGCTCTAAGGTAAGCCCTGCTACCAAGGGGAGAGCTCGGGGTTAACAAAAGATAAGGTGATGCAAGCTATTCACCGGTTGAGCATGTGCGCAAGGAAAGGCAAAAATTCCAAGATTAAGCCAAGGCAAGCATCAAGAACTTGGAAACTCAAGTGAGCCAAATAGCTCAAGTGGTGAATCGGATGGAGGCCCGGGAAAAGGGTAAACTACCCTCCCAACTGGAGATCAACCCTCGATAAAATGCTAGTGCTATCGATTTGAAAAGTGGTAAAGAGGTTGCCAATTCCCCGGGTGATGAAATTGTTGAAAATGAGCCTATAAGGGTTGAAGTGTTTGAGAAAAAGGTTGAAGAAGAGGCCTAGAATTTGTCCTAGGAAAAAGAAAGGATGGAGAAGGAGAAGGAAGATGAGGTTATTGTTGAGAAGTTAACCTCTATTCTGGAACCTTCATCCCATCCTCACAAAAAGGAAAAAATGGTGGAGATTCCTCCATATGTACCGGAACCACGGTTTCCGAAAGCTTTGAAAGACAAGAGGAGGAAGGAAGACAACAAAGACATCTACGAAGTCTTTCATAGATGTGAGGTAAATATCCCACTCTTGAATGCGATTGAAAAAATTCCTAGATATGCTAAATTTCCTAAGGAGTTATTTGTTGTGAATAGAAAAAAAGAGCCAAGAATAAGTTAGAAAATGGGAAAAATGAGCATGTTTCAGCCTTGTGTCAAAAAGAGCTACCCCCTAAGTGTAGTGATCCAGGCATGTTCACAATCCCTTGCATGACAGGAAATACACTTTTTGAAAAAGTCATGCTTGATCTAGGTTCATCGATAAATGTGACTCCGTACTCTTTGTATGAAAGCCTCAACTTGGGTACGTGCACAAAATCGGGGTGGTAATCCAATTAGCCGATCGTTCTAGTGCATACCCTAAGGGTATTGTCAAGGACGTGTTTGTTAAGATGGATTCCTTAGTTTTCCCCGCATATTTTTATGTCCTTGACATGGAGCATGATAAACATGCCTCCCCAATTTTATTGGAAAGGCCATTTCTGAAAACTTCTAGGACAATGATTAATGTCTATAAGGGTACCCTCACCATGGAATTTGATGGAATAAAAGTAGAGTTTAACATAAATGACTCTATGAAGTATCCTAGTGAAGAATATGCTTGCCATGCCTTAGATGTTGTTGAAGATGTTGTGCAAGATGTTTTTGAGCTAAGTGGTGATGATTCCTTGTCATTTGCTTTGCAATGTGATAGTGATGATGCATACAATGAATATTCTATAAGCACTAACTTGAAGGAAAGCTTTGAGGACTTTAACTTTCTTGAATAAAAGAAACCAGGGCTCTCAAACCCTCCTCCTCTACTCTTAGAGGAACTCAAGGAACCAGAATTCCTTCCATCACTTGTGAAGGCTTAGGTGATATGAGATTAAGCCTTTTCCAAAGGACCTCAAGTATGCATTTCTTGGGAAAGGAGAGATACTCCTGGTTATCTTGTCAAGAAAACTCACCCAAGAACAAGAAGAAAAGTTGATGGTGGTGTTACGGGAGAATAAAGATGCAATTAGGTGGACTATTTCTGACATCAAAGGCATAATTCTATCCACTTGCATGCATAAAATTTTGTTGGAGAAAGATGCAAGACCCATGCGACAACCCCAACACCGGTTGAACCCACCTATGATTGGGGTGGTAAAGGTGGAGATCCCCAAGTTGCTCCAAGCGGGTATGATTTATCCAATATCGGACAGTAAGTGGGTGAGCCCAACTCAAGTGGTACCCAAGAAGAGTGGGGTGATAGTAGTCGAGAATGAGAGGGGTGAATGGTGCCCACTCGAGTCAAAAATGGGTGGCGCGTTTGCATTGACTACCGAAGGCTAAATGCAGAGACCAGAAAGGATCACTTCCCTTTGCCATTCATTAATCAAATTCTCAAAAGGTTAGTAAGCCACCCCTTCTATTGCTTTTTGGATAGGTACTCGGGTTTTTTCAAGTAGCCATTTCCCCAGAAGACCAAGAAAAGACCACCTTCATGTGCCCCTTTGGTATGTTTGCTTACCAGCATATTCCTTTTGGGCTATGTAACACCCCTGCGACCTTCCAAGGTGTATGGTAAGCATTTTCTCAGAATTTTTTGAAAATTTTGTTGAGTTATTCATGGAAGTTTCACCGTTCATGGTAATTCTTTTGACAGCTATTTAGCGAATTTGGCACAAGTTCTTAAACGTTGCATTAATACTAATCTTGTGTTAAATTATGAGAAGTGTCATTTTATAGTAGAGCAAGGCATTGTCTTAGGCCATGTTGTCTCCTTGAAGGGTATTGAGGTTGACAAGGAAAACATAGGCACGATTCAAACTTTGCCTTATCATGCTTATGTGCGTGAAGTGTGCTCTATTCTTGGCCATACAGGATTTTACCGTTGGTTCATATAGGAATTTTGAAAGATAAAACCTCCTTTATGCAATTTATTGCAAAAAGAGGTGGAATTTTTTATGGATGAGGGTTGTAATACATTGAAGGAAAGGTTAGTGTCGGTTCATATCATACAACCCTCGGATTGGTCTTTTCCTTTTGAGATCATGTGCGATGCTTGCAATTACACCATTGGAGTGGTGCTTGGTCAAAGGGTGGGGAGAGTGCCTCACGCCATCTTCTATGCATCCATGTCTCTCAATGAGGCCCAAAGAAACTACGCCACCACTGAAAATGAGTTACTAGTGGTTGTATTTTCTTTGGAAATTTTTTGATCTTACTTTCTTGGTACAAAAGTTATTGTGTACATTGACCATGTAGTGATTTGTCATTTAATGACAAAGAAAGAGTTCAAGCCAAGATTGATAAGGTGGATCCTTCTTTTGAGCGAATTTGAGTTGGAGGTGCGAGACAAGAAGGGCGTAGAGAACCTTGTGGCCGATCATTTGAGTTGATTGACTCCATGCCAAGACATTGAGGTAAATTCCTCATTGAAGGGGAAACTATGGGAGGAGTTCCCCGATGAACCATTGTTCACAGTTAGGGACCTCCAATCGTGGTATGCTGACATTGTAAATTTCCATGTCATCGGTAAATTCCCTTCTCATTTTTCTAAGGCCCAAAAGGATAAATTGAAGAGTGATGCTAAATATTATGTGTGGGATGATCCTTTTTTTTGGAGACATTGTGCAGGTCAATTTGTTAGGAGATGTATCCCCGATAATTAAGTACACTCAATTCTTAAATATTTTCATTCTCGTGCATGTGGCGGTCATTTTGGAACAAAGAGGACTGCTAGAAAGGTCTTAGAAAGTGGCTTTTATTGTCCTATATTGAGTAAGCATGCATATACCTTTTGAAAATCTTGTGATGAATGCCAGAGAGTAGGAAATATCTCCTCTAAGAATGAAATGCTCCAACAGCCTATTTTGTATTGTGTAATCTTTGATGTTTGGGGTATTGACTTTATGGGACCTTTTCCTAATTCTTGTGGCTTTACATATATTCTTCTTTCTGTTGATTATGCATCGAAGTGGGTTGAAGAAAAACTCACTCAAACTGACGATTCTAAAGTGGTTGAAGAATTCTTGAAAGATAACATTTTCTCTTGGTTTGGGGTATCCTGAGCCTTGATTAATGACCATGGCACCCATTTTTGCAATGGGGCCATAGATGCACTCTTGAAGAAATATGGCATCACTCATAAGATATCCACCACCTATCACCCACAAACCAATGGGCAAGCCGAAGTTTCCAATTGGGAAATCAAGTCCATCCTTCAAAAAATGGTTAACCCTAACCGGAAGGATTGGAGTTCCCGGTTGAAAGATGCCTTATGGGCATGTAGGACAGCTTACAAGACATCGATCGGTATGTCACCATACCGGCTAGTGTTCCGTAAGCCATGTCACTTACCGGTGGAAATTCAACATAAGGCTTATTCGTCAGTCAAAGAATTCAACCTTGATATAGATGAGGCTGGCTTGCATAGGCAGCTACAATTAGATGAACTAGATAAGATCCGGAGAGAGTCCTATGAAAATGCCAAAATCTATAAGGAGAAGACAAAGGCGTGGCATGACAATATGATCATTAGGAAGGAATTTGATGTGGGGTCAAAAGGTTCTCCTATTTCAATCATGCCTTCACCTATTTCCCGGTAAGTTAAAGTCTTAATGGATCGGTCCTTTTGAGGTGGTGAAGGCATTCTCGCATGGTGTGGTGGAAATCTTAGATCGAGCTAAGTCCAATACAGTCAAAGTCAATGGACAACATTTGAAACCTTACCACAAGAATTTTGTGCTAGAGAAGGGTGAGAATGTTGATATCCTTGATCCGATTTGTGAGTAAGCTCCAAGAAAGGGGAGTGAGTCATGCTGATGATGTGAAATATACTTGGTTTTGATCATCTAGATTGTCATTCATGATTTTCTGTTGATGTTGTTTGGTTTTGGGTTTTTGACGTTAGTTTCATTGTTTTGCTTTGTGCTTTTCACGGTTTGTTTTTCCATGGTTTTGTAGCAATTTGAACCCAAGGCATTGGATGGATGAAGGGAGAAATACTTGGAGTCAAGAAGGACAAGCTTGAGCAAGGAATGAGTTTGAAAATTTTTCTAAGTTCCAGGTGGGTTGTGATATTGCACGTATGTATATTCTTGTGCATTTTACTTTTTTGTTGTGTTGTTAGATATGACCCCTATCAAGAGACCTAGGGCTCCTCCACGAGGTGGGCGCACCGCCGCTCGACCTCCACCTCCACCTCCACCGCCTGCTCTGGAGTCGAGCCCTATACCTGCTCCTCCCAATATGTACATGGGTTTAACTCAGATCACCGGGCGCTATGCAGAGAGGTGGGAAGCCTTGGTCAACCGTCAGCTCAAGGAGATATTTTTTTGATGTGACCACACTGGACGCTTTTGGGCTCACCGAGCCAGTCTAATGCCTCCTTTCCAAAGGGAGGTTGGAGGGCTTCATGGGCAAGAGTGACCCTCTCCTATTGGTGATACACACTAGAGTTCCTATCCACGGTCCGAATACACAGCATGAGGGAAAATCAACCATGCAAGAGGTACATCACTTTCCGCCTAGATGATATACCATGAAAAATTACCGCCTCACAGGTTAAGGAAGCCCTTGGATAGAACACAGCTGAGATCCGGGGTAAGGTTGGACCCACATGCCCAGGACCGATCATTTGAGGATGACATGCAATTCTGGAGTATCATTAACATGAGGGCGAAGAACTCCCATGAAAAGAAAAGTGTTATCATCAATCCCGCACTCCGTTATATGCACAGAATTTTGGCAGGTACGTTTCTTTGCTCGATGGAGACCACCAATGTGCCGGACAACGACATTCACTTACTATGGCAATTGATGAGTGAGGGGTTGGGATACGGGTTATGGGCCAAGCATTAGATAAAGAGGGTCATAGAGGTGGCTGGGAAGCCAAAGGGGAAGATTATAGTTGAAAGCATGATCAGCCTCTTAGCGGAGTACCTAGGATTGGTCCCACCAGCCGATTTTCTGCGCTTGGGCAGGTGCACTTTCTACCTGATCACTGCAGAGAGGTTAGTATGATTTGAGATGCTTGGCACCACGTGGACTACGTGGGTGTTTCATTGATTCTATGGCGTAGAGAAGGTTGCCTTCATGGCACTTCTTCAGCCCAACAAGACAAAGTTGAATTTTGATACACCCTTGTTGGACTTGGCGATTCCACCCGACTCCTCACGCAGAGAGGAATTTCAACGCAAGCTCAATGACCTTGGTGCAGCCCCTGTTCAGAGCGATGATAGTAACCTACCTTTCACTGAGCGATAGTAGCAGCACTCTCCACAGCCTCCACCAGAGACCGATACTATGCAGGAGGATTATGTGCCACCTCACTACTCCCAGCCTCCTACTGATTTCTATAAGCATATGATGTAGACTATACATGATGGATTCCTCCAGACGGGCATCATGATATTGGAGCACAATGTTTTTGTCTCTCAGAGCTTGATCGACATGGATGAGGAAATTGACCATCTGTCAGCTCGCATCTATGAGATGCGGTCCCAGGCAGGTGGTGCCTCATGCCCCAATCCTGGAGCAGAGAGGCATATAGCTAGAAGGAAGAGGAACACGGATTGGCTAGCTCGTTATCAGCTTCATTATTTTGGTGGTGGCCCTTCTTCCTCATAACAGTGATTGTAAGCATTATATTCTTACCCTTTCCATACTTCGCTTTGTATGCTTTTTCCCTATTTTGTCTACATTGAGGGAAATTTAGTGTTTTAAGTGCGGGGAGCGGCATTTACTGATTTCACTGCTTGGTTTGGAAATGTTTTATTTTCTAGACTCGCTACTTTTGGGATATTTCTTTTGCCCTGTTTTGGATATTTCCCCCTTTTTTTGGGGGATGCTTTTCTTTTGATGTACTTAGATAATGTTAGCTTTGATATTTTTCTTATCCTTAACATTTGGAAATCACTTTGCTACTTTTTTATTTGAAAAACATGGGAAAATTGACAAATTTTAAAAAACAAGTAGTAGAAAATGAAAAAACTAAATAAATAAAAAGAATCATGCTAAGTTGAAAACCTGAGAGGCCTTAGGCAACATTGAGGGCCTGGATAGGTCAAAAACCCAAAAGGGTAACCTAGGTAAAAATGAGAGGCTTAATGTGCGGAAAAAGGTAAGATGTGAGCCGAAGAAACATGATGTGTGGCTAGGATGAAAACCCAAAAGGGCTCCTAGGTAAAATGAGGGAAAGAGAGAAATTTTTTTATGTGTTCACTCATTTTCCAGCGTTGGAGTCATAAGGTTGCGGTAGGCATATGGATGAATCGAGTAGCTTGACATCTTGAGACCTCTTGGGATTGGGAAATTTAGCAGGAAAAATGAAGTAAGTTATGAAACTTTTGATTGTTAATATACTTCGTTTTTAGAATGATATATTGGTATAAAGTGGAGTATGTATTTGAACTTTATGGATGCTTTTAGCTTCACCTTGTACCATTGGATTTGGGATTTTCAATTCGATATTTGGAGATATTTTAGAGATATCAATTAATTGATAGGTTGATATGGTTAGGGTAGACTTAGGAATAAGGGTTGTGGGAAATTTCTCATTTAATCTTAACATTGGGATGTATGAGGTATTGACTCGGGGGAATAGTAGTTAGGATGTGGATGCGTCAATCCCTTCGTGCTCTTGGATCTTTTCTTACTCGAGTGCGAGTAAGGTTTAAGTGCGGGGAGGTTTTATGTGTCCATTTTATGTGCATAATTTAGCATTTTTTGGGATCACTTTTGTGCTCTTTTGTTATCGAGAGCTTGTGTTTTACCTTTAAATTATCTTAGAATAGATTAGAGCAACTTTACGCTCTTTTACCTCGTATAAGTGGATTTTGCGTGACAAAGGAAGAACATGGAGACTTGAAGACCATAGGTCATTGAAGATCACCTTTTGAAGACTTTGAAGACTTGCTTCAAAGATTTGAAGACTTGAAGAATGAGAGGAATTATGGTGAAGAAGAGTGAATGCTTCAAGAAGAAGAAAGGAAGACATGATTATGTTCTGGCACCCATTGCGATTCGCGACACACAGGTGGCCAGAACACAACCTTATCCTTTTTGTACATAAATAGAATTCTCTTTCCTTTCTTTCATAACTCTTCTTCCACCCGAATTTGGTACTATTCTAACCCTAGTTTTCCACCATTTTCATCTTTGTTTTTTCTTGCTTTATGTTTGGTTTGTTAGCATTAATTAGTATGAACTCTAGTAGCTAAATCTAGTTCTTGGGAGCAATTGACCAAGGCATCCAAGCCCATGTCTTAAGAACAATTTGTAGCCTATTGAATACTCTTACTATTTTGCATTTATAGAGCATTGATTGTGTTTGTTAATGTCATTAATGTTCTTGAAACCTTGAGTATATAAACTACTTGTATGATATGCTTGTTAGAGTATGGAGAAATGGGTTGATTTTCCCTTTTCTTGATAGGAAATCCAAGAGTAGATTTAGAGCTTCACAATGATGTTAATGGGTTGATAATGGCTAGATGAATGTTATGATGTTGAACTCGTTTTCATCTTAATTGTAGGTAGCAAATGAGATAAGTCTATGAATGTCGATCGTTCTTGACTAATCTTGTGTAAATGCATGAATTAGTTAAATGCTTAGACACGGTGTAGTGTTTATAAGGTAGTAAATGAGATAAGTCTATGAATGTCGATCGTTCTTGACTAATCTTGTGTAAATGCATGAATTAGTTAAATGCTTAGACACGGTGTAGTGTTTATAAGTGTTTCCAAGCTTGTTGATTCTTCGTACTCAATAACATCAATGAGATACTTTTAGTTGTGTTTTGATTAAGGGATTCATTGGTGAGGTTTGACAAGAGATGTGAAATTCACTCTTGCAAACTACTATCTAAAAATGATAGAAGTTTAGTCTTCACAAAAAGTAGTGAAAGTAGTAAATAGGTTGCATGTTCAATGATGGATAAGAGGCTTGGAAGTGGAAGTCAATTGCGCCCAAGGTACCGTTAATTGTGGTTTAATCACCTTTTAGTTGTTGTTGCATGCTTTGCATGTTTAACTTACTTGATTAGTTAACTTGTTTTAAATTCATAATTTAGGACCAAAATAACCAAACTCCCTCCCCCCATTTACATGCATATATATATGCTTATATCTAGTATGTTTTCTCCTATATATTTTTAAACGCTTGGAAAGATCCCCTTCCTCGTGGACAACCCCGACTTTCCATTATCTACTTAATTGTAGATATGAAGCATTAGGGCTTAAGAATATAACTTTGAGTGGTACACACTAGAGTTCTTAGCCATCGTAGAAAAATACCAAGGCTGGGTGGATCAGGATGGCAAATGTGTACCATATATCACCTTCCACTTGAATGATATGAACCATGGAGTGAGCTACACCGAGTTGAAGATGGCTTTCGGGTGTGACAATGAGTACAATAGAGGGTATGAAACCACTCATGCTTATAATGATGCCGAATTTCGGCAAATCATAACCAAGAGGGCCCAGACGGGAAAAGATAGGAGCTCCTTGATTTTACACCATGCCTTGTGCTATACTCACTGTCTATTGGCCTCAACCTTCTTTTTCCATGGCGAGCTAAGACATGACCCCATCGAAGACATTAAGTTTCTTTGGTCGATGAGAAGAGCCAGCGTCGGCCACTCAGATTGGGTAGATGTTTGGGAAACAAAATGTTGTGCAAAACCAACCAAATTAGATCGAAGAGGTGAACTCTTCATGGGTGGTATGGTTACAATGTTTGCCAAACATTTAAACATCCAAGCACCGGAGGGTTCCGAGACTAGGCCTAATGGACTCTTACTTTCTCTCATGCAAGAGGCTATCTTAATCAAACGTGCTAGCAATCACTGATGATTTTGGATGTATTTGGTTATATGGGATAAAAGTGGAGTTCATGGATCTTGATCAACCGGAGAGGAAAAATGATGCGTCCACTTTATATGCTTATTTTAGTACTATTTAGGATCCATTTTGTGCTCTTTCATTACAACAACTTGTGTTTTACCATGAAATCCTCTTAGGAGGGGTAAGAGCAACTTTGCGCTCTTTTACCTCTTTTAAGTAGATTTTTTGTGTGACGAAGTAATGAATACCGGAGGCCATTGAAGACTACACTTTCGAAGCTTTTGAAGGCTTGCTTCAAAGACGTGAAGACCGGAGGCCATTGAAGATCACTTTTGAAACCATTGAAGACTTAGAAGTTGAGAGGAGTGACTATGGAGATGACTACATGCCACAAGGAGAAGAAGAAGAAATAATGCAAAAATTCTGGTTACCGTCGCGAGTCGCGACGGACTCGTCGCGACCAACATGTTCGTCGCGAGTCACGACGGCCACTGACCAGAATCCTACTTTCTTTTCCTTCCACTATAAATACCATTTTTTCTCTCCTCTCATTCCAGTTTCCAGAGCTGCGAATTTTATACTGTTCTAAAACCTATTCTTCCATTTTTCTTCTTTGATTTATCTCCTTGTTTTGATTTGTTGTTTTAGTTAGATTATCATGAACTCTTGTAGCTAACCTATCTCTTGGGAGCAATTGACTAAGGCTTCCAAACCCATGTCTTAAGAACAATTTGTAGCTTATTTATTACTCTTGCTATTGTGCATTTATGGAGCATTGAATGTGTTTATTGATTTTATTAATGTTGTTGAAAGCTTGAGTATATGAAATGCTTGTATTAATTGCTTGCTAGGGTTTTAGGGATTTGGGTTAATTTCCCCCCTGTTCCTGTTAGGAATGTATAAGTATGATTTAGAGCTTTTGATTATGTTGATGGATTGATGATTGCTAGATAGATATGCAATGTCGAACTCTTTGCCATGTTTATCATTTGTAGCAAACGGGAGAAGTCTATGAGCGTTGAACGTTCTTAACTAATCCCGTGTAAATGCATAGATCGGTTAAATGCTTAGTCACAGTGTAGTGGTTATAAGTGTTGTCGAGTTTGTTGATCCTTCGTGCTAAATTCCATTAATGGGATACCTTGAGTCGTGTTTCGACTACGGGAGTCATTGGTGAGGTTTGACAGGAGATGTCGAATTCACTCTTGCAAACTACTATCTAAGAAGGATAGAAGTTTAGTGTTCACAACAAGTAGTGAAAGTAGTAAATAAGTTGCATGTTCAATGATGGATAAGAGGTTTGGAAGTGGAAGTCAATTGTGCCCAAGGCTTCGTAATTGTATTTTCATCACATCTTTATTTGCGTTTACATGATTAGCATCATTCTCTTGATTTGCTAATTGTTGTATTTTAATTTTCTAATTTAGGAACCATCCA
Source organism: Rubia yunnanensis (assembly GCA_037428765.1). Classification (NCBI taxonomy): domain Eukaryota; kingdom Viridiplantae; phylum Streptophyta; class Magnoliopsida; order Gentianales; family Rubiaceae; genus Rubia; species Rubia yunnanensis. Next base: position 77,302,519 of record CM075063.1, on the reverse strand, counting down.
ACCAAAACCCCCCCTTGTTTACATGCTTTTATATATATATCTATGTATGTATGTGTTTAGTACGTTTTCTCATATAGGTGTTTAAGTACTTAGAAAAATCCCTTTTCCTGTGGACGACCCCGTCTTGCCACTATTTACATTATTGTGGATAGGACGCATTAAGGGCCTAAAAGTATTAACTTTGAGAGGTATGGCGACGAGCTCCCAAATTTTGGCGCCGCTGCCGGGGAATTAGGCGTTCATTTTTAAGTACTTTAGCATATTATGTGTGATTATGTGCTATTTGTGAATATTTGTTTGTTTGGTTTTATTTTGGTTTCTTAGTTAATTTGCCATTCTCGTTCATCTTGGAGCCGTATTGTTCGAGTTCTTAGTGTATGGTTCGCACGCGATCCTCTTCACAAGAACCCTTACACTACGACCCCGAGTTAGAGTTGAGTTTGAAACGAGCTAGGAGGCTTTCATTGGAAAGTGTGAATAACAATCCTCCTAGTGACCATTTTGTGCACACATCTTCTTCAATGGACCCCCGGACCGAGTCTGAAGACGAGCAAAGGGAAGAGGAAACCTATCACCCTCATCCCCACCAAAGAAGGATCCCTTTGGGACAACCCTTGTTGAGAGAAATCATGGCACCCAATCTTGAGCAACAACTAATGTGCATTGAGTACCTATTGGTTGGGCCAAATGAGCATTTCGAGCTGAAAACCGGGTTCATCAATATGCTACTCGCATTCCTTGGAAGGCAAGGGGAGAATGCCAACAAGCATCTCACTGAATTTCACTTCTTGTGTAGCGGTACGGTTCCTCACGGAGTGGACGAAGATTTTTACAAGTTGAAGGCATTCCCTTTCACTCTTATGGATGGTGCTAGAGATTGGCTCCATTACCTACCGCCAAGGAGCATAAAGAGTTGGCTTGATTTGAAGACAAAATTTCTCGCCAAGTACTTCCCGGCCTCGAGGTCCGCTGCTATGAAGAAAGACATAAGCAACATTCTGCAGTGGCATGAAGAGTCTTTCTTCGAGTATTGGGAGAGATTTAAGATGCTCCTCGCAAGTTGTCCCTACCATGGCTATTCGGAGGGAGATTTGGTGTATTACTTCTATAATGGCCTTCTTGATGAGGACCAAAGGCTGGTTAGAAGTTCTTGTGGTGGCACTCTCGGAAACAAAATGTCCACCGAAGCCATGCAACTATATGAAGAGCTAGCGGAAGAGTCGAGGAATTTTAGCTCAAGGGTTGATTTGAGGAGGAGACACCCAATGCCTGCAAGTGACTTTGCCAACAGTGGGAAATTGGAGGATCAAGTCACGACCCTCACATCCATGGTGAAAACCTTGATGACAAAGCCCGGAGGAAATGCGCCACATGTTAAGTCATGTGAAATTTGCTACTTGGCGCACCCTACGGACACATGCCTCACTCTATAAGAGGATTACGTTGAGGAAGTAAGTGCTATGGGGTATCAGGGAAATCAAGGGTACCAAGGTAACTATGGGTATCAAGGTGGTCAAGGCTACCAAGGTAACCAAGGCTACCAAAGGTACCCAGGGTACCAAAACCGGCCGTATAATTCGGGAAATCGTGATCACCCGAACCTTCGGTATGGAAACCCTCAAGGAGGCCAGAACTCTCAACCGTACAGGCTTCCCCCAGAACAATACCGGCCACCTCAACAACAGTTCCAAAGGCTTGAAGACAAACCCCGAGACCGAGGGGAGGGCTCGGGACTATCCAAGGATGAGGTGTTGCAAGCTATTCACCGATTAGGCATGAGTACTGAAAAGAGCGAACAATTCCAAGATGAGGCTAAAGCAAGTATCAAAAACTTGGAAACTCAAGTGAGCCAAATAGCCCAAATGGTGAACCGGATGGAAGCCCGGGAAAAGGGTAAACTACCTGCCCAACCAGAGATCAACCTGAGGAAAAATGCAAGTGCTATCACTTTGAGAAGTGGTAGAGAGGTCAGTGCTTCACCGGAGGTTGAAAATGTTGAAAAGGAGCCAACGAGAATTGAAGAGTTTGAAAAGGAAGTTGAGAAAGAGGCAGTCCATGAGAAGGAGACCAATGAGCTAGCCAACAAAGGCAAGGAGGAAGAAATCGAGTTGGAGACATTGCCACCAAGACCAAAGTCAACCTCCACCCCAGAACCATCCTCTCCTCCACACAAAAGAACAAAGATGGTGGATATCCCTCCATATGTTCCGGAACCCCCATTTCCGGAGGACTTGAAAGACAGGAGGAGGACGGAGGATAACAAAGACATCTACGAAGTCTTTCGTAGATGTGTGGTAAACATCCCTCTCTTGAATGCAATTGAACAAATTCCTAGATATGCCAAATTTCTGAAAGAATTATGTGTTGTGAATAGGAAACAAAGGGTCGAAAACAAGTTGAAAAATGGAAAAAGTGAGCATGTTTCCGCATTGTGTCAAAGAGAGCTACCCCCTAAATGTAGCGATCCCGGCATGTTCACAATCCCGTGCATAATAGGAAATACTCGTTTTGAAAAAGCTATGCTTGATTTGGGTGCATCCATAAATGTGATTCCTTACTCTTTGTATGAAAATCTCAACTTGGGAACATTGCATAAAACTGGGGTGGTAATCCAATTGGCCGATCGTTCTAGTGCATACCCTAAGGGTATTGTCGAGGATGTGTTGGTTAAGGTGGATTCCTTAATTTTCCCCGCGGATTTTTATGTCCTTGACATGGAGCATGATAAACATACCACCCCAATTTTGTTGGGGAGGCCATTTTTGAAAACGTCTAGGACAATGATTGATGTGCATAAAGGTACCCTCACCATGGAATTTGATGGAATGAAAGTAGAGTTTAACATAAATGACTCTATGAAGTATCCTAGTGAAGAACATTCTTTCCATGCCCTAAATATTGTTGAAGAAGTTGTACAAGATGTTTTTGAACTAAATGGTGAGGATTCTTTGTTGGTTGCTTTGCAATGTGATGTTAATGATGCCCATAATGTATATTCTATGAGCACTAACTTGAAGGGAAGCTTTGAGGATTTGAACTTGCTTGAAGAGATGACACCGAGTATCTCAACACCTCTTCCTCTACTCTTAGAGGAACCTGAGGAACCGGAATTCCTCCCCTCACTTGTGAAAGCCCCGGTGCTTGACCTTAAACCTTTGCCAGATGATCTCAAGTATGCATTTCTTGGGGCAGGGGAGACGCTTCCGATTATCATTTCGAGCAAGCTCACCAAGGAGCAAGAAGAAAAGTTGATGGTGGTGTTGCGGGAGAACAAGGAAGCAATTGGATGGACTATTGCCAACATCAAAGGCATAAGTCCATCCACTTGTATGCACTCTTGTTGGAAGAAGGTGTGAGACCCGTCCGATAACCCCAACGCCGTTTGAACCCGCCTATGATGGATGTGGTGAAGGCGGAAATCCTCAAGTTGCTTCAAGCAGGCATGATATATCCAATCTCGGATAGCAAATGGGTGAGCCCAACTCAGGTGGTACCCAAGAAGAGTAGAATGACGGTAGTCGAAAATGAGAAGGGTGGAATGGTGCCCACCCGAGTTCAAAACGGGTGGCGAGTTTGCATTGACTACCGGAGATTGAATGCGGAAACACGGAATGATCACTTCCCATTGCCATTCATTGATCAAATGCTTGAGAGGTTAGCAAGCCACCCCTTTTATTTCTTTTTGGATGGGTACTCGGGGTATTTTCAAGTGGCTATCGCCCCGGAAGACCAAGAGAAGACCACCTTCACGTGCCCCTTTGGTACATTCGCTTACCGATGCATGCCTTTCAGGTTATGTAACGGCCCAGCAACTTTCCAAAGGTGTATGGTAAGCATTTTCTCAGAATTTGTTGAAAATTTTGTCGAGGTATTTATGGATGACTTCACCATTCATGGTAATTCCTTTGACGATTGTTTAGCAAATTTAGCGCAAGTTCTTAACCGTTGCATTGAAACTAACCTAGTGCTAAATTCTGAGAAATGTCACTTTATGGTGGAGAGAGGTATTGTCTTAGGCCATGTTGTCTCCTCTAAGGGTATTGAGGTTGACAAGGCAAAGATAGACACGATTCAAACTTTACCTTATCTCACTAATGTGCGCGAAGTGCGCTCTTTTCTTGGCCATGCAGGATTCTATCGCTGGTTCATCAAGGACTTCTCAAAGATAGCATCTCCTCTATGCAAATTATTGCAAAAGGAGGTGGAATTTGTGATGGATGAGGGGTGTAAAGGGGCGTTCGATGCATTGAAGAGAAGGTTAGTCTCGGCCCCTATCATACAACCCCCGGATTGGGCGTTGCCTTTTGAGATAATGTGCGATGCGAGTGATTATGCCGTTGGAGCAGTGCTTGGTCAAAGGGTGTGGAGAGCACCTCACGCCATCTACTACGCATCCATGTCTCTAAATGAGGCCTAAAGGAACTACTCCATCACTGAAAAGGAGTTGCTAGCAGTAGTATTCTCTTTAGAAAAATTTCGATCTTACTTGCTTGGTACAAAAGTTATTGTGTACACTGACAATGCAGCACTTCGTCATTTAATGACGAAGAAAGAGGCCAAGCCAAGATTGATTAGATGGATCCTGCTTTTGAGCGAATTTGATTTGGAGGTGCGGGATAAAAAGGGCGCTGAAAACCTTGTGGCCGATCATTTGAGCCGATTGACTACGGGAGAAGACATTGAGGTAAGCCCCACAATGAAGGAGCAACTACGGGGGGAATTCCCTGATGAACAATTGTTCACCATTAGGGATCTCCAACTGTGGTATGCCGACATTGTAAATTTTCTTGTCGCTGGTAAATTTCCTCCTCATTTTTCTAAGGCCCAAAATGATAAGTTAAAGAGTGATGCTAAGTATTATGTGTGGGATGATCCCTTTTTGTGGAGACATTGTGTGGATCAAGTTGTTAGGAGATGTATCCCTGATAGTGAAATACACTCAATTCTTTAATTTTGTCATTCTCATGCATGTGGTGGTCATTTTGGAGCAAAGAGAACCGCTAGGAAAGTTTTAGAGAGTGGGTTTTATTGGCCTACGTTGAATAAGCATGCATACACCTTTTGCAAATCTTGTGATGAATGCCAGAGAGTAGGAAATATCTCCACTAGGAATGAAATGCCCCAAAAACCTCTTTTGTACTGTGAAATCTTTGATGTTTGGGGTATTGACTTTATGGGGCCTTTCCCTAGTTCTTGTGGCTTTACGTACATTCATCTTACTGTTGATTATGTATCGAAGTGGGTTGAAGCAAAACCCACTAGGACTGACGATTCTAAATTGGTTGCAGAATTCTTGAAAGATAACATCTTTTCTAGGTTTGGGGTACCCCGAGCCTTGATTAGTGACCTGGCACCCATTTTTGCAATCGGACCATAGCAGCACTCTTGAAGAAGTATAGAGCCACTCACAAGACATCCACCGCCTATCACCCACAAACCAACGGGCAAGCCGAAGTTTCCAATCGGGAAATCAAGTCCATCCTTCAAAAAACGGTTAACCCTAACCAGAAGGATTGGAGTTCTCAGTTGAATGATGCCCTGTGGGCGTATAGGATGGCTTACAAGACACCAATCGGTATGTCCCCATACCGGTTAGTGTTTGGTAAGCCCTGTCACCTACTGATGGAAATTCAGCACAAGGCTTACTGGGCGGTCAAACAGTTAATCTTGATGTAGATGAAGTCGGTTTGCATAGGAAGTTACAATTGGAGGAACTGGATGAAATCTGGAGGGAGTCCTATGAGAACACTGAGATCTACAAAGAGAAGACAAAGGCATGGCACGACAAGATGATCATCAGGAAGGATTTTGACGTTGGTCAGATGGTCCTCCTATTCCAATCTCGCCTTGGCGTATTCCCAGGTAAGTTAAGGTCCCGATGGATCAGTCCTTTTGAGGTGGTTAAGGTATTCCGGCATGGTACGGTGGAGATTCTAGATCGAGCTAAGTCCAATACCATTAAGGTTAATGGACAACGGTTGAAACCTTACCACGAGACTTTTGTACCGGAGAAAGGAGAGGACGTTGATCTCCTCAATCCGGTTTGTGAGTAAACTCCAAGGAGGGAAGTGAGTCGTGCCGACGATGTTAAATAAACTTGGTTTTGATCATCCGGATCGTCACTCGTGACTTTCTGTTGATGTTGTTTAGTTTTGAGCTTTTATCATTAAGCTTCATTATTTTGCTTTATGCTTTTCACGGGTTGTTTTCTCCATGATTTTGTAGCAATTTTGAAGCCAAGGCATTCAATTTTGAAGCCAAGGCATTGGATTTTGGAAGGGGAAAATACTTGAATTCGAGAAGGAAGAACTTGGAAAAGAGAAAGAAGCAGAAAAATTTTCAGAGTGCTAGGTTAGTTGCCCGTCGCGAGTCGCGATGAACTTCGTCGCGAGTCGCGGCGGGCTCAGAAATGTTTTGGAAATTTCTGGGCTTCGGATCCCACTTTCCGCGAGTCGCGATGAGCTTTGTCGCGAGTCGCGATGAGCTCAGAAACTTTTGGGAAATTTTGGCCTTTCGGATTCAACTTTCTGCGACTCGCGATGACCTCGCGACACTCGTCGCGAGTCGTGATTAGCTTCGTCGCGAGTCGCGACGGGCTCAGACACTTTTGGGAAATTTTGGCCTTTCGGATTCAACTTTCCGCGACTCGCGATGACCTCGCGACACTCGTCGCGAGTCGCGATTAATTTCATCGCGAGTTGCGACGTGCTCAGAAACTTTGAAAAAAAATCGATCTCAGATTTCACTTTCCGTGACTCGCGATAACCTCGCAACGCTCGTTGCTCATCGCGATGAATTCCATCGCGAGTCGCGACGGTCGAGCATACAGAAAAAAAGGGGGTCTGATTTAAAATCTGAATGAACAGTTCTTCCCCTTCACTCGTTAGTCTCTTTTTCCCCATCAACCTGATACCTCTTCCATCCTCTCAACTTTCACACCGCCACTATCTCATCGCCGCCGCCGCCTCGTCGCCGCGCCGCACCACCACCACACTTCCCACACTCTCCACAATCGAAACACTCTCCACACCTCAAATCACATCTCACATTTGTGAAGAACGGAAACCCTAGATTTTGGGGGTTTTTGACGCTGTAGGCAATTCGAACCCAAATTGATCGTAGGCTCCCATTTTTATTCTTCCTAAGCGTACTATTGGTACACCTCTTCAGTCTATTGAACCCTAATTGTGATTTCGAATATATATGCTATTTATTGGATATTGTGTACATTGTGTGAATGGTGTTTGGAATCTAAATTATTATTCTTGTTTGATTGTGGTGAATATGCTGTGCATCCAATTTTATGTCATGGGTATAGTGTGCATATTTTGTATTTTGGTTTGCACGATACATTTCCTTAGTACGGTTTCGACTGTATTATTGTTATGATTTGGGGGAAGTGGGTTGATTTCCCCCCCGTTCTTGCTAGATTTTGAAATGTGTGCATTCGAGTTGTTTTGGCTGGAGAGTAGGTGGTGATTCTGTATTGGAAGCATGTTAGCCCGTTGTTATTGAGATAAAGTATTTTTATGTGGATTAGTGTGCTTTGGAATGCTATGTGGTTTACAGTAATTTGGCCATGAAACGTAGAGGTTGACATTGTCACTATACTAATGATGGCTAAATTAGTTGAGCATAACTGTGATTTTGAAATATAGTATTTAGACTATGTGAGTACTTCGTAGATTTGATGGTATGGGCTTATTGGACATAATGTAGATTGTATATGCCATTGTGAGTACGACTTGAACTAGTTAAACTGCTTTCGTTTCAGCCTGTGATGATGAACTAGTTTGAGATTGGTCACAGACTTGCCATATTGCATATACATATATTCTTTGCGTTTGACCTGTTTGCTCTATTTGCTGGTGATTGACAGATATGGCCCCCAAAAGGAGATACAGGGCTTCCCAAATACAAGAGCGCATGATCGCTCCACCTCCGCCATCGGCTCCGGAATCGGATCCTATGCCTTCCTCCCCAGATAGGCATATGGGTTTGACCCGGATCACCGGGTCATATGCGGAAAGATGGGAGGTCCTCGAGCGGCGCCTGTTAAAGGAGACCAGCTTTGTAGATATGCCCACATTGGAGCTCCTCAGGCTCATGCAACCTGTCACATGCCTCCTCGCCAAAGGGGGACTGGAGGGATTCATGAACAAGAACGCGCCCACCTACCGACGATACACATTGGAGTTCTTGTCCACAATCCATATTAGCAGCATGAGGGGTGATCAACCATGTGAGAGGTATATCGCCTTTCACCTGGATGACATCTCCTGGCAGATGACCGTCTCCGAGGTGGAGGAGGCCTTCGGTTTTGCCACTGCTGAGATACGGAGCAGGCTGGATCCTGAGGCCCCAGAGCGGACAATTGAAGATGACATGCAATTCTGGAATGTCATCAACATGAGGCCCAAGAACTCACACGACAAGAGCAGCTCCATCATCCACCCTGCACTCCGTTATGTGCACAGGCTCTTGGCTAGCACAGTCTTCTGCTCCGCGGAGCCGACGAATGTGCCAGACAATGACATTCATTTCTTATGGCACTTAACGAGCGAGGGGCAGGGATATGGATTGTGGGCCGAGCTCTGGATGAAGAGGGTTGTAGAGTTAGCAGGAAAGGTTAAGGGGAAGATCATGGTCGGAGGAATGATAAGCATTATAGCGGAGTACTTGGGATTAGTCCCTCCGACCGGCTTCCCACACCTGGGGAGGCGAGCGTCTTATCTGATCACCGTCGAGCGACTGGTTCGATTTGAGATGCTCAGTGTCACTCGGACCACTGGGCTCTTCCATTGGTTATACGGTGCTAGTAAGGTCACCTTCATGGCGCTCCCTCAGCAAAGCAGGACCATACTGGAGTTCGACACACCTTTGGGGGATTTGGCGATCTCCCTAGATTGTTCATGTACAGCTGAGTTCCAGCGCGCACTCCACGACCTCGGCCCAGCCCCAGTCCAGCCAGACGACAGTACCCTACCTCCTCAGCAGCAGCAGCACCACTCTCCACAACCTCCACCACAGACGGATCCTGTGCAGGAGGATGATGCTACACCTCACCACTCCCAGCCTCCTCCAGATTTCTATGAGCGAATGATGCAGACCATGCATGATGGTTTCCACCGCCAGGACAGCATGATTTTAGAGCACAACGTGTTTGTCTCCCAGGCTTTGATCGACATGGATGAGGAGATTGACCACCTGTCAGCTCGCATCCATGAGTTGCAGCCCCAGTCGGGTGGTACATCAGGCCCCGATCCGAGAGCAGAGAGGCGGAGGGCATGGAGGCAGAGTAACACGGAATGGCTAGCACAGTACCAGCATCGCTACTCCGGCGGTGGCCCTTTGTCTTCACAGCATTGATAGTGTGAGCACTACATTCCCCCCTTACCCATGTTTTTCTTTGTATGGCTCTACCTTAGTCTACATTGAGGGCAATGTAGCATTTTAAGTGTGGGGAGGGGTTTCTACTATCGTAGGGTGATACACTTTTGCACAACTCTGTTATTTTCTTTTGGATACTTTGCTTCCGATGTATTTGGGATAATGTTGGTTTTGATACTTTTCTTAACCTTCACATTTGGAAGCAATTTGCTACTTTTCGGATGGGGAACAATAACAAAACCAAAAATAATAATAATAATAATAATAATAAAAAGGAAAAAGAATCCCGCTAAGTTGAAAACCCGAGAGGACAACTTAGGCAACATTGGGGCCCGGATAGGTCGAAAACCTGAAAGGGCGGCCTAGGTAAAAATGAGAGGTCAAATGTGTGGAAAAAGGTGAGGTGTGAGCTAAAAGAAAAATGATTGTGTGGCTAGGATTAAAACCTGAAAGGGCTCCTAGGCAAAATGAGAGAAAGCGAGAGAAATTGAAAGACATCAAGTGTCTACTCATTTGCCGGCGATTGAGTCATAAGGTTGCGGTGAGCACATAGAGGGATCGGGTAGCTCGACATCTTGAGAATCTTTTGGGGATGGATAATTTAGCGGGGAAAGACGAGTAAGTTGTGGAATTCTTGATCATTAATAAACTTCGTTTTTAGGTTGATATATTGATATAGAATGAAGCATGTGCTTTGAACTTTATGCATACTTTTGGTTTCATCTTTTATCATTGGATTTGGGATTCTCAGTTCTGGATTTGGAGATGTCTTAGGGAAATTAATGAATTGACGGGGTGATATGGTTTAGGTAGATTTAGGAATAGGGGTTGTGGAAAATACTCATTTGATCTTAACCTTGGGATGTGCGATATTGAGAGTGAGGTAGTGAATTGGGGGATTAGTAGTAGGATGTGGAGGTATCATTCCCTTCGTATACTTGGATCTTTTCTTACTCGAGGGCGAGTAAGGTTCAAGTGTGGGGAGGTTTGATGTGTCCACTTTATATGCTTATTTTAGTACTATTTAGGATCTATTTTGTGCTCTTTCATTACAACAGCTTGTGTTTTACCATGAAATCCTCTTAGGAGGGGTAAGAGCAACTTTGCGCTCTTTTACCTCTTTTAAGTAGATTTTTTGTGTGACGAAGTAATGAAGACGAAGGCCATTGAAGACTACACTTTCGAAGATTTTGAAGACTTGCTTCGAAGACGTGAAGACCGAAGGCCATTGAAGATCACTTTTGAAACCGTTGAAGACTTAGAAGTTGAGAGGAGTGACTATGGAGATGACTACATGTCACAAGGAGAAGAAGAAGAAATAATGCAAAAATTCTGGTTACCGTCGCGAGTCGCGACGAACTCGTCGCGACCAAAATGTTCATCGCGAGTCGCGACGGCCACTGACCAGAATCCTACTTTCTTTTCCTTCCACTATAAATACCATTTTTTCTCTCCTCTCATTCCAGTTTCCAGAGCTGCGGATTTTGTACTGTTCTAAACCCTATTCTTCCATTTTTCTTCTTTGATTTATCTTGTTGTTTTGATTTGTTATTTTAGTTAGATTATCATGAACTCTTGTAGCTAACCTATCTCTTGGGAGCAATTGACTAAGGCTTCCAAACCATGTCTTAAGAACAATTTGTAGCTTATTTATTACTCTTGCTATTGTGCATTTATGGAGCATTGAATGTGTTTATTGATTTTATTAATGTTGTTGAAAGCTTGAGTATATGAAATGCTTGTATTAATTGCTTGCTAGGGTTTTGGGGATTTGGGTTAATTTCCCCCCTGTTCCTGTTAGGAATGTATAAGTATGATTTAGAGCTTTTGATTATGTTGATGGATTAATGATTGCTAGATAGATATGCAATGTCGAACTCTTTGCCATGTTTATCATTTGTAGCAAACGGGAGAAGTCTATGAGCGTTGAACGTTCTTGACTAATCCCGTGTAAATGCATAGATCGGTTAAATGCTTAGTCACGGTGTAGTGGTCATAAGTGTTGCCGAGTTTGTTGATCCTTCGTGCTAAATGCCATTAATGGGATACCTTGAGTCGTGTTTCGACTACGGGAGTCATTGGTGAGGTTTGACAAGAGATGTCGAATTCACTCTTGCAAACTACTATCTAAGAAGGATAGAAGTTTAGTCTTCACAACAAGTAGTGAAAGTAGTAAATAAGTTGCATGTTCAATGATGGATAAGAGGTTTGGAAGTGGAAGTCAATTGCGCCCAAGGCTTCGTAATTGTATTTTCATCACATCTTTATTTGCGTTTACATGATTAGCATCATTCTCTTGATTTGCTAATTTTTGTATTTTAATTTGCTAATTTAGGAACCATCCAACCAAACCCCCCCCCCCTTGTTTACATGCTTTTATATATATCTATGTATGTATGTGTTTAGTACGTTTTCTCATATAGGTGTTTAAGTACTTAGAAAAATCCATTTTCCTGTGGACGACCCCGTCTTGCCACTATTTACATTATTGTGGATAGGACGCATTAAGGGCCTAAAAGTATTAACTTTAAGAGGTACGGCGACGACCTCCCAAAAAACCTTGAGGAGGACAACCTAGTTGAAGCATTGTGCATCGAACTGGACTTGGCATACAAGATTGCTTTTGAGACAGAATCGAACCGCAGTTCCGTAGCCACTCCACATGTAGTTGGTATTCATACCAAAACACCTTCACCTTAAAATTCCTATTAATATTTGCTTCATGAGGTGCATGGCCTTTGAGAGGACCAATATTCCTTCCATCGAGCCCAAGTAGAGTATAATGTTCGTGCCAACCGGCAGAGAACCACCATAGCGGATGACATTGAAAACCTTCGAATGCAGATTCACCACTTGACTGGTAGTGAATCCACAATATTCCCTAGCAATGAAGAAACTCGGAGGAGATGCCATAAGGAGGAAGATGCTTGGGAGGTCCAATACCAGCAACAATCTTTTGGGAAGTCGTCACATCAATAGTTATAAGTTGTTTTTCCTTGACCCTTAAACTTGAAACTAGCCTTACGTGTTTACATTGAGGGCAATGTATAAATTTAAGTGTGGGGAGGGGTTTAATGATTTACATGTGCATAAAAAATTGAAAATGAAAAAGAACAAAAATAAAAAGAATCGCGCTAAGTTGAAAACCCAAGAAGGCATTTAGGCAATATTGGGGGCCCAGATTGGTCGAAAACCTAAAAGGGCCACCTAGGTAAACGTGAGATGCTAAATGTGCAGAAAAATGTGAGATGTGAGCCAAAGAAACATGATGTGTGGCTAAGATGAAAACTCGAAAGGGCTCCTAGGCAAAATAAGAGTAAGAGAGAAAAAGGAAAAAAATGTTATGTGTACACTCATTTGCCAGTGTTGGATTCATAAGGTGGATCGGGTAGCTTGACATCTTGAAACCTCTTGGGATTGGAAAATTTAGCGGGGAAATCGAAGTAAGTTATGAAATTCTTTATTGTTGATATACTTCATTTTTAGGATGATATATTGGTATAAAGTGGAGTATGTGTTTGAACTTTCTGTATGCTTTTAGCTTCACCTTGTACCATTAGATTTGGGATTGTCAATTCAGGATATGGAGATGTTTTAGGGATATCAATGAATTCATAGGTTGATATGGTTTGGGTAGATTTAGGAATGGGGGTTCTGGGTAACTTTTCATTTGATCTTAACGTTGGGATGTGTGATATTGAGAGTTTTGTGAGGTATTGACTTGGGAGATTAGTAGTTAGGATGTGGATATGTCAATTCCTTTATGCGCTTGGATCTTTTCTTACTCGAGGGCGAGTAAGGTTTAAGTGCGGGGACTGGTTGACTACTTTCTTAAATTTACACTATTGACTAAAGGTTTGACTTTAATCTTGTTAGGTTGACCGTGGCTTGATATATTTTGAAAATTTACATTATACACTAAAGGTTCGACCTTTAGTTTTTTTAGGTCAATCATTAGTTGACTTGTTTCTTGAATTGACATAGATGCCAAGGGTTTGACCTTTAATTTTCTTAGGTCAATAGTTTGTTGACTTCTTCCTTACATTGACATAGATAGGAAAACCTAAAGGGAGGCTCGAAATGATAACAGGAAGAAAATTGGGGGCTATTACAAGTTTACTGTCCCTCACTTCGCTCGAGATTTTCCGCAGAGAGGGGTGAATGCAACAAGAAGTGAGCCAAGCAAGACTAAGGACATACTATCCCGGGTGAATCCCATATCATTTTTTAATAATATCAGTAAGCTCGGTTCTTCTGTCCCTCGGGATTATTTAATGTTTGTTTTGGGCACTATTGATAGATATGGTGTGAATGCTATGATTAATTTTGTGCAACGTAAAGTTTCATTTCTGAAAAGATAACCTGTGATTGAATCTGCATGTAAATGCACAACCCAAGAAAATGTTAGGCCGAGTTGATACTAAGTTATGTCTAAATGCTTGGTCTGGCGTAATCAGCATAATTGTATTATGATGGTTTGATGACTTTGAGATAATCCTAGGTAAGGATTTCATGTGTATACATAAGGCCTACCCGGTCTAACACTTAAGTGGATTGATGATCACGGATGAGAGATCTCTAGCCCTTGTTCCTGGTTACTCTAGTGAACAGGCCTATCCTCCTGTTCCCGGTTCGAACACACAAATGGAGAGCCACTCTCCACTTTCTTTTTGGTACAGGCTTCTTCTTTTGTATATGGCATATACCTATGCCGCAGCAATTGTGACAACTTTTGTCCATTTTTTTGTCCAATTCACATGTATCTAACTGTCTGATAAACTCTATGGGATTTAAGCCCAATTTGGAGGTTTGGGGAGCCAAAATAAAGTCCCCCCATCTATTGGTGGTTTGTATTAAAAAAAAAAAAACAGATCTAAGCAAGAAGGAAAGAGAAGGCTACTAGACTGTTGACGACTCTTCAATTGAGGTAAAGCTTGGAGAAAGGAGAGCAAATGTGCTTTTTGGGGTTGGTCAAGATCAAGCAAGATGATGTTCAAGATGCCTCACTAAAAATTGCATATTTACTTGATGGCTTTGCTGACTTGATGCCGACTGAATTACCCAAGAAGTTGCCACCTCGAAGGGCCACAGACCACAAGACTGAACTAATTCTAGGAGTAGGACCTCTAGCTCAAGCACTATACCTCATGTCTCTAGAAGAATTGGTAGAGCTCCGAAACAAGTATCCATTACCTAATACCTAAAATTTGTTCGATAGGTTGGTTAAGGGACGTTTCTACACTAAGATAGAACTGCAAGATGGTTATTGGTATGTTAGAATAGCAGAAGGGGATGAGGAGAAAACCACAATAGTTACTTGACATGGGCCGTATGAGTTTTTAGTGAGGCCTTTTGGGCTTACAAATATACCAGTGACATTTTGTAATCTGATGAACGATGTACTTAATCAACATCTAGATAAGTTTGTTGTGGTGTACTTGCATGACATTGTTATTTACTCTGAGTCACTTGAAGATCACACCGAGTGCTTGAGAAGGGTGTTCAACAAACAGAGGGAAAATTATTTATATGTCAACAAAGAAAAGTGTGATCCTGCACTCAAGAGATCACTTTTCTAGAACATGTCCTAAGTGGAGGCAAAATAAGAATGGATGAAAAAGAAGGTGTCAGCTATGACGGAATGGCCGACTCCAACCAAAGTCCCAGAATTGAGATAATTTTTGGGTTTGGAAAATTACTATCACAAGTTTATTAAGGGTCACTCAAAGCTAGTAAGCCATTTGACAGATTTGCTGAAGAAAGATATTCCTTGGTTTTTGAGTAAAGAATGCATGGTCCCATTTGATGCCTTGAAGATTGCTGTTGTGACTGAGCTGGTTCTATGTTTGCTGGATTTTAGTAACCTTTTAAAATGCACACAGATGCTTCTAATTGTGCAATTGGAGGAGCCTTGGTGTAGGGTAGGCATCTGATTACTTATGAAAACAAAAGGTTGAAGGATCATGAGGCAAGATACGACACTCATGAAAAAGAGATGATGACGGTGGTACGTTGCTGGGAAATCTAGAAGCACTTTTTGCTGGGAACTTCGTTCGTGATGGTGAAGGACAATGTGGCAAATATATAATTTAAGACGAAGAAAAAATTGACCCCAAAGAAGGAAAGATGGTAGGAATTCTCAGTCGAGTTAAATTTTGATGGGATCCATAAGCAGGGGAAAGAAAATCACATTTCGGATGCCTTAAGTCGGAAGCATGTAGGGGAGTATATTGCTGCTATCTCCACCATTGTGAAGGATTTCATGGATAAAATTTGAGAAGAGCCTAAGCAAGACCCAGTTTATTTAAAGCTTAAGGCTCAGGTTAAGGAAGGCACTGTTTGGCGGTATTGGCTAGAATATGATTTGTTGTTTGCCAAGGGTCGCTGAGCATATGTGCCCTATTCGGGAAACTTGCGGATGATGCTTTTTAAGGAAGCCTGCGATTCAATATGGGCTGGTCACCTAGGCGTGGAACGAATATTGGCCTTATTTTCAAGAAACTTTGTATTGTAACAGGTGGAACGTGACGTGGAAGCTTACGCCAGAACGTGTCTTATCTGTCAATTGGACAAATAAAAGAGGAATAACAAGGCAAGATTATTGCAGCCATTGCCAATTACTGACTACCCATGGAAATCAGTCTATATGGAATTTATCACAAGCATGCCTAAGGTTGATGGTTTGGCATTAATTCTTGTAGTTGTTGATCGATTCTCTAAGTATGTTGTGTTTTTTGGGGCACCGACTATGTGTCTAGCTGATAAATTGGCTGAGTTATTTTTGAAGTACGTTTGGTTGCCTAAAGAAATTATAAGTGACAGGGACTCAAAATTACAAGCAAATTCAAGACCCAATTATTCAACTCAATGGGTTCAGAACTAAAATTTTCAATGGCTAATCATCCCTAGACGAAAAGACAAACGAAGAGGATGAATACATTGTTGAAGGACTATTTGAGACACTGTGTGACGGCCAGTCAGAAAAATTGGCCCGAGTTGCTGGATGTGGCTCAATTCTATTATAATTTGCATTGGTCATTAGCCACTGAGCTATTTCCATTTCACACTACAAGAAACATGACTTTTTACCTTGGTTCTGAATGACTTTTTACCTCGGTTTTTAGTCCAGAAAAAACCAAGGTTATTACAGCCGAAGTAAAAGTACATTTTTACCTCAGTTCAGAACTGGGGTAAAAAGTACCATTTACCGCGGTTTCAACCAATGTCACTAGGTTTTGTCAACGACGTCGGTCAGAGAAAGAAATTTGATGACATGAGACCATAGCTACGACATCATTTTGATGGACATCGGTTTCCACTTGCATGTGAGGTTATCCAAAGGAAGAAGGCAGTCGATGGGAGATGAAATGATACGATGTCGTTTAAGCTAACATCGGTCCAAAAAGAGCGATATCGCACGATGCGGGGCACCCACGCCATGTGCCGGCTAACGTGGAACACTGAAAAATATAACGTCATTTTGAATGGCCGATGTCGCAGGAAACAAATGACGCCGGTTTATGCAATGTCGGTTAGGTGTCGTCTCGTACAATATTATAATATTTGATAACACAACTAATCGTTCGTCGATAACCATGACATTTTTTAATGTGATAAATCGAGAAATGGTTAAACTTCATACAACAATCATTTTTTGTTCAATTAATGTGAGGAAGAATGAAATTTTCATACCAACAAAACTATAACATATAATACAAATACATGTTACAACATATTGTAACACATAAGGTTAATATGAAATTAAATAATTAATTGTATTGAACAACCATTTTCTACGTTGCATAACTTTAAGACTGTCAGGACGACTAGTGAAATGACAAGTCCATCCATCTACATGATGAAAGTCCATCGATGACTCTCCTTTATCCTATTAATACCAATACGTAGAAAACAAAATTTATGTTAGAATCAGGCAGTCCCCAAATGAAATACACATAATGTGATCAACGTAGACGACATGAATCTCAATATGGAAAAATTAAATGAAATGGTTAAAAGCAATGTTGAACGAGCAAAATACCAAGGTCAAAGACCGACACAAGGGCGATGTCAGACATTCATAGACATGTCAACAATTCCAAGATCTATGCAACGTCGGTCCCTGTTCGGTACCATTTCACATAGTCCAATGAAATGTGACCTAAATTGCACATTCAAACTATGTTCATACAAATCTAAGCATTTTTCCTCGTAATCAAAGAAAATATGGCGCTATATTGGAAAGAAAAACAACAAATAGTATATAACATGTAACTCAATCATTATACCTCATGAAATTTAAGAATCTTTGATCAATTGATGATGAAAAACATATATAGTTGGATCATCACAAAATTTCTAAATGAACATGGAATAGATGGAAAACTACATTAATCAATTTGAAATCAGAGATGCTCCATCCTTGGACACTTGTTAATGTTTAAGAGAAACAACTTGATAAAGCTCTTTGTTGTAAAGTTGTAAATGGAATGGATGGTGTGAAGTTTGGGTTGTAGGGATTGTGTTGGAGATGAGAAATGGGTGTTAGTGCCGAGCTTTATTGACTTGAAATAGGGTGGGGGGAATTTTTGGTTCAAATTTTTTGCTGAAATTTTCAGTTCCCGCTTGAAATTTTAGATTGAGCGACGTTGATCAATCTTTGGTTTCTATTTTGTACTATGTGACACATATGCGACGTCACACGTAATTTAATTTCTGGGGGTTATATACTCTGTTTTAAAATTATGGTCCATCAGACAACCCGTTTATGCCGAAAGCTGAACTACATTGTCGTCAAAATTTGAATAAAAAATGTTATCTCCAATTTTTCATTTCGACCTATCCCACTTTCTTGGAGGGACCCAAGTGTTAAAATTCAAAAGATCACCGGTTGTCCCAACCTCGATTCAGATCTCCCAGAAAATAAACTTTGTCATCCCTAGTCAAAATTATAATAACCAAGAGTAATAACGAAATTGGTCTTATTCCATATAGATTTCCGCAAGTTCTTCCCCGGTAAACCTTGTATATATATAAGTAATCATCTACACTTTACTCTAGACAATGTACTAGTGCTTTTAAAAATTTGATGGACGGAATTGTATTACCTTTTAATTTCATAAAAAAATCTAGAATATTAAAATTCGTGTCATTCTATCTTGTGGAAATTATCATTCTCATAATGCTTATAATGAGGGTATTAATAGAATAAAAATGATGGACGATTACCCCGGTTTGCGCCTCTCTTAGACAATACGCATAATCGAAAAGTACATAGATATGAATTTCTCCAATTTGATAAGGGTATCTCTAATTTTTCTTTTCGACTTCTCCCACTTTGTTGGAGGGATCTAAGTGCAAAAATTGGAAAGTACACCGGCAGTATCAAAATCGATCCATTCGTCCCGGACGGGACCCTTGTCATCTCCAGCAAACTTATGATCACCGTTAGTGATAAAGATCCCATGCAGACTTCCACAAGATCTTCTGATTAACCCTTAGATATCATCTACAATTTAATCTAGACCACGTACTAGCACTTAAAAAAATTAATGGATGGAATTTCATTATCTTTTTAATTAAAAAAATCAAGAGTGTGTAATTTCTTTTGATTCTATGTGCAATTTATCGTTTTAATAAACAACGATCATTGTAAGGGTATTAATGGAATACTAATAAAAATGAGGGAAGAATACCAGGTTCCTTGATGCCTAAATCAGAACAAAATGATTGTGACAATATGGTTTAGATCATTGGGTATCTCCAATTTTTCATTTCGTCCTCCCCCACCATCTTGGAGGGACCTAAGTGTAAAAACAGAAAAGGTCACTGGCTGTTTAAAATTGATTCCGATCGAACCGGACATGAATAAAGTTCATGGACAGTTATAAATTTCAATTAGCAGTATCTAATATACAATTACCAGTTATTAAGGTCAATTATGTTCGTTTTGGTCAAACACGAGCCCAGATTCTATGTCAGTTGGTTGAAATGGTGAGGCCCAGTTTCGGAGAAGCCAACGTCGGTCCTATGTCAGTCACATGTTGCTAAACTAGAATTACATGCGACCTCACATATTCATTGGTTAAACACAGGCCCATTCCCATGCTAGTTGGTTGAAATGGTGTGGCCCACATTTAGTTAGCTAACATCGCTCAAACGTCAGTCACATGCCGGTCACATGTCAGTAACTTTGACTGTAATGCAGCGTCCCATAGCCCTAGGCGGAAGTCACAACGCTTCGTAACGAATATATAAATGGAGCCCACCTCTTACATCACTTCAAAAATTCATCTTTCCCTTGAATTTCAACAGCCCCCTGGCTATCTTCTCAAAGATATGATTTCCACATGTTGTTATGTTACTTTATTTTGTATTTATCTTTGAAAGTTTTATGTATATGGATTAGGGTGTGAATGCATTATTTTTTTTTATGTTTTGAAGTTTCTATAGATGAGGGTTCGAGAATATGGTTTTAGGGTATTAGTATTGGGTTTTTATGTCTTCCCCCGTTAATGTGGCTCAAGTTTTTTAGTTTAGAACCTTTATTTTTACCTGCTTTCTACTGTATACTCTGTGCTTGAATGCAACGTCGTTGATTCGCCGATCTTCCATTTGTTACATTGATCTTTATGTGATGTCGCATGTCATATCTTTTGTAGTTAATGTTCAATGTGACGTCGCACCCTTTTTGGTTAACCAATTGGTTATACCAAAGGTTGAGCGACGTCACTTTGACTTGGTCGACTAAAAAATAATTTGTATTCATTAACCATTTTCTGTCTATCATAATGTTAAACATCCGTGACAGTATGAATTTCGGCAATCATGGCTAACAATGCTTGTTCAACTCGTTAATGTGCAAAAATAACCCTATATAATTAAGAAAGTGCAAATATAACCATAAAATAATTTTTAATGCAAATATAACCCTAACTATTATACATAAGTGCAATTATAACCCTAAAGCAACTTGTCATTTCTAGCCCTTGACCGAACGAAAATGACCAAAATGCCCTTTGGACCAAAGCTGAAAATTCATTTTCCATACTACCATTTTCTTCTTCTTCTTCATTCTACCCCTCTCACCCCAACCCTAGGTCACCACCATCAAACCACCACCGGTCGCCACCTCTGGCCACCACAACCACCAACTCCAATTACCACAACCCACCGACACCGCCACCTCCGGGAAAACCAAAAATGGCGTCGGAAAAACCAACAGTCGAAGCAGGGTCCATAACATCACATAACAAAATTTTAGAGGAGTATCCGGTCAATAATTAATCCCAAAGAGTATCCAAAATTTGTTGGCTCCCCTGTTTCCAATCTGGCAATTTTTCCCATTAAAGTATCATGCGGCTGATTTCTTGGCAAAATTTGCATTGGAAAACAAATTACAGGGTGATATAGACATCAGGTCAACTCCTATTTTCCTCAAGGGATTGTTATCTTTAGATTCTATTGGTTTCCCAGCAATAAAAGTTGGATCTCCTACGGAAACCAATAGGATATAGATATAGCTTCTTCGATTTTGGCTTCTTCGATTGCATATTAAGTGCCTCCTGTATGTTATTAGGGTGTTTTTAGTCACTGCTTGTAAGCACAAATACTGCTAGTTGCTCTCTTTCTGTAATTTCAGGTACTCTGCCACGATGCATGGAAAAGGGATGGAAACTGATACTGGGAACCGGAAACTCATTCTCAAAATAGATTTTCTATGAGACATACCTGATGCCTCTCTCCTGATCAGATCATGCTGTAAGGACCTCACGAAATGTTCGAAAACAAATGAAGATCTCAGCTCCATAATGCACACATCTACGGAGATTCCTTATGGCCTGTACTCCGTTGACAAATTGGGGTCTCGATTATTCGATTCCCCATCCTGTTCGTGGAATCTCGGCTATAGGTTCTCCATAGGGGGACTACTTTTGTACAGGGATAGCCTAATTATAGAATAGGAGATCTCATCGCTTTTGCTAAGAAACTCTTAATACTAGAGATACTACTGACCTCCGGGACCATCTTTAGGATGATCAACCTGTAATATTATTTAAACCTTTAACGCCTAATTTTGGCTATTTCACACGGCCTGGGGAGCCTTATAAATACCCCCCATCCTCGGATGGCTTAACTTAAAAAAATCATGCTACCGGCGATCAAGCTTATGCACGAAAACCAATAAATCTTATATCTGCTGCCAAATTTAGCCAATGAACTTTTTGTTAGCCAACATTAGAGAGAAATAGTGTAGCTAATGTGTGGCCGCTTGAACTACTGTGGACCATTTGGTTAAAATCAAAGTCATCGAGGTAGTTCGGTGTGTTTACCAACACGTAGGGTTCTCTACTTTCAACAAAGCTAGCCGTTTCATGATATTTTGTTGAAAATAATTATTGACCGGTGTTTGAGTTTAAATTTCAGATGAAATCAACAACTTTAAAAGGAAAGTAGCACTACCGGCGAGCAGAACAATGTCCGCCGAGACAAGAAGTGGGCATAAGCGGCACAACTCCCAGAAGATAGAGAGGATATGGAGTAAGGCAGGTTCACTGCCATTCAACCACATGGCCCATCGGAGACACACCGTGTGTCACGGGCTGGCCCCTGAGGGTGCCGAACCGTGCGGCCTAGCCGCGGCCAACCGTGCCACGATTACCGCCTTGACCCCACGTGCATCGACGCACCACCCGCTTGCTCGCAGCTGACCGGGCCCATTTGGAACGTGGTCGGGTATGCAGCGGAATATACACACCGGAGAGAGCATGGCTCACACACACAAGCCAACGAAGTAATATAAGGCCCAACAACTGGGAAGCAAACGCTTACATTCAATATATCACAAAACGGTAACCGGGTGTAGAGAGCTCACTACTCTACATATATGCGGTACGGGCGTTATCACAAGTGCCAACTGCATAGACAAAATGAGGTTAAAGGCTAAAACAGCACGTAGGCATGGACCTCGTTCAAAATAGCTTCGCTAACTTAACAACTATGCTATTACAAGTATTTACAAGCAAAAGAGAAGACTTCTTGGACAAGGAGCTTGGGACGTGTCTTCTCGGACTGGGCGCAGCAATAACGGGCTGTAGGCAGGACGACCGGGCTGCAGGCAGGACGACCGGGCTGCAGGCAGGACGACCGGGCTGCAGGCAGGACGACCGGGCTGCTGGCAGGACGACCGGGCTGCAGGCAGGACGACCGGGCTGCAGGCAGGACGACCGGGCTGCTGGCAGGACGACCGGGCTGCTGGCAGGACGACCGGGCTGCTAGCAGGACGACCGGGCTACTGGCAGGATTACTAGGCTGATGGCCAGTAGGGCGACCGGGCGCTGTGCGCACGGGCGTTGGGCACAAATGGCTCGGGCGTTGTGCACAGTGCGGCGAGGGCGCAGAGACGGGACATCACGGGCCGTGAGCGGTTAAGCGTGCGGCACGAGATGACCCGTTGGCGTGTGGGGCACGATCAAAGGAGACCGGTTCGCAGTGACGCGTTGAGCGACACGGGACCGCGGTTTTGGCATCGTTTAGGCACCGATGCGGGCATGGGGTTGCATTAGGGTCGGGCATTAATCCCCACCCCGTAACATCCTCCCCCACTCAATTCGGCGAACGTCCCCGGAGCCATCAATTCTCCAAGGTGGTTCGCTACCCACACGTTTTTCGTACACTTCTGCCTTCAGAAAGGGGTTGAGTTCAAATTGCTTGCGCTGGTGTACTTTGATATAGCCGTGGTCCTCGGATTCTCTTCAAGTTCTGACTTTGAGCTGGTTTGGTTTTATAGCACCCCACTCCTTGATCAATAACCAAAGGAATGTCCAACTCTGATGCTGTCCGAACGCATCATCATCCGTTCACGTGTCTGCTCCCGGCCTTGTGGAACACCAAGGGGTTGCTGATGTGGATGATGACTCGTCTTTCCCCATTTGAGTTTAACAAGGTTTAGCTTGCTTGAACGACTCAAACAGGAAGCATGAAGGGTCGCACTAGCCGGCAGATATTTCTTTTCAGTTCAAATCTTCATAGCAACCGACAGCACTTCATACGCTCTTCGCTCGACAAATCTTCGTCCCTTACAGTCATGGAGCCACCCACAACCTTCTCAGTCTTCAGACTTGCTTCACGAAGTTCCTCGGATCCATCAGGCAAACCCATTGCTGGTGTAAACCCTTCAGACCCTTCATTTCTGTTCTTCCCACCGAATCTTGTACTAAGCACTGGACGATATGCAAAGCTGGGATCTTACCCCCAGATGAACTCTTCACAGTCGTTTTAACCGCGCACGGATTGGTGCCTAAGACATAAGGCAACTGCCATTTGGGTATATGGCAATCCGTGCATCTCCAGAAATTCCATGCCGAGGACTAAACCAAGGCCGTCCGTGTTAACGACATGGAAAACCACTGTGGCACTTATGGAGTCAAACTTGACCGAGCATCGTGTTACAATACCCAGCACCGGTTGAGCTTCGCTATTAACGGCCTTCATTCTGCCCACAGCTTCCTTAGAACGTCAAGCTTTGGTGCGGCCCTCCCCGCTTTGCTCGACACATTCAGGCTCTCTCTTATTGGACTGCGGCGACCACTTTCATGGATTTATCCCACAGGTTTTTAACCAACTCAGAATCGTTAAGTTTCAGTGCGGCCTTCCCCGGTGTACTTGGCACACTTGTGCTCTTCCTTGAATGGACTGCAGCGACCACAACCGTGGATTTATCCCGCAACCATTGTAGATTCGTCAAACTTTCAATGCGGCCTTTCCCGCAGTGCTTGACCAACTTGTAGCTCACTTGGATCGGACTGCATCGACCACCTTCGTGGATTTATCCCACAGACTCAATCTCACATCCGTCAAGTTTCAGTGCGGCCTTCCCCGCTTTCCTTGACACTTTCGTTGCATTCACTGAATGGATTGCAGCAACCACCTCGTGGAATTATACCGCGGGTCTTAACCATCTCGGTCCGTCAAGCTTCCGTGTGGCCTCCCCCGCTTTGCTTGACCAAATTTTATCTCCTTCTGATCGGACTACAGCAACCACCCGGCCGATCTCAAACCGCCCTGGCTCTCTTGATCCCACCATGGAATTACACCGTAGTTTTACATGCCCCTGCGGAGCACGGTTCCTTCCTCCTCGGGCCCAAACTCTTCAGCAGACTGCTCCTAAACTACCTCGCTCAGTGCCTCCCTAATCTGTCTCGAGTCCTCCAGCAACATAGCAGTGATCCTCTGCTCTGTAGATTCACGGCTTAGATTTACATACCCCCGCGGAGCACGGTTCCTTTCTCTTTGGGCCCAGACTCTTCAGCAGACTGCTCCTGAACTACCTCGCTCAGTGCCTCCCTGATTTGTCTCGAACCCTCCAGTCACGCCTTCCCGGTTCGTCCATCCCACCTCTGGTTGGACCCACTTGAAC
Source organism: Rubia yunnanensis (assembly GCA_037428765.1). Taxonomy (NCBI): domain Eukaryota; kingdom Viridiplantae; phylum Streptophyta; class Magnoliopsida; order Gentianales; family Rubiaceae; genus Rubia; species Rubia yunnanensis. Next base: position 77,277,711 of record CM075063.1, on the reverse strand, counting down.
TCGTCGCGCTTACACTGGGGTTTACCCCTTTCCTTCCAACACCCGAATTGGGCCTGGAGCTAACTCCGCCGTTTATAGTGGGCCTAAAGTTACCCCCCACCGTGGGAGAACCAGCACCAGCACCATTACCCACCTTGGCAACCGTGGAACCGTCCACTTCCCTATCAACCCACTGCGATCCTCCGCCATTACAGTCCTCCAGACTCTCGACGAACGCCACCACTGAGTTATAGTTCGTGCAACGAGCCCTCCTTAGCTCGAGCCTAACCCAGGGCTTCAATCCCTGGCTGAACTCCTGGAGCTTATACTCCTCCGAATGCTCAGGAAAATCTAGCATACACCTCTGGAACGCAGACACGTATCTCATAATACTGCCCGTCTACGCCAAGGTCCTTAAACGAAGCATTGCATGTTCCTTCACGTTTGTGGGCATGGACCGTCGCCTCACCTTAAGCTTCAATTCATCCCACATGTCGATGGCTAGGCATCCTGCCTTAATCTCCGCGTCCTGGGATCGCCACCACACCATAGCCGAGCCCTCCAAGTACATACTCGCGACAGTGACTTTCTCAGCGTCTGAATACATTCCAACCGCCTTAAAGTAATGATCCAACTCGTACAAGAAGTTCTTAAGCTCTCTCGCATCACGTGCCCCACCATATTTGGGAGGTTCGGGGACTTTCTGTTTATAAACAGCACAGACACCACCGCCAATGCCCCCACCTTTTGACAAATTGGCCACAGCTTGCAAGAGCATGCTCACGTCTCTGCCCAGCTTCTTGGTGATGCCTTTCAACTCGGTAATGCCCGACTCGCGAGATGCCCAAGCTTCCCTCAGCCCAGCGATCTCCTCATCCCGACGTGCCACCTTTGCCTTGGCCACTTCGAGGTCTCAACTGATAATAGCAACATCCGACTCCTTGTGCCTCACCAAAGGACCCCTCTCAATGGTTTCCAACCGATCCACCTTCTTAGACATAGCAACGGCCAATCGCTATGCGCCCAAGTTCCATTTGGGCTCTGATACCAACTGTCACGGGTCGGCCCCTGAGGGTGCTGAACCGTGCAGCCTAGCCGCGGCCAACCGTGCCATGACTACCGCCTTGACCCCACGTGCATCGATGCACCACCCGGTTGCTCGCAGTAGACCGGGCCCATTTGGGACATGGTCGGGTATGCAGCGGAATATACACACCCGAGAGAGCATGACTCACACACACAAGCCAACGAAGTAATATAAGGCCCAACAACTGGGAAGCAAACGCTTACATTCAATATATCACAAAATGGTAACCGGGTGTAGAGAGCTCACTACTCTACATATATGCGGTACGGACGTTATCACAAGTGCCGGCTACATAGACAAAATGAGGTCAAAGGCTAAAACAGCACGTGGGCATGGACCTCATTCAAAATAGCTTTGCTAACTTAACAACTATGCTATTATAAGCATTTACAAGCAAAAGAGAAGACTTCTTGGACAAGGAGCTTGGGACGTGTCTTCTCGGACTGGGCGCAGCAATAACAGGCTGCTGGCAGCAATAAAGGGCTGCATGCAGGACGACCGGGCTGCAGGCAGGACGACCGGGCTGCTGGCAGGACGACCGGGCTGCTGGCAGGACGACCGGGCTGCTGGCAGGACGACCGGGCTGCTGGCAGGATTACTAGGCTGCTGGCCGGTAGGGCGACCGGGTGCGGTGCGCACGGGCGTTGGGCACAAATGGCTCGGGCATTGTGCATAGCGCGGCGCGGGCGCAGAGATGGGACATCACGGGCCGTGAGCGGTTAAGCGTGCAGCACGAGATGACCCGTTGGCGTGTGTGGTGCGATCAAAGGAGAACGGTTCGCAGTGATGCATTGAGCGGCACGGGACCGCAGTTTTGGCATCGTTTAGGCACCAATGCGGGCATGGGGTTGCATTAGGGTCGGGCATTAATCCCACCCCGTAACACCGTGGAAGGGCTCTACTAAATGGGTCTGAGCGGTCTCTGTCTTCAGACCCAATCTCCAGCAGGAACCGGTCTTATTTCAAGGATAACTCAAGTATACTTAATCCAAATGTGAGATGATTGTGGTTAAAATAGTAAATGCATTTTTTTCTTTTTTTCAGAGGGGTAAAATCAACTTTTCACTCAACTTCAGTTTGAATTTTCCAAAAAGGGTTATATTTTCACATAATCTAAATATCTAGGGTTATATTTGCACTTTAAATTATCGCAATGTTATATTTGCACTTTCATAAATTATGTAGGGTTATATATGTACTTTGCTCTTTCACTTTTAATAATCTAATTGACCCATATAGATTTGTATTGATTCGAATGATGACAGTCCACGAAATACATTCGGCGGTGTTGTTCTGCATTTCGTACCTACTTTGAACCAGATGAGCTTTGGGTCAATTCCTAAATTGGTAAGTCTTCCCTATTTCAAATGTATCTTATTTTCAATTAAATTTTTCTATAGATTACTTTCATATGTACTAATAAAGGTTTTTTCTTTTATAATATAGTACGTCCCTAGCCAGATTGTTGAGCTCATACCGCCGTACAAGTTGGATGTTGTGATCAGGTGCAACGGAAGGGAGTACCACATGCACTACTCGGGGAGCAGGAGGCTCAAGACCCCAAGCCCAAAAGGGTTTGGCCAATTTTCTACTGCGGAGGAACTCGAGGTTGTGGACACCCTCTACTTCTAGCTGCTAAATGGAGTTGGGCCCATAGTTTTTCACGTTATCATTCTTCCCTGCAAACACTATATGTTTAGCTTAGACTTGGTATGACCATGTATTTGAAACAAATTGATTCGTATTTGGAAGAATATTTATTCGGATTTATTTTATGCCTGAAATCTTTAATTTAAAATCTATTAGTTTAATGTTATTTTAATGTTATTGAATGTTTAATATTCAACCTAACATGTGAACAAATGTTTTGACCTGCCCCAACCCGATTGTCATTAAAACACAAGCCGAGTGGATTACGGGTCAAAGATAGAGATTTATAATTCAACACCAATTCTCACTGCTAAGCTACCAAGGGGTAGTAAGTGGCAAGCCCTGGGTTTGTCCACAAGGATGCTAGGGCTCAAGTACTAGTTAGAAATGCAACCTCGTACGGGTCATCAATCTGCACGAGTGAAAGGAACAACCAGTAGTGTAGACATGTAATTGGGGGGTTGGTATTTTTAACTAACAATTACGAAGCATAAAATTAACAAACAAGCAAACTATTTATGAATCATTTAGAAACATGGTAGTTCTAATGCTTCAATCCTCGATTCATTCAAATATAGACATACAAAAAACCTATCAGTGTGTTCAAAAAAATGTGGTGTGGCCGATGGCATACACTTCCCTAACCCTGTCACAGTGGGTACGCTCACAACCCTCCACTGGCACTGGCATCATAATTAGAGGAGTACAACGAGGCTTGACCATCATTGCAGGTCTGTTTCTCTCCTGTGCTATTACGTCCCGGGCTTCCACCAAGAATGCAACTACTCCCCTGGGTCCTATATATGCTAGGACTAAGGTTCGTAGGCACCTTATCAATAATACTAGGGTTTCAACACAACACCTAGCTTGCTACTATTCACTATCTCTATCTACAATCTCTCGGACAATAGTTACGAAGTCAGCTAAGACTGGTGCAATGGCAAATAGGTCAGAGCACTCTTGAATCCCCCGTGCACACACCCACACAGACGCGTTCTCCCCTACCCATTCTAACATCCCAATGGGGCATCAATAATTACACTATACATGAGTATATCCCAAAGTGTGTGCTTATATGTGGTGTACTACTCATGAAATTATAACATTCAAGAACCGTCACAATAATATCATAAACACAAAGATAAGATGAATCTAATGAATCTCATAAAGCATTTAGAACATACCAACTGCCAAAATGAATCTTAAGCTAAAAAAGTACTCTACAAAGGTTAGATCCATGGAAAATATTAGGTTAGATGCCATGAATCTAGAAAATAAGATGAAAATAGAAGGAAAGAAAGAAAAGGAGAAGGAAGGAGAAGAAGAAGTCTCCCCTTCCTTCTCTCTAAACTAGAGAGAGAATCTACTCTACATTATGCCTAACTTCTATTCTACTTAGGGTTTACAAGAAGACTAGGGCTCCTATACATAGTAGTAGGAGATTGGCCTAAAAATAGACCCAAATTAGGCCAAAAGTAGCAAAACCCAGGTTAGCCGCCAAGGCTTCACGGACCGGCATGGATGTCACAGTCTGTGAGGCATTCAAACACAGGGCATGGGATCTGGCATGGTCCCTGAACATTCAAAGTCGCGGCCGTGGAACCTACCACTATCTCTGAAGCAAGTCTCGTGCCACGGTCCGTGAATATTGTCATGGACCGCAATTAGTTCACGGTTTTTACTCAGAAGTTCTCACGGTCTATAACGGTTTTCACAAACCGTGAACAGTACATGGTCTCGCAAAAGAATTTCGTTACGGTTTGTGAAGATTTTCATGGCCCGGTTCCATACTTTACGGTTCTTCAACTCTTCATCCCCTTGCTTTAGGGCCCTGTGCTTTTTTTACAGCCCAGCACCTTGCCCCGTGAAGATCTCATGCAGGTCTCGTGTATGTCTTCACGGAACCCCTAGATTCCTGCTAAGTGGGAGGTCATCGCTATACCTCTCAAAGTTTAATTTATAAAAACTTTATGCTTACTAAATACAATTAAGTAGATAGTAGCAAATCAGGGTCGTCTACGAAGAAGAGGGATTTCTTAAGCGTTTAAACATATAAGGTTTATATTAGGCTAGAAGTAGATATATATATATATAAGCAAGTAAAAAGGGGAGATTTTGGTTGGTTGTGGTCCTAAGTTATGAAATTAAAAGACAAGATAACTAGAAAAGTTAAGTAACTATGCTAATCATCAAACAAACTAAGAAAAAAGGGTAAAAACTACAAAAGACAAAGCCTTGGGGGCAATTAATATCCACTTCCAAACCTAATGTGATCATTGAACCATTCACTCATTCTATCACATTCGTTACCAATGAGGAATGCTAAAACTTCCCATTCGAAGATAAACATTCATTCCTTCTTAATAGTAATTTGCAAAGACAAACAACGACCATTTGCAAAACTCATTAATAACACTATAGGAGAACCACCCCATAAAGGTATTTAATCAACGGCATTATACAGGAAGGACCATAGATTTGATAACAACAAGTCTTCTACCAAAGACATAGCCATTTAACCAAACATAGCATTCATTAGACTAAACCTAGAACAAACCATATTCAAGATTCAACCTTGCATTGCATCTATAGGATAAACATGAGAACAATCCACATTAACATATTTATCTAGCAAGAATCATAACACATTATGCACAAGAAATTCTAATTCCATGTTCTTGGATTCTCATTTCAATGAGCTAAGAAATTTGTCACTTTTCAAACACCCTAACACTTCAATCATACAAACACTTCATATACTCAAAAACCCCATAGCATAAATGAAGTAAAACATCACATTTAAACAAATGAATGATAAATAACAAATGCTTCAAGAAAGAGTGAAATAGAGGTTCTTACTACATAGGTGTGGAAGCTTCAATCAATTGCTCCCAAGTACAAAACTAAACTAGATAATCAAAACCCATAACATAGAACAAAGATCTACAAAGAAATAAGAAGAAATGGAAGAAAATGGTGAAAAACTAGGGTTTTGGAGCCTCCAAGTCGGGCTTAGAGAGTTGGGGAAGAAGGGGGTTAAAAGCTATTTACAGTACAAGAAAAAAATGAGTAAAATGCAAGTTGTAGGGCAATTATCGTGAGTCGCAAAGTCTCCGTCACGAGTTGTAACCAGATCAGGAAATTGTGAGCTCTCGGGTCAACATTTCACGAGTCGCGAAACACTCATCGCGAGTCACGATGGAAAAAAGTCCCGTTTTGTTTTGCTTCCTCCGGGTGAACCGTTGATTCATGTTGGGAGTTCTTGTAGTCAATTTTATAGTACTCGAGAAGAGGAATCCAATGGTACCACTCTTGGAGGCTGATTCTTCTCGAAAAATTCTTAGAACTCTGCTTCAAAACATAGATCATTCTTCACTCTTTGCTTTGCTCTCCTTTCTTCACTTTATCTTCTACCACTTTGTGAGTGCCTTTCCATCTTCTACCATCCTTTAGAATGGCCTTCACTAAACCACTCCTAAGTGCTCACGAGAAATCTACAAATTAAGCTTACAAAAAGGAATCTAGATGCTCGTAAGAACCAAAAACTCACTAGACTAAACATAAGTTACAAAATGAAGGATTTAGATACAAAAACCGAAAATGGCCATCTAAACCCCTTATCATGTAAACCTACCTAAATCTACCAATCTTACAAAAAATATATGATAAACGAGTGTTAAATGCTTTGGAAAATACATGCATTTGATGGCTCATCACATAGTGCGAGCCGTGAAGATTGTCATGGGCCACTGGTGCTTAACCATAGATCGTTCTTGGACTAAGGTAACACTCCTCAGACCACGATTCACCATTTTCTCCTTTGGCCATCTTGAACTCTGAAGTTGCCTATCTTTGGCTTCAATCTCCTTCTACCACGCATTGATGTTCCTGGCCTTCATGTTCTACCATTCTAATGTGAATGGCCTTCGCTTCTTCTACCGTCCTGCAAATGGCCTTCAATATTCTCCCACTTTTGCGAACGACCTTCAAATAGAATGTAACCAAAAAGTACCCACAGCGACCTACTAAAGATGATCACAAGGAAGATAAAGGAGCACGTGGATACAAGATGTTCATTAGTACCAATTAATTCTACAAAACGCAGGATTTAGACAAGAAAACCAAACATGGCCATCTAAACCCCTTGTCACGTAAACTCAACTAATACTACCAATTCCCCAACTAAACCCAATTAAAAACAATGTCAAATGCATTGGTTAAAGCATGCGTAATGGTGCAGATCAGTTTTAATTTAATAATCATTCAGAAAACTATAAATGACTTGTGAGTAATGAATAATTTCTTCCAATTATTCTACAAAGCAAATATTTGTTGCTTCCAATTTTTTAAAATAAATTCGAACTGTTGACTGCCTAGCTGAAGGGCTGAAACTATTAGGCCCATATACACATGTGACGTTGGTCCATGTTCGACACATTTTTGTATTAACTGACATACGTGCGACGTTGCACTATGCGAGGTAGACTTCACAATGTGGCCAAAATGACGTCATTCCAAAACATGTATAGATATGGGAACCCTGACAAAGAGTTCAAACTTTTCTTCACAAGTTTCCCGCGAATTCAAACGTTCTCCCCCCCCCTCCCTTCTCTTATCTTTGAAAAAGGTATGGTTTTTCTAATCTTCTAACACCTAATGTTAGTAATTCCTACTTTGTATTGGCCGATATGTAGTCTGCTAATGTGTTATGTTTTCTTTGTTTTCTAGTTTTTACTCACATTTTTAAGAGTGTGAACTTTCCTTGACTGTAAACGTGGGTACTATGTTTTTATATGTCTCCATAGGGTTTTTTGTTTAATTTTATGTTGTTAAACCTTTGTTTTTTTGGGTTTATGAGTTTATTCGCGTAGCTTTCTCTATAACGTGCGACGTCAGTAATATGTCTGCCACACATTGATTTATACGATTAGCGTGCGAGGTTGCATACTGTTATTTTTAACAGCATGTTCTTCAGTATGAGACGTTGCACATATATCGTTCTTACCTTCAGTGTGACAGAATTATTATCGGTGTCGCATTCTGGCATTTATATTTACTATTGAATTGCAAATGCGATGTTGGCTTACATAGAACTATTTATCAATTTGACTGGCTTCTTAGCAAGGTCGCTGGTACTTGTCGACCAAGCCACTGCTTTGGACCGAGATGTACCTGCGACGCATTGTTGATGTCACACCTTGCAATTCATAAGCTAGTTCACTATTCAAATTTTCAATTCAAATTCAGGACTAATGGCTGGCAAAGGATCTTCAAGTTGCTTGTTATTCCAGGTCTTTTAACATTTCTTAACATATATTTACTACTACATCTTAACACTTCACAATAATACTTTATTTTCATGCAGTTCTCCGTACAACGAGCAATCCCGAGCCTCTTGTGTTCGACATTGAATATTATGCAATGGCTTTTGAAAGCCCACATTTCCAGTGTACTCTGAAGCAGCAGAACTTTGGGAAAAGTCTAACTTTGGTAAGAAATTTTCAATTAATATTAATTGTTGGTAATTGCACATATATATATATATCTAATCAATATTTTTTTTTCTAATTTAGTACATCCCGTGGAGATTGTACCACTACTTCCGCCTGAGAAGACCCCTGTAGTGCTTAGGTGCTACGGGACAGAGTGGCGTATGAACTACTCGGGGGTGGGAAGATCGAGGCCCTTTCGCCAAAGGGTTTTAGCAAGTTCCTTAAGGGAAACCACCTACGCATCAGAGACACCTTGTTCTTCAAGGTGATAGAAACTGGAGGGCCAATCATCTTCAAGGTCAACATTATCCGAGCTAATTGAGTTTAATGTAATTTCGGTTATGTTGGAACTAAGGAAATTCTTACTCAAATTTGTGTACTAATTGTGAGGATATTTTCACGACTACTATTTTCTAATAATTTAACTTTCCGCTATGGGAAAAATCACAAGACCCTAGCTTTCTTTTTTCCTTCTTTTCTATCACCGTAAAATTCTTTACTTTAACCTACCTTTTACCTATCTGTGACGTCAGTATTCCATCGCAACACATTTCAATGGAAACGATGGTGTATGCAAAATTGGGCTACCTTCTGAAACAACATATGCGATGTCGTACGCTATTCGGTAACATTATTTACTTCAATTTTTTAACCTTTTACTTCGGTTCATATAAAAACCGAGGTAAAAAACAATTATTTACCTAGATTTTTTACTATTTGAGGTAAATAATATCTTTTTACTTCAAGAAAACTGAGGTAAAAGAATGTTTTACCTCGGTTGTTGGATGTTTGCAAAAAAACCTGAGGTAAAAGGGGCAAAATAATAGGTCATTTTTCTTGTAGTGTGAGTTGGATACCAGGCAGGAACCTCTATCACCAAATGAGATTGTAGTCCAAAGAATGGGTGGGAAATGTCCTGCGGCGTATGAGTTTCCTAGGTCTAAGCAGGAGTTGATTGATGAAACCTGTGATAGTTTGTTGCTTGCTCTGAAACGTATAAAGAAGTATACTGACAAGAACAAGCTGGATTTAGAGTTTTAGGTCAAGGACCTGGTCATGTTAAAGCGAATTCCTCAGATTCGGAAGCACTTAGTAGCAAGACGATGCACAAGGGTTTAGTGCCCAAGTTTGACGGCCCCTTGAAGTCCTTGAGCGGGTTGGGAATGTTGCCTACAAATTGAAACTTTCAGATCGACTGAAGGTACATCCTACATTTCATGTTAGCTACCTTAAGAAATTTTATGGTGATGAAGAGCACTCTGAAAGAGTTCCTATAAAGAGGGAGTCTTCGTCCGTGAAGACACAATATCAAAATATGTGGAAGCTATCTTGAACCATGAGTCGTTGGGTGCAACCAAGAAGAATCGAATGACTAAGTTCCTAGTTCACTGGAAGGGTGAAGACCCTGTGAGTGCGGAATGGATCCTTGAGAAGGACTTATGGAAATTCAAAGATGAGATTTTTGAGTAAATGAATCAGAAATTGATGTGCTTCATCATACGTGCGCTAACCATTACATTCGGTATAATTATTGGCTTGTTTTATGTGGTGGATTGCTAGTATTAGTTGAGTTTACGTGGCAAGAGGTTTGGATGGCCATGTTTGGTTTTCTTGTCTAAATCTCGCATTTTGTAGACTTAATTGGTACTAATGGACGCCTTGTATTCATGGGCACCTAGATCTTCCTTGTGATTATCCTTATTAGATTGCCCGTGGGTACTTTTTTGTTACATACTATGTGAAGGTCGTTCGCAAGGGCGGTAGAAGATATTGAAGGCCGTTTTCAAGGGCGATAGAAGAGATCGATGGCCATTCACACTAGAATGGTAGTAGATGAAGGTCATGGACATCAAAGCGTTGTAGAAGGAGATTGGAGCCAAAGATAGGCGGCATTGGAGTTCGAGGCAGCCAATGAAGAAATGGTAAATCTTGGTCTAATGAGTTGCACCAAAGTCTGAGAACAATCAAAGAAGAATTAGCCTTCAAGGTTAATTCCCTTAAATTTTTCTTCTCGAGCGCTATAAAATCGACTACTAGAATTCCCGAATCGGAAGTTCAGCTGGCCAAGGTATAAATAGACGGTACCAACAGCCCACACCAGACGATTTGGCCCACGCCAAATGGCTTGGTATGAAAGCATGGCACGAATTGAGCCAAACACCACGGGCCACGCCCACATGTTTCAATCTTCATTCAAAATCAGCTAAGTATGGATAGAGACCGTCTCATTTTCAACGGCCCACGGTATTCCAGGTGTAAAATGTCGAGACCAGCTGGCAAGGTGTGAAGAATCAAGCAGCCTATGCCAAGTTACTGAGCAAAACAAGCTTCCTGGCGATAATCCGCGCCAAGGGCTGCGTCCTGTGGATCAGAAGCACGAGACCAAGGCTGCTGACAATGGCGTACACCAAAGAAGTCAATGCAAACTGTGCCAGACGCAGCAGCCCGTGCTAGCACGAACTAGGCAGACCGTGCCAGATGTAGCGTCCCATGCTAGATGACACGATACGGCCTGCACTAACACAAACCAGGCGAACCGTGCTAGGCGTAGCCTTCCACGCTAGTTGAAACAATATGGCCTGCGCCAGATCCAGCATCCCGCCCCAGATCCAGTGGCCGGCATTAGCAAGGAAAAATTACACGGCACGACGGTCCGCGCCAGGTGGTAGCTTACTTAGGGTTTTACACATTTTTGGGCCTATTTTTAGGCCCAATCCCCTGCTACTATAAATATAGCCTTAGTCGCTAGGGTAAAGGAGAAGGATTCATTTTTCAAACTCTACTCTTATAATTAGGAGAACACTTTAGAGAGAGAAACACTCTTTTTTTTCTTTCTTTTTATTTTACTTTAATCCTAAGATGTGGAAATCAATCTTCATTTCAATTCCATGTCCATGGTGTGGATTAGTAGCATGGGATTGTTTGTATTCATGCTTTGAACTTGACTTTTTGAGATTTAGATTTCCTTATCTTATTGCTTCATGAATATTTGTGCTTGAACTTGTGGTTTATAAGAATTATGATTTATGCTATGTCATTATGATGATGCACTCATGTATGTATGGAAGTATAAAATCATTCTAGGCTTCATTGCGATCTTGGAAAGTGTTGGAATTTTGGAGTAGGTATAGAACACTAGGGAGATGAGTGCATTCATGTCCTTTGAGAGAAAATCATTATATTTGTTATACCATTAATCGGATTGGCTAGCTGTGTGAGAAATTACATGTTGGGCGGTCAATTCGGTAAATCCCGACTGGGGAAAGTCCTCAGCTTAACCCAATAGATTAGCGTGTTGTTTGTAGCGACTATAGTTGTGCCAACTCTAGAGTCATCATAAGGTGTGTTTTCCTTTAGCTCTCTAGGCATAGGGATTGAGATCTAAAGTGGAGTGTCCAGGATGTAATGCATTTCACTATATATCCAACGGTTATGACCTACGCGAGGCATTGCCATTTTACGCAGGCTTTGGATTCCTATAAGAGGGGGAGCATTGGCCTTGGGAGTGAAATAATTAGGGAATCATCTACGACGCCGGTGGCTAGAGCACATTCCCTAAAATTATGGAGACGGTGAGGTATGGGCATTGTGGTAAGTACCATGTGTGACAGACGGGGGAAAAATACCTGGCTATCTCCACTTTGTGTAACATGAGCATAAGATGGGTTTATAAGTGCATACATGAATGAATCAGGGATAGAAGTCATTTATCTAGCATGTTACGCAAACACCCCTAAGTGCCTGTTTATATAGTTTATCTATTTTTTGCTTTCATGCTTAGTATTTGTTAATTGAAAAAACCAAACCCCCCCTCTATTTACTTTAATAGATATTCCTAGAAACTCGTGCAGATTGACAACTCGGACGAGGTTTTGTTTAATTGAATTTTAGGCCCTAGCATCTCTGTGGACATCCCAGTGTTTACCACTAACTACCTTATAGGTAGCATAGTAGTGAGTTGGGTGCAGAACTATAAATTTTATCTTTGACCATCTCATAAGTTATCTGCTCAAGTTAATTAGCTACAATTGACGACCCCGAGTGGAGGTGGTCCAGTAGTAGAATTTTCCAAGGATGGTAACCACCTAGGTGATGGTGGTCAGTTACACCCTAATTTTTCCACAATAAGCTGAGCTATATTTTGTTCAGCAATATTTCAAGCAAGGGTGTAAGGACGCCTACTTTGTGGGAGCTGGTTGGTTGAGCCTTGGTCTAGGACTAATGTTGTGAGGCATGGCTTGGAAAGAAGCCTTGGTCTCTAAGTTAGGAGTTTTAAGACGAGGGAAAGGCTAAGAAGGGTGTTGGACACCTTCGGTTAAAGTGAAGGCTAACCTTGGGAAGGTGGGTTAGTCCAAGACGGCTTTGTGGCAAGGTTTTGGGTTCCAAGTGTCAAGAGACACATTGGGTCGAGGGTATGGCTACGATTATCCGTGTGGGTGGCAAACCATACGGTCCAAAAGATGTGTCCCTTCAGTTAACCCCGTTGGTTAGGGGAAACTGTTGGTTGCGGTTGAAAATGCAAAAAACACGTTGGTTAGATGTAACCGCCGGTTAGGTCTGCAACCATTTATGAAACATTGTTTCCCTTTGGATGGTTATGGGTGTTAACCGTTGTGTGTAACTTTTTCTATAAATATTCCCGATTAGAGCAATGACCTTAGTGTTCTGGTGGTGTGTTTTGCCAACCGAAGAATGTTCTTTGATAAATAAAAGAAGGGTTGGGCCTGGGCTCCGTAAGCGAGTGTCTTTATTTGATTGACTACATTTTAAACCTCGTTCCTTTGATTACGTTGGTTAAATAAGAACGACAAGTTTAGACCGTGAGAAAAGGGTCTAACACTTATCCATTTATTTATAGGTAACCCGCATTTTCTAGACTTTCCTTTATCCTAAATCACAATATATTCTCTTTTTTTAACCATAGTTTATGGTAAAAATATTTCATTGGATACAGACTCATTTGATAACACATAAACTCAACAAGGGGATCTTAATTAGCCTGGGCAACGCCAAGACTACACCCACTGAATACTCCATGGTTAGGTGCTGTGGTTCCATTCCCCATGGGGAGGAGTTCGAATCTCGGCAGGCGCAGTTTGGGAGTATCCTCATGTGTAGGTACTTCTTGTGACCACCGAATACATTCGAGGACCGTGTGTCGAACCCTTGAAAGCAGTAATTTACCTTCTCGATTATAAGCGTAGTATCGTTGCGGCCCGAGCCCTGAGCGCGAGGACTATCGCCTTTTTGGTGCAACGCCAAGACACATACAATCACACTACGTGTAGCTTTTATCTCGTAGAGTGTGAATTCTAACTCGTGTCTCATAAATGAGTTGAACACATACATGCTATGATGCACGGGGACGACAAGGGGAATGAAGTTTTCTACTGGGGACAGAACCGGGACGGGAACGGGGATGGATTCGGCTCGGGGATGTCCATCGGAACGCCGGAAACGGTAAGCCGTTTCCTAGGCTTTTTAATCTAATTCTGAAAACAAATTCAGCACAATTTGTATTCTAACGTACCGATCTTTGCTCGGTTAATGCCTGTGTTCTCACTTTTGGCAAAGATGCTCTGTTTTTCTCCCTCAAAACCAGAGATGATAGATGCTCTGTTTTTTTTTTTTTTTTTGAAGCTTTGTTTCACCAGAAGGGAGACATTATATGCATCATTTGGCAGGCAGATAGTGGTCCGGTCTCAGGCCATTACTTTACCTAAAATTTGTGTTCAATTTTTGACTTTTTCCACATATTATTTGCCCATACCAGCTTAGCAATTGGCATCCATCTTGTAATTTTATTTGGTATCAAAATTTAATATTATATACTCCCTCCCTCCGTCCCATAGCCTATTTTACTTTTTTTTTTTTTTAGTCAAACTTGGTAAATTTTGACTCTAAATATAAATTAATATAAAATATCATGTGAGATATTGTTAGATTCATCTTCAAATCTATTATCTAATTATCAATTTTTGTATGTCGAAATGTTATATGTATCTAGAGATATTGATGGTCAAACATGATCAATGACAATGTAAAAAAGTAAATAGACCAATAGTTACGAGATGGAGGGAGTATATTTTTATTATTATATATGTCCCCTTACCGTACCCGTATCTATAATTTTTTTAATTTTCCCATTTCCCGTCCCCGTCCCTTCCCCGTTTAGGTACCCATCCCCGTCTTGGTGCAACATAGCATACATGCATGCGAAGACTGTAATTCTCGAAATAGAAAAATAATAGGATGCAACATAGCATACAGGCATGCGAAGACTGTAATTCTCGAAATAGAAAAATAATGGATGAGATTAAAACCATTAATGTCACAATCTTTTTTAAAAAAAATTTAAACCACCGAAGTGGGGGATATAACTTCCCAGACCTTTGAAGAAAGAAAACATTGTTTTTTACAAGAAAAAGTTCAATTGGACTTGAACCTCAAAACCAACTGCTAATAATTCTAAGACCTACGTAAATGAGTAATCCTCTCGTTGTACAAAATTTTGCGATGGATTTTCTAAGTAGCAGCCTTGTACACGATTCCTATAGTGAAAACCTCCACCCTTCGTGTCGATCTCACTGTAGATGTACAAAGTATCTTAGCACTGTAGGCGGCAATAAGCTGTCTAAAGCATGATTCATAAAGTATGTCAGGTGTACAATCTCCTACTAAGCTTTGATCAGCTCATTTTGCGTGCTTTAACCGATGCATTTGACATACCTTTTAGTTACTTTTAATTGGTAAATTGCTAGTATTAGTTGAGTTTACGTGACAAGGGCTTTAGACGGTCATGTTTGATTTTCTTGTCTAAATCCCGAGTTTTGTAGACTTAATTAGTACTAGTGGACATCTTGTATCCACGGGCTCCGTGATCTTCCTTGTTACCATCTTTAGTAGGTCGCCTGTGGGTACTTTTTGTTTACATTCTATGTAAAGGCCGTTCATAAGGGTAGTAGAAGATATTAAAGGTCGTGCGCAAGGAAGGTAGTAGAGATGAAAGCCATTCAGATTAGAATGGTAGTAGACGCAGGCCACAATCATTAATGCATGGTAGACGGCGATTGAAGCCAAAAATAGGCGGCTATAGAGTTCAAAGCGGCCAACAAAGAAATGGGGAATCGTGGTTCGATGAGTTATGCTTTAGTCCGAGAACGATCCAAGAAGAATTAGCCTTCAAGGTGTTCCATTGGATTCGTCTTCTCGAGTACTATAAAGTTGACTTCTAACTCTCATATCAGACTAACGATTCTCCCATAGCGAAGGAAACTAGTTCAGTTGGTCGAGGAACCAACGGGTCGGCATGGGCCGTGCATGGTTTGGCACCAACAGCCCACGCCAAAAAAGATGCCCTGCACCAAAGAGACCAATGCGGAGCCATGGCGGGACCCGCGCCAGACACGACGGGCCGCCAAGCACAAACAAAGGACCCCTCCACGCGGCTAAGTATGGGCTTGGGGTATCCCATTTTAAGCATCCGGCGTCGTCCAAGTCCATTTTGCCAAGACCAGCCAGCGTGTGGGAATTTACACGACCCGAGCTAAGTTCTAAGTAAAGCACCTTGCCTGACCACGACCTGTGCCAACGACCAAGAGTGCGGATCAGAACTTCAAGTTTCAGCGCCCTAACAACACCATGTAGCAAGCGACGTGGCTAGCGCCAGGAAACTATGCAACCCGCGCCAACCCTCGCGCCCTGCGCTAAGATGAAGATTTGTGCCACGCTCAAGAACATGTGCCCTGCGCCAATGAAGTGACGCGACCCGCGCCAGGCCTTGCGCCCCACATCAAGTACATGTCACAGGCTGCGTCATCTGTGATATCCCGCATCGGGCGGTGGTTGAGCTAGGGTTTACCCTATTTTTAGGCCCAATCTCCTACTACTATACATATAACCTTAGTCTACTAAGTTTTCATATCTTACATACCTTATATCATAGTTAGAAGAGTAGTTTGAGATCCTCTGCCTAGGAAACTTTATCTTTTCATCTTTTATTTTGCTTTGATCCTAATATGTAGAATTCAAATCTCTATTTGAACTCCATGTCAAGGGAGTTGTTTCCATAGCTTGTGATAATTGTAATGACTTGGTTTTATCTATATGCCTTTTGAGATTCTATAGTTCATCCTAATTTTGTGTTCATAATATTATTGTGATTTGCTTTTGAGTTTTAATGCATGAATATTACACCATATATAAGCACACACTTTGGGTTGTATTCATGCTAGGTGCAAATATTGATGCCCCCTTGAGAAGAGAAATCTGGATACCTGTATGGGTGGAGGAGAACGTGTTTGCATGTGTGTGTGCACAGGAGATTTGAGGTCACTCTAATCTACTTACCATCACACCAGTCTTAGCTGACTTCTTAAAGTCATTTGAGAGATTTTGGGTAGAGATAGTTTAATAGTAGCAAGCTAGGGTTACAAGAAACTCTAGTATCATAGATAATGTGCCTACAACCCTTGGGCCTAATTGATAGGACCCAAGGGAAGTAGTTGCATTTGTGGTGGAAGCTCGGGACATAATTTCACGGTGGAGAATCAGACCTACAACGGTCGAATCTTATTGTACTCCCCTAATTACGATGGCGGTGTCGATGGAGGGTTGCGAAAGCACCCACCATGACAAGGACGGGGAAGTGTATGCCATCAGCCACACCATGTGTTATGGACACTCCATTAGGTTTGTTTAGATATTTATGTGAAATAATCGAGGATAGAAGCATTAGATTGACCAAGTCACTCAATGATTTCCCAAGTGCTAGCTTAATATTGTAGTTGTGTTTTTTACTATTATGTTTGTTAGTTGTTACTTTGAAAAACCCAAACCCCCCTTTACTTGCATGTGTGCTTTACTAGCTATTCCTTTCGCCTATATGGATTGACAACCCGTACTAAGTTGTGTTTTAATTTGGTACATTAGACCTAGCATCTTTGTGGAAAAACCCATGGCTTACCACTAACTACCCTATAGGTAGTGTAGCGGGAGGAAAGGGTGCGGGACTATAAATTTTTATCTTCTGACCACACTGCCTCCAATCAGGTTAATTCTAAGCTACGGTTTTAACAAATCGAGGGAGAGGCAGGTCAAGCTCTTATGTGAATGAATCTCGGACTCTTAAATTTTGCAGCCCCATCCGGTCTACAGTGATAGCTTTTCATATTTCTTCTCTG
The DNA here is from genome assembly GCA_037428765.1 of Rubia yunnanensis. Classification (NCBI taxonomy): domain Eukaryota; kingdom Viridiplantae; phylum Streptophyta; class Magnoliopsida; order Gentianales; family Rubiaceae; genus Rubia; species Rubia yunnanensis. Next base: position 77,260,321 of record CM075063.1, on the reverse strand, counting down.
TGACTGAGTCTTGAGATGAAGGATTTAGGGCTTAGAATCTTTGTCAGTTCATGCACCAATGTGTTTGCTTCTCTGTGGATGTGTTGAATGTTTATGTCAGTTCTAGCCATTGAGTTCCAGCAAGTTCTAAGTCTTGTGAGGCTTCGCCACGGTGGCTTGTCTTTCCTTGTGAGAATGTTTACAACCTGCAATGAGTCATGTTCCAGAATTAGTGGTGTAAATCCTTTTTGAATACTTACCTAGATGGCTCTGATGGAAGCCATGAGTTCGGCCTCCAGGGTATCATTAGATGCCATTAGATCATAGCACATTTGAATAGGTTCTGCATGATTGTTCCTGGTAACAAACCCTAAACCAGAAATAAAGTTTTTCATGTAGGCTGCATCAAAGTTAAGCTTAAAACCTAACTCAGGTGGTCTCAATGTCTCGATATTGATAATTTTCCTTGGATTTTTAGGTACATTCCTCAACATTCCATTATTTATCAACACATCACAATCTTTCTCATTGTAAAGTTTGTTCATGCTTAGTATCTGAGAGGTTAGTGAGCTAATTTGTGAATAGACGTGTTCCAGGGTATATACTTTACCATGAAAGTAATGATTATTTTTTGGTTATCAACAAGATCCAACATGTAACCACTGATGTGGTGAGAACCACTCTTTGCTTAGTTACAGAATCAGAAGAATTAGACCATACATTGGCTAGTCTATCAAATACATAATCACACGTAAAATGTATTGAATCAGTTAGCCAAGCCATAAATTTCCTTGTCTAGATAGCTATGGGGCATGTATTAAAAAAGTGAGACCGAGTATCTATGTGGTTGCAATGGCAACATTTAGATACATTTATAATTCCACATTTCAGTAAGATATCATCAAAAGGCATCAACTTATTCAGTAATTTCCAGATAAACAATGAGAGTTTGGGAGGCAGTAGTGGTTTCCATACCTTTGTTAGACTTTCAAACTAATTTATTTCTTTCCCCAGCATCTGGTATACTGGTGAAACTGAGAATTCACCTGAGTATGATGGTTAACACACCATTTAATCTGCTCCCTCCGTAAAGTCCCACTTCTGCTTCATTTGCTCTATTGTTTTGGCTGGGAGGTGTTGCTTGATTGTGCCTAGATGACGATCCCTGGCTAGTATGAATTCCTTCATTTGTAGCAGTGGATAGGAGACTACCATTTGGGTTGGCCATTGATTTATCAGTGGACCTGATCCCAACTAGTTTGCTAACCAGAAACTAGTACCAGCTCAGATTATAACCTGGGAGTTGTCATCTGCCACCTGAGAGATACTGCACACTCTTCTCCATGCTTCTTATTTCCTGTTAGAAGGAGAGATGGACCAAATATATTTTGCCCATAGGGTGTTACCCTGTTGGGCCTTCCACTATAGCTTAATGGAGAAGCTATCAATGGTGGTGTACATATCTTTGAATCCAAATCCATTTTTCTTCTTGGGATAGCAAAGAGAATGCCAGGATCTTCAATGTTTCCTCCTGAATCTGAACAGATGGCTTGAAATTTGTTCAGTGTGTGAGATGTGGGGATCATGATATACCATGTGTGATGTGGGATGGCCATTAGAAAATGTTTGACCAGGATAATTCTACCAGCTTAGTTAAGCCACCTATTGTTCTAATTTTCAATCTTAGAGTTGATTTTCTCTATAATATTATGAAAGTATGCATTCTTTTTTCTCCCCTTAAATATAGTGACTCCTAAATATTTGAAGGGAAAAAAGCTCTAAGACACGTTTGTCATTAGCCTTATTATGTCCTTTCTTATGGAGCTTTTTTTTCTTACCAACTAAAAATGCACTTTTCTAGAAGTTTATTCTTTTCCCCATGGCTACTTCATAGCATTTAAGGAAGACTACCACATTTTCAAGTGACTTGTTGGTTGCTCTAAGAAATATTGCAGTGTCATCAGCATAGGACAAGTGTGTGGTAAGCTGAGCTCCATTTGGTAGCCTAAAGCAATCAATGTAACTGTTATGATACATGTACTTAAGACCTCTGCTCAGAATTTCAGTGATGAAGTTGAACAAGGTTGGGCTAAGGGGGTCTTCCTACTTAAGGCCTTTAGTAGGCTTGAAAAATCCATATTGGGCACCATTGATTAGTATTGAGAACCATGAACTATTTATGTTACCTAGTATGAGTGCTACAACATGTTCGTGAAATCCAAATTTCAATTGGAGGGAATTCAACATTGGGTATAAGACTCTGTCAAATGCCTTTTACAAGTCTATCTTAGCTATCATGTTCATTGATGGATTCCTATCATTTAAGAGTCTTACCAGCTTCTGCATTACCAGGATATTATCTTCTATCTCCCTTTGATGTATAAAAGCAGATTGTTCACTGGAGATGCACTTAGGCAGGAGAGGCATGATCCTATCAGTTATGAGTTTAGACATGATTTTATTAGAAAAACTAGTTAAGCTAATTGGTCTAAACTCAGATAGGATTTTGAGTGTGGGAGTCTTCAGGATCAGGGTTATTAGGGTGCTAGCAAAGAACTTGGGTACTTTAACTCCAAAAAGGAATTCATTTGCAACCTGAGATAAGTTCCCTTTGATGGAATCCTATGATTTCCTATAAAGCAACCCTGAAAAGCCATCAGACTAGGAGCACTTTCCTGGCTGAGGCTAAACACTACATCATGGATCTCCTCTATAGTAGCTGGTCTCATTAAATCTATGTTTTCCTAATCTGTGATAACTGAGGGGATGAGGTCTAGAAAGTATTTCATCTGTGTCCCTGAGTGATCAGAGGTTTCATCAGTGAGGAGGTCCTTATAGTAATCTACTACAGCTTTACCTATCTCATCCTGGTCTTCTATCCACTACCCTTATTGTATCCTATTGATCCTAAGTCTACTGTGTTTATAGCTAACACTGTTATGGAAGAATTTGGTATTAAGTTCTCCATTATTAACAACTTCTTCCTTGATTTCTATTTCCAAAAGTCCTACTCCTCTAAGGTGTTTAGGTGTATAACATTAGCATCATTCAGCTATATCAGAGTTTACGTATTGTAATTTGTATTCTATTTAGTTTCTAGCTCAGCTATCATTTTCTCAATCTGAAGCACATTGTCAAAAACATTACCAAACTCATTTTTGTTCCATTTTTTGAGGAATGCTTTAATCCTAGATAGTTTTAGGGAAAAAGCATACATGCCTTAACTATCTATTGGTATGTTCCAATTCGTACTTATAAGGTCTATGAGTTCAGGTCTGTTGTACCACACGGTTTGGATCCTGAAGGGTTTGGGGGTACTGTTTGCCTTGGCTTAAGACTTTGAGTGGTAATAGATTGTGGTCTAAATTACCTCTGCCTAGGAATTGTATGGATGGGTTATTAAACTTATCAAACCAACCCTGGTTAGCTATAGTTCTATCTAGCCTCTCTAGGTCCCTATCCTGTTTTTTCCTGCCATTTGTCCACGTAAACAAGTTTCCAACAATGTTAATCTCAGCCAAGTTGTTATTTGTTAGGAAATTGTCAAACTCATTAATTGAGTTAAAGTTAGGGGGTGCATCTGCCTTTGTACTTAGAGATACTCCTAATGGCATTGAAGTCCTCAGTTAGGATTGTAGGTGTGTCAGATTTATATGTCCTGGTTTGTATTTCTGAGTACATTAGGAGCCTCTGATGTGTATTATGAGATCCATACACAAAAATTATCTAAAATTAGGAATCATTCAGTGTATTATTAATGTCCACCTGCAAGAATTTAGACTGAGATGCTTAATTTTAACACTCATAAAACACTTATAAGATCATAGGGAAAAGCCAGTTTGTCTTTTATCACTATTTAAATCAAATGTCTTTGCTCTTTATTTAAAGCAGTTATGTGTTTTTCATATGGGTGAGTTCATTATTTATTTAAGTATAATATTTATCAGTTGATCTAATTCATCTTTATTCTTAATTGCAGTTTTGGTGCAGTGTTGCAGTTCTTGTTAACCGATTCTGTGCTGCTGCTTGATTGTTGAAGTCTTTCATTCTGTTTTCTTCGTGTTCCTATTCGGTAGTGTATAATGTTTGGAACCAGTACCTTTGGAAAATAATGTATTATCTTACATTTTTTGTTACATTTAAGAATTTTTCGCACATTTCTTTTTGGGTCTCTTTGCTTATTCTGGGCACAGTTGCGCGCAACTGCGTACACAGGAATGATTTTTCTTAAAATTTATAAATGAATCCAGAACCGGTGCCCAAAAAATGCCTCTCGAATGGCACCGGTTTTTTAGAACAGGTGCCCAAAAATAACTGGTAATAACCACAGTTTTCAAAATTTTTGCTACAAAACAATTGATGCCAAGAGGGGCACCGGTTTTTGAGAACTAGTGAAACCGCTTCACCTCCTACTTAGGCACCGATTTTCAAAACCACAAAAAACCGATAGTAGCCCCCCTAGGAAAACCAGTGGTAGATGGGGGTTTTGTGTTAGTGTAATGTTAATAAAAGTCGCATAATGTACCCCAAATAACCACATCATTAAGTATAACATCACACATGATGTGTCGTAAACACACGTGTCAATAAAATTAAATAACGCTATATATGTTGCACATGACATGCATCAGTAAACTTTATTAACGCACAATATGTCACAAATAGTTATGTCTCACTAAACTTAAATAATGTACAATGTGTTGCAAACAACAATGCACCACTAAATGAAAATGATGCAGAATATATCGCCAAAATAAATGTGTCGATGCATGGAAATGGCGCATTATGTGTAGAAAACTTAAATACGACACTAGATTTAAAATGCGCATAATATGTCACAAATAGCTATACATCATTAAATGAGAAGAGTATTTCTCCTGACATGCGGCCTATCCATAAGTTTATGGACAGGCCAGAGACCTATTAACAATTTCAAAAATTGGGGAAGGGAAATAATTTGGGTTGAGCCAGGTTGATTTGTGACCTAGCACAAACACGTGAGGTGACTTGGTGGTACATGCCTACTGTTCCACTCTTCACTGAGGCTTCGAATCTGATGTCACTTCCCGGTGGCTGTCTCACCTAAAACACATCGCCCCAAAGGTCATCATCATTACCACCCCCTAATTTTCTTCGGTTAAATTTGGTTGTTTTAGTCTAATCAATTGTGTTCACCATCACCTCCACTGAGGATTCCTCATTCGGCCCTACATGTTTCGTGCAGGCCAATGCTATGCTGAGGAAGAATGCGACCTTTCAGGTGATTAATGCTTCTTCTTATTCCTGTATTGTTTATTGGACTACTGATTTCGGATCGCGTTGAAATTTTGAGCTTCTTTTTATTTTCCCCAATTTAATTAAAACTTATTCAGATTGATAGTTTGGTTTTGCTGTACGCATTTTTGAGGTTTTTGGGCTTTTGTATGTATGCTTGATTACATGAATATGTTACCGTTAAGAGAATAATGCAACAGTACTACGAATTGTGAAGAAATTGATATTCTGTTCATTTTCGATGAGATTGTGGAAGCTTTGTTGACTTGATATTTTTTTAGGCTCTATTGAATAATTCATGGTGTATGTGAAGGAATCTTGGATCTGGATATGTTTTCGGCGACTTAAGCCGACTCACGTGGCCCTACCAATTTTTAGACGCGGGTCAATGCTCTGCTGAGGAAGAACATGACCTTTCAGGTGATTAATGCCTCTTCTTATTCCCGTATTGTTTATTGGACTACTGATTTTGGATCGCATTGAAATTTTGATGTCCTTTGTTATTTTCCTCCAATTTTTTAAGTTATTTGGATTGAATGTTAGGTCACGCTCTACACATTTGCAGCCTCCATCGAGTTACCCCTGCCTTTCATTCTATTTTATGGTTGTTTATTTAGTGATGTAGTGAGATGTTATCATGGATTATGAATCAAGATTATGATATTTAAGTTTTGGAATCTCTCTTGGTAGAAGTTTATGATTTAAGGATGATTTGAATTTGATAATTGTTACTTTGTTTTGATATCTTAGTTCACTGTGATTGTTATTATAATCGTTTTAGTTGATGTGTTGCTGTACCGAGGTTGTGTGCTATGTTAGTCTGTTCGAGTCTGTGTGTTATGTTAGTCTCTCTGAGTTTAGAGTGGTAAACAGGAGGTTATTTAGTAACAACTTCAATGAACCTCCTCTTAAATGAAGAGATTTCTCATTTCATGTCAACATCTGATTGATTTGCCCATGTTTATTCTAAGTTCAAGAAAACCCTGTCTCGAAAGTCAACAACCTCTTGAAGTTTAAGGAGAATTACAATGTGTTTGAGTCCCGTAAGAAGCTCTGTGATTTGTACGAGCTTTTTTTGGTCGAAAAAAGAATTGTTCATAGTGTAAAAATTAACTGATCCACTGAAGAACTTCAGTGCAATCCACAGAAGAGAACTCGAATTTACTGCTGCAATTTATCCAGGTTTTAAATTTTCAGTATTTCTTGGATTTATTGCTGTTTTTTGGGTCGAAAATCACTTTTTTGTTAGGGCTGTTGTTGAGCATATTTGCATGCCATTTTGGGTTAGTTTTGAGAAATTAAATATGCTATTACATGTAATTTTTAGGGCTGTTCGTGAGCTGATTTTATTTTCAGAATTGTGACTCAGTTTTCGCTTGGATTTGATAGTTTTCGGATCAGTACTGCTTCTGTGTTTGGAAAATTAAAGTCTGTTGCTCACGATTTTAATCTGCTTATGGTTTTTGCTTCGGATTTGGGTTCTATTTATGCACAAGTTTTATTTGCAATACTGATACAATCTAGTACTATTGTTTTACTGTTGTCGTTCTTCAATTGCGTTCGTGGGTTAATTTTCTAATCATTTGCTACTGCATTTTTGTTGTTAATTTTCTGCTCGTGCTCTTGCTATTTTATACTTGTTTTATAGTCTAGAATTTGTAGATTTGTGTCAGTTAATTTTTGGTACAATAGTCGTGGCTTCGCATTTTGCAGCAGCTTCATACATTCAATCAGGAAACTGTGGATTCATTGGTAGGAGCCATTTTCTCATCGTTATGGTTTGGCGCTCTTCCTTCTCCTGTAAAGAAGAAGGAGAAGAAAGGTGGAACACCAGATGCGATGAATTGAAGTTTTTTTTGGAGTTGTATAGCTATAGAACAGATGGATTTTTGTTCTTGTAACAAAGAGTTTCTGACCATCAGAATAGGATATTGATATGATTATTCAAGCTATTTGATGCGGGAGATTTATCATAATATGAATTCTGCTGCTATGAACATGTAAAAAACATGTGGCAAATATACAAAAAATAAAATAAATGCGGCTGAAAATTTTCGTATACACTATGCACCTGTCACCTTACAAATTATATCGTTTGTATTAAAACATGCACTTGGTTTAAGAGCTCTAAATATGAATTATGAAACTTTTCCAGGAGATCGTGTATAAGTTAAGTTATGAATCATTTTTGTTTTGTTATAACATGCATATCTTAGTCTAAAACTAGTATATGTTATAGTTTACATAGACAGTGGAGACTAAAATTTTGACAATTTAACATTGTCATATTAACTCTGCATTAATTACTTTACAACATGTATTCTTTAAATAAAAACACGAATATGATTTCTTAAAAGTTCAGTGTTATCTTCATATGAATCCTTCGCGTGTCGGAACATCTTATGGAGTCCAATGTCTATGTTTTCCAATTCCTTAAAAGTTAAAACCAAAAAAAGTTTAGATCTAACTCCCGTAAAAAGTTATACACATTGGATATTTACATGTGCAGCATATAAGCAAGCAAGTTAAATTTATAATTCAAAACGAACAATAATCAACAATGAAAGTAAAAGTCAAACACAATAAAACTAACAGGTACATACTGGATATTAACAGTTGCAGCATATAAGCAAACATGTACAATTTCTAATTCAAAACAACAATAAACAATAATGAAAGTAAAAGTCAAAAACAATAAAACTAACACGTACATACTTGATTCTAGATGCAATATATAAGTAAGCAGATTCAATTCTTAATTCAAAATGAACAACAATTGTTTTTTAAAAAATAGTCATACACAACACAACTAACAATTACATACGAGATACTAACAGAAGAAACATATAAGTAAACAGATGCAACTCGTTATTCAAAATGTACAATTAACAACAAATGAAAATGAGAGGTCATAGGCAGTACAACTAACAAGTACATGTTGAATACTAACAGATGCAACATATAAGTAAACAGATGCAACATATAAGTAAACAAATGCAACTCGGAATTCAAAATGAACAATTAGCAACAAAAAGAAGAATAAAAGGTCATTCACAAAAGGCCTATAGACAGTACAACTAACAAGTACCCATGAGATACTAACAAATGCAACATATAAGTAAACAAATGTAACTCGTTATTCAAAACGTACAACTAACAACAAATAAAAATAAAAGGTCATAAGCAGTACAACTAACAAGTACCCATTGAACACTAACAAATGCAACATATAAGTAAACAAATGCAGTTCTTAATTCAAAACGAACGATTGGCAAAAAAGAGAAGAAAAAAAGTCATTCACAAAAGGTCTATAGACAGTACAACTAACAAGTACACATTGAATACTAACACATGCAGCATATAAGTAAACAGATGCAACTCGTAATCTAAAATGAATGATCAGTAAAAAAGAAAAAAGAAAAGTTATTCACGAAAGGTCATAAACAATAGTATTCCTATCTAACAGTATTCCTATCTAAACTAACTAGTAGTTTCTAATACAATGAATCAACAATTATTAATCTATGAATCTTCAAAGTTCACTGTTATCTTCATATGAATCCTCCTCGTGTTGGAATGTCTTGTGTAGTCAAATGTCCAGTGTTGTCCGATTCCTTAAAAGTTAAAACCAAAAAAGTTATTGATCCAACTCCTAAAAAAAGTCGTACACACTGGATATTAACAGTTGCAGCATATAAGCAAACATGTACAATTTCTATCTAAAAACAAACAATAATCAACAATGAAAGTAAAAGTCAAACACAATAAAACTAACAAGTACATATTGGATTCTAACAGATGCAATATATAAGTAAACATATGTAGTTCTTAATTCAAAATGAATAACCAGCAACATTTCTTTTTAAAAAAATTGTCGTACAGAACACAACTAACAAGTACACACGAAATACTGACAGATGCAACTTATAAGTAAACAAATGCAATTCGTTATTTAAAATGTACAACTAACAACAAATGAAAAAAAAGGTCATAGGCAGTACAACTAACAAGCACACATCGAATACTAACATATGCAACACATAAGTAAAGAGATGCAGCTCGTAGTTCATAACGAATAATCAGCAAAAAAGATAAGAAAAAAAGGACATTCACAGTAAAACTAACAAATACACGTTGGATAATAACAGCCACAACATATAAATAAATGAATGCACCTCGCAATTCAAAATGAACAATCAACAAAAAAAGAGAAGAAAAGAAAGGTCATTCACAGTACAACTAACAGGTATATGTTGAATAATAACAACTGCAAAATCCAGCCCCAATTAAGCTTTAGCGAAATAACATCCAAAAAACAAAAAATATAATCACTAAAAATCAAGAATTTATGGAGTAAAAAAACCTATATACAATATGGTCTACAGTAGTATAGAGCAGTAACAGTTTTAGTTCACAAATAAATCCTAGATATAACAAGATTTTGAGCACAATACTTTAGGCTTATTTGTGCAACCTGAAGCAACACACCAACATATTTAAAGAAGTAGAAAAGGCACTACAGTAGTAGTACAAATCGCAAGAAATCAGATCACAAACCAAACCGAAACTAGGTACGACAGTATCACTATTTTTTCCAAAATCGAAGCAATATTGACCCCGATTAAAAAAAGATTAGATACTGATCATGTAAAGCACTGTAGCAGCATGGAAATATGATCTTGAAGCATTAAAAGGAACAATAAATTGAAGTGAATAAACCTGATTTAGTAGCGATTCTACAAATTACGATGGAAAAAATTCCAGCGCCTCCACAGTTTTGAAGTTCTTTGAACAAAAATCCCTCAAAACCGAACGTCACCGTCTCCATGGTGTTATCCACAAACTGGTCATGTCGGATTCCAGTTGAAGAAACCAGTTTGAGAGAAAATTGTTGGAGAGAGAAGAGAGAATCGTTAGAAAGAAAAAGAAGATAAGCTGGAGAAGAAAGGGAATTAGGTCTTTGATTCAATAAAAATTTAAACTTTCATGAATTAAAAAAAATCCCACTTTACAAAATAGTCTCTGGCATGTCCATAAGCTTATGGACATGCCGCCTTTCTTGAGACTTAACCAAATGAGAATGACACAAAATATATCGACAAAAGAAATGCGCCGATGAATGGAAATGGCACATTATGTGTCGTAAACATACACGCGGAACTATATTTAAAATGACGCATAATATGTCGCAAATAGTTATGCATCACTAAACTTAAATGGCGCAGACTATGTCGCAATAGTTCACAACACATAATTTATTGACACAAAATGTGTCCTAATATTTACAGCACAGTTGAAAAAATTTGATGCAAAATTTGCTACACTGGTTTATGTGGCATAATAAACTGTGATGCAAACTGTGTTGAAAATTAACCTTTGCAACACTAAATCACTGATAAGCAACACAGTTTGCATGTCGCAAAAAGCCCGTTCGTTGTAGTTGATGTTTGTAGATTTGTTTAGGCAAGTAGTTATTCCTTGTGAATATCCAAATATGACCATTATATAATGCCATATTATCTACAAAGGCTAGTTGTGATTTAAATTCCTCTATCATGTTAAGCTCCTATTTGGGTTCTACTATGATAAGGATGTCCAGCCTATGTGTATGATTCAAATTCTTTAATCTAATGATGCATTTGTCAATTCCTCTGATGTTCCAAGTCAATAGATTAGAATTCATTATTAAACTGATTTTTCTTCATTGCACGAGTAATAATGAGGTTAGGAGCTTTAAAAAATTCCTATCCGAGCTAGGAGTTTCAGGGGTACCTGATTGTGCTTCTTCTCCGAATTGCTGAGTGTCTGCCAAAGGGTTATCTTCATTTTGTCCTTGATGTAGTCAGTTGCAGTTCTAGCCCTCTTCACCGAAGTCAATTACCTCATTTTGTGCTTTTGGTGACTTCTGAACTATTGCCTCCATTTGTATTTGTACTTGTTGCTCTTCCATTTTGTCTGTGTTTAGCAATGCAAATGTGTTTCTAAAGCTCTTAAGATCTTTTGTAAGTACCTCTGTCTGTTGGAGGACCCTTTATTTTGGAGTTCTTTCCTTGTAAGTCATCAAGTGATCTCTATGGTTTAGTTGTTGATTTCATGTATTGGACCTTGTTATCTGGAATGGTGACTTGATTTTCCACATCTAGGTTTTCACTTTTCCCTGGTTTTTAGGAGGCCGTCTCCGTACCACTCAAAGATATTATATATAAGCTAAAATTATTGCCAACTACTAAATAGTAGCTACTGGTAAAATAGGGTCGTCCATGAGGAAAAAGAGTTTTTATCGAGTGTTAAATGTAGTTAAAAGACACATGAAGATGTCACCCTACGTGTGTGATAACCAAGTGGGGGTGGGGGGTTGATTTTGGAAATACTACAACTAATTTAAACAACTAAATCAACAAACTATTAAATAGAAAGATGCAAACAGGATCATAAATAACACAAATAACTTAACTAAGATAGAAACGAGTCTTGGGCGGAATTGGTTTACATTTCTAGTTATCCTTTGATCATTGACTAATCATTTTATTTTTATACATTAACCACATATTGTGGAGAAATTTTCAACACCTTTTGAGTGAAGATATTTTTTCACCTCTCCTCGGCTATAGTTAGAGTGAGCGATCGGTGCCCACACAATAACCCTTACCCTTGGGTCACTCTAGACGATCAGTATCATAGGCTTCCCTGAAGATAGCAATACACATTGAGACCCAACACAACTACCACAATGCCCTACAAGCGAGAAACACATAGATAACACCAGTATATTAACTAATAACGACTACAAGGATCGGCCTTGATGCTAATCTTTATTAGTGGGCTACATTGATAATTAGTCAAACTAATTCAAATTCATCCTAAGTCTAAGAAATTTCATCAATCAACAATTAGAATTAGTTGTCACTCCTAATTATAAGATAGCATTGACCAACAAAAATCACAATGACAAAAAGTCAAACTCTTCCGGGTTTGACCAAAAACCTAGCAAAGAATCAACCCATAATCATCAACTAGTTGATCACCCTAGTATTTATCATGAATTAATCACACAAGAAACCACAAAACATACTTGATAATCAAAGCACAAAATAGGATAAACCAAATCTCACAAACTCATATTATAAATACTTACCAATTGCTCTCAAGGTGAAATCTACCTTAGATAATGAAAACCCATAACAAATATACAAGAATACAAGGGAAAATGCAAAAAACTTAAAAAAGATGAAGAAAACTAGGGTTTGGAGGCCCTAAAGTCGGGCTCCCATAAAATGGGGAAGGAAGACTATTTATAGCCCAAGTTGGTCAAAAGAGGGTTAAAGAACAGCAGGGCGCATTGGCCAGGCGACAGGCGTGCGAGGCTGACGCGATGGAGCTGGGTTGCTGGGGCTAGGGTCCTTCTCATGCTGGTGCGTGAGATATGGCACCGGGCGCATGTTTTTGGATCAAGAATGTTCTCTACGGTTTATTTCTCTTGCATGGTTGCACGGTTAAGGGCGCAACCTGTGCGGTCGATCTTCTTCACATGCCGGTCAGTTGGCCAGCCGGTCTTCGCCTCATTACGAGTGAACCGTTAGTCTGATTTTTGAGTTCTTGTAGTCAATTTTATAGTACCCGAGAAGACAAATCCAATGATGCCATTCTTGTAGGCTAACTCTTCTCGGATCATTTTAAGAACTTGGTCCAAAATTCTGGGTCACAATTTATCCGCTTTTTTGTCTTCCTTCTTCAACCCCTATATCTTCTACCACGTTTTGGTTTGTGGCCTTCACTAAACTACTCCAAAGTGTTCACGAGCAATCTAAAAATTAAGCTTACTTAAAGGAATCTAGATACTCGTAAGGACCGAAAAATCCATTAGACTAAATATAGGTTACAAAATGAAGGATTTAGATATGAAAATTGAAAACGGTCATCTGAACCCCTTATGATGTAAACCTACTTGAATCTTGCAATCTTCCAACAAAAAGATGACAAAAGAGATGTTAAATGATTTGGAAAATACATGCATTTGACATCTCATCAAACCTTCCCGAACTTAAACTTTTACTCATCCTCGAGTAAACAAGAACAAGCAAAGATCTAAGCGTAAACTAGCATGCCAAAGTTTTCCCAAAACATCCAACATCGTATTCCTAGATTACCCTACCCTCCAAGACATAAAAATCTCTCACACTCTCACATCCCAAAGTCTAAGATAATATAAACAACTGCCATACCAATCAAAGGTGATGTATACAATACAAGTGTAAAACTAGCTTACTCTACAAAAGAAACCACCAAATAGACAAATGAAGAGAAGCATAAAAATTTTCGATTACTCTCATTTTTCCTAGGAGCCCTCTCGGGTTTTCATCCTAGCTTCACACATTTTTTTTCAGTGCTTACCCTCACCTTTATGCACACCATTTGGTCTCCTATTTTTGCATAAGTTGCCCTTTTGGGTTTTTCGACCTATCCGGGCCTCCCACTTTTGCCTAAGTTTCCCTCTCGGGTTTTTAACTTAGCGAGAATTCTTTTTTTTAACCAAAACACATAAAAGTAGAGCATATGGACACTACAATACGATACAATGAGACCTATTTCATTTAACCTCCCCTCACTTAAAACACAAATTGTCCTCAAGTGAACCAAAGGACAAGATAAAGACATAAGGGAGAAAGAAAAATACTCACAGCTAGGACCTTGAAGGTCCTTCCCGGTGATGACAATGCTCACTTCTCAATGAATGTTCTTTCCTCTATGTTCTCTAAATCTGCCAAATATGCAACTCCAACCCACCCACTACAAATCCATAACCAGGCAAATCCCGATCAACACTCATGAAGGACAACAACTAGTAATACTCCTAGATGGTGGTTTTAGTGGTGGTTTTAGGTGGTGGATTGTGATGGTATTCTTGTGGTTTTGGTTAAGGTTTTGAAGACATGGTTGATGATTTTTTTTTCAAGAAAAGAAAAATACTCGTCTAACTTAAAGCTCGGGCTGCCTCCTGAGAAGCTCCGTATTTTTAAGGTCATCGGGATGAACCTAATGTTATCCATATGGTGAAGGTTTGAACCCCTTCACCATGAGCATCCAAAAGTACAGAGGTGGGGATACAAAACTTTCAAGAGGAAAGTTTTGTGGAGGTGGAGATGGTTTAAAAGGAGATGGGTGGTTTGGAAGCTTAGCATAGTCATCTGGTTCCCCTATTGTCTCCTTCAAGAACTTCAAAAATTGTGGGGTTGGTTTAATTGGTGTAGTGAGGGTGATGATGGTAAGAGTAGTTAATATAGGACAATCACCCTTGCTCAACTTCTTTGTCTTCAATAACTAACTCCTTATCCCATTGGACTTCATCTTCAACTTCCTTCACCACTTCCTCCATCAAGCTAGAAGGATTTGCACTTGACTCCTGGCTCACCTCCGGTTGTGATGGAAGCTTTCCGAATTCTCTAGCTTCCCAATGGCTCACGAAAGAAGCAAGTTGACTAATTTAGGCCTCCAAGTTTTTGAATCTTGAGGATGTGCAAGCCTCCAAATCTTAGACCATATTCGATATCGCTTGTTTGAGTTCCTCGTTTCAGCTTGAACCTCTTCCTTGAGCATAGTTTCGGGCCATGTCATAAGTTGATGAAAGCCAATCATATTCCTCATAGTGTTAGTTTTCCGGTGCATTCCCATACTATGAATCCGGATTATCACTCCACTCCGGATTGTAAGAATCATAGTATGGATACCATTCGTGAGCTCCTTGATCTTGAAAACAAACAACTCCAACCTCTTCATAGCCCTCCTCATGATACCATTGGTTTTGAAAATAAAGGGTTATATTCTCCTCGTAGTGCTCCTCTCTCAACCAATAACAAGAGTCGGTATCAGAACAAAAAATCCTACAAAAACTTGCTTGTTGAGCCTCTCTTCTCATCATGAGTTCCCTCAGGGTGAGATCTTCCATTTTTTTCTTTTTGTTTTTTTCAAAAATTTTGGAATTGTAGTGCAAGGATTCTTAGTAGATGTACACCAAGAACTCAAGAAATACACATTCCAAACAAAAAACAAATAAAAACAAAGAGGCACAAAAAATTTGGGGTCGTAGTGCAGAGGTTCTCGGCTCTTGGAATGAGCACATACCATAAACCAAGAACAAAGGCAATACGTCCTTTCGAAAAACAAAAAAAACAAAACAAGCACAAACTATAACACACAAGACGATCAGCATCTTAGACTTCCCTAAGGATAGCAATACATATGGAGACCCAACACAACTGCCCCAATGTCATACAAACAAGAAACACATAGATAGCACAAGTATATTTACTAATAACGAATGCGAGGATCGGCCTTCATGCTAATCGTTATTAGTGGGCTACATTGAAAATAGTGAAACCTATTCAAATTCATCCTAAGCCTAAGCAATTTCATCAATCAAAAAGTATAATTAGTTGTCACTCCTAACTATAACCAAGCATTGACCAACAACAATCACATTGACAAAAGGTCAAAGTCAACACCTCGAAAGAGCTCTCAGAGGGAATAGCTCTGAGGCAAAAAAAGAGGCGCAGCCTCGCCACTGTTCATCGTGGTCAGTTTTCCACAGGTTTCTCTCCCGCTGCTCTTCCCCTCCGGCGAGGAGTCCGACATTAATGTTGGGCTCCTCGCCGGGAATCTCTTGATGTACGGTTCGTCCCTTTTCACGGAGTTTTGAAACCAGATCTGGGTTTCTAGCAAACTTTTCTACGCAAGCTTTCTCTCGGAAGTTGGAGCTAGATCGAATTTTCGATCTTGGATCTTGGAAACCCACGTCCTGATAAGGGGTCTTCCTGGAAGAGGACCTCCATCCCGGCCTTGTTGAAGCAGAGAAATCCGACCTGTGTTTCTCTTGAATTTCATAATTTGGAGGAGGCCCTTGATGTCAATGACCCATATACACTTTATGGGTCTTCTGGGATGAGGACTTGTCGTCCGGTCCTCAAGATTGGAGCTTTGGGGTCCCTGAAGTTTGACTTTGAACTTCGGGAACTCGGATGGTTTTTCTTCAGAAGTTGAGCCGCACATCGGTCCCCAAGTATGGAGAAGAAGGGAGGAAGATGGTCACGGACCCTGCCCAGATCCGATCCTATTGCAAGCTTGGATTGAAGACTTCGGTCTTCAATCTGGGTTACTGATGAGCAGAGCTTGGCGAACTCCTGTGTAAGTCTTGCCCTCTATTCTGTGGACTTGTATGCTAAATTTTCTGAATATAGTGTGGACTATCTAGTGCAAATTTGAACGGATGAATTTCTGGCATGAATTTTGTGCGGAATTGTGAGCCAAATTAGGAGGATGAACTTGTTGTGTGGGCGGTTGTAGGGTTGTCCTCAGCCGGAGTGGAGTAGTTTGAAGTGGAGCTCTGTGAATTGATGTGGAGGTACTCTGTTTCATGTAGTACTCTGTTCCTGTCCCCATGAAAAATCCATGGGGTTGGTCCTCGGTGTATGCTGTTCTCCGTGGGAAAAATGTTGTTGTGCGTTCGTTGTTAATTTAAAGTATTTGAGTCTATGTGGACTTTGACTGCACACAACTCTGTATTTATGTGGTTATCCCTGGAAATGCTGGGATGTACTTTTGGGTAGATGAGACCGATTCGAAGGATCGGATGCAGCTTCACATGGACTACGTTCTGTGGTGGAGGCTAGTATTATAAAGTTCATTGCAAGCTAAGAGTATTGATAGGTTTCACACATGGAGAGTGTTAGTGATCGGTGAAGCCCCTAATCCATCCGAGTAAACTTGTGCTAAAAAATCGGGCACCCGACCGGCCTAGTATGTGTTCCCCTGCCTTGCTAGTGCACTGTTAACTGGTCTTTTTCCGGCCTTGCTTGTGACCAAAACCTGGGACCCCCCCCAGCCTTGCTTGTGCTCAGATCCCGGACACTGCCCGGCCTCGTTTACTTGGTTTCATTAGTACTTGCACCGATAGGCTATGTTTCACGCAACAAGCTTGGATTTATTATTGGTCTGCATTGAACTTTGTAGGGTAATCTTGATTTGGCGCATTGGAATGTTATTGCTGGATGAAGTAAATGCCTGGGGCTAGTCAGATTAAAAAAAAGGATGTTAGGAGAGGTCCTGATGTGTTGGGGTGAAGCCGGCCAACCATGATGGATTGTTTTCAACGGAATCATCAGTGACAACGTGCCCAAGGTCATGCCTTGGTTTATCAATCTCGTGACGATCACCGGATCAAGATCAGAAGAAAAGCAAAGTCTCATTCGTAGAGAAATTTTCACAGATTCCGGCCAGATGCAGGTGGTTTGAGGATAGATGGATCGAGGACAGTAATATGAAGTTCATCGGAGGCTAAGAGTATTGATGGGTTTCACACACGTGAAGAGTGTTAATGGTCGGTAAAGCACCTAACCCATCTGGGTAAACTTGTGCCCAAACCCCGGGTACCCGATCGGCCTAACATGTGTTCAAAACCTTGCTAGTGCACAGTTAACAGGTCTTGTTTACTTGATTTATTGGGTACTGACACCAATAGGCTATATTCTACACTATGAACTCTGATTTACTACTGGTCTGCATTGAACTTTGCATGGAAGAGATAGATGGGCCATTCGAGTTGAGGGATGGTTCGATGATGAAAGGACGGACCTAGGACTGAAGGATACTTCGAAGGAATCGAGCTCTGGAGGCTTTCGAGTGCTCGACATGGCATTTGAAGCCTTCGATGGCACAATATGAGGCATTCGAGGTTAACAGGTTTTCGAGGACTGATACCTTGGAGGATTCGAGAGCTGGAGGTATTCGAAGGCTAGACAAGGCAACTCGAGGACTAGCAGTGTCCGAGTTCTAGAGGCGACAATTCGTGTATTGAAAGCCTTCGAGATCTAAGTGGAGGGATTGGAGGTTTTAAAGTATTTGAGTGCTCGACATGGAAACTCGAGTGCTGGAAGTGTTCGCGTACTAGAGGAGATCATTCGAGCATTGGAAGTCTTCGATTGCTAAATGGGAGGCATTCGAGGGTTGAAGGTGTTCGAGTGCTTTGTCCTCGAGTACTGGAAGGGAATGTGAAGTGCTCGAGAAGGCATTTCGAGTACTGGAGGTGTTTGGGACCTTGAAGATACCATTCGTGTACTGGAAGCCCCCGAGGGCTCAGTGGGAGGCCCTCGAGGGTTTTAAGGTGTTCGAGTACTGAAGGTGTTCGAGATCTCGAGGAGACCATTTGAGTACTGTTCCGAGTGCTCAATGGGAGGCCCTCGAGGGTTTAAGGTGTTCGAGTAGATTCTCCTTTAGGCGCAGTAAATTTCAGACTAAACTTCGGGCTGACAAGGTAAACTACTTTCAAACTATGCCAAAAGAACTCACAAAAATATAGTTAGAGATAATATCTGGACAGAAAAAAGGACGCAGTCCTTCTCCGGAATTCCGGGGCCGATTTTCTTCCAGCTTCTCTCCTATGATTCAAAGTGGGCATCTTTCGGTGTATGTTCTATGCCTGAACTAGAAGATTTGATCTTTGGATCCTGAATATGTTAACGAGCGGATTAGATGAAGAAATGTCATTTCTCCAAGTAAGCTTCAACCTATTTTTTATATATCTAATCTGGTGGATTGATGAGGATGGAAGAGCAGCCTTTCTACACTTGGTTGCATGGTCATATGATTTGAGTAGTGGGTTAATTAATTAGCTCACGCGAAGTTAATTCACCCACTGCAAGCTGTTACGTGTACCTGATGGCTATTATGCGCTCTATGCTTGCGCTACACCTCGTGTGTTAAATTAGCATAAAGCTGTCCATTTGCTCAAAATGGAGTGGGCGATTAAAGAATCGCCAGGCTTGGCGCACGCTGTACAAGTTGCGTCCGTTCTCTCCATCCTTAGGAGGGCTATTTTTAGAGGGATTCACAAGAACTATTGGCACTCCCTACTGCACTCTTGCCCTCTAAATTAGTCTCGGTCCATATCACGAGAACGTTTGAAGGCCAATAACATCCCTCTTTCCTCAACTTAGGGGTGTATATGGTAGAAGCTGCTCCTCCATTGGCGGTCCCAGCTTCATCCAGATGCAGCAACACCAACACACCATGGCAACCATTCAAGACCTGAGTACACCACACTCGGCTGCGCTTTTTTGACTACTACTGGCTCCTCTTCATTATTCTCTTCAAGACCTGAGACCCATGTCTCGGCTGCGATGGGGATTTCATAGAAGAGCCAGTACACATTTCTGGTTGCTATGCACAGGTCCAAATTCATATATCCGGACTTGCAGTCATTTCTCCCTAGGCTTAGTGCTTTCTAGCTTAGGGTTAGCATTTCCTTTAAAATAATTGGGGGGGGGGGGGGGTACTCATCTGGGTACCCCCCCTACCCCCCCCCCCTCTCTCGCTTCTTTTCCCTAGGTTTCTAGCCTAGGGTTGGATTATGTTTTGTATTGCTCCCTAGGTTCATTAAGTAACCTAGGGTTGGACTGGTTTTGTATTTAGTAGGGCTCTCTTAGGGCTCTACCGTGGGTTCCACTGTTTATACTATTTACCTGTTTACCTCGACAAAAGGTCAAAGTGTTCCAGGTTTGACCAAAAACCTAGCAAAGAATCAACCTATAATCATCAACTAGTTGATCACCCTAGTATAAATCATGCATTAATCACACAAGAAAGCACAAAACATACATGATAATCAAAATACAAAATAGGATAAGCTAAATCTCACAAATTATTATTAGAAATGCTTACCAATTGCCCCCCAGGTGAAATCTAGATTAGATAATGAAAATCCATAACAATTCTACAAGAATCCATGGAAAAGATGCAAAAACTAAGACAAGATGAAGAAAACTAGGGTTTGGAGGCCCCAAAGTCGGGCACCCTTAAAATGAGGAAGAAGAATGGCTATTTATATCCCAAGTTGGTCAAAAGAGGGTCAAAGTGCAGCAGGGCGCACGAGGTTAATGCCAGGGTGCTTGGTTGCTGGTACGAGAGTGCTGGGCTGCTGGCTCGAGGGTGCTGGGTTACTAGGGCCAGGTTGCTTCTCGTGCGAGCGTACGGGATCAGGCATTGAGTGTGTGTTTCTTGCCAAGGATGTGCACCATGGTTTATTTCTCTCCCGCGGTTAAGGGCGTAGCCCGCGCGCCTGGTCTTCTTCACCGGCTGATCGATTGGCCGACCGGTCTTCGCGTCATTACGAGTAAACCATTAGTCCAATTTTGGAGTTCTTGTAGTCAATTTTATAATGCCCAAGAAGATGAATCTAATGATTCCATCCTTGTAGGTTCATTCTTCCCGGATCATTTTAAGAACTTGGTCCAAACTTCCGGGTCACGATTCATCTGCTTCTTTGTCTTCCTTCTTCAACTTTTTATCTTCTACCACGTTTTGGTTTGTGGCCATCACTAAACCACTTCGAAGTGCTCACGAGAAATCCACAAATTAAGCTCAAAAAACAGAATCTAGATGCTCGTAAGGACCAAAAATCCATTAGACTAAACATATGTTACAAAATGAAGGATTTATATATGAAAACCGAAAATGGTCATCTAAGCCCTTTATAATGTTAACCTATCTAAATCTAGCAATTTTTCAACAAAAAAAAAGACAAAAGAGATGTTAAATGCTTTGAAAAATACATCCATTTGGCGTCTCATCAGTATTCCACAACCCTGAATTGTTCTTGAGCATCCCCAAAAACTTCGATTTCCTCAACAGATTATGTGGCTCATCAGTTTGGCATCTCATCAGTTTGGCATGTGTTCCCTGCTTACATTCCTTGGCTGAGTGGCCTATTTTGGAGCATTTCATGCAGTAGCAAGGGTAGTCTTCGTAAGCAATGGAGTACCCTCTATTTTTCAGCTTAGAACCTAACCTTATAATAGTCGGGAAGGAGTTGGTTAGGTTCATTTCAATACACATGCGTATTATTGATGGCCTGGTTAGGTTTTTGAGTTGGGGGATTAGAGAAAATAAGGGTTCTAAGCCTATTAACAATATTGGGGATCGATTTTGGAAGCAGAAAATAAGCAGGGGGATATTCAACAGTTACCCAAATTGGAATGATTGGTGGCTCTTCATTGACTTCAAAATCCTTCATCCATTTGAGCACTTTCAAAAGATGGCCACCAAGATTCCAGTTTTTCCTTATCCAACATCTTTGTGTGTCCTCGTCGAACTCGAATTTGATGAAGATGTGCCTTTGATCTAAGGCCGTGAATTTTAGGTTTCTCTTGAAGCCAATCTTCATGAATTGGTTTCTTATGAACTCCAGTGTTGGTCTTCCTCGGGCAAACTTGCCAATCAGATGTTTCTTGAATGGTTCCGATAGTAGATCGATCTCATCTTCTTCAAATAGCACTGCTATCTCGCCTTTGAACTCTCTGGCTGGGTTGAGATTGAGAGCAGGTTTTGGATTTTGGGGGAATTTCGTGGGTTGGGCTCCTAGCATCGCCACGTAGGTGGGTGGGCTCACGCCTAAAGGCAGAGCCGCCATGGTTATATGGTGATTGGTCGTAGACGATGGGGAGTTATAGTTGTTGGCGGTGTTGCTACAGTGGAGTTGGGTTGTAATGTGACCGTTATCAGTGAAAGTTACTGTGGAAGGAGAAGAGAGTGTTTTCTAGAGAGAGAAGAGAGCGTTTATTATTAGGAAGAACCGTAATGTCACAATCTTACTTCACACAAACAGTTTGGCTCTTCGAGTGGTAAGACATTTCCGATAACATGATTGTTGGTCCTTGCCCTTTGTGCAGTATGAAAAATGCAGATCGCAATATCGATTCCATTCCATTTGAGCCAAATCATGCCTCCTTTTTGTGGGGAAATTAAGGTACTGTCAAATAGAATTATCACCAATGGAGGTATCTGCATTGCTGCTTTCTTGCACCAAGTTTCTTGATGAAGGGGTCCCTGCATTCACATTTCTCTCAATTCCACATTCATTTGTACCCCTCCTAATCTTGAAATATCCATCCTGTCCAACCAAAACATTCAAATGTCGGTATTATCAATTCGATCGAGTTGTAAGAATAAGAAAACTAACATCACCCCAGCTTTTGTTCCACTGGTTTGCGAGCAGCTGCATAAGAAAAGTAGTTGCATTATGTATTTTAGAGAAGGTGTGCAGAAAATCAAAGCAGTTTGAAACAAGGCAAGCTACCCAATAATCCTCCCCATCATCGGTGGTTCCCCATCCAATCAGCTTTACAGAATGGCCACCCATGACTCTGCCTGTTCTGTACTTGTACACTCCAGATTTATAATGAGCGAAATCCTGACAAGTTTACCACATTTCGAATCACAGAGCCACTCTACCACCAGCATTATTCAAATCAGGTCACTTTAAGAATGAACATAAAGCCATATAGAAGCATCGAACATTATAATTATGGTGAGCAAGGCAGTTGATTGATGATATCAGTTGTCGCTATTAAACCTTGATACATCCATAACCATACAGAATTTGAAGAATGGTCTTAACACTAACTTTATTTTTCTGGCGCATGCCAATTACCACGTGTGCCGTTACAATTAGTACTTCACTTTATGCATTACCTCATAGACAGCAAAAGAGACCCCAACAGGGCCATTTTTATAAACTTCAGCCATGATGCTGTATGGATCAGCACTAACTCTGTATGCTTTGGAGCTAAAATGCTTTGACTTCCTCCATCGTAAGTTGTCTTTTACGCATTTCCTCTCACACTTTGGGGTTGAATGACGAGGTTCGCAGCCAGGGTGGGAACAGCCTGTACTGTCAAAGTAAGGGTCACACTGCAAAAGACAATCTGAAATTATATAACAATGCAAGAGAAATACTGAACAAATGGAGAAACAGACATGTACATCATCTGTCACTACACCATGGTGCACAAAATATCTCCAAGCACCAAAAGAATAACCACCATCACAGTTGCCACACATAAATCCACAGCATGAAAGGAGATCATTGACTGAGAGCGAGATATTCTGCAAAACCACGACAATGACATCCCTTTTGTTATAATGATCCAAAATAAGTGAAAGTTTTACTTAGGCATGATAGCATGGAAGCAAAATTACCATGCCAAATTGGACGCAAAAGCGATCCGAGAGTGATTCAGCAGCACCAAA
This sequence comes from Rubia yunnanensis, assembly GCA_037428765.1. NCBI lineage: Eukaryota > Viridiplantae > Streptophyta > Magnoliopsida > Gentianales > Rubiaceae > Rubia > Rubia yunnanensis. The sequence goes on along the minus strand of CM075063.1, from coordinate 77,236,993 downwards.
AGCCCAGCAAGAACCGCAGTGTCCCTGATAAGTTAGATGCAAATTCTAAACAGTTAGCATTCATCTTATTATTGAATAAGAAAGTCAGCAACTGATGAAAAACTCTCTCACCTGGTCTTCAAAAATTGCAATTTTTTCAGTAGGTTGCATTTGAAAAGGAAACTTTTAGAACTTTTCCATCAAATCCGTAACAGGATACGTATCAGAGGAGGCTCAAAAACTGTAACTGACCAAGAATTCTTCCAATGGTGCTGCATTGAGGCCAAGCTGTTCGTGCATCGAAATGTGTGGGAAAATTCTGATTTTTAGGATGACTTATAACTGGAATTTTCTCTAAAGCATCCTTCGGCATTGGTTTTTCTCCAAGAAGATACTTAAATTGGCCAACCTTCAACAGAGAGTACTAATGAAATAAAACAAATTCCTTTCTTTGTTGTTGCAGTACTTCCTCTGTTTCTCTAATAGTGTCATAGCACTTTTGGTGTTAGAATTTAGGAGATTCTAAATGAGTGGATGATATTGAGTTAAAAGAAGAAAAAAGTAATATGAGTGGATGTAATAGCATTAAACTTGCCATAAATAGAAAGTGTCAATATAAAAAAAATTAAATTAGAAAGTGTGTCACTATTATAGAAACGGAGTACTTATTAAAGTAGCAAGGCAAAGATTATATATATGACAAGGCACTCACGGTAAAATCTGAAAATCTAGGACTCATGTCAGCAATCCATCCAGCTGTGGCATCACTATTTATTGATTTAACAATGGATGCCTGTCATAAAAAACTCCAGCTAAATCTCACCAAATTAGGTATCATGTCAGTGACCAAGTGAAGAGGACTACCCGAAGAATCTTTGAATCATGTCCGAGATGAGGAGTTGGTGTTGCTTTGACAACCTGCCACATAGAGACTAAAGATGTCATAAATCCATGCACAGTTGACTACAAAACAAGCACATCCCAATCATTTGATCGAGTGCCCACAAGCAAAATTAGCCGAGCCTTTAAGTGTTCCCTCCATGCCTAAAGAAAGTTGCAGGAAAATCATCAGCTAACCTGTACCATGAAACTGGACTTCATACTAGAAAAGAATAGCAGCAGAATGGCGGTGATGGCCATTTGAAGGTCTTGGAAAAGATGATATCAGTGCTTCCAGATCTCCACTCTCAAGAGCAAATATCAACGAACCATTCTTGGTGCGACCAGTCGGCCAAATGGACGGTATAATAACCTTTTAGAGCGGTGTCATAGGGAGGAAGCTGCAGATATTTGGACGTTTGTGGAAATTCCCGTTTCATGCAAGAGACAAACAACAATTCAGCCATCAAAGCACCGTAGTAATTGTTTTGGGATTGGCTTCAGGTGAAACGGAACGGAATCAACAATTTGGAATGAATTGGAAAACAAAGAAAAATGGGTTGAGTATTCGGTTTGTTTGGTTCAATCAAGAAAGGGATTTCAATTCATCTCTCTCAGCATCTACGATCATCCACCTCCCAAATTTCATCTCACCCACAATTTTCAATATTTAATAAGAGTCCGTCTCTTGAAAGACGGTCTTTCCATAAGTTATAGAAAGACCAAGGTTTAAAGTGTAAATTAGAAGAAATTAAGATAAAATTTTCGAGTTGCATGAACCGGGTTATAAATTTTATAACTACTACATGTTTCATACTAAAATTTTAATATTGCAACTAAGACCTTTTACCTTTTATTATTCTAATCAAACTCCGTCTTTCTATAAGCTTATGGAAAGACCGTCTTTCCCAAGACTTTGCCATTTAATTAAGAGAAAATCTCAGAAAATGCGATCGATCCATATACTTATGGACAGTCTATACATTTTATATTAGATGTAGTAATTTTTTAAATAAAATTTAAATACTGTATTTTAAAAGTTAAAATAAGTACTAATGTGTATTTGAATGTAAAAATATAGAATTGTATAACATAAATAAATATTTTAAAATTTAGTATATAATTTAACAAATGCAGTGTATAAGTAAAAAATACAGTAGACTATGCATAATATGTACCTGCCGCTTGTGAGGAGACCCACTTTTTAATTGTTAATATACACATTCTCTCACATTGAATACATTTCCCCTTCCATTTCTACTCTACTGCCTAGGGGTGGGCAAAAAAACCGAAAACCGAAAACCGAACCAAAAACCGAATTATCCGAATCCGAATAACCCGAACCGAATTTAAAATACGGTTTTTGGATAACCGAATTGAATAAACCGAATTTTGAATATGGTTTTTGGTTTGGTTTTGGATATTGAAACTCAAACCGAAAACCGACCCGAATACCGAATTGTAAATAAATAAATAAATAAAATATATAATAATAAATAAAATTTAAAAATACAAAACTAAATTTATAAGTAAATATAAGTGGGAGGACTAATCTATACATTTTAAAAAATTACCCCAAACATCTTAACATGAAAATGTGAAATGGATCAAATAGACAATAGATTGATATTCAAGTGGTTTACAATCCATATTCATTATAAAAAAAGTTTAATAAATTAGTTCGTTTAAATTTCTTATAAATTTAAAAATAAGTATATATATATATATATGTATGTGTATATATATATTCTTATAAATTCTTATTGGAATGAACGTAAACGGAAAGTATTAACTGTAATCAATAAATATCCATATCTAAACTACAATGATCTTATTAATCACAGTGATAAGGTGCACGAATAATTAATTCTTCAACAGTAATCTTTCACTAGACTAAAGCATTCCTCAAACAATGGACATTTTCCTCTGCTCTAAAAAATTAACAAACTACAATTGACTCATAAGAGATTACTTGGTGAAGAGATGAAAACAGTGATTAGCCAACCGAGAAACATAAACAAGTGAGGATGTGGATCGTTGTGTAATGGTTATGCTTCCGGTAGCATGAAAATGAGCCTATTTCAATCTGATTCGTAATCTCCCGTCTCCACTTCCCATATTCACTAAAACAGAAGAAGAAAATATGTCAGTTCAAAGTCAAAACCAACGTTTAAATCTACTCGTATATAACCTAAAGCAACTAGCCTGGTACAACCTTTATTTAACCGCAGACAGTGGCAGAACCAGAACTGATTTTAAGGAGGGACGGGATGATAATAGTAGAAAAATAATTTCGCATAATACACGATCTAGAATGTATAAAATATCATTTTTACATAAACATAAAGATGTAAGAGATAAAATTAATGATAATTTAGATTTTATATTTGAACTAAATATAATACATTTTAATACATTAACTCTTAGTTTTAAAAAAATACAATTCCTAATAATTTTGATGAATACATCTACTAAAATATGTAATTTTAAACTTAAAAATAAAATAAAAACCGTAATATATAAATATCATATTTAATTTAGGAGAAAGTCTCCTATTAGGCCATCTAAATGTTAGACTAATCATGAAAAATCTCGTGTACATTTTAAAAGTTATGAGAAATTTGTTGCAATAAATAAAAATAAATATTAAATCAACTTATTAGTTATATCAGTTATAAAAATAACCTTGTATAATGATTTGTCTGTCTAAAACAAGACATTGTGTTAATTTAATAGTGGAATTTTTGTTTCACCCTCTAAATATATTTAAATTACTTATATAAATAGAAGAGAAAGAAATCATAAAATATATTATAAACACATTCATCATGTATGGAAATGGTAAAAACATAAGTCAAATTAACAGGGTAATAATAATAAAAAGGATTTGAGATCAAACGACATTAAATAATCTTCAGTCACAAAATACTCCTCAAATTAAATAATGTAATAATAAATGGCAAAATCTTGAAAAATACAGTCTTTCCATTATTCCATAGGCTTATGGAAAGACAGGGTTTAATTATAATAATACAAAGTAAAAGGTATTAGTTGCAATATTAAAATTTTATTATGCAACGTGTAGTAGTTATAAAGTTTATAACCCGATTCATTCAACCCAAAAAATTATCTTCATTTCGTATAATTTGTATTTAAACCATAATATTTCCATGACTTATGAAAAGACTGTCTTTCAAGAGATAGACTCATAATAAATTCAAAAAAAAGTAATAAAATTGAAAATTTTGAAATGAATTTTGCATGTGACTATGTGATGTGAGTGAAGGCGTGAAGCCTGAAGGAAAAGCATGAAGAAAGAGGAAGAGTCAAGGGCCAAGCAAGGCAGCAAAGCCAAAGGCAACTTCTACATTACTTCATAGTCCCACATCGGAAATGGGTTTGATTTTGCCTTCAAATTTCACTATAAAAGTAGGGGACTTCTCCAGTTTCTTTAGGCAAAGCATAAGATGCAAATGCCATTTGGGCCTTTAATGGCAAATTACTTGGTCCTAATTTTTGGGCTGTAATTATTTATTTAAAATTAAAATTTTGGTATGATTATGGGCTATTTAGTTTATTTGGTCCAGAGTTGATTTAATTGATTTCAATTTGATAAAAATTGAAATTAATTCGGTTTAATCGGTTTCAAACTGATTTCGAACCGAATCCGAATTTCAAATTCGGTTCGGTTTATTCGGGTTATTCGGTTTATTCGGTTCGGTTTCGGTTTTGGCATTTTTTGAAAAAAAACTGAATAAACCGAACCGATTAAATCGAAAACCGAATAAACCGACCCGACGCCCACCCCTACTACTGCCACAAAATTCAACTAATCTCACTACCCCACTTTATTATGATCGCCACCTTATTTTCTATTTGTTAAAATATTTTTTTATCATGTACGTGAATATATAATATTACATGTCACTATATTTTTTATATATATAGATTAGTAGAAAAATATTGTTAAGTAAAATAAATGGAAGAAAAATAAAAATACTTTTGGTGAAAAAAATAAATTTAAATTTAAAAAGGTGTGAGAACTTATTCAATGTTAGCCTCTATTTATAGAAAATTTTATTTTTAAAATATTGGTGAAATTTATTTATTTTTTTAAAACAAAAATTACATCATTTTATGCATGTTTGAATTATATCCACTTATTATCATTTCTTCCTGTTAATTCTATAAATTGGTTGTTGAATTTTATGATGAGTCCGTCTCTTGAAAGACGGTCTTTCCATAAGTTATGGAAAGACCAAGATTTAAAGTGTAAATTAGATGAAATAAAGATAAAATTTTCTAGTTGCATGAACCGGGTTATAAATTTTATAACTATAACATGTTGATACTCAAATTTTAATATTGCAACTAACACCTTTTACCTTTTATTATTCTAATTATACCCCGTCTTTCCATAACCTTATGGAAAGACCGTCTTTCACAAGACTTTGCCTTTTATGATACATGCCAAGTGCCATTAGGTTATTTGGTCTTTAAAACAAAGAAAAATAAAAATATTGTGCCCCACTTGCCTACATGTTGGTGGATGAGTGTGGGATGAATTCACTCATCTGTCATTATCGAACCTCTTCTTCTGTCTCAACCTATCCTTCAAAATCTATCAGGAGCATATCCCACATTTCTAAAATTCATTCCTATTGTGGATGCTCTTAAGGTTCGGTCCAATATTTATTATTCCAATTAGTCATTTAGTATTATTTTTCAATTTATTGTTTGTAATTTTAAGGAAAATTTTGTTTAAATTGCCTAACTATTAGATTAAATTAATCAGTAATTAATATAATTGATGTGCTTCATTATGCGTGTGTTAACTGTTGCATTCAGTGTAATAATTAGCTAGTTTTATTTGGTGGATTGCTAGTATTAGTTGATCTTACGCGACAAGGGGTTTAGACTGCCATGTTTGATTTTCTTGTCTAAATCCTGCGTTTTGTAGATATAAGTGGTACTAATGGACATCTTGTATCCACAGGCTCCTTGATCTTCCTTGTCATCATCTTTAGTAGGTCGTCTATGGGTACTTTTTGTTTACATTTTATATGAAGGTCATTCGTAAGGGCGGTAGAAGATATTGAAGGCCGTTCGCAAGGACGGTAGAAGAGATCGAAAGCCATTCACATTAGAATGGTAGTAGAAAAAGACCAGGAGCATCAAAGCATGATAGAAGGAGATAGGAGCCAAAGATAGGTTGCATTGGAGTTCAAGGCGGCCAATGAAGAAACGTGAATTGTGGTTCGATGAGTTTTGCTAAAGTTTGAGAACAACCGAAGAAACATTAGCATTCAAGGATGGTTTCATTGGATTCGTCTTCTCGAGCACTACAAAATTGACTACTAAAACTCTCAAATCGGACTAACGGTTCACCCGTAGCAAATAAAACAAGTTCAGCCGAACAAGGTACCACGGGTTGGCTTGGGCCATTCATGGTCAGGCACCAACGGCCTGCACCAAAGGCATCATCCCGTGCCAACACTGTTCAGCGCGAGGCCATGGCACGAGCCAAACGCCACGAGCCGCAAGCATAGATCTCAACCCCACTCAAAACAGTTAAATATGGGCGCAGATCGTCATGTTCTCGATGGCCCGAGATGCCAAAACCATCCGGCGGGGTGTGGGAAAACAGACGGCCCGCACCAAGTTTCTGAGCGGATGACCCTGCTGACCTCGGCCTGCGCCAACAACCATGGGCGCGGATAAGAAACTCCAGATTCAGCACACATACGATGGCCCACGCCAGAGGCCACAGTCTGCGCCAGAGGACCAACACGACCCGCGCCACTCCCACCGCCCCACGCCAGATGAAGAGGTGCGACCTGCCCCAGATCTCCCGGCCATGCCAGCAAAGACACTCGTACGCGCCACGGGCCGCACCATCTGCGATGTCTGACCTAGGGTTTACTCTATTTTGGGCCTATTTTTAGGTCCAATCCCCTTCTACTATAAATATAGCCTTAGTCTACTGGTTTAAAGAGGTTGGATCTTTTTTCTTGTATTAGGAGAGCAACTCTAGAGAGAAACATTCTCCAATTTTCTTTTCTTACCTTTTATTTTATTTTGATTTCCATATCCATGGAGTAGTTTCCATAGCTTGGGAATAAATTGTAGTTATGCTTTGATTTATATGTTTTATGAGATTCCTTAGATTCATCCTAATATTTGTGCTCATGATATAATTGTGATTGTGCTTGAATATTTGAATTGCATGAATAGTACACTCTATTAAGCACACACTGTAGTCTACATTCATGTTGGTGCAAATATCGATGCCCCCTTGAGAAGGGAAACCTGGATGTTTGTATGGGTAATGGGTACGTTGCGTCTGCGTGAGTGTGTGCACGGGAGACCCGATTATTGCTTTGAATTACTGTCCATCGCACCAGTCTTAGTTGATTACATAAAGTAGTTTGAAAGGTTACGGGTAGAGATAGTGAAAAGTAGCAAGCTAGGGTTGTAAGAAACCCTGGTATCATAGATAAGGTGCCTACGATCCTCCGGCCTAATTGATAAGACCATTCAGAAGTAGGGCATTCGTGGTGGAACCCGGGACGTAATCGTACGGGGAGAAACAAACCTACAACAACGGTCGGACCTTGTTGTACTCCCCTAACTATGATGGCGGTGTCGGTGGAGGATTGCAAGTGCACCCGCAGTGACAGAGATGGGGAAGTGTATGCTATCGGCCACACCACGTCTTATGAACACTCTATTAGGTTTGCCTAAATCTTATATGTGAATGGATTGAGGATCGAAACATTAAATCATGCATGTCTCACAATGATTCTCCAAGTGCTTAACTAATTAGTTTACTTGTCTCTTTACTTTCATGTTCAGTAGTTGCTAATTGAAAAAACCAAGCCTCCTTTTTTGTTTGCTTTACTAACTATTCCTATCACTCGTACGGATTGACGACCTGTAACAGGTTGTGTTTACATTGGTACTTAGGCCCCAACATCTCTGTGGACAAACCGCTAACTATCCTTTCGATAGCGTAGCAGTGAGAATGGGTGCAGAACTATAAATTTTATCTTTGAGCCCACATCCTTCGCTTGAGTTAATTAGTTACAATTAACGACTCCGGGTGGAAGCAGATCAATAATTAATTAGGGTAGATTTTTTTGAAAGAAACATTGAAGAAAAATTAGGCGAGTCCTCGTGAAAAATATTTTAAAAATAGAATTTGAAGAAAATGAGTTTAGATAATCTTTATTCCATTTTCTCTTTCATTTTTCTTCTTTACACGATTTTTTCTTCCCTCTTTCTTTTTCCTCTATCTTCATATTCTCCCTGTATTCTCTCTCTCTATCTAATTTCTGCATGATTTTCTTTAAATTATTCACATCTCTGCTTGATTCTCTCTCTCTCTCGTGGTAACTTTATGTTTGTTTTATTAATTTTTAAAATTTATAACATCAATTTTTTTATCTTTTCGATATTGAAATATGAAATTAGTCAATTTAAAAAAAAATTATGTTGCAAAACCAATTTTAAAAAGTCCCATAGTGCATTTTGAAGGGTTTTTAATCTGATATACTTTTTGTTTCTAATTCTTTTCATAGTTCCAATGCATTTTTATTGTTGCATATGATTTTTACTGCACTTGATAATTTTCTGTACATTAATTGATGTTTACGATTATATCATGTTTGTTGATGTTTATGATATGTTTATTGATGTTTATGCCTAGTTTGATTATGGTTATTGTTTTTTTTGAAAATGTAATTGTTGAATGGAGTTTTGGAGATTTCATGGTAGTTTTTTTTGTACATCATTTTTATTATAATCACTAATGTATTGTAAACTTTTAGTTGATGATTATGTGCCTGGTATCAACTTTGTTGAGTTTCATGCATTTTTCAGCTGATGTTTATGTGTATTATTAGTTGTGTTGATTTTTATGCAATTTTTCAGTTTATGTGTACGCATCAGTTTTGTTGATGTTTATATATTCATTAGTTTTTTTGTTGAGTTTTGTATCATGGAGTATCGCCGCTACTAGTTGTGTTGTTTTACTACCTTTAGTTTTAGGCATGTGATGTGTGAAATTCGTTCTAAGTGATGATAGTTCTCGGAGTCAGCTACTGCGAGTGGCAGCCATCTCGAGTACTTACAAAAGTCCTAAGGGTGGGCCCTAGAGAGGAAGCTTTGACGCTCAAGTCAATATTGTTATAACTTAGGTACTTTATAGGGGTAGAAATCACTCATTTTGTCTGTGGTCTTTTCTATCTTTATTTATAAGTCATTGACCGTATTATTGTTGTCTACTTCTCGTGCTTCACTATGTTCGATCGTGGTCTAATAGAGGGTATCATGGCTAGTAATGTTTTTCGCTATTCCCGCGTTGGTTAGTTTGTGCCGGCTACGAAGTTACTGCTATGCTTGCTTAGTTTAGACAAGCTGGGACTAGGTAGGTCATATATATACCATAAGCCCCCAATCCACATAGTCATGAGAAGTGAGGTATAGTGTTGTTTGTTTTGGGATGTGAATGTTGTAATTTTTGGAAGTGAAGTGAATAGAGACAGAGAAAATATACATCAAATCATTTAGGTAAAAACAGTATGATGAGTAAGAAGCTAAAAATGACTTTGTGGGTAAAATAGTGTATATGTAAGAATTCAGAAAGTTTTTAGTTGCAAATGCATTTAAAATGTAAAATTGTGACAACCGATTAATATTCCTTCAATTTCGGAAAAATGGTTAGTAATGTCCCAAAAAATGACGGGAAAATTTACATATTAATGTAACGTCATGTGGAGTAATCATTACAAAGCATGTTTTCCGAAATTGACATCTGATGGCTCCGATTCTTAACTGCCATAAGTTATTGATTAGCTTAAAAAGGAGAGTTTTTTGGATAAAAAATAACTTTACTAATTTGAATACATGGTGCTTCTGTAAAAGTAAGTGGGCGGAGGTGAGACTTACCTTGTGATGCAAAGAATTCCTTCAGGACCTCAATAATCTCCACAATCGGCGCACATCAGCTTTGGTTGTTCTAGACACCACCAAATAAGATCCCGGAGAGTTCCTAGGATTAAGATCCGAGGATCAAGTTAGTCATTTATCATTCCTATGTTTTTGGTAATGTGACATTACCTTTTTCATCATTCTTGGAGTTCATTTGTAGTTGATGGATCATGTGATGGTGGTCAACGTCGTGTGTTTCTTGTTGCTGGATCATGGTCTCGTTAGGAAGCTTATGGGTTTGGTTGTCTTTATTCTTGTGGTGAGGTGTTGTAGGATTTAGTGGACTGTTCCTTGTGCTCGTGGGTCCAGTTTGCTTACGCTAAGTGTTAGCTTCGGTGTTTGGGCTTCGCTTGGTTTGGGGAGGCTTATACCATAAGCCCCCCTAGCCACATAGTCAATGTAAGCTAAGCGGGCGTACTTTTTATTAGAATGAGAAAAGTTTGTGTATGAGCTAAATTAGTAAAAAGAATTTAATGGCTTTGAAGAATTGCGATAGGAAGTCGACTTCGAAGTGAGTATCAACTTCTTGGGTAAAGATATAAGGGAAGATGCGACCGAGATTTTACTTTATCTTTTTTTTCGGGCAGCAGTTGTTAGTTGCTTGAGAAAAAGGGGTAAAATTGAAATTTAAAAAGAAGCGGTAAGAACGCTATTAGTCAGCAATTCATTTAACGATCATTTCAAAAAAAATTCTAATTAACATGCTTAGTTTCTAAATCATTAGGATGGGGATCTAGAAAGAGCCTATAATTGCATCATCAACAGTATTCAAGCATGGTGAGAGTGGGTTGTATTAGTGTACTTATTGGTAACCGATGTGTTGTCTCTATCTGTTTATTTGTGAGGCAAGGTTTCGCTGCACTGGTAATATTGTGTTGAGACCACCATTGGGATTTTTCAGTGTGAATGAGTGCCAGTTGACGTATATGCTAACTCTACCCGGTGTATATCCATCCCGGCAACTGAAAGGTTGTTGACCTCTAGGCTCAACCCAACTTCACTTCATAGTAAGATGAAATCATTTCAGCCCAAGGTGCAAATCGACCAAGAAAAGGTACATGTGGAACTACATAGTCGTGGGATAGATCGTGAGCAGGGAAATGCGGAGCAAGCAATGAACACTAAGCCATTTACCGAGATTGTGGCATAACTCACGATCTCAACTCCTAAAAACTTGGAACCACGACAACAATGGCCTATAAATACAAGAAGCTCGGAATGAGCTAAGGTAAGCATCACTAGACTAAGAAATTCAAGTTCTTGAAGAGAAAGAGTGACTTGATCGTCAAAGCCTTTCTCCCAAAATCACTTCCAGGACTTGTTTTACATGATAGGAGATTTACGGGGTGAACAATGATTGCCTTGTCTGACCAGATTACCACATCATTTGGCGCTAACTGTGGGGAATTAGGAAATTTCTTCATTTCAAAATCCTTCAAGTAAACAATGGTTTTCACCATAAGTGAGAAGAACTATAACTACCCGACACAAGAACACACGCTTGGAAGCAACAGAAGCATGCACCCTAGCTAGAGCCAGGAATACATCCCTAGTAGAGGAAGGGAGCATAATAAAGAAGAAACAGAGGATGAAGAAGAGGAAGCAGAGTCTCCCAACATGAACAAAGGAAAAGAAAGGAGCGCGTTTGCATCATTCTTAAAAGCGAACAGGGAGAGTTTGTACAACCAATTTTTAACCAATCAAGCCAAACACTCCGACAATGGAAAAACGAGTAAGTTATTAGAGTGACAATCTCAACTATTAAGAGGAGTTAAGGGACAAAGTTGCAGAAGATGACGCGGAAAAATCACCCCTAGCACCACATCTGCGGCATTTTAAAATGCGAAAGGACTTTAAACTTCCTTTACATGCAAAAATTAACGATGGGACCATAGACCCAAAAGAGTTCCCACACTCAAATAGAAATAGCATGAGATTTTGCAACACGAACATAGAACTGGTTTGCAAGGTTTTCCCCATTTTCTTATTGGGAACAACAATCACGTGGTACGAGGATCTCCCAAATGGAACTACTAAGTCTTGGACGTAGTTGTCGGATCTGCTTTTTGGCCGCTTCTATCAGAAGCAAAAATACACAAAAATGTTTGCAGACTTGAAAAACATAGCTCAGAGAAGCAATGAAAGTCTTACGAAGTATCATAATAGATTTTTCATTGAGAGTTTGCAGGTTCCTGATTTGTTATTCCAATCTCCCTTGGGAGAATTTACAGGAATCATGCGATCAGGAGAGTTCTACAAGAATTAACGAACAACAAGACTAAAAACCCAAGAGAGCTACAAATGATGATTGAGCAACACGTGTGAACAGAAGAAGAGAACAATTGCAAGATAGAGTGGGAACGAGGTGAAAATCGAACAATGGAGGATTCACAAAAGGGGTTCATAAAGAAAGGAAAGGGAAAAATCCCTTTCAAGAGAAGAGAGATAGGGTTGCAAGGCATGCCATTTCATGAAACGCCTCTGGAAAAATCAAGAAAAGAAATATGGAAAGCAAACAAGGAGCTATTTCATGAACCGGCAGCTATGATAGTGCTGCCAGATAAGAGGTCCAGAGAGTATTATTGTGCCTTCCACAAGGACTATGGTCATGACATAGAGTATTGCAGAGACTTTAGAAGACAAATTGAAGAAACTTGAAGAATGGATACTTAAGCCGATATAGGAAAAAAGGTGGAAGCCACTATGGCAATGCATAAAAAAAATAGGAACCCCGTAACAAGAAACCAAGGGACGCCGAGCACACTAGCCAAAAATAAAAAAAATGACTGCGACAGTGGATTACAATGACGATGCAAGGGATGAAGTTTCAGAAAAAAATCCTTTCTATACATGAATCGACGCAGTCATTGTCAAACAATGATAGGAAGGTGGGAGGTCGTCGCTGTACCTCTCAAAGTTAATACTTTTAAGCCATAATGCTTCCTATCTACAATTAAGTAGATAATGACAAGTCGGGGTCGTCCACGAGAACAGGGATCTTTTTAAGTGTTTACACATATATAGGAGAAAATATACTAAGCATATACATACATAGATACATATAAAAGCATTTAAACAAAGGGGGGTTTTGGTTGGTTTGATCCTATGTTATCAAATTAAAGTACAACAACTAGCAAAGTAAGAGAACTATGCTAATCATGCAAGACAACTAAAGATAAGTGAAAACAACAATTAACGGAACCTTGGGCGCAATTGACTTCCACTTCCAAGCCTCTTATCCATTATTGAACATGCAACCTATTTACTACTTTCACTACTTATTGTGAAGAATAAACTTCTATCCTTCTTAGATGGTAGTTTGCAAGAGTGAATTCAACATATCTTGTCAAACCTCACCAATGACTCCCATAATCAAAACATGACTAAAAGTATCCCATTGATGACATTTAGCATGAAGAATCAACAAGGTTGGCAACACTTATAAACACTACACCGTGTCTAAGCATTTAACCAATTCATGAATTTACACAAGATTAGTCAAGAACGATCGACTTTCATAGACTTCTCTCTTTTGCTACAAGCAACAAAAATGAAAAAGAGTTCAACATTATCATATTCATCTAGCAATTATAAATCCATCAACACAATCAAAAGCTCTAAATCATACTCTTCGATTCCTATCAAGAAAAGGGGAAATCAACCCATTTCCCCAAACCCTAACAAGAATATCATACAAGTACTTCATATACCAGAGCATTCAATAACATTAATGAAATTAACAAACACATTCAATGCTCCATAAAATGCACAATAGTAAGAGTATCAAATAGGCTACAAATTGTTCTTAAGACATAGGCTTGGAAGCCTTAGTCAATTGCTCCCAAGAACTAGATTTAGTTACAAGAGTTCATACTAATTAATGTTAAACAACTAAACATAATACAAGAGAATTCAAAGATGAAAATGGAAGAAAATAGGGTTCTAAACAGTACCAAAAATGCAGATAAAGAAGATGTAAATGAGAGGAAAGAGAGTGATATTTATAGTACAAAAAGGATAAGGTTAAATTCTGGCCACAAGTTGGTCGCGACTCGCAACGGGCTTGCGACGAGGCCATCCCGACTCGCGACGGGTCCCAGAATTTAATCATGTTTTCTTTTCTTCTTCTTGTGGTACACATTCATCTTCATAGAAATTCCTCTCATTTTTCAAGTCTTCAATGTCTTCAAAAATGGTCTTCAATGGCCTCCGGTCTTAATGTCTTCGAAGCAAGTCTTCAAAAGTCTTCGAAAATGTGATCGTTAATGGCCTCCAGTCTTCATGCCTCAGTATTCTTCCCTTGTCACGCAAAATCCACTTAGAAGAGGTAAAAGAGTGTAAAGTTTCTCTTACCCCTCCTAAGAGAATTTCAAGATAAAACACACAAGATCTTGATAATAAAAGAGCACAAAAGTGACCCAAAATAGTACTAAATTATGCACATAAAATGGACATATCAAACCTCCCCACACTTAAACCTTACTCGCCCTCGAGTAATAAAAGTTCCAAGCATACGAAGGAAATGACGTATCCACATCCTAACTACTATTCCCCCAAACCAATACCTCACAAAACTCTCAATATCACACATCCCAATGTTAAGGTTGAATGAGAAGTTTCCCAGAACCCCTATTCCTAAATATACCCAAACCATATCAACCCATCAATTCATTGATACCCCTAAAACATCTCTAAGTACCGAATTGATAATCCCAAATCCAATTCAAAAAACATGCTCTACTTTATATCAATATATCAACCTAAAAATGAAGCATATTAATGATCAAGAATTTCATAACTTACTTCGTCTTCTCCCGCTAAGTTTTCCACTCCCAAAAGGTCCTCAAGATGTCAAGCTACCTGATCTATCCATATGGTCACCATAACCTTATGACTCCAATGCCGGCAAATGAGTGAACACTTAACATTTTCCAATTTCTCTCATTTTCTCTCATTTTTCCTAGGAACCTTTTTGGGTTTTCATCCTAGCCACACATTATGTTTCTTTAACTCACATCTCACCTTTTTCCGTACATTTAGCCTCTCATTTTTTCCTAGGTCTCCCTTTCGGGTGTTCGACCTATCCGGGCCCCCAATGTTGCCTATGTTGCCCTCTCGGGTTTCCAACTTAGCGTGATTCTTTTTTATTTCTTTTCATTATATATATATATATATATATATATCTTTTTTTAAAAAAATTCAGCATTTTTTTCAAGTTTCTCCAATCCAAAAAGTAGCAAAGTCCTTTACAAATGTTAAGGCTAAGAAAAGTATCAAAGCCAAAATTATCCAAGTACATCAAAAGAAAACATTCCAAAAGAAAAGGGAAAAATAAAACAAAACAAAAGAGTTATCCAAAAGTATCTTCAACCCCAATCACCTCAAAGTAGATATCCCTCCCCATACTTAGAAAACTACATTGCCCTCAGTGTAGGCAATAGAGAAAAAAGTACAAAGCAAAGTATGGAAAGGGTAAAGATATGGTGCTCACAAATCACTGATGTGATGAAGAAGGGTCACCGCCAAAATTGCGCTGCTGATAATGTGCCAGCCACTCTGTGCTCCTCTGCCTCCTAGCTCTCCACCTCTCCACCTCTCCGCTCCTAGATAGAGGCCTGAGACACTGCCTGCCTGGGACTGCATCTCATGGATGAGGAGGTGATCAATCTCCTCATCCATATTAATCAAGGTCTGGGAGACAAATACATTATGCTACAATATCATGTTATCCTGGCAGAGGAATCCATCCTGCATGGTTCGCATCATTTGCTCGTAAAATTTCAGTGGATGCTGGGAATAGTGAGGTGGCACATCGTCCTCCTACATCGGCTCGGTCTCTGGTGGAGGCTGCAGGGGGTGCTGATGCTGTTGTCGCTCAGAAAAAGGTAGGGTGCTATCATCGTACTGGACGGGAGCTGGGCCAAGGTTGCTGAGCTCACGCTGGAAGTTATCTCTACATGAAGAGTCAGGTAAAATTTCCAAGTCTTCTAGAGGTGTATCAAATTCCAGCCTTGTCTTGTCGGGTTGAGGAAGTGCCATGAATGTTATCTTTCTCGCTCCATACAACCAATGGAATAGCCCAGTGATCCATGTGGCACTGAGCATCTCAAATCTAACTAACCTCTCATATGTGATAAGATGGGAAGTGTGCCTCCCTAAGCGCAGAAACTCAGCCAGAGGGACCAATCCCAAGTACTCTGCTAAAAGGCCTATCATGCCTCCGACCATGATCTTCACTTTTGGCTTTCCTGCCACCTCCACAATTCTCTTCATCCACAATTCAGCCCATAACTCGTATCCTGGTCCCCCACTCGTTAAGTGCCATTAAAAATGAATTCCATTGTCTAGCACACTCATCGGCTCCGTGGAGCAAAGTATTGTGCCAGCCAATAGTCGGTGCACATAACGGAGTGCAGGGTGGATGATGGAGCTACTCTTATAATGGGAATTCTTTGGTCTTGGGTTATTGGCATTCCAAAAGTGCATGTCCTCCTCAATCAAACGCTCCTGGTTTTGTAGGTCCATCCTGGCCCGTATCTCCACGGTGTCAAATCCAAATGCCTCCTCAATCTGCGAGATGGTCATTTGCCTAGATATATCATCCAAGTGAAAAGAAATGTACCTTTCGCATGGTTGATCACCTTTCATGCTGCTTATATGGACCATGGACAGGAACTCCAGCGTGTACCTCCAGTAAGATGGCGCACTCCTACTCATGAACCCTTCCATTCCCCCCTTGGAGAGGAGGCATCTGACAGGCTGGGTGAGCCCAAGATCATCTAATGTGGGCACATCTACAAAGCTTGTCTCTTTGAGTTGACGCTTCTCCAGGGCCTCCCACCTCTAAGCATAGGACCCGGTGATCCGGGTCAAACCCATGTACCTATCCGGAGGGGGAGGTACAGAGCTCGATTCCAGAGCCGGTGGAGGAGGTAGAGGTGGAGCGGCGGTGTGCCCACCTCGAGGGGGGGCCCTAGGTATCTTCATGGGGGCCATATCTAACAACAACAGCAAACAAGTCAAATGCACATGAATACGTGTATATGCAATATTGCAAATTCATACTCAACCTTAAACTAGTTCATCATCACAAGCCAAATCATAATCAAGTCAACTAGTTCAAGTCCTAATCACAATTGCATTTACAATCCATATTATGTCCAACAAGCCTATATTCTCAAGTCCATGAAGTTCTCACATAGTTGAAATCAATATGATATATCTCAAAACCACAGTTGTGCTCAACTAGTTTAGCCACCATTAGTACATTCACAATGTCAACATCCACTCCCCATGGCTAAACTACCCTAAGCAAAATAACATTGCAAAGCACAATAACATTTTATCCAAATAACAACTATTTTTTAATCAACGACCAACATGCCTCATATCTAGCATAATTCACAATCCATTCTCAGCCAAAGCAACACAAATTCACACAATCCAAAATTGAACAAGCACAATACAATCCAAACCGTAACCACAAAATATACAATCCACACCGCAACCACAAAATATACAATCCACACCGCAACCACAAAATATACAAGCCACACCGCAACCACAAAATATACAATCCACACCGCAACCACAAAATATACAATCCACACCGCAACCACAAAATATGCACACAATACCCATCAAATTAAATTTCAAGCACAATATATTCACCAAAATCAACCAAGGTCCAACAATTTAATTTCCTAAGGCATCACACATAATCAACACAATATCTAATAAATAAAGTATACATTCATAATCACAATTGAAGCTCAAGAAATGTACCACTTAGATGCTTAGGAAAAAGAAAGAAGGAAGCCATCAATTCGAAATCAAATTACCCAAAGTCACAAAACCCCCAAATTCTAGGGTTTGTGTTCTTCAAAGTTTTTATGGAAATTTGTGGGTGGATATTGGGAAGAAATGATGGGGTATAGAGTGGCGGTTGTGAGCGGTGGAGGGAGGCTATTAACGGTGGTCGTTTGGTGGTGGAAAGGCCGAGGATAGTGAAGAGCAGTGGTGGAAGTGTGGATGTGTTTGTAGCAAAAAGGGGTTTTCCCATTTTTTAAAGCAGACATGTACGAACACCGTGACTTGCAACGTGTTCTTCGCAACTTGCAACGGGTAGAGAGAGCTCGCGTATAGCTAGGCTCGAGGATGAAAGATTTGGTCTCGAGGGGCTTGGGTCTAGCTAGGCTTAAGGATGAAAGATGACGTCTTGAGAGGTATTGGTCTCAAGGGGCACTGGCCTAGAGGACACAAGGTCTTGGGAGGTTCGGCTTGGAGCCCCGAGGGCTCGCGGCTTCAATGTCTCGAGAGGTTTGGCTCACGACCCCGAGGTCTCGAGAGGTTTGGCTCGCGACTCGAGTCAAGGGCTTGCGGCCTCTAGGACCCAAGGACGCGAGGACTGGTCTCGAGAGGGTGACGTCTCGAGGGGTGATAGACTTTCTTGCTCGGCTCGAGTCTAGGGCTTGCGGCCTCGAGGCCTCGAGGGGGTGATGTCTCGAGGGTTGGTCTCGAGGACTGGTCTTGAAAGGGGGATAGACTTTCTGGCTCGGCTCGAGTCTAGGTCTTGCGGCCTTAAGGTCTCCAGGGGTGATGTCTCAAGGGCTGGTCTCGAGAGAGTGATAGACTTTCTGGTTCAGCTCGAGTCGAGGGCTTGTGGCCTCGAAGGGATGATGTCTTAAGGGATGATGTCTCGAGGACTAGCCTCGAGAGGGTGATGGACTTTTAGGTTCTGCTCGAGTCAAGGGCTTGGTACCTCGAGGTCTCGAGGGGATGATGTCTCGAGGGTTTGTCTCGAGAACTGGCCTCGAGAGGGTGATGGACTTTCAGGTTTGGCTCGAGTCAAAGCCTTAGGGCCTCGATGATCTGAGGTCTCGAGGGGACAAGGTCTCGAGGGCTGGTCTCAAGGACTTGTGATGAGGCCATCACGACTCGCGGAAAGTGGAGGCTGGGAGCTGAATTCTAACATAATATTTCTGATTACATCGCGACTCACGACCACTCCGTTGCGACTCGCGATGAGGCCATCGCGACTCGTGAAACGTGGAGGCCGAAAACTCCATTTTTTAGCCAAAATCCCTGATTTGATCTCGACTTGCGACCACTTCATCGTGACTTGCAACGAGGCCCTCCTAAGGCCATTGCGATTCGCGAAAAGTGGAGGCTGAAAGCTGAAATCTCACCAAAAATTAGTGAGCCCGTCGCGACTCGCGACTCGATACGGACTACTAACCTGGTACTTAGAAAATTTTTCAGATTCCTTCTCTTTTCCAAGTCTTTCCTTCTTGACTCCAAGCATTTCTCCCTTTAAAATTCCAATGCCTTGGCTTCAAAATTGCAACAAAATCATAGAAAAACAACCTGTGAAAAGCATAAAGCAAAACAATGAAACTTAATGACAAAATCCAAAACCAAACAACATCAATGGAAAGTCACGAATGACGATCTGGCTGATCAAAACCAAGTTTATTTATCATCTTTGGCACAACTTACTCCCTTTTCTTGGGTTTTACTCACAAACTAGATCGAGGAGATCAACATCTTCTCCTCTTTTTAGCACAAAATTTTCGTGGTAAGGTTTCAAACGTTGTCCATTAACCTTGAATGTATTGGACTTAGCTCGATCTAGAATATCCACCACGACATGTGAGAATACCTTAACCACCTCAAAATGACCAATCCATCGGGACCTCAACTTACCTAGGAATATGCAAAGGCGAGATTGGAATAGGAGGACCTTTTGACCAACGTCAAAATCCTTCCTAGTGATCATCTTGTCGTGCCACACCTTTGTCTTCTCTTTTTAGATTTTGGTGTTCTCATAGGACTCCCTCCAGATCCCATCCAGTTCATCCAATTGTAACTTCCTATGCAAGCCAGCCTCATCTATATCAAGATTTAATTCTTTGACTGCCCAGTAAGCCTTATGTTGAATTTCCACCGGTAGATGACAGGGCTTACCAAACACTAACCGATATGGTGACATACCGATTGGTGTCTTGTAAGCCGTCCTATATGCCCACAAGGCATCATTCAACCGAGAACTCCAATCCTTCCGGTTAGGGTTAACCATTTTTGAAGGATGGACTTGATTTCCCAATTGGAAACTTCGGCTTGCCTGTTGGTTTGTAGGTGATAGGCGGTGGATGTCTTGTGAATGACGCCATACTTCTTCAAGAGTGAAGCTATGGTCCGATTGCAAAAATGGGTGCCATGGTCACTAATCAAGGCTCGAGGTACCCCAAACCTAGAAAAGATGTTATCTTTCAGGAATTCTGCAACCACTTTAGAATCTTCAGTCCTAGTGGTTTTACTTCAACCCACTTCGACACATAATCAACGGAAAATAGAATATATATATATATATATATATATATAAAGCTATAAGAATTAGGGAAAGGTCTCATAAAGTCAATACCCCAAACATCAAAGATTTCACAATACAGAATAGGCCTTTGGGGCATTTCATTCCTAGTGGAGATATTTCCTACTCTCTGGCATTCATCACAGGATTTGCAAAAGGTGTATGCATGCTTATTCAATGTAGGCCAATAAAACCCACTTTCTAAAACTTTCCTAGCAGTCCTCTTTGCTCCAAAATGACCGCCAAATGCATAAGAATGACAAAATTCAAGAATTGAGTGTAGTTTCTTATCAGGGATACATCTCCTAACAACTTGATCCGCACAATGTCTCAACAAAAAAGGATCATCCCACACATAATACTTAGCATCACTCTTTAATTTATCCTTTTGGGCCTTAGAAAAATGAGGAGGGAATTTACCGGC
This sequence comes from Rubia yunnanensis, assembly GCA_037428765.1. Taxonomy (NCBI): domain Eukaryota; kingdom Viridiplantae; phylum Streptophyta; class Magnoliopsida; order Gentianales; family Rubiaceae; genus Rubia; species Rubia yunnanensis. The sequence continues at coordinate 77,216,351 of CM075063.1, read as the reverse complement.
GACAAGAAAATTTACAATGTTGGCAAACCACGGCTGGAGATCCCTAATGGTGAACAATTGTTCATCAGGGAATTCCTCCCGTAGTTGCTCCTTCACTACAGGGTTTACCTCAATGTCTTCGCATGGAGTCAACTGGCTCAAATGATTGGCCACAAGGTTCTCTGCGCCCTTCTTGTCTCGCACCTCTAACTCAAATTCGCTCAAAAGCAGGATCCACCAAATCATTCTTGGCTTGGATTCTTTCTTTGTCATTAAATGACAAAGTGCTGCATGGTCAGTTTACACAATAACTTTTGTACCAAGAAAGTAAGATCAAAATTTCTCTAAAGAAAATACCACTGCTAGAAACTCCTTTTCGGTGGTGGAATAGTTCCTTTAGGCTTCATTGAGAGACATGGATGTGTAGTAGATGGCGTGAGGCGCTCTTCCCACCCTTTGACCAAGCACCGCTCCAACGGCATAATCACTTGCATCGCACATAATCTCAAAAGGTAACGACCAATCTGGGGGTTGTATAATAGGGGCCAAAACTAACCTTCCTTTCAATGTATCGAAGGCCCCTTTACAACCCTCTTCAATCACAAATTCCACCTCTTTTTGCAACAACTTGCATAAAGGAGATGCTATCTTCGAGAATTCCTTGATGAACCGGTGATAGAATCCTGCATGGCCAAGAAAAGAGTGTATTTAGCGCACATTAGTAGGATAAGGAAAAGTTTAAATTGTGTCTATCTTTGCCTTGTCAACCTCAATACCCTTAGAGGAGACAATATGGCCTGAGAAAATTCCTTTCTCTACCATGAAATGACACTTCTTAGAATTTAACATAAGATTAGTATCAATGCAAAGTTTAAGAACTTGTGCCAAATTTGCTAAACAGTTGTCAAAAGAATTTCCATGAATGGTGAAATCATCCATGAATACCTCGACAAAACTTTCAACATATTCTGAGAAAATTCTTACCATACACCTTTGGAAAGTTGCGGGGGCGTTACATAACCCAAAAGGCATATGCCGGTAAGTAAACGTACCAAAGGGGCACGTGAAGGTGGTCTTTTCTTGGTCTTCCAGGGTGATAGCCACTTGAAAGTACCCCGAGTACCCATCCAAAAAGCAATAGAAGGGGTGGCTTAATAACCTCTCAAGCATTTGATCAATGAATGGAAATGGGAAGTGATCCTTCCAGGTTTCTGCGTTTAGCCTCCGATAGTCAATGCAAACGCGCCACCCATTTTGAACTCGAGTGGGCACCATTTCACCCTTCTCATTTTCGACCACCATCACCCCACTCTTCTTAGGTACTACTTGAGTTGGACATACCTACTTTCTATCTGAGATTGGATAGATCATGCCCGCTTGGAGTAACTTGAGGATTTCCGCCTTCACCACCTCCATTATAGGTGGTTTTAAACGGCGTTGGGGTTTCCGGATGGGTCTTGCATCTTCTTCAAACAAGATTCTATGCATACAAATGTATAGACTTATACCTTTGATGTTGGCAATAGTCCATCCAATTGCTTCCTTGTTTTCCCTAACACCACCATTTACTTTTCTTCTTGCTCTTTGGTGAGCTTTCTTGAAATGATAATCGGAAGCGTCTCCCCTTCCCCAAGAAAAGTGTACTTGAGGTCACTTGGCAAAGGTTTAAGTTCAATCATTGGTGCTTTCACAAGTGATGGGAGGAAATCCGGTTCCTCGGGCTCCTCCAAGAGTAGAGGAGGAGATTTTGAGAGACTCGGTTTCATTTCTTCAAGCAGGTTCAAATCCTCAAAGCTTTCCTTCAAGTTAGTGCTCATAGAGTATACATTGAGGGCATCATTACTATCACATTGCAAAGCAACTAACAAAGAATCATCACCACTTAGTTCAAAAACATCTTGCACAACTTCTTCAACAGCATCTAGGGCATGACAAGCATGTTCTTCACTAGGATACTTCATAGAGTTATTTATGTTAAACTCTACTTTTATTCCATCAAATTCCATGGTAAGGGTTCCCTTATGCACATCAATCATTGTCCTAGAGGTTTTCAAAAATGGCCTCCCCAACAAAATTGAGGTGGCATAATTGTCATCCTCCATGTCAAGGACATAAAATATGCGGGGAAAACTAAGAAATCCACCTTAACCAACACGTCCTCGACAATACCTTTAGGGTATGCACTATAATGATTGGCCAATTGGATTACCAACCCGGTTTTGTGCAATGTACCCAAGTTGAGGTTTTCATATAAAGAGTAAGGAATCACATTTATTGAGGCACCTAAATCAAGCATATCTTTTTCAAAATGTGTATTTCCTACTATGCAAGGGATTGTGAACATGCCGGGATTGCTACATTTAGGGGGTAGCTCTTTTTGACACAAGGCGGAAACATGCTCACTTTTTCCATTTTTCAACTTATTTTTGGCCCTTTGTTTTCTATTCACAACACATAATTCCTTGAGAAATTTAGCATATCTAGGAATTTGTTCAATGGAATTCAAGAGTGAGATATTTACCTCACATCTATGAAAGACTTCGTAGATGTCCTTGTTGTCCTCCTTCCTTCTTTTGTCTTTCAAGGCTTCCGGAAATGGAGGTTCCGGTACATATGGAGGGATCTCCACCATCTTTGCTCTTTTGTGAGAGGGAGATGAAGGTTTTGGAATGAAGGTTAACTTTGTTCTTGGAGCCAATGTCTCCACCTCGCTTTCTTCTTCCTTGCTCTTTTTGGCTAACTATTTAGCCTTCTTCTCATGGCCTTTTTCCTTCTCAACTCCTTTTTCAAACACATCAATCCTCTTAGGCTCCTCTTCAACAATTTCATTATCCGTTGAAGTGCCAACCTCTCCACCACTTCTCAAAACGATAGCACTTGCATTTTGTCGAGGGTTAATCTCCGGTTGGGAAGGTAGCTTACCCTTTTCCCGGGCATCCATCCGGTTCACCACTTGAGATATTTGGATCACTTGAGTTTCTAAGTTCTTGATACTCGCCTTGGCTTCATCTTGGAATTTCTCACTTTTTTCCGCGCACATGCCCAACCGGTGAATGGCTTGCATCACCTCATCCTTTGTAAGCCCCGAGCTCTCCCCTTGGTCTCGGGATTTGTCTTGGAGCCTTTGAAATTATTGAGGTGTCCTATATTATTGATGAAGATTCCAATATGGTTGAGGGTTTTGGCTTCCTTGGGGGTTTCCATACCAGAGTTTCATCTATCATGATTTCCCAAATTGTACGGCCGGTTTTAGTACCCTTGATAACCTTGGTAGCCTTGCCCACCTTGATATCCTTGGTTTCCTTGGTAGCCTTGATTCCCTTGATAGATCATGGCACTTACCTCTTCAACATAATCCTCTTGCAAAGTGGGGCAAGTGTCCATAGGATGTGCCAAGTAACAAATTTCATATAATTTAACATGTGGTGCATTCCCGGGCTTCGTCATCAATGATTTCACCAGAGATGAAAACTTGATCCTCGAGCTTTCCACTATTTGAAGAGTCACTTGAGGGCATTGGATTTCTCCTTCTCAAATTGGCCCTTGAGCTAAATTTTCTCGATTCTTCCGCTAGCTCTTCATACAATTGCATAGCCTCGGAGGATGTTTTATTCCCAAGGGTGCCACCACAAGAACCTCTTACCAACCTTTGACCTTCATCAAGAAGGCCATTGTAGAAGTAATAAATCAAATCCCCCTCCGAATAACCGTGATAAAGGCAACTTGAAAGAAGCTTCTTGAACCTCTCCCAATAGTCAAAGAGAGATTCTTCATGCCATTGGTGGATGTTTCTTATGTCCTTCTTCAAGGTAGCGGATCTAGAGGCCAGAAAGTATTTGGCTAGAAACTTTATTTTCATATCAAACCAACTCTTAATGCTCTTGGGCGGTAGGTAGTGGAGCCAATTTCATGCACTATCCCTCAGTGTGAACGAAAATGCCTTCAACTTGTAGAAATCTCCGTCCACTCCATGGGGGACCATACCACCACACAAGAAGTGAAATTCAGTGAGGTGTTTGTTGCCATTCTCCCCTTGCCTACCGAGGAAGATGGGTAGCATGTTGATGAACCCGGTCTTTAGCTCAAAGTACCTGTTTGGTCCAACCATGGGATACTCGATGCACATTAGTTGTTGATCGAGTTTGGGGGCCATGATGTCTCTTAACAAAGCTTGCCCCAAAGGAATCTCTCTTTGGTGGAGAGGAGGAGCTCGCCCTTGGAGGGGAGGATGTTGAGGTCCCCCTCCCGGATGCTCATCTTTGTGCTCAAGTTGATGTTCCATAGTGGAAGATGTATCCACAAAATGGTCACTAGGAGGGGTGTTATTCACACTTTCCAAAGAAATCCTCCTAGCCCGTCTAAAATTCAACTCTAACTCGGGGTCGTAGTGTAGGGGTTCTTATGAAGAGGATCGCGTACGGACCATACACCAAGAACTCGAAAAATATGACTACAAGCCAAGTGAAAAAGGAAAATCAACTAAGAAATCAAAATAAAAGCAAACTAACAAATATTTACAAATAGCATTTAATCACACATAATATGCCCAAACACTAAAAAATAAATGCCTCTTCCTCGGCAGCGGCGCCAAAATTTGGGAGGTCATCGCCGTACCTCTCAAAGTTAATAATTTTAAGCCCTAATGCTTCCTATCTACAATTAAGTAGATAGTGACAAGTCGGGGTCATCCACGAGAAGAGGAATCTTTTCAAGTGTTTAAACATATATAGGAGAAAACACACTAAGCATATACATACATAGATACATATAAAAACATAAAAATAAGGGGGGGGGTTTGGTTGGTTTGATCCTAACTTATCAAATTAAAGTACAACAACTAGCAAAGTAAGAAAACTATGCTAATCATGCAATACAACTAAAGACAAGATGAAAACAACAATTAATACAACCTTGGGCGCAATTGACTTCCACTTCCAAGCTTCTTATTCATCATTGAACATGCAACTTATTTACTACTTTCACTACTTATTGTGAAGACTAAACTTCTATCCTTCTTAGATGGTAGTTTGCAAGAGTGAATTCGACATCTCTTGTCAGACCTCACCAATAACTCCCGTAATCGAAACATGACTAAAAGTATCCCATTGATGGCATTTAGCACGAAGAATCAACAAGCTTGGTAACCCTTATAAACACTACACCGTGTCTAAGTATTTAACCAATTCATGCATTTACACAAGATTAGTCAAGAACGATCGACATTCATAGACTTCTCTCATTTGCTACAAGTAACAAACATGACAAAGAGTTCAACATTATCATATTCATCTAGAAATTATCAATCCATCAACACAATCAAAATCTCTAAATCATACTCTTGGATTCCTATCAAGAAAAGGGGAAATCAACCCATTTCCTCAAACCCTAACAAGCATATCATACAAGTACTTCATATACTCAAGCTTTTAATAACATTAATGACATCAAACACATTCAATGCTCCATGGATGCATAGTAGTAAGAGTATCAAATAGGCTACAAATTGTTCTTAAGACATGGGCTTGGAAGCCTTAGTCAATTGCTCCCAAGAACTAGATTTAGCTACAAGAGTTCATACTAATTAATGCTAAACAACTAAACATAATACAAGAGAATTCAAAGATGAAAATGGAAGAAAATAGGGTTCTAAACAGTACCAAAAATACAGAAGAAGAAGATGTGAATAAGAGGAAAGAGAGTGTTATTTATAGTACAAAAAGGATAAGGTTAAATTCTGGCCACCCGTTGGTCGCGACTCACAATGGGCTCGCGACGGGGCTATCGTGACTCGCAACGGGGCTATCGCAACTCGCAATGGGTGCCAGAATTTAATCCTATTTTCTTTTCTTTTTCTTGTGGTACACATTCATTTCATAGCAATTCCTCTCATTTTTCAAGTTTTCAATGTCTTCAAAAATGGTCTTCAATGGCGCCCGGTCTTCATGTCTTTGAAGCAAGTATTCAAAAGTCTTTGAAAATGTATCTTTAATGGATTCCAGTCTTCATGCCTCTGTGTTCTTCCCTTGTCACGCAAAATCCACTTAGAAGAGGTAAGAGAGCGTAAAGTTGCTCTTACCCCTCCTAAGAGAATTTCAAGGTAAAACACAAGCTCTTGATAATAAAAGAGCAAAAAAGTGACCCAAAACAGTACTAAATTATGCATATAAAATAGACATATCAGAAGGCTAAAGCAAGATATCCCGCCCAAGATCATGTTGAAAAAAATACTTTTTTCTAGCGAAGCGATCACTTTTAGCCAGAAGGATGCATTGCCTAACGCTTTGCCCCATAACAATCACGTGGTCATCATTGCTAAAGTTGGAAATGCAATGGTTCATACAGTGTTCATGGACAATGGAAGTGTGGTTGAGATACTATTTGTGGATTTCTTCGGCAGGCTAGGGTTCAAGTAAACAGACCTAAAAAAGTTCACGTCCTCGCTCATAGGATTCACATGGACAGCAGAAACACCTTTGGGGAATATACAACTGTCTGTCGCCATTGGAGAGAGTGGAAGAAATTGTACCATTATGTGTGACTTTATGGTCATGGATGCTCCGAGCCTATTTAATGCCACCATGAGAATGCCCTGGATAAATACAACAAAAGTGATATAGTCCCCTTACCACTTAGTAATGAAATTCTCAACTCCAACTAGAATTACGACAATAAGATGGAACCAACAAACGGCGAGGTAGAGCATGGTCATTGTGATGAGGGTTGGGAAAAGTTTGGAAAAGACTATGATGATCAGCACAGTCGTAGACGGTGGACTACTCGAGCAATCAGAATCAACATTAGACTTGGGGAAGAAACAGAGCTAGTTTGCTTAGATGACGAAGACAATTTCAAGTGTGTAAAGATAGGGAAACATCTTCCATGTATGGAAGAGAAGAGGGTCTTACAAATCCTGCGTAGTCATAGAGATACGTTCTCATAGAGTTTCCAAAACAAGGGAGGAGTCGACCCGACCATCGCTACCCATTCTTTGAATATCAGTGACTCGATCAAACCACTCAAACAAAAACAACGCAGCTTCGCTAGCGACAGGAAAAAAGTGATTGAAGCGGAAGTTACACCGCTGCTTCAAGCCGGCATATTGAAAGAGGTTATATATCCAAAGTGCCTAGCAAACCCAGTAATGGTGAAAAAATTAGACGCGGGGTGGAGAATGTGCATAGATTTAACAAACCTGAATAAGGAATGCCCAAAGGACTGCTATCCTTTGCCAAAATTGATCAACTAGTCAAAGCGATTTCGGGGTATAAAGTTCTAGCATTTTTGGATGCATATAAAAGATACCACCAAATCCCGATGAATCTAGAGGATGTAGAGAAAATGGCATATATAACGAGCTTTGGAACATTGTTTTAAGCAAAAATGCCATTTGGGTTTAAATAAATGTAGGAACAACATACCAGAGAGTGATCAATAACACATTTTGTGATCAAATAGGATGAAGTGTTGAGGCGTATGTTGATGATATGGTAATTAAGAGCAGGAAGGTGGGCGACTTCGGTGCAGAATTAAAGGAAACCTTAAACACACCGAGTAGCATTGGGATGAAGCTTAACCCTAAAAAATGTGTGATTGGAGTGGGCGGAGGAAATTTTTTGGGATACAAGGTATCCTCAAAAAGAATCGAAGCCAACCCAGAAAATATCCAGGCTATAGTGGATCTTCCCCAACCACGAACAGTTAAAGAGGTGAAAATAATGACGAGATCCCTGGCAGCACTCAGCTAGTTTGTTTCAAAAGCAGTAGAAAAGCATTTCCCATTCTTCGAAGTCCTAAGGAAGGTAAAAACGTTCAGCTGGAGGAAAGAATGTAAGAAAGCGTACGTCTGTCTGAAGGAGCAACTTCAAATATTGCTAATGTTGAAGTTACCTATTTATGGAGAAACCCTATATTTGTATTTAGCAATCTCGCAGAATGCGATCAGTTCAGTTTTGGTGTGCCAAGATGGACAAAAACAAGTCCCAATGTGCTACATCAGCAAAATATTGACAAATGTAGAGAAGCTTTGATATAATAAGCAAGAAGGTTGAGAACATATTTTCACAGTCATCACATCGTGGTCTACACTGATTTCCCAATCAAGAATATCCTTAGCAAGCCTAAATCATTTTGCATAATGAAGAAGTGGGATCTTGAACTGGACCAATATGAGATCCATTTCTAGCCAAGAATAATGATCAAGACTCAGGTCTTAGCAGACTTCATTGCAAAAATGACAAGCGAAGACGCACAGGATATGAACAAGCGGCATAATGTGGGAATCGACAAAGGGAAATCGAAGTGGGAAGATATCACATGGGAATTGTTCGTTGATGATGTGTCTAACAGAGAGGGTTGCGGTGCATGACTATTATTGGTCAACCTGGAAGGAGGAGAACATAAATATTCACTTCGCTTTAACTTTCGGCTCACTAACAATGAAGTGGAATATGAGGCTTTGATATGTGGACTAGACCTTACCATCAGAATGAAGGTTAAAAGTGTACGGGGGTTCAACAATTCACTGATTGTAGTTCAGCAAGTACGAGGAGACTATGAAATACGAGAAGGACAGTTGGTGAAGTATTTAAAGAGGTCCAACAGCTCATAGCCCAGCTGGAGTACTTCGACATCCATCATCCGTTCACTAACGAGTTGAAGGCTCTTACCAACCTTGTTTTCAAACAAGAAAAAAAGTAGAATAGTTACACCTAGGAAACACCTAATTAGGTTACGATAACATTTCAAAAAAAAGAGAACAAACCACAGCTATGGTCTCAGGAAGCAACATCTTAGAAAGAGTACCAGGAACAGTTTCTTCTACCATCAAATTGCAGCTTAGAGTAAAACGGTTAGGAAGAGAATGGCTAACATTCCCATTCTTCTTAACAGGCTCTAGGGTCATTGTAGAGCCGTCAGTTTATTCCTTTTGCCTCCTTTGGAGATTACCTCCTCCCTTACCTTCTTTGGTTATGGCCCCAGAAGTTGTCGGCTGAGCGGTAGCTTCAATAGTCACTTCCTGAGGGACAACCATCTCAGGGTTATCATTAGTTTCAATAGCCAAAGCCTCTAAGTCTTCATTCTCATCATCAGAAATGATGTTTTTATCAACAGAACACTTAGTTAGATCCATATCTACAATTCATCACACAAAGAAAGTTAGGCGAACATACAAACATAGATGGACAACGAGAATAGCGATAGGGAAAAACAAGTTAGACAAAGTAGAAGTGACCAAATCAATAATAAGTAAGACACCTTTGTTCAAAGAGCCAGCGGGGCAAAGGGCGATGGAATGTGTGCCATCAATAGGAAACAAAAAATGAAGAGTAAGCATACGAGTGGAAAGATTGAGCATGTCTCCACCCTGTTTAATAATGAATTGCCTCCTAAATGTGATAATCCAGGAATGTTTACAATCCCTTGTGTGATAGGAGGAAGACTTGTTGAAAAGGGCATGCTAGATTTAGGTGCTTCAATTAATGTGATCCCATATTGTTTATATGAGAGTACAAATCTAGGCACTTTGCACAAAAACAGGTTTGTTATCCAACTAGCCAATCACTCTAGCCTATACCTAAAAGGTGTTATGAAATATGTGTTGGTGAAAGGGGACTCTTTGACATTCCCCGCCGATTTTTATGTCCTTGATATGGAGAGTGATACTCATGCCACGCCTATTTTTATTAGGTAGACCATTGTTAAAGACTTTGAGGAAAATAATTTATGTGCATAATGGAACACTAACTATGGAGTTTAATGGGAAGAAAGTAGAATTTGACACTAGCAATTGTATTGATCATCCTAGAAGATATCACTCTTCCCATGCTATTGATGTTACTAATGATATAGATCAAGATGTGTTTGGCCCATTGGTAGTAGTTACTTGAATGTTTCCCTAGATGATGATTCTATTGCATATGTTGTTAGTACTAACTTGAAGGAAAGCAACAATGATGAAGTCTCTTTTATGAAAGCAACATCCAACAACCTTTTTGCGTCCACCATGGAGTTGATAGAAGTGGGATTCCCTCCTTCTCGTGTGAAAACTTTGGTGGTAGAGGGCAAACAACCACCGAAGGTTCTTAAATGTTCATCTCTAGGAGAAAGAGAGAAAACCCCGATTGTTCGTTCAATTGAAATCACAGTGGAGAAAAAAGGGGAATTGTTGGGAACGTTGAGGAAACATGAAGAAGCCCTAGGTTATATGCATCGAGCATTGTTGGGGGATGATGTGTATCCCTGAAATTTTATCCCGGATCGAGGAAAAGAGACCAATCTCATCAGTTCATTTTGTGAACGAGATCTATGAAGAGAGTAAGTCATGTTGATGATGTTAAATAAACTTGGTTTTGATCATCCAGATGCTACTCGTGACATTCCATTGATGTGACTTTATTTATGCTTTGTTCATAAGTCATGCCGACGACGTTAAATAAATTTTATTTTGATCATATTAAATTGTTTATTTTCTTTTTTTTTGAAGCAATATTATGCTTGGTGTGCATGGTTGTTTTGTAGGAGCACTTTGTTTTGGAGAAAATGAGAAAGGAGGAAAAGTGAGAAAATGGGGTAGGACAAATCCACCTCATGGACTGCGTAGATGTGCATGGTCCGTGGATGCTAGAATGTGAAACCAAGGAGTTTGAAGCAAACCCTGACTCGCAGGCCGTGTAGACGTGTATGATTTACGACACTCAAACATTCCTCTATCTCTAAATCACCCATCTCTTCCCTACCACCCCCAAATACCACCCCCAAATACCACCAAGCCTACTCACCCGCAATTACAACTCAAAACAAATGAGGTATTCTTCCCTCATTGTGATTTTAATGCTTTACTCAATATTTATGTATGATAGTGATTGTGATTGAACTTGCTTGATGAGAGGTTGTCGGTAGAGCATATTATGGTAGTGGTAATTTGTTCATTAGATCCCATAATTGTGCCACTAAGGGTACATTTTGGTGTTCATTTTTCATTGTGAGTATTCTCTCATTTTCTCTCATTGACATGTGTCCTAGAATGTTTATTTGCTTTAAGGACAATGCAAGCTTTAAGAGTTTGGTGGGGGGGGGGGGTGAATAAGATGACACTTATGATTAGTAGTTTAGTTTAGTTGTAGCATTTAGCAATTTTGAGAGAATTTTTAATCAAACAATTGGAAAAAAAATAGGATAGAAAGAATCCAGCTAAGTTGAAAACCTGAGAGAGCAACGTAAGCAAAGTTGGGAGTCCCGGATAGGTCAAAAACTCGAAAAGGCGGCCTATGAAACAATGAGAGGCCAAATGGTGTGGAATAAGGTGAGGGTGAGCATTGAAAAAGGAAAAAATTTGAAGATAGGATGGAAACCCACAGGGTTCCTAGGCAAAATGAGAGAAATTGAAACATTCTATAATTCTCTTAGTTTTTCTATTTGGTAGTTTCTTTGGTAGAGTAAGCTAGTTTTACGCTTGTATTTTGTACCCCACCTTTGATTTGCATGATAGTTGTTTAGATTATGATAGGCTTTGGGATGTGAGAGTGTGAGAGATCTTTATGTCTTGTGGGCTATGGTAGTCTAGGAATAAAATATTGGATGTTTTGCGAAAACCTTCGCATGCTAGTTACGTTTAGGTCTTTGCTTGTTCTTTTTTACTCAAAGAAGAGTAAAGGTTCAAGTGTGGGGGATTTGATGAGACGTCAAATGCATGTATTTTTTGAATCATTTAACATTTCTTTTGTTATATTTTTGCTGGAAGATTGCTTGATTTATGTAGGTTTACATAATAATGGGTTTAGATAACCGTTTTTGGTTTTCGTATCTAAATCCTTCATTTTCTCACCAATTGGGAGATTTCCTCAATATTTTAGAAAGATTTTCATATCTGATGGTTAAAGATGGAATTGATGGACGTTAAGTGTCAAGAAGGAGAGTGACAAAAGTTTTTGGTGGGAAAATGCCGAGAGTCTGAACATAATGGGACCATAATCTCAAAACAGGCTAAACAAGTGGATCTCCTGCTAGATGACAGAGAGAGATTGGGGCTTGAATGTTGCTTGTAAAGAGAGGGATTTAGGAATAGAGGACAGTATGATGAGGAACGTGAATTTTCAGTTCGACTCTTAACGAAGTACAAAAGGAAAGAAGTCAAGGTTTAACATGAGGAATTGTGTTATTTCTGGGAAAATGAAAGGTGTCAACATCTCGAGGTTCATAGAAGGGAAAACATGATGTGAATGGTAACCTTCATGCCAAAATCGCTAAGACTTTACGTACTACTCTTAGCGCTACTGAGGAAGGTTGGAAGGCCCGTCTTCGATGCCTGGGGTAGCAAGTGGAAGGTTTTAAAAGGAACCTAGAGACTTATGCATATTCATTGTACCTAATGAGCATGTGATGATATGGAAATTGCATGTTTTCTACGAGCATTTAGCACCACTTTTTGAAGGCTTTTGTTGGTGTGTATCATTACTTTTATAGGTTTTTTGCATTATAAAAGGTTAAAACGACTTTTTTTTGGTTATTTGCAGTAACTTCTCTATTTTGTAAGACATTTGTAACCTAATGTGATTTTTTCTCATTGAGTTGTTATGTTATTTGTGAGCTTAGATGAAGATCATCATTAGAGAAGGCCATTCACAAGAATAGTAATAGATTGAAGGTCAATCGCAAGGTTGGTAGAAGAATAAGGCCATTGGAATTAATGGTAGAAGATATAAGAAGTCGAGAGAAGAAGAAGGCGAGAAAAAGAGAAAGTCTTCAAGGAAATCAAAATGTTCATAGGGCATACCGTGCCAACTAGCACGGACCATGGCAGAAGAAAGTGCTCGGAAAATGGAGTCCCTGTGAAAGGACCATGTAATTATAAAAGTTATGTGCAAGATCAGAAGCAGCGAGAAAATGTCCCAGAGAACAGGTCGTGTAATACTACTTGGTCCGTTCTTGCTCTATGCCCCAAAAATAAGGTTTAAAAAATTAATCGTGTCATAATACATGGTACTTTCCATAGTCAGTGGCACGGTCAGTGCCATCTTGTTAACTACCTTTGACCCACGGGTTTTAACCTTCTATCCCCACCCACTGTATATAATGGTTTTATCCTTTGTTCCAAAAGAGGGAGGCAAATCAGAAACTTCTCCAAACCCATATCCTTACTTTTTTATTCATTTCCTTGCATTTTTGGCTTTCAAACCAAACAAGTCTTTAGGGATTTTTGGTCTTTACGAGCATCTAGATTCCTTTTTGTGAGCTTAGTTTGTAGATTGCTCTTAAGAACTTTGGATTAGTTTAGTGAAGTCCATTTGCAAACATGGTAGAAAATTGAAGACCACGAGTCAAAACATGATAGAAGATAGAAGGGTTGAAGAAGGAAGGCAAAGAAGTAGATGGATTGTGATTTGGAAGTTTATACCAATTTCTTAGAACGATTCGAGAAGAACTATCCTTAAAGGGTGGTACCATTGGATTCATCTTCTTGAGTGCTATAAATTGACTACAACTACTCCTAAGTCGGATCAGTGGCTCACCCTTAGCAGTGCATAGAAGTTAGAGAGACCACCAAAACGCACGGACCATGTGCCCAAAATAAAGGGAGAAAGCAGCCCTTAGAAGACAAATTCATGGTTTGCACGATAAAGTGAACAACTGCGCTCGTCTGCTACTTTTTTTTGTTTGATAATATGAAGTGTTTGTATCATTAAATGCTAGGGTGTTCGAAAAATGTACAATTTCTTCTCACTTTTGGAATAAAAATCCAAGAACATGGAATCAAAGCTTCTTGTTGGGTAAATGATGTTAATCTTGCTAGATGAGTATGTTAATGTGATTTTTTATCATATTTAACCTAAGGTAGCACTAAAAGGTAGAGTCTTGAATGTTGATTGTTCTAGGTTAAACCTAATGAATGCTTTGTTTATTTCAATGGCTAGGCTTTTGGTAGAATGCTTGTAGATTTTACCAAATCTATGATTCTTTGTGTATGATTCCATTGATGAAACACCATTAGGTGTTGTTTGTCTAAAGTGATCATTAATGAGTTTTGCAAATAGTCGTTGATCGCTTTTGTGAATTACTCTTAAGAAGAAAGGAATGTTTATCTTCAAAATAGAAGTGATAGAATTCACCATAGTTAATCAATGTAATTGAATGAGTGGTTGATTCTATGATATATAAGATGTTTGGAAGTGGAAATCAATTGCCCCCAAGGTTTTGTCCGTTATGTTTTAATCATTTGTTATTAGTTTGTTGCATGATTAGCATAATCGCCTTTATATGCTAGTTGTCTTATGTTAACTTTTATAACTTAGGAAAAACCAACAAAAACCCCTTTCTTGTTTTAACTTTTATGTATCCACCTTATGTGCTTGTTTATGAAAATTCATTATTTTCGTGGACGACCCCGATTTGCCACTATCTACTTAGTTGTATTTATGAAGCACTTTAGGGCTATAAATTGTATATGTGAGAGGAATGACGACGACCTTCCACTTTACTATGTGCTTTCATTTACATTTTATCCCTATTATTTTAATGGTGTGTGTACATGCAGGTTGGTGATGTTCAGACTGACGTCGTTCAAGGTGTTATTGAATATGAGGGCAAGGTCAAAGAATTTAGGGATAATTTGGAGCTACTTGAATCGTTGCTTGAAAATGGGGCGACGATTAGGAATGAAATAAAAATTGATTTGACAAGGATGCGAGACCTCTGTGAGGAGAATGACGCTACCGATTCCCCTTTGTGTGGTGAGCTTAGAGCTTTAAAGAAAGATGGCCATGCTCATCCAAGATATCCCTATTCTTTGGCTGATAATCTGGTGAGCTCGCGGGATTTTTAAGAATTGCTTGGGGATATGTATGTGAAGATGGTTGTGGTTGCAATGTAATGAGGCTGAATACAAGCAGAATCTAGAGCTTGATATACCTGGTTTGGGTAAGGGGTATGTCCTAGAAGAGGCTTTGGAAAGCACGAAGTGCATTGTGGACGAGGGTTTGGTCGAGATGGTTGGTACTGCCTCCTGGTTGGTTAGGGAGCTAGCTAGGATGGGCTTGTTTCCTTCTATAAGAGACTTGGATAGTTACAAGGTTGATCAGTGTGCGACTGTTATTCAACCTAGCATGGTTAGTGGTGAATTGTAGGCAGACACTATGACATAGGATTAAGCTGCTAGTGTTATTGTATTTGGTGAAGGAGGGGGTTTGCCTGATGGTCATATCAACGAAGATGAGGTTACTAGTCCTAAGGCAGGCTAGCTTTATTAGTAATCTATGTAAACATTTATTCTATAAGATGATAACTCTTTATTGATTATGTACCTTATGTTATAATGTCATGTATACTTTCTTCTTGTTTTTTAATAGGTGTTCGTATGTTTTATAGATAGGGAGGATTCTTCTGGGATTATTTGCCTGATGTTCTTCCTTGAGACGTGTCGGGTGTAGGTATTGTTTTGGCATCTTGGTTTCCTCAAAGGTGAGGATTTCGGCTGGCTATGGTTGGTCGAGTCATCAAGTTGGTTCTCCTAGTTGTGTTTTACGTGGTGACTTAACTAAGATTGTGATAGCTTTTATATTAGATCTAGATGAATTCAATGAATATCTTAAGGATGTGGTGATTTTGTCGGAGGTTAAGGAATAAATAATAGAGCTAGGGGGCATATCAGGGCACTCTTGTTATGGTTTATAGAGTCTAAGTTAGGGTGGAGAACACGCTTAGAATAGAATCTTCGATCATTGGAGGAGTGTGGTGCTAATCTCTTTTAGAAATATTTTCATATCCGAAGGTTAAAGTCAAAATTGATGGATGTTAAGTGTTAAGAAGGAGAGTGGTAGAAGTATTTGGTAGGAAAATACCGAGAGGATGAACATCATGGGGCTATAATATCGAAATAGGATAACTAAGTGGATCTCCTGCAGGATGAGAGAGGTAGATTGGAGCTTGAATTTTTCCGGTGAAGAGAGGGGATTCAGGAATGGAGGGTGGTATGACGAGAAAGGTGAATTTTTAGTTCAACTCTTAACGAAGAACAAAAGGCTAGAAGGCAAGGTTTAACATGAGGAAATATGTTGTTTCTCGGAAAAGGAAAGGTGTTGATAGCTCGAGGTTTATAGAATGAACAACATGAAGTGAATAGTAGCCATTATGCCAAAATCTCTAAGACATACTACTCTTAGCGCTATTGAGGAAGGTTGGAAGGCTGGTGCTCGCTACCTGGAGCAGCAAGTGGAAGGTTTAAAGCAAGACGTAGAGACTTATGCATATTCATTGTATCTAATGAGCGTGTGATGAAATGGTAAGTGCATGTTTTCTCTGAGAATTTAGTACCACTTTTTAGATTCTTTTGGTGGTGTCTATTATTACGTATATAGGTGTTTTTCATGATAGAGAGTTAAAACAACTTTGTTTGGTTATTTGAAGTAACTTCTCTATTTTGTAAGACATTTGTAACCTAATGTAATTATTTCTCCATGAGTGGTTATGTTATTTGTGAGCTTAGATGAAGATCTTCATCGGAGAAGGTCATTCACAAGAATGAAGGTCAATCGCAAGGTTTGTAGATGAATGAAGGCCAGTGGAATTAATGGTAGAAGATATAAGAAGTTGGGAGAAGAAGAAGGCAAGAAAAAGAGCAAATCTTCAAGGAAATCAGATTGTTCATAGGGTGGACCATGCCAACTGGCACGGACCATGCCAGATAAAGTGCCCAGAAATGGAGGCCTCGTGAAAGGACCATGTAATTATACACGTTCTGTGCAGGATCAAACGAAGCAAGAAAATGTCCCAGAGAACAGGTCGAGTAATTCTACACGGTCTGTTCTTGATCTGTGCCCCAAAACCAAGGTCTAAAAAATGGACCGTGTAATTTTACATGGAACTTTCCATAGTCAGGGCACGGTCTCAGCCATCCTAGTTACTACCTTTGACCCACGGGGTTTTAACCTTCTATCCCCTCCCACTGTATAAAATGTTTTTATCCTTTGGTCCAAAAGAGGGAGGTGAATATGAAACTTCTCCAAACTTGTTTTCCTACTTTCTTTATTTATTTCCTTTCATTTTTGGCTTACAAACCAAAACAAGTCTTCGGGATTTTTGGTCCTTATGAGCATCTAGATTCTTTTTTGTGAGCTTAATTTATAAATTTCCAGCAAGAACTTCCGATTAGTCTAGTGAAGGCCATTTGTAAAGATGGTAAAGATTGAAGGCCACAAGTCAAAACGTGGTAGAAGATAGAAGGGTCAAAAAAGGAAGAAAAAGAAGCGGATGAACTGTGATTCTAAAGATTGAGCCAATTTCTTTGAACGATCCAAGAAGGACCAGACTCCAAGGGTGATACCATTGGATTTTTCTTCTCGAGTGCTAGAAAATCGACTACAACAATGCCCAAGTCAGATCAGCGGTTCACCCTTAGCAGTGCATACAAGTTGAAGAAGAGAGGGGCCGGCAGTTGTGCGGCCTGTGCACCAAAATGCACGGATCATGTGCCCAAAAGAAAGGGTAAAAAATCCCTTGGAATCAAAATTCAAGGCTCGCACGATGGAATGTAATACTACGCGGTTCGATATTTCTATGTGCTCGAAAAACAAGGTCAATAAATGAACCATGTAATTTTACACGGTACTTTCCTTAGTCAGTGGCATGGTCTGTGCCACATTGTTGACTACCTTTGACCCATGTGTTTTAACCTTCCCTCCCTCTTTACTTTATAAAATGGTTTTATCCTTTGATCCAAAAGAGGGAGGCAAATCAAAAACATCTCCAAACGCATTTCCTTACTTTCTTTATTCATTTCCTTGCATTTTTGCTTACAAACCAAAACAAGTCTTCGGGGATTTTTGGACCTTACGAGCATCTAGATTCCTTTTAGTGAGCTTAATTTGTAGATTGCTCGTAATCACATTGGATTAGTTTAGTGAAGGCCTTTAGCAAAGATGGTAGAAGATTGAAGACCACAAGTAAAAACGTGGTAGAATATAGAAGGGTCAAAGAAGGAGGACAAATAAGCGAATGAATTGTGATCCGGAAGTTTGAACTGATTTCTCAAAACAATCCAAGAAGAATCAGCCTCCAAGGGTGGTACCATAGGATTTGTCTTCTCGAGCGCTATAAAATTGAATAAAACAACTCCCAAGTCGGATCAGCGGTTCACCCGTAGCAGTGCATAGAAGTTGAAGAAAAGAGGGACCAACGGGTGAGCGGCCCGTGCACCTAAACGCACGGACCATATGCCCAAAACAAAGGGAAAAACATCCATTGGAAGCAAAATTCATTTCTTGCACGTTGGAGTGTGTGGCTCCGCTTGTCTGCTACTTTTTTTTTTACATTTCATGACCAGATTAGACTATAATTAGCCTCTATCTTATCCCCACTTGATATCTATCTTCTCTTGGCTGAAAATCCTCCTCTCCAAACCCTACGCTAATCTTTTTTTTCATCTTTTATCTCTTTTTTTATGTATGGAGTTGTCCATGGATGTTAATATGAACTCTAATAGCTAAGTTATCACTTGGGAGCAATTGATAGAAACTTACAAACCCATGTAGTGAGAATCTCTATTTCACTCTTTTATGAGCATTTATTACTTAGCATTTATTGTGCCATTAATGTTGATGTTAAATTGATTTATGTTATGATTTGTTTGAGAATATGATGTGTTTGTATAATTAAATGCTAGGGTGTTAGGAAAATGTACAATTTCTTCTCACTTTTGGAATGAAAATCCAATAACATGGAATTAGAACTTGTTGTTGGGTCCATGTTATTGGGTAAATGATGTTAATCTTGCTAGATAAGTATGTTAATGTGGTTTTTATCATATTTATCCTCAGGAATCACTAAAAGGTAGCCTTGAATGTTGGTTGTTCTAGGTTAACCCTAATGAATGCTTTGTTTATTTAAATGGCTAGGCGTTTGGTAGAATGCTTGTAGTTGTTACCAAATCTATAGTTATTTGTGTATGATGCCATTGATGAAACATCTTTAGGTGTTATTTGTCTAAAGTGATCATTAATGAGTTTTTCAAATTGTCGTTGATCACTTTTGTGAATTACTCTTATGAAGAAAGTAATGTTTATCTTCAAAATGGAAGTGATAGCAATCACCATAGGTAATCAATGGGATTTAATGAGTGGTTGATTCTATGGTCTATATGATGTTTGGAAGTGAGAATAAATTGCCCTTAGGTTTTGTCCTTTGTGTTTTAATCATCTGTTATTAGTTTGTTGCATGATTAGTATAATCACCATTATATGCTAGTTGTCTTGTGTTTACTTTTATAACTTAGGAAAAGTCAACCAAAACCCCCCTCTTTACTTGCTTATATATATATATATATGTGTGTGTGTGTGTGTGTGTGTGTGTGTGTGTGTATATATGCTTTTATCCAATTTATATGCATGAACCCTTAGTAAAATTCCTCTTCTTTGTGGATGAGCCCAATTTGCCACTATCTACCTAATTGTATTAATGAATCACTTTAGGTTAGGGCTATAAATTGCATATTTGAGAGGTACGGTGATGACCTTCCACTTTACTATATGTTGTCATGTACTTTTTGTCCCTATTATTTTAATGGTGTGTGTACATGCAGGTTGGTGATGCTTTGACTGGCTTCGTTCAAGGTGTTGATGAATATGTGGGCAAGGTCAATGAATTTAGGGAGAATCTAGAGCTACTTTAATTGTTGCTTGAAAATGGGGCGAAGATTAGGAATGAAAGTGAAATAGAGTTCAAGAGAATGCGGGACCCCTGTGAGGAGAATGACGCTACCCATTCCGCTTTGCACGGTGAGCTTAGAGCTCTAAAGAAAGATAGCCATGCTCATCCAAGATATTTTTGTTCTTTGGCTAATGATGTGCCTATTTTATATGATTATTTTAGGACTTTTCAGGATTACTTTTGTATCCTTTTGTGCTCTAGATGTGGCATTTTTCCTTGAAATTCTCTTAGGAGAGTTAAGAGTGACTTTTACACTTTTATTACTTTTCTTGAGGATTTTGTGTGATAAGGCATTTTGTTTGGAGATTTTGAAGATTACCTTTGAAGATTTAAAGACTTGAAGACTTGCCTTTGAGCTTTTGAGAACTTGAAGGATTGAAGAAAAGTAAAGAGAAGAGGAGGACTTGAAACAAAAAGAAGAAGAAAAATCAAGATGATGAAACTTGGCTTGGTCACGACTCGTGATGGATTGGTTGCGAGTCATGACAGACGGGTGGCCAGAACCTTTCTTACATTTTTGTACTATAAATACTCCCCTTATCCACTCTCTTTCAATCTCTTCTTCTTCCTACAATTTTCTGGGTTCAAACCCTAGTTTTCCTTCGTTTCCTTTCTTAGTTTTTATAGGTTAATCATGTCTTTTCATTAGTTTAATCTTGGAAGAAATTGATTGGAGCTTCCATATCTATGTAGTAAGAACTTCTTCTTTTTTTCCGCAAAACACTCACTAGTGAGCGGGGAAATTGATTAGGGCTCCCACACCCGGAAGAAGAAAATAAACTTACAAGACTTAGAGATCTATCTTTTAAGCTAGACTAGAAACATAGTTAATGCCATCCTCTTGACAGTGATTCCTTCGACAAGCCCTCCACCCCCTGTGTGGAGCTTGCGAAGGCCAGACCATCGAAAGGAAGCAAAAACAGCAAAACCTATACATTTCAAGCCTATACATATGAGAAGTTACAGACTAAACTTGTGTTTCCATCGGAATTGAGGGAATAGGGTCTCTCTGCGGTTAAGGAAAAGAAAGCGCTGTGATGTGAGGAGTTCTTGAAGCTGCGAGGTGTTTCCTTTTCTGATTGCCAGTTGAGCCAGATAGTCCGGAGTTTGATTCCCATCTCTATGGACGTGGCTGAAATAAACCTGTCTGAACCTTGTAGTGGCCACCATAATCTTCTTCAGTATCGGCCTAAGTGGCCAGGGACAAGGTTGCCCCTGAATGATTTTTATTGCTGCAAGGGAGTCCGATTGAATGTGCAGATGTTCTGTCATTCCCTCCGCCACTTGAAGTCCCATCCGGATAGATAGCATCTCAGCTCTGATCACTACAATATAAGAGGAGAAGCAGGCATTATCTGTGGTCATGAAAGATGATACAGCATGTGTGATCCTTTTTTTTGCATCTCTGATAACACAACCAATCCCTACATTGTCACCATGTATTGCTGCATCACAGTTTACTTTTAACCCTATATCCGGAGGTTCCCACTTAATTAAGTAAAGTCTAGTGATTCTTCTCCGTGTAATGCAAGGCAATAAACCATTACTAGTTAGTTGACAATTCAGATGGAAAATATCTTGTGGATGAACCGAGTATAGCAGAGAACATGAATTTGAAATGCATTTCCAGATTACAGGAGCATGGCTCTTTTTGTTTTCATGTATCCATTTATTTCTGATTTTCCATAGTTCCCAGCAAATTAGACATGGCAATACTGTCATTAGGGAGCAGTTTGATGATACTGAATGTTTGAAAGACCAGTAAAAAGCCAATCTCTCCCTAATATTACTGAAAGATCTATCTGTGATGTGTGAAGCTTCATGCATTTTAGTCCATGAAAAATTTGCAATAGCACAAGAATTAAAGAAATGATCATGAGAGTCAATGCTATCACATTCTGAGCACTTAGATGGTAGATGTAAGCCTGTTGTCATCAAGATATCAGCAAATGGAAGTGCACTTAAAATCATTTTCCACATGAAGAAACTGATTTTCTTAGGTATGGTTTTGATCCAAATTCTTTTAAAAAATTGCACTTCAGGCTTTTTTGGTCGTAACACTTGGTATGCAGACTTAATTGTAAATGTACCATGGATATCAGGTTTCCATATCATGTAATCCTCATTACCAGTTAGTGGTATGTCCTTTAAAAGATCAGCATTTATATCAGAGCTGAAAAGACAAGCAAGTTTTGGAAGGTACTGACCTTTGTTCTTCATGAAATCAGCAACAGTAAGAAATGGAAAATTATCTTGTACCTGATCTTCATCAACCTGGTTAATCAAGGGACCCGAGCTAAGCCAATTGGCTATCCAGAAATTAGAATTCCCATTTTCTATGATCACCTGTGAGTTAGCTTCTGTTGTGCCATTAATTTTCCTATACCTAGTCCAAGTTTCTGATTTCCTAGCATTATCAGGTAGAGACCACATAAGTTTTGCCCAAGGAGATTGGCCAAGCTGAAGCTTCCACCAAATCTTAATAGAGTAGGAGTCAATTATGGCTTGTATGTGTCTTATTCCTAGGCCTTTCTCAGCCAATGGGTAAGATAATCTATCCCATGAAACCCAGTGTTTGTTTAATCCATGTTTAGAAGTCCCCCACAAGAAGTTGCTGAAGATTGATCTAAGTTTTTGGACAGTGTATCTTGTGGGAGCAGTAACAGCCCAAGTGTGTTGAGGAATAGATGTCAACACATGATTTATCAATATTATCTTTCCCCCACCTAAAAGCCACTGATTTTTCCAATTACTTATTCTTGTATTTACCATATCAATTAAAGATTTGAAGTGTTTATTAAGTTTTCTACCTCTATACACTGTAACCCCCAGATAGGAAAAAGGTAATTCCCCTCTTTTCATGCCTGTTATTTCCTTGATTTCTTTTTCCTTGTTTCTGCTTAAGTCTCCTGCATAGTAAGCACTTTTTTGAAAATTGATTTTTTGGCCAGTTGCCTTTTGAAAGATGTCCAGAAATTTCATCATGTTTTTAATGGATTTAGTGGTTCCCTTCATGAACACCACTGTGTCATCAGCAAAAGACAGTTGGTTTAAATTATTTGCTACCCCTGGTGTTTTAAACTGTCTAATATTCCTATTTTGGAACTGAATCCTAAGATTTCTTGTTAAAATTTCAGTTAGTAAGTTAAAGAGAAAGGGTGATAGAGGATCTCCTTGTTTCAACCCTCTAGATGGCTTAAAGAACCCACAGGGAGATCCATTGATTAAAACAGAGAACCAAGTTGAATTAATGTTGTTCATGATAATTTTAACTATATGTCCATGGAAACCCAATTTTAATAAAAGAGTGTTAATGGTTGACCAGGAAACCCGGTCAAAAGCCTTCATCATATCCAACTTAAGAATTAGATTAAGTGATTCATTTTTTTTATCCAACATTCTGAAAGCTTCCTTCATCATTAATATATTTTCTGTTATATCCCTACCACTTAAGAAAGCTGATTGTTCCTCTGAAATCAGTGAGCTCATTAATGGTTTAATCCTTTCCACCATAATCTTTGACATCAGTTTATTAATGAAGTTGGAGAGGCTTATTGGTCTGAATTCACTAAAAGACTTAGGGGTCTTAGTTTTTGGTATTAAAACTATTAAAGTGCTTGCTACTGATTTAGGAATAGGAATCCCAACTTGATATTCTAGCAAAGCAGTTAAGACATCCTGGCTAATAGTTTCCCAAAAAGTCCTGTAAAAACTACCAGGAAATCCATCTGGCCCTGGGGCAGCTTCTGTGGACAGATCAAAAACACCTGCTTTTGCCTCATCCAAGGTTATAGGCCTTAACAAGTTAATATTATCATTTTTAGAAACTGAAGGTTGTATTTGTTGTGTTAGAAATGATAAGCATTGACCTGATGGATCCTCATTTTCATCAGATAGCAGATTTTTAAAAAAACTAACTGCTGCATCACAAATTTGAGCTGGAGAATTTAACCAGTTACCCTCCTGATCCTGAATCTTCATTATTTTTAATCTAGCCAGATTTTCAGTTATGGATTTATGGAAGTATTTTGAATTTAGGTCACCATCTTTAAGCCATTTCATCCTAGTCTTTTGTGCTAAGAATAGATTATGTTCAACCAAATGTCTTATTAGTTTTGCCTTTGCCTTGTTTAAGGCAATTCTATCCTGAATGGTGCTAGAAGTGTCATTTTTTATTTCCAACTCATCCACTTCTTTTTCTGATTCTTTTAAATTTTCAAATACATTTCCAAAAACCAACTTATTCCATGATTTTATTTCAGCCTTAAGTCTTTTCAGTTTAAGTGAGAAACCTAGGATACCTTGTTCCTAAATAGGCTGACTCCAGCTATCTGATACCAAATCCTTAAATTCAGTTCTGTTTAACCACATTTCCTGAAATCTGAATGGTCTAGGGGAAGTATCATCTGATTCTGATATCTCTAGCAGCATTGGAGAATGATCTGAGGTCGTTCTATTTAATATTTGAACTGTGGAATGGTTAAATTACTGAAGAAAACAGGTGTTTCCCATTATCCTATCCAATCTCTTTGAGGTTGGATTAACGGCTCTATTATTAGTCCATGTTAGTAGATTGCCAACAGTGTTTAAATCCTCAACCTGTATCTCATTAATGAAGGAAACAAAATCTAAGATTGAGTCCAGCTTTGGGGAGCTGGGGCCAGAGTATTCCCCAACTGATCTAATCACATTAAAATCTCCTCCTATCAGTGTTGGGGAAGAATCTATTTTAGGAACTATATCTGCATACACCTTAAGCCTGTCCTCTCTACTGTGTGGAGCATAAACAAAGAATGACTTAAATTTCCTATCACATTTTTTTACATCTATCTCAACCTGGATGTAGTGATTATGGACCTCTAAAAGATTTATGGCAATTCTATCTGTAAACATAATCCAAATCTTGTTATGTATCATTCCCAAATGATGTCTGAAACTAAACATTTTTTATACATCTCTAGTTGGTTTAAGTTACCTTTAGGTTCAATTAAGACTAGAAGATCAAGTTTATGTATCCTAGACAAGTGCTTTAATCTCACTACTGAGGTTGATACTCCCCTTACATTCCATATCATACTTTTAACTACCATTGGAAACTTTGGACTTTAGGGCTAACCTGGAGCTCCTCTTGAGGAGGGTTACCTGAGAGTGACTTTCCTCAACTGTAATTAATGTTTGCTCCTTCAGATCAATATGCTCCTCTGGATCCTTAAGCTCCTCCAGATCTGTTTGCTCCACAGAATCTGAATGCTCCATCTCTATGGGAGGTTGCACTGGTTCACCTTTTTTCTGACTTTCCTTCTCAGGTTCCCTGGGGGATTCTGGGGAGACGTGCCTTCCTACCTCCTGAGATTTTATTTTATTCTGACTTTGTGCTAATGAAATGAGTTCAATGTTAGGAGTCCAGGAAAAATGGTCATGTAAGAAAATATCTGAATTTAATGGAGTTCTATCTCTAGTACATAAAATGTCATCAGTAAATGAAGGACTAAGGATACTCTTCTGCAGGGGAGAGGAGGGAGCAGTGTTATAGCCTCTGGAATCAAATCCTTCCTCTTCCAAGTCTTCAGTAGTTATGATTTCCAGTATAGCATCAGTGTTTGCCAGGTTTGTCCGTTTCTGTAAGGAGCCCTGTGGTACCTGATTTCTTTTTTCAGACAAGTTTTCCTGAGGAGGAGTTGAGTTTGCTACCTTAGGGAGGTTAGGGCTTAGGGGTGTCCCCTGGTTATGCTGATCATCTGTATTAAGCATCTCTAATACAGCAAATCTGTTAACAGTTGTGGATGCTATGTCTTGCCCACTTTGGGTTGAGGCCACTGTGTTAGGGGCAACTGTGTTAGGGGCAACTGTGTTAGGGGCAACAGTGATGGGAGTTATCACTTTCTGCAAGCTTAGGATCTGCTTAGGAATGTATACCCTAGTTGTTTCTTGGTTCTTTCCCTTATTGCTCTTGTATGGGTTCCTGATTTCCTTTGGCAGGGCTACCTCAGGATGTTTAGGATCAGCACCCAAAATGTTAGTTCCTGAGCCAGAGGATTCCTTAGAAGTTTTCAGCAATTGATCCCTTTTGCAATATGGTTCATTGTGACCTAATTTTAGACATTTTTTACAGTACTGAGGGAAATCTTCATTGGAAATGGCATAGGATTTGTTATGTGCTATAGAACCTAGCCGTATCTTAGTCGGTCTTGGCTTGGAGACATCCATCTCCACACAGAGTCTAATTGTGGAGGGCCTAGTTAGGTTCTTAGTAGGTGCATCAGCAAAAAGAAGCTCTCCTAAGGAATTTCCCAAATCTGTTATAGCTTTAGGGTGAAAGAAATATACCGGGGGGAATTCCACGGTGAGCCATACCGGTGCCAACGCTGATTCTTCATCGTAGTCGAAGTGTTTTGTCCATTTGATGATGCGCATTATTGCCCCCCCCCCCATGGACCAGGTGCGTTTGAGCCAGCAACGATGGTAGTCCTCGTCAATATCGAAAGTTATTCTGACGTGCCTCGAGTCCATCGCTGAAAGCTGCACATCTCCCTTAAAACTTATCGTCTTGATCTGATTTCGGAGGAAGTCCATAGTGGGGCGTCCTCGACTGAACTTTCCGACCAACGCTTTTGAGAATGGAGCAGCTAGGATGTCCACTTCCTCTTCTGGGTATAATACCGCCAATTCACCCTTGAAATTGAAATGGGGGTGGAGGTCTGGTGAATCGAGGTCCGATGATGGATGGGATTGTTTCAAAGCTTGGGCGAAAGAAGGTTTCTCCCTACTCCATGGCGCAGGTGCCGCCATGGCAGGGCGGAGGACGGCGGCGATAAAGCCGTTAGGCGGATTGCTTGGTTTCCGTGAGAGAGTTTTCAAATTCAGAAGAAAGCCGTTGTGAATACTTCTGGTATCTTCACGGTGAAGAACTTCTATTTCACTCTTTCTTGAAGCATTTGTTATTTATCATTCATGTGTTTTAATGTGATGTTTTACTTCATTTATATCATGGGTTGTCTGAGAATAGGAAGCGTTTGTATAATTGAAGTGTTAGGGTGCTAGGAAAGTTGCAAATTTCTTAACTAATTTGGCATGAAAATCCAAGAACATGGACTTAGAAATTCTAGTGTATAATGTGTTGTAATTCTTGCTAGATAAGTATGTTAATGTGGATTGTTCTCATATTTATCCTATAGATGCAATGAAAGGTTGAATCTTGAATGTGGTTTGTTCTAGGTTTAGCCTAATAAATGTTATGTTTGATTAAATGGCTATGTCTTTGGTAGAAGGCTTGTTGTTATCAAATCTATGGTTCTTCATGTATAATGTCATTGATGAAATATATTTATGGTCGTTGAACGTCTAAAGTGATTATCAATGAGGTTTGAAAATGGTCGTTGAACGTCTTTGTCAATTACTATTAAGAAGAAATGAATGTTGATATTCAATTGGGAAGTTTTAGCATTCCCCATAGGTAACGAATGTGATAGAGTGAGTGAATGGTTCAATGATCTACATTTGGTTTGGAAGTGGATGTCAATTGTCCCCAAGGATTTATCTTTTGTAGCATTTACCCCTTTTCCTTAGTTTGTTTGATGATTGACATAGTTACTTAACTTTTCTAGTTATCTTGTCTTTAAAATCATAACTTAGGACCAAAACAAACCAACCAAACCCCCATTTTTACTTGCTTTTATATATCTATATATATTTACTTCTAGCATAATATCAGCCTTATATGTTTAAACGCTTAAGAAAATCCCTCTTTTTCGTGGATGACCCCTGACTTGCCATTATCTACTTAGTTGTAGATAGAAAATATTTAGGGCTTATAAATTTAACTTTGAGAGATACGAAAATAACCTCCCACCTGATAAGATGGTGGGCTCGCGAGATTTTTTAGAATTGCATGAGGATATGTACGTGAATATGATGCAGCTGGAAGGTATAAGGTTGAATGCAAGCAGAATCTAGGGCTTGATATAGCTGGTTTGGGTAAGAGGTATATCTTAGAAGAGGCTTTGGAAAGCATGAAGTGCATTGTGGACGTGGGTTTGGTCGAGATTGTTGGTACTGCCTTTTGGTTTGTTAGTGAGCTAGCTAGGATGGGCTCGTTTCCTTCTATAAGAGACTTGGATAGTTACGAGGCTAATCAGTGTGTGGTTGTTATTCAACCTAGTAGGGTTAGTGGTAAATTGTAGGGTGACATTACGACATAGGCTTATGGTTCTTGTGTTATTGTATTGGGTGGGGGAGAGGGGTTTGCATGATGGTCATGTCAACGAAAATGAGGTTACTAGTCCTAAGGTAGGCTAGCTTTGTTGATGTACTAGCAATCTATGTAAATGTTTATTCTATAAGATGATAATTCTTTATTGATTGTAGATGGGTAGTCGTCGTCGTACCTCTCAAAGTTATAATTTATAAGCCCTTTATGCTTACTAAATACAATTAAGTAGATAGTGGCAAATCGGGATCTTCCACAAATAAGAGGGATTTTCTTAAGCGTATAAACATATAAGGTTTATATTAGGCTAGAAGTAGATATATATATATAGCAAGTAAATGAGGGGGTTTTGGTTTTTTTTGGTCCTAAGTTATGAATTTTAAAAGACAAACTAACTAGCAAAGTTAAGTAACTATGTTAATCCATCTGCCCGGGCGAGCTACAATTCGCGACATCTTGTTTTGCTTCTCATGGGTGAACCGTTGATCCATTTTGGGAGTTCTTATAGTCGATTTTATAGTGCTCAAGAAGAAAAACCCAATGGAGCTACCCTTGTTGGATAATTCTTCTTGGATTATTTTAAGAACTTTGTCCAAACTTCCGCGTGACAATTCATCTTATTCTTTTCCTTCCTTTTTCGACCCTTCTATCTTCTACCACATTTTGGCACGTGGTCTTAACTAAACCACTCCAAAGGGATCACGAGACATCTACAAATGAAGCTCACAAAATGGAACCTATATGCTCGTAAGGACCAAAAATCCATTATACTAAACATGGGTTACAAAATGAAGGATGCAGATAAAAAAACTGAAAATGGTCATCTAAACCCCTTATCATGTAAACCTACCCAAATCTAGCAATCTTACAAAAAAAATATGAAAAAAGAGATGTTAAATTCTTTTGAAAATACATGCATTTGATATCTCATCAAATCCCCATACTTAAACCTTACTCGTCCTCGAGTAAACAAGAACAAGCAAAGATCAAAGTGTAAACTAGAATGTAAAAGTTTTCCCAAAACATCCAACATCATATTCCTAGATTACCCTAACCCCCAAGACATAAGAATCTCTCACACTCTCTTATCCCAAAGCCTAAGATAATCTAAACAACCAACAAACCATCACAAAAGTGAGGTATACATATAATGCCAAGCTAACTTACTGTACCGAAAAACCCACCCAATAGACAAATCAAGAGAAGCATAAATTTTTTCAATTTTTCTCATTTTCTCTCATTTTACCTAGGAGCTCTCTTGGGTTTTCATCCTAGCTTCACACATTTTTGTTTTTCAATGCTCACCCTCACCTTTTTCCACACCATTTAGCCTCTCATTTTTGTATAGGTCTCCCTTTTAGGTTTTCAACCTATCCGGGACTCCCACTTTTTCCTAAGTTGCCCTTCTGGGTTTTCAACTTAGCAGGATTTTTTTTCATTTTTCTTTTTTTCTTCAAACAAAACAAATCAAGTGGAGCATATACACACTACAATACAATACAATGATATATATTTCTGTTTATCTCCCCACACTTGGAACACACATTGTCTTCAATGTGAAAAGGACAAGATAAAGAAATAAAGAAAAAAAATACTCACAACTAGGACCTTGGAGGTCCTCCCCGGTAATAGCAATGCTCACTTCTCAATTAATGTTCTCTCCTCCGTGTTCTTGAACTCCGCCCAACATGCAACTTTGATCCATCCACTACGAAGCCACAGCTATGCAAATCCTGATCAACACTCACAAAAGACAACAACTAGTAGTACTCCTAAATGGTGGTTTTGGTAGTGGTTTTTGGTGGTGGATTGTGGTGTTATTCTTGTGGTTTTGGGTAAGGGTTTGAGGACATGGTTGAGGATTGTTTTTTTCAAGAAAATAAAAACACTAACCTAACTTAAAAGCTTGGGTTGCCTCCTGAGAAGCTCCGTATTTTTAAAATCATCGGCACGACCCTAATGTTATCCATGTGGTGAAGGTTTGAACCCCTTCACTATGAACATCTAAAAATAGAGAGGTGGGGGTACAAAACTTTCAAGCGGAAAGTTTTGTAGAGGTGGAGATGGTTTAAAGGGAGTTAGGTGGTTAGGAGGCTTGGGATTGTCTTTTGGCTCCTCTCTTATCACCCTCAAAACTTCCAAAAATGGTGGAGTTAGTTCACTAGCTGGGGGTAGGGGTGACGATGCTAATGAATGTAGCACAATCACCTCTTTCTCCATTTTTTCATCCTCAATAACCAACTCCTCATCCCCTTCGAACTCAAACTCATTTCCCATGATGACCTCACTCACCAAATCCTCGAGTTCAACTTGGGATGGTGTATTTTTGGAATCACAAGCTTCCATTCAGGCCAACGCTTTAAATATACTCATCGCATGCCCTTCAATAGCCTCAACACTAGAGGAGAGCCGAGTTTCCGGTTCCTCACTAGTAAAGTTGTTTAAGTTTGCTATTGCATTCATGACTTCCTCACGTGTCAAACTTGAACTTCCTTGTTGGGCTTGGTTTTGGGGTATGGTATAAGATGGTGAGGGCCAACTATTTTGCTCGTCATGTTGGTTTTCCGGGTCATTGTCATACCACTAATCTGGATTACCACTCCATTCCGGGTTGTAAGAATTATGGTATATATACCATTCTTGGGTTTCTTGCCCTTGAAAACCAACATCTCCTACCTCTTGGTAGCACTCTTCATAATACCCATGGTTTTGGAAACCAGGGGTTCTTTCCTTCTCATAGTACTCCTCTCTTAACATATAGAAAGACTCGGTAGGATGTTGGGAATGACACATCCTACAAAACCTTGCTTGTCAAGCCTCTCTTCTCATCATGAGTTCCCTCAAGGTGAGACGTTCCATTTTTTTAAAAATAGTTTCTCTATTTCAAAAGTCTAAAAATCATATTGCAAGGACTCTCGATAATAATTCACCAAGAAATCAAGCAATATCTACTCCAAACAAAAACAACCAAAAAGAAGTGAAAATAAAAAAAACAACTAGCTAATATGCAACCAAATACGCCCAAACACTTGAAAATAAATGCCTCTTCCCATGTAGCGGTGCCAAAATTTGGGAGGTCATCGTCGTACCTCTCAAAGTTATAATTTATAAGCCCTTTTATGCTTACTAAATACAATTAAGTAGATAGTGGCAAATTGGGGTCGTCCACGAAGAGGAAGGAATTTCTTAAGCGTTTAAACATATAAGGTTTGTATTAGGCTAGAAGTATATATATATATATATATATATATATATATAAGCAAGTAAATGGGGGGTTTTGGTTGGTTTTGGTCCTAAGTTATGAAATTTAAAAGACAAACTAACTAGCAAAGTTGAGTAACTATGTTAATCATCAAACAAACTAAGAAAGAGGGTAAAAACTACAAAAGATAAAGCCCTATGGGCAATTGATATCCACTTCCAAACCTCATGTAGATCACTGAACCATTCACTGATTCTATCACATTTGTTACCTATGGGGAATGTTATCACTTCCCATTTGAAGATCAACATTCATTCCTTATTAATAGTAATTTCCAAAGACAAACAATGACCATTTGCAAACCTCGTTGACAATCACTCTAAGAAAACCACACCATAAAGGTATTTTATCAATGACATTTCACACGAAGGACCATAGATTTGATAACAACAGACCTTCTACCCAAGACATAGTTATTTAACCAAACATAGCATTCATTAGGCTAAACCTAGAACAAACCAAATTCAACATTCAACCTTACATTGCATATATAGTATAATATGAAAACAATCCACATTAACACACTTATCTAGCAAGAATCACAACACATTACGCACAAGGAGTTCTAAGTTCATGTTTATTGGATTTTCATGCCAAAGAGCTAAGGAATTTGTCACTTTCCTAACACCCTAACACTTTAATCATACAAACACTTCCTATTCTCAAACACCCCATGGAATAAATGAAGTAAAACATAGCATTAAGAACGTATGAATGCTATATAGAAAAAGCTTCAAGAATGAGTGAAACAATATATTCATTACTTTAACTACCTGTTGTGAAGATAAATCGTCTATCATTCTTAGGTAGTAGTCTGCAAGAGTTAATTCAACATCTCTTGTCAAACCTCACCAATGACTCCCTTAGTAGAAACACGACTAAAAGTATCCCATTGATGGCATCGAGCACGAAGAATCAACAAGCATGGAAACACTTAAAAACACTATACCGTGTTTAAAAAATTAACCAATTCATGCATTTACACAAGATTAGTCAAGAACGATCGACATTCATAGACTTATCTCATTTGCTACCTAAAACAAATGACAACGAGTTCAACATCATCATATCCATCTAGCAATTATCAACACATCAACATCATTTAAAAGCTCTAACTCATGCTCTTGGATTCCACATTAAAAGAGGGAAGAATTAGATACTTTCTCCCAACCCTAACAAGCAATCATACAAGCAATTCATATACTCAAATTTCCAACAACATTAATGCCATTAATAATCCACATTCAAAGCTCAATAAATGCACAATAGACAAACCAGTAGATAGATAGAAATGATTCTCAAGATATTGGCATGGAAATCTCAATCAATGGCTCCCAAGTACAAAGATAAACTAGATAACCAAAACCCATAACATAGAACAAATATCTACAAAGAAAGAAGAATAAATGGAAGAAAATGGTGAAAAACTAGGTTTAGGAGCCCCAAGTTGGGCCTGGGAAAATGGGGAAGAAAAGGGGCTATTTATAGCCCAAGTTGGTCAAAAAGAAGGTTAAAATGCAGCAGGCATTGCCCGAGCAAAAATGGCATCGCCCGGGCAGAAATGGCCTCGCCCGGGCGGCAGAGGTTTCAGCCCAATATTCAAATCCATGCACCCGAGCGAGCTACAATTTGTGGCATCTTGTTTTTCTTCCCACGGGTGAACCGTTGATCGATTTTGGGAGTTATTTTAAATGATTTTATAGTGCTCAAGAAGAGGAATCGAATGGCCCCATCCTTATAGGCTAATTTTACCCGGATAACTTTAAAAACTTTGTCCAAACTTCTGGGTAACAATTCATCTGCTTCTTTCCCTTCCTTCTTCGACCCTTCTATCTTCTACAACGTTTTGGCACGTAGCCTTCACTAAACCACTTCAAAGGGCTCACGAGACATGTACAAATGAAACTCATAAAATGGAATCTAGAAGCAATTTAGGGCTATAAATTGTATATCTGAGAGGTACGGTGATGACCTTCCACTTTAATATATGTTGTCATGTACTTTTGATCCCTATTATTTTAATGGTGTGTGTAAATGCAGGTTGGTGATGCTTTGTCTGATTTTGTTCAAGTTGTTGTTGAATATGAGGGTAAGCCCAAAGAATTTAGGGAGAAGCTAGAGCTACTTGAATCGTTTCTTAAAAATGGGGCAACAATTAGGAGTGAAATTGAAATGGAGTTGACAAGGATACGGGACCTCATTGAGGAGAATTACGCTACCAATTCCATTCGTCGTGGTGAGCTTAGAGCTCTAAATAACTATGGCCACGCTCATCCAAGGTATCCCTGTTCTTTGGTTGATAAGCTGGTCGTGTTTATAATTGTACTAAGATTGAGATTAGGATGTACACGTTGATTTTTTTTTGCATGATTTAGTGCTAGGCTAGGGAATGAATCAGAGAGTATTTTGTCTTTATGTCGGTTTGGATGAAGGATGTAAGCATGAGGTCATGGAAAGTTAACACATGTACCTTGGTTTAAATTAGATGTTGTTTTGTGTTGGGTTATTCTATCGATGATAAGCGGGGTTACTCAACAAATGGGTTGGGTCATGCTATTGACTCAATTAGGGTCATAGGATAATACCTAAAGGTCATGTCTCGTATTTGTAGACACTAGGTGAGTAATGCCCCTAGAATTATCATAAGGTACTAATGTCCTAAGTGGCATAAGTAGGCTTAGGATGAGTATTCACAGTGCAGGTTTCGGTGATCTATGCTACTATCCAGTTTAATTAACTGCGTGTTTCCATGAGTTTATGAACTCTGAGAGTGAGGGCCAAAGGTGGTAGTGAAAGCGCACCTCTAGCTATACTTGGATGAGGTGATAGTTTGAGGAGCGGGCAAAACTGAGGTGAGACAAACCAAGGGAGATCCCAAGAAATCAAAATCTCTGCATCATGTGATAAAGCATTAGATTTATAGTTTTTCTTATATGTGAATAGGATTCGAGGATCAAATCTAACCATTAAACATGTGCTGCAAATGACCCCAAGGCCTTTACAACTATTTCTATCTCGTACTTGTAGTTTTATGCTTGTACTCCTGACACACACACACGCACACGGGGTGACTCTTACGTGTGAACTTCATGAAACCATCTTTTAAACCCTTAAATCTCTATGGACAACACCTCATCTTACCACTTCTACTTTCTGGTAGTTATGACTGAGTAAGGGAGCAATAATACAAATCTTATCTTTGTCTTACTAGCGCCTTAGGTTATTCATTAAATGACGATCCTGGGGTGTCGATCAAATTTTGTCTCCACTGCCGAGGATTTAGGGTGTGTTAATTAGATAGCTAGTATAACTAGTTGGTAGAGTAGTTTTTGTTTATTTGTTTTTATGTTTTAGTGTTTGAGCTATTGTGGTTATTTTCTTTATTATTCTCACGGTTTTTTGCTAGTTGTTTGTCTAAAGCATATTATTGTCTTGGCCCTTGTTATGGTACAAACCTGTATCACAAAGCTAGGACCATTAAATTGATTTCCTAAAAATGTACATAATCGTAGATGATGTAAAAGAAGAATGAGAGTAACCACAGAAGTTCCACAAGAGCCATTGGTAATTGAAGAGGAGAATACGAAGGCGGGGGACAATAGGACATTTAGGGAGTTGATGGATCAAAACTTGGAGAATCAACCCATATACATCATATTTCCCCCTTTGCCACCAATGTAACTTGTGATCTTAACTCCTGCTTGATCCAATGTCGCCCAACTTTCCCTGGGATGGCCAGAGAATACCCCAAAAAAATTTGTCAGAGTTTAGGTATTAACATGAAACCTCTTGGGGTATCCAAGGAAGATTATAACCTAAGATTGTTCCTATTTTCTCTACGTGATGCTATAGAGGATTGGTTTAATTATCTACGTCCCAGAGCAAACAAGTCAGTCAGCCGAACCAGTAACGGCCAGCATTGGTTGCACAAGGCCAGCACAAGGGCTAGACCTAGCATAGCCTATGGCAAGCAACACGACCTATGTCAGGGATGTTCGGAACAGGCCATGCTAAGCCTCAGTACTGGCTGGGTGTGTGCCACGTGTCTTCTTTTCACTCAAAAATTTGGCTAAGTATGGGTGCAGGCGGTTCTGTTTAACACGGTCTGCGTCGTTTGATGTCACGAATGCTAAGACCAAACCATAGGGTGTGAAGAATGATGCAGGCCATGCCATGATACTGAGAAAAATTAGGATCCGGTTGACAGCCCGCACCAAATGACATGGGGTGCAAATAGAAGATAAAAAATGGAGCTCTAGCCAACGACATGTGCCTGTTGACAAGGACCGCACAGCACGAGGCTTATGGCTCGTGCTAGGATCGACACCCCACACCACCACGAGGCCATGGGTAGTACCAAGACTGACGTCCTACGGCAACACGAGGGTACCTCAGTCGGCACGAGCCGTGCAAGATGCCACTCTCCATGCCGTTTGCGGCTGCTTGGCTTTTTGGCCTATTTTGGGCATATTTTTAGGCCCAATTCCCTATTACTGTAAATATGGACCTTTGTCTACTAGGTTTTATGGTGATATTCAGATTTTAGATTTCCAAAGTAGTCCTTCTCTCCAGAATTTCTTCTTTTCATCTTTTTATTTTTGCTTTGCCCAAAGGCATTGAATCCAATGAAATATTTGATTTCAATGCTTAGGGAGTATTTTAATAGCTTGGGGACTATATTTGTATCCATGTTTTAATTTATGTTTTGTAATATTCCTTATATCTACATATTTCTATGTGTTTGTGATATTATGTTGGCTTGTTCTTGAATTGTTTATGAATTGCATGAATGATTCACTCCATTAGCACAAATTCTAGTCTACATTCATGTTGGTTCACATACTAAAATCCCTTGGGGAAGAGAAAACTAGATGTTCTATGTGAGGGTGTGCAAGTAGATATTTTCTGAGTTTTACCATTATGATAACAGTACACCAGTCTTAGATGGCAAGTTGGTCCAAAGGGTTACGGTTAGAGATAGCATTTAGTTGCAAAACTAGGGTTTAGCGACCCTAATGCCATTGATAAGTGATGTTCTTCATTATGTGTGCGTTAACTGTTGCATACAACGTAATAATTGGCTTGTTTTATATGTTGGATTGCTAGTATTAGTTAAGTTTACTTGACAAGGGGTTTAAACTGTCATGTTTGGTTTTCTTGTCTAAATCCCACATTATGTAGACTTAATTGGTACTAATGGACACCTCGTATCCATGGGCACCTCGATCTTCCTTTATGATCATCCTTATTAGGTCGCTCATGAGTACTTTTTGTTACATTCTATGTGATGACCGTTCGCAAGGATGGTAGAAGATATTGAAGGCCATTCGCAAGAATGGTAGAAAAGGTCGAAGGTCATTCACATTAGAATGGTAGTAGATGAAGGCCATGGACATCAATTCATGGTAGTAGAAAAATAGAGCCAAAGATAGGTAGAATTTGAGTTCAAAATGGCCAAGGAAGAAATGGAGAATTATGGTCTGAGAGTTGCGCCAAATCTATGAACGGTCCAAGAATATTCAGCCCTCAAAGTTGGTCCCATTGGATTCATCTCCTTGAAACCCATAAAATCGACTGCAATAACTCTCAAAATTGACTAACAGTTCATCTGTAGTGAAGGAAAGAAGTTCAGTCGGCCGAAGAACAACCGGGTCAGTACGGACCACTAATGGGTGGCACCAACAGCCCACACCAGACGATGCGGCCCAGGAAAAGGGTCTTTGGCATGAGCCGTTGGTGCAGAATGTGCCAATCCTAATGCGTTACGTGCTAAGGTGCGCAATTTCACTAAACATGGCCAAGTATGGGCGTAGATCATCCTGTTTTCGATGGCCCATGCAATTTCAAGTGCAAATTGTCAAGACCAGCCAGTGGGATGTGAAGAATTGAGTGGCCCATGCTAAATTACTAAGAAAAATGAGGTTTCTGATGACAGCCCACGCCAAACGACACATCCCACAAATCAGAAATGCATAAACGATCATTCTAACAATGGGCCACACCAAACACGACTTGCATAGGATGACACAGACCACTCTAAGAAGATGAAGCGGATTGTGCTAGATCACAAGGCCCTCAGACCTTGCTTGATCCCACAGTCCGTGCTTATGAGAATCAAACGGACTGTGCAAGATCTTGCGCCCCACGCCCACTACCACACGAAGACACCTCTACCACTGGTTGTTTTGGTTCCTAGCACCAGTTTTTTGGTGGCTAAAAAACCGGTGCCTAAGTAAGCGATGTTACATTATCACCATTTGAAGCAAAACTGGTGCTAAATTTCTTTTATTACCGCCGGTTATATTTTGCACTGGTTTAAGTTACCGGTGCTATAATGTACCATATTAGCACCGGTTTTTTGTAACCGGTGCTAGAAAAAACCGGTGTAAATTTTGTCATTCTTGCACCGGTTATAACACCGGTGATAAATAAAATTTTGCATCACCGGATTTGTTAGCACCGGTTATGGAACCGGTGTTAAATATGTATATCTAACACCGGTTTGTAGGTAGCACCGGTTTTTAAACCGGTGACTGAACAATAAATTGCACCGGTTATAGTTTAACAACGGTTTGGGAACCGGTGACAAAAAACAGTTTTATTGCACAGGTTATATGTTAGCACCGGTAAAAAAACCGATGCTAGAGTTTTTTATTTGTTGCACCGGTTAAATTTTGTACCCGTTTGAAAACCGGTGCAATGAAGTAAATAGAGCACCGGTTATGATCACACCTTTTTTTAGTAGCGGTTTTGAAAGCGGTGCTAAAAGCGTTAATTTTGCATTGTTTAATATT
Source organism: Rubia yunnanensis (assembly GCA_037428765.1). NCBI lineage: Eukaryota > Viridiplantae > Streptophyta > Magnoliopsida > Gentianales > Rubiaceae > Rubia > Rubia yunnanensis. Next base: position 77,178,415 of record CM075063.1, on the reverse strand, counting down.
AGCACCGCTTCTCTAATCGAAAGAAACCGGTGTTAAAAGCGTGAGTAACTACTGTGGTCACTGTAAGCTGCGGCGTGCTGCAGCTTCCAGCGTTCACCTTCTCACAGCCAGTTCCTTTGTTACGCTTGTCTTACGACCAGGTCCTTCATTTTTATTAAAGTATGGTAGCCATTATTTGTTGTGCGTAGTAATAGAATGGTGCACGAAGATAAATTGAACAAATTCCGAGCCACAATGATGCATAGACAAGAAAGTAGGTTGAAGAAAGCATTGAATCCGATGAAGTATAATTTATGACTAGCAAAAGAAGAGCATGAGGTGTTTTGTAGTGTCCTAAGATATTGAAACCCCCCTCATCATCGAATTTCACGAGTATTAGAAGAGATGGTCAATTACCTTTCTCGTAACAGATAATACTAACCAATATCCGACGATTTGTGCAAGTCCTTGTATGATATTCAATTGAGCTATGCATTTTGGCAGAGTATTTTCTACAAAAATACAAACCCATTTCAAAGCAATACTCCGCAGTTCATCGCTCTCCAGTGGAGTGTAATCTTCCGGGAATTGCTGAAACAATGCATTAAATGACATGTTAAGAGAAGGATGTATATGTGAGGATAACAAATACATAGAAGAATAGTAGGAAAACGTACCGGAATAATGTCAATGTCATGTACGTGCCTAACAATTTTTTCCATGTAATACATGCAATGGTATCCGCACTCCCAAGTACTACTTTGTATCTTGTGCTGATAATGGAAAAGACAATTTGTTGAACCGATTACGAAGATGAAAATGACACGTGAAATATGAAGGTATGAGATGATACGTACACTGATGTTTATGACATCCCAAGTGTAGTTGGAAGGGTAGGACCTATTTTTTTTGGAATTGGACCGTCGATATTTTGTTACAATCCTACAATAGATGGAAACCTATTATTGTCAACATGGGGAATATTATTTTCAGAAATTGGGGTTCCCACAATATATGATAACATACTGAGTAACAGTAATTGTAAATAATTGAGCCAAGAGAGTGCAAAACGTACAAGAACACAATTACGGGAACAACCATTTTTGAAAAACATCGAAGCTGAAGGAAAGAAACGAATGTGTTCCACTTACAAATGAATCATTCTAAGGCATGATCTATTTCGTTTGGAAATTCCCCCAGTCATTGAGTCGATGCAATATACTCGATCGATTTCTGGTATGAAGACAAGCAAAAACCAATGGTCCCTATGGGAAAAAGGGGAAAAAGTACTTAAGATATATTCTTAAAAAAAATCACAGCATGCTTTTGCTTCCATGTGGGCGGGTCTAGATACTCGGAAAACGAATGGAACTTACTCTCGATTGTATGGGAAGACGTACATCCTCGCTTCCGTACGGCACATGACAGCCGAAACCTCGTCCGCAGCAAATTCCACCCTTTGATTTGCCTTCTGAGCCATTGAGTTCAAAGAGGCAGGAATAAACTGGACGTGGCCTCCACGTACCACCCCATCTCAGAGGTATCTTGCAAATTAATATGGTTAGTGAAGCAAATATAATGATACTTATATCTATGAATAATGAAAGCATGCACTTCTTACGATGCCCATATATCAAGTTGGCACCCACTGATCCACTCCATTTCATCATCTGCGTCCAAGCTGTTCATGAACAGTCGTATCTTGTCAGTAAATATGGCTGCGTAGACTTCTTCTGATCCGAACACCTTTGCGCTGAAATTGATGCGGAATACTTTGTCTGGTCCACATATTTGTGAAAATCTGTAAAGCATCATTAATCTGGTGAACAGCAGCGATGCATTCTTGGTTTTCCGTGGCTCCTAATCATTACATTCAGAATCTAATAATGTTAGTTGAACAGTATTTGTATGTAATTCAGTAGTGGATGATAATCTAAAGGCTGAAATGAGTTCTCACAAATATGTATTGGGGAGAAATCGACGAGGGAGGATTTGGTTGCCCATTCTCCGGTGATGTAGTTTTTTCTTTTGGTAGTTGCTAATGGGTAAAATGTTAGTGATGCGTAGGAGAAAACCAGTCGGAATGAAATAGTATGGGGGTATGTACCTCTCCTTTTACCAATCGAGCGGCCACCTCTCCACGAGGAGTATCCTCCTTACCCACTAGTGTGAGGTTTGTTTGAGGACTTCAATTTTCGTCGACCACCATTTCTTGCGGAGGCGGTTGCTGCTCGTTCTCCTACGTTTGTAGATGAATAACATATCATGTTATTGTATTATCTAGAAAGATATATCTGAGCACCGATGAGAAGAAGAATACAATTATCACACCCCATCATCCTGTTGCTCTATGACGCTTATCAGCTTCCCCGGCCATAGAATGTTATATCCAATGGCCTGAGTGACAAACTCAAATTCTTCGTGTTCAATCGGCAAAGGTGCCTTTGGTATAATCACAGGTCCTTTTAGATTTACTCGCTCCCACTTGATGGGTAAGTCAGTTTCCGCTTCCTTTGGAAAGAATATACCGAATGCAGCTACCTCCCTTTCTCCATGATGGTTCAAAACATATAGGCAGCATTTTTTCCCTCTCTGAGAGATGAACTTGGAGATTGGGTAAATACTTCGGTCAGGAAATAACTAAATATTCTCTATTGAAGGAAAACAAATAAAGTCGAAAGTGTAAGCGATAGATTATAAGAAGTAATGAATTGTACATGTACCCGCTGAAGGACGCAGCGCGCTGCAGCTTTCAGTGCCCAGCTGAGACTGAGAGCTACAGTGCGCTGCAGCTTCCAGCGTTCATCAGTAACGAACTGTATCCCCACAACATCAATCCAAATCAGGAAATGGAAATCCATATACTATAAATTACATAGCAAGAAAGGAACAAATATGATTGCAGTTCACGGTATGGACTACCTTGTCATCCGCTGCAGTTTCTTGTGGGTCACTACATCCCGATGCTGAAGGAATGAATACCCGGTTGTCCTTGTTCGTGGGGGTTGAAGATGTAGCAAGGAAATTACGGGCATCCAAGTATGGGGGAATAGCTTTACCCAATTGCCCAGCTAGCCAATTTGTTTGGGCCTCAAGTAAAGTAACAAATGTTTCCCTGAGCTCGATGACATCTGTTGGTTGTTTGTTTGAATTTGAAATTTCCTCAGATGGTTTCGTGTTTATGCTCCCACATCGACTAGATGCGTAACGGGTGACAATCATATGTGGTAGGGCCTCGTTTACCTTAGAGGTTGTGGAGCAACCTCTCCAACGACCCCCGTGATCCTGCCTACCCGTTGCTTGAACTAGAATATATTCTTTTCCATGTATAACCAAACCTCCCTTTAGATTCTTATCCAAAAGGTTTTTCTAAGAAACAAAGAAAATATAAGCCATTTGATCGGGATAACATCAAAGAATATCAATAGAGATAGATTCAATTATGAATTATGCTCACAATAGTGGGGGCTGCTCTTCGGACGGAGTCGTTGGTGTAGGTTGATAATTTCTTGTCCCAGTTAGCGGCAAGGAACACTTCTGAACGGTCCGGTTTGAAATTCATGCTTTGAACTAAAGCCTCTGCTTCTTCTACACTCTGACCTTCATCCAGAAGTGCCTCAATTTTAGCATTTCTTTTCCTCTTCTCAAGTTCTACTGCAACCCTACGGTTCCCTCCACTCCCCGTGTGATAGATGTAGTCCTTCTGTGAGGCGCTTAATTTTGCTGCGTCACTTACCGCCTGTTTGGACATCATTTTTTAAACTGTTTGCATTGTAAAGACTAGAGAAAAATAATATTGAAGGAATTACCTTGAATTTAGGGGTTGACTTGTGTTTCACAAACAGCTCCCACTCATTTTTGTCCATCAAGCGATAGTCTCTCCATGCACAAGAGCCCGGTTTTTTTTGCACAATGTACTTGTTTTCCACCTTAGTCTTCCAATTCCTCCAATTTTCTCCTGCATAAATTGTCCATTTATTTTGGAACTTATTCATCTCATTGAAAATCATTTTCGTTTATATATCCCAGCTAATCTGGAGGATAAGGAGACATGTTGTTAGTGAGACATGTAATGAAGTTGACATGAACAATGGAGGATTAGAAGACACTTATGAGAATGTCTTCCCATGCATCCTTCTTCACATGGTCTGGACGGATTCTTCGTCAGAAGGCATAGCCAACATACATCGACCATCGGCTGCGCATAACTAGGGGTTCGAAGTCATCATCAAAGAATATTTTGAGAGGCTTCTTTTGTCTTGCAAGCAACACGGACTTGCACGTGGCTGTACCTCTGCGCTTGCAATACTCTCCAATCTCAAACTTGTCGAAGCTCCCACTCGTGTCTTCTTTTACCATAGTTTCTTCTTCTTGTCCCAAATTCTCTGATCCCGAGCAATATTTCCGTGCATCAGCTCCTTCCTCGCTATTGTCGTCATAGTTGGCATCCTCTGGAGGTGTAAAATATTTATCGTCAATAGTTTGTCTACCACCAGAGTCAAACAATTTCTTCCTCGACGGTGCCATTGAATCTCTTCTATGAGTAAATGAAACACAAGCAAAACATTAATCCAACACAGCCCTTTGCGGATTTTCACGAAAATCCAACCGAAGTCAACAAATTCGTATAGGGGCACGTGGGTAGGCAAAAATTATGACATGACAAGCACGCATATCATGTATGAGCATGAAACAACACCCACAATAGTATAACAAGAAACGTCAACACAAACTCACACGCAAAGAGACCAACCAAAATATAGCTACTCATTAAACCCGGGAAAGATGGAAACTACCAATGGGTGTTACCTTATTCCGTCAACAGCCGGCCGTCTTGGTTACCCCCTCTACTGTGAAGATTCTGACCTGCGTACGAAATTTGTGGAGTAGAATGTCGACAAAATTGGTGTAGTTGGTTGGCGACCAGGATTGGGAGGTTGAAGCCCGACATAAATGGTGAAGGGAGGGACATTGTTTTTGGGGGAAATCTGCACGGGTTTATGGTGGGAAGAGGGGGAACTTGGGATTAGGGATGTGGTGGGTGGAAAGAACTGGTTCGATGTGGTGGGGAGGGAAGGGTACGGAAACCGAGGGTTAAGGATATGGAGGGAAAAGGGAAACTTTTGGAGGGAATGAAAATGAAGCTTTGTTGGCACATTTTGGTGTCTTATAAATTTAAATGCTTTAATTCAAAAAAATAATCCATACGAATGGGAGGGATATGTATTATATTCCCCAAGACCTAGAAAAGATCGTAAAATCTTTAAAATCTTATACTCCCTCCGTCCCAAAATAAATGGTGTGCGAGAGACTTCCATGTTCATAAAGAAACGTGTCTAACCGCTAATGCGTTGAATCGAGCAAGGAAGTTACAGATACTCTCTACCTTTCCATTACCTCTTCTCCCTGCTTCCCAACTATATTTCCTAACCTAAGTTTTCAGTTCCCTTCTCTGATGTTTCCCCCCACACCACCACCGAAGCCAACTATTTCTGCAGTATACTGGGAATCTCCAGATCACAGTTTCATCAAGGTTAACATGGATGCATCTTGGTCTAATTTCTCTATTTCAATTGGCAGAATTGCTCGCAATCACCAAGGTTTACCAATCCTTATTAGATCAGAGACCATAACAGCCATATCTCCACTGAAAGCTGAAGTTAAGGCAATTCTTATGGCCTGTCAGATCTGTCTAGACAAATGTCCCAACCTCATTATTGAATCTGACTCGCTACAGACAGTAAATATGATTAATGATCCTTCAGTTTCCAAATGGACCCTATACCCTATAGTTTTCCGAGTTCACACTCTTTTATCCCATGCTACCCTCAAGCACACAGATAGATAATGTAACTCAGTTGCGGATGCCATTGCGAAATATCAAGCATCCTCTGCGATGGTTTCTCCTTTGCATGTGACCCACATTCCGACACATATTAAAGGCTTAATCTATATGGATAGTATTCATACACCTTATATTAGAATCCATAGGCAAGCCTTTAAATAAGATTGATACTGCTGATCTTTCCTCTATTCTGTCTTAGGTTATGGACTACTTCCCTTCATGGCTTTGGATTTTTTTTCTTCTCTTTCGCGATGGCTACCGTTTTTCACAGTCTCATTTGCACTTTCACATGGCGGATTCCCAGTTTCTACCTGTGGAAGCATAAGTCCAGTTTTGGCTACTGATCTTTGGAATCATTTCAAGTTTTCCTATTTGATGCGTTGAAACCATCGAGCACTCGAGCCTGGAGCCCTCGAGCCCTCGAGCCCTGGAGTCCTCGAGCACTCAAGCCTTGGAGCCCTCGAGCCTTGGAGCCCTCCAGCACTGGATACATCAAACACTCAACCTCTCGAGCCCTCGAGCCTAGGAGGCCTCGAGCCCTGGATCCCTCGAGCACTCAAGCTCTCGAGGCCTGCCGCCCTCGAGCCATCAGGCACTCGAACCATTGAGCACTCAAGCACTTGAGCCCTTGAACCATCGAGCCTCGACCCCTCGAGACCTCGAGCCCTGGAGTCCTCGAGCACTTAAGCCCTGGAGCCCTCGAGTCATATTGCCCTCAAGCACTGGATACCTCGAACACTCAAGCTCTCGAGCCCTCGAGCCTAGGAGGCCTCGAGCCCTGGATCCCTCGAGCACTCAAGCTCTCGAGCCCTGCCGCCCTCAAGCTATCAGGCACTCGAACCATCGAGCACTGAAGCACTCGAGCCCTCGAATCATCGAGCCTCGACCCCTCGAGACCTCGAGCCCTGGAGTCCTCAAGCACAAGCCTTGGAGCCCTCGAGCACTGGATACCTCGAACACTCAAGCTCTCGAGCCCTCGAGCCTAGGAGGCCTCGAGCCCTGGATCCTCGAGCACTCAAGCTCTCGAGCCCTACCGCCCTCGAGCCATCAGGCACTCGAACCATCAAACACTCAAGCACTCAAGCACTAGAGCCCTCGAACCATCAAGCCTCAACCCCTCGAGACCTCGAGCCCAGGAGTCCTCGAGCACTCAAGCCTTGGAGCCCTCGAGCCTTTGAGCCCTCGAGCACTAGATACCTCGAACACTCAAGCTCTCGAGCCCTCGAGCTTAGGAGGCCTCGAGTCCTGGATCCCTCGAGCACTCAAGCTCTCGAGCCCTGCTGCCCTCGAGCCATCAGGCACTCAAACCATCGAGCACTCAAGAACTCGAGCCCTCGAACCATCGATCCTCGACCCCTCGAGACCTCGAGCCCTGGAGTCCTCGAGCACTCAAGCCTTGGAGCCCTCGAGCACTGGATACCACAAACACTCAAGCTCTCGAGCCCTCGAGCCTAGGAGGCCTCGAGCCCTGGATCCCTCGAGCACTCAAGCTCTCGAGCCCTGCCGCCCTCGAGCCATCAGGCACTCGAACCATCGAGCCCTCGAACCATCGAGCCCTCGAACCATCGAGCCCTCGAACCATCGAGCCTTGACCCCTCAAGACCTCAAGCCAGCAAGCACTTGACCATCAACCCCTCGAGTCTAAAACTTAATATTCAATTGGTCTAACATTCAGCCCAAAACAAATGTAAACTTCAGCCCAATTAGTATAAGGTGTTTGTGTATTAGTCTTTGGCCCACAACCTCTGCTCTTCCATCACCTTCATCCGCCGTTCCCAAGGCCATTCTTCCGCCATTCCCAAGCCCCTTCCTCCGCCGTTCCAATCCCCTTCCTCTACCGTTCCCAAGCCCTCCACCGACCCCTACTCGCTCCATCGTCCTCTACTCTCACGGTGCCGTCCCCTGCCACCCCCGTCGTGCCCTGCTCCCTCCGCCATCCCGAATCCCTCTGCCGTCCACTTCTCCAGCCGCGCCCCTTCATCGGCCAAGCTCTGTCCGACCATCATCGACTCTACACCAAACACCACTCGTGAACAACCCGTACTCCGAATTAGGTAAGGGGATTATTTTCCTAAGGTCTGTACCAAGAAATTTTTTCATCCTCAAGGGTTGATTTCATGATAATGCCTCATTGTGTCAATGCCCTCATCGTGCTCTTGTTTTCAGCATTGGTGAATAATTTTATGCATATCCTGATTGTTCATGATATGTGATTCTGGATGGCATAACCCATGCTCCGATATGATATGATAATTTTGTGCATAACTTGATTGTTCATGAACCAATTTTTTCTTGCTCAAGGGTTGATTTCATGATAATGCCTCATTGTGTCAATGCCCTCACTGTGCTCTTGTTTTCGGCATTGGTGAATAATTTTGTGCATACCCTGATTGTTCATGACATGTGTTTCTGGGTGGCCCATTGATTCATCCCAGGATTTATAGAATGTCCATCTAGTTTAATTATTTTACTTCTGTTAATATTATCTGAAATTGGGATTAACTGTGAATAAACATTATTCCAGATTCAGCCTATGAGAAAAAATGATTGATTTAGAATAAGTTGATTCTGTATTATTTACCTTTATGATTGTGTATTATTTACAATGTCATCGAACATACCATCAACTGTACATTTGTCTCCATCTACCTTGTCAAACCCACCGTCATGTCCTTGCTCAACCTTTCCATGAAATGTCCATACAATGTAACCTCCGTCAAATCCGTTCTTCAACAAGTGAAATCTAACAACCCCACGATCATCAAATTGTTCACAACACAAGCATCCTTTGCATGGACAAAGTATCCTCTCCTCCCGACCAAAGGCATAATCTAGAAACAAATCAATAAATACAATATGTTCACCACTCCCTCTAGCTACACTTGGACAGTTAACCATTTTTTCCCTCCACGCAAACATTGATTCTCGGTTCGTTGTATCTAAACAAGACAAAACACACCATTACACATATTTTCATTGGTCAAAAATACGAAAAATGAACACGATCTTTTTGCTACACAATACTAAACGTGTCATGTCCGCCATGTATAAGTATGCGAATCGATCAACTGCATGTTCTCGGGAAACATATAAATATATATACCATCTACCAAAAGAAACACAAAAATGTTCACATCAAGACTCATTAATTTACACTCTCACAACATGATCGATACTCAACCAACATAAGCTAGGCATAGAGAAACCAATAATAAATACGAAAAAACTACCTCCAATCATGCATTTATGGTTCTAGTTTATTGAAATTTCCAAAAATTAATGAATACTTACTTCCATGAGTCTTTATTTGTTTGAGTTATTGCACACCTTCCCAAGAAATCTACCATCTAATAATGGATAAGGTTCAAGTTCAGAACTAATTTAAGAGGGTAAGTTCGGAGCATTAAATGCTCAATTTAGCACCGGTTTTTGTCAATATTACACAAAACCGGTGCCTGTTTTCCCGCCTTTTTCCACAAATTCATTCAGCACCGGTTTCTACATTTTCATAACACTGGTTCCTATAACCGGTGCCAAAAACATACATCATGCCGGTTTTCTAGGATTCTTTGCACCGGTCTTAAAACCGGTGCGAATATAACACCGGTTATCGTTATTCTTAGCACCGGTTTCTTGACCGGTGCTAAACTCTCAACGGTTTCCACAAATTCTAGCAGCTGTTTCTAGACTGGTGTAAAAATAACACCGGTTTTTATTTACATAACCAGTGCAAAAATATTTTTAACCGTTGCCACAATAACACCGGTTTTACAACCGGTGCTAACACAAAAAAACCGTTGCTAAAACATGATTTGCATCGATTTTCATAACCGGTGTTAAAAATCGATGCCAGAGGGGGTCTCTGTGGTAGTGGCCCGCAAGGACTTTATGAGTAACGTGGACCGTGACATCCGTGACGGTCCATGCAAGTGTAGGCTAAACTAGGGTTTACACATTTCTGGCCTATTTTGGGCCTATTTTTAGGCCTAATCCTCTACTGCTATAAATATATCCTTAGTCTACTAGGGTTAGGTACTTTTACCATTTTTCATTAGTTCACTTGTAATTTGGAGAGCATCCTAGAGAGAGAAACATTCTCTCTTCTTTCTTTCTTTCATTTTTATTTTGTTTTCATCCTATGATGTGGAATTTAAATCTCTATTTGAATTCCATGTCTAGAGAGTAGTTTCCATAACTTGGGGATAATTGTATTCATGTATTGATTTATGCTTTTGTGAGATTCTTAGTTCATCCTAATTATTGTGCTTGTGATATTATTGTGATTATTTTTTAGTTTTGGAATTGCATGAATAATACACTCTATGAGTACACACTCTAGTCTATATTCATGTTGGTGAAAATATTGATACCCCCCGAGGAAGAGAAATCGATGATGTGTTATGGGTAGCAGGGTCCGGGTCCAGGTGAGTGTGTGCATGTGGATCTTTTCTGAGTTTTACTGTTACATTCCCAACACTCCAGTATTAGCTAAATATTAAGAGTAGTCTGATGGATTATGGGTAGAGAGAGAAAAATAGCAAGCTAGGGTTGTAAGAGGTCCTAGTGTCAAAGATAAGGTGCCCATCTCCCTTTACCTCGTTCATAGTCCTAGGGAGTAGAGCATAAGTTATGGAGTGCCCGGGGCGTAATTGTACGGGGGAGAAATAGACCTACAATAATGGTCAGACCTTGTTGTACTCCCCTAATTATAGAGGCAGTGTTGATGGAAGGTTGCAAGAGCACCCAACGTGATAGGTACAGGGAAGTGTATGCCATTGTCTATGTTCTGTGTTATAAGCATTACATTAGGTTGTCTAAATCAAAATCTCACATGTGAATGAATTGAGGATCGAAGCATTAAATCACCCATGTTACGCAAGTATTCCTCAAGTGTCAAGCTTATATAGTTTACTTGCTTTTTAATTTCACGTTAGTAGTTGCTAGTTTAAAACCAACCACCCATCCCCCTCCCCTTGTTTACCATGCTATCTATTTCTAGCAACACGTGCTAATTGACAACCCAGACGTGGTTGTGTGTGATTAAGTTTTAGGCCCATGAATCTCTGTGGACATAACCAGAGCTTACTGCTAAGAAACCTAACAGTACCATAGTAGTGAGTTAGGTGCAGAACTATAAATTTCAATTTGAACCCCTTTGATCTTGGTGCATTCGCTCAAGTTAATTGGCTATAATTAACGACCCCAAATGGAGGTGGGTCAATAAGGTGCCTATTTTCCATTGCGTCTTTAGGCCTAGGGATAGAGCATTCTTGGTTTAGTGCCCGCGATGTAATCGTACGAGGGAGAAACAGACCTGCAAAATGACAAGGTCATTGTTGCACTCCCCTAATTATGGAGGCGGTGCCGATGGAATGTCACAAGAGCACTCTACGTGACAGGTATGTGGAAGTGTTGACCATCGACCATACCACGTGTTATGAATACTAGAATAGGCATTGATATCTTGTATTTGATGGAATTGAGGATCGAAACCTCTAATCAATCATGCTACACAAATATTCCTCAAGTGATTACATATATAATTTTCTCTTTTGTTATTTCTTATGTTCGTAGTTGTTAGTTGAAAACCCCCAAAAACCCCATTTTCCAATAATTAGCTTGGGAAGTCGTCGTCATACCTCTCAAAGTTAATATTTTAAGCTCTAAATGCTTCCTATCTGCAATTAAGTAGATCATGGCAAGTCGGGGTAATCCACGAGAAGAGGGATATTTCTAGGTGTTTAAACATATAATGTGGAAAAGATACTGGACCTAGATACACACACACACACACACACACACACACATATATATATATATAAGAAAGCAAATGGGGAGGGGGGCTAGTTGGTTTTTCCTAAGTTATGAAATTGAAAGATAAACAACTAGTAAAGTAAGAGAACAATGTTAATCATGCAACAACAACTAAAAAGATGACTAAATCAAAAATTAATGAAACCTTGGGGCAATTGATCCTCACTTCCAAACCTCTTATAGATCCTGGATTCATTTACTCATTGATTGACATTTATTACCTATAGGGAATTCTATCACTTCCCTATTGAAGATCAACATTCATTTTTCTTAATAGTAATTTGAAAATGCAAACAACGACATTTTGCAAACCTCATTGATAATCACTTTAGACAAAAAATGCCTAAAGGTATTTCATCGACAATATTTCATATGAGGAACCATAGATTTGATAACAAGCCTTCTACCAAAGGCATAGTCATTTAACCAAACAAAGCATTTATTAGACTAACCCTAAAAAAACCACATTCAAGGTTCAGCCTTTCTTTGCTTCTATAGGACAAATATGAGAAAAATACACATTAACAGACTTATCAAGCAAGAATCAATACACATTATACACAAGAAGTTCTAATTCCATGTTCTTGGATTTTCATGTCAAATGAGCTAAGAAATTTGCAACTTTCCTAACACCCTAACACTTCAATCATACAAACACTTCCTATTGTCAAAAAACCCATGGTATAAATGAAGTGAAACATAGCATTAATGACACAATAAATGCTTCCCAATAAATGTTCGTAAATGTGAAAACTCAAGAATGTCACTACATGGGTTTGCAAGCTTCAATCAATTTCTCCCAAGAGATTAACTTAGATACTATAATCAATACAAATTAACAACATCAGTTCAAACATAAATCAAGCTAAAACAAAGATGAAAATAGTGAAAAACTTGAGTTTAGTAGAAAGTCGGACTAGAGAAGAAGTGAGAAGAGAGGGAAGATAATGTGCTCTTTATAGTACGAGAAAAAGAAGAAATGATTCTGGCCACAAATTCATCACGACTCGCGGTGGGCACCCAGAAACAGCATATGGTTTCTTTCTTCTTCTTGTCTTCTAACTTTCACTTCCCAACTAGTTTCCTCAATTTTACAAGTCTTCAAATCTTCAAAACTAGTCTTCAATGTCTTTAAAATCTTCAAAAGATGGTCTTCAATGGCCTCTGATCTTCAAGTCTTGATGTTATTTTCTCGTCACACAAAATCCACTTAGAAAGGGTAAAAGAGCGTAAAATTCCCTCTTACCTGTCCTTAGAGAATTTCATGGTAAAACACAAGCTCAAGATGACAAAAGAGCGCAAAAGAGATCCCAAAAAGTCCCAAAATATGCACATAAAATGGACACATCAAACCTCCCCGTATTTGAACCTCACTCGTCCTCGAGTAAGAAAATATTCAAGCACACAAAGGAATTCCCGTATTCACATCATAAACTAATATTCCCCCCAATCGATACCTCGCTAAACTCTCAATGCCACACATCCCAAAGTTAAGGTAAAATGAGAATTCACCCACAACCCTCATTCCTAAAACAACCCAATCATACCAACCTATCAATTCATTAATATCCATAAAACATCTCCAAGTCCCGAATTGATAATCCCAAATCCAATGACATCAAGTGAAGTTAAAACTATATTAAATGTTCAAGCATATAACTCTCTTAATACCAATATATCAACCCAAAAATGAAGCATATCAACAATCAATAATTCCATACCTTACTTCGTTTTTCCTCGCTAAATTATCCAAACCCAAGAAGTCCAATGTTGTTAGGCTACCCGATCCATCCATATAGTAACCGCAACCTTATGACCCCAACGCCGGTAAATGAGTAGAATCATAGCATTTTTTCTTTTTTTTTCTCTTTCTCTCATTTTTCCTAGGAGCCCTTTTGGGTTTTCATCCTAGCCACACATCATGTTTCTTTGTCTCACATCTCACCATTTTCCGCACATTTTGCCTAGGTCGCCCTTTCGGGTTTTCGACCCTATCCAGGCTCTCAGTGTTGCCTAAGTTTCCTTCTCGAGTTTTCAACTTAGCGGTTTCTTTTTATATTTTTTTCAATTTTTCCATGTTTTTCCAATCTAAAGTAGAAAAATGCTTTCTAAATGTCAAAACTAACAAAGCACCCAAATACAATTAATGAAAAACATCCCCAAAACAAAGAAAAACATCCCAAATCTCCAAGTCTAAGAAAAACATCCAAAGTCAAGCAGTAAAAGCAGTAAATACCCCTCCAAAAACTTAAAACACTACATTGCTCTCAGTGTAGATAAAATAGGGCAAAAACTGACAAATCAAAGTAGGGGAGTGTAAAACAATATGCTAACAATCAGGAATGGGATAGCCCATTGGAATCCCTACCATAGGTCTGTTGATACTGCACCACCCAATCAGCATTCCTCTGATGTCGCTCTCTCCGCCTCGTTGCTCTAGGGTCGAGGCTTGGGGCATCACCAAACTATGACTGCATCTTGAAAACCCTAGATAAGAGCTACTCAATCTTCTTATCTATCTCCATGAGCATCTATGAGACGAACAGGTTGTGCTCAACCTATCCACGGTAGTGCTCATCCTACCTACGGAAACTATGCTCCACTGTCTGCATCAGTCTAGTGTAGAAGTCTTGTAGAGGCTGGGAGAATTAAGGCAGCCCATCATCCTGCATCGGTTGTGGCCCTATCTAAGGTGGTGAATGAGGTTCATCTTACGCCTTAGTGAATGGTAAGATGCCTTTATTAGCCTGAACTAGGAGTGGTAGTAGGTTCTCGAGCTCCCGCTCAAAATTCACCCTGCATGAAGTATTTGGCTGTATCGCCAAATCCTCGACATGTGTATCAATCTCCAGCTTGGTCTGATGGCACTGAGGAAGTGTCATAAAGTTGACATTCATTTCCCCATACAATAGTGGTACACTCCTATAGCGTATATGGAATCTACCAGGCTGAATTTATTTATCTTCCCTATGGTGATGAGGTATGAAGAATCTCTATCTAGATGTGGAAAATAACCCGGGGCAACAGATCCAAAGTGCTCTGCTAGGAGGGTGATCATTCCCCCATCGAAATCTTCCCTTTTGTCTTCTCAGCCACACCTACGCCCCTCTTAATCCATAACTCAACCCACTGTCCATATCTTGTTCCCTTACTCGTTAGATGCCACAGGTAGTGAATGTCCAGGCCAGGCACATTTGTCGGCTCCAACAAACAAAATAGTGTACCCGCTAACAACCTGTTCACAAATCGGAGTGCATGATGGATAATAAGGTTGTTCTTGTCATGGGAGTCCCTCATCCTCCTCGTAACTATGCTCAAAAATAGCATATCCTTCTTAATCGTGTACTCTGGGGCATGTGGGTCCAACCTTGCCCGGACCTCTGCCGTGTTCTACCCAAACACTACATCTACCTACAAGATTATCACCTCTTGAGATACATTGTCCAAGTTAAAATGAATGTACCTCTAGCACGGCTCGTCATTCATCATGTTGCACAGCTCCACCGTGGACAGGAATTCCAATGTATAGCGCTTGTAGGTGGGGGCACTCTTACCCATAAATCCCTCCAATCCTCCTTTGGCAAGGAGGCAATGGACTAACTCTAGCCACCCAAGAGCATCAAGCACTGTCTGATCGATGAAGCTCGTCTCCCAGATTTTACGGGTGCTTAGGATATCCCACCTATTCACATAAGGCCGGGTGATCTGGGTCAAATCCTGTACCGATCTGGAGGAAGAGATACATGGTTCAGAACTGGAGCCGGTGGTGGAGGTGGAGGTGGAGCACCAGTGCTCGCACCTCGTGAAGCCCTAGGTCTCTTCGTCGGAGGCATGTCTGACAACACAGAAAACAATGTCAAACGCACAAGGACATAAATGGGTAAAATTATGCAATCTTCACTAGATATATCACAAACAAATATGCAACATACAGTGACAAAAATTCAAGCATCAATATAGAATCTAGCAATCACGGTTAAAATGATGTAGGCGACACACTACAATCATTAAAAGCTACTATAGAGATGCAAAAATTCTTATAAGCTCACACATGAAAAGTTCAATTCAATTGCAGAGCTAGAGAAAGCATGCAACAATTATATCCTATTTCACCACTCAAATCATGCATTGTATATCCAATCCCTTTTGAGATCATCCTACAGCTCAACCTCATATATGCAATAATCTAGAAGCACAGTCGTAGGTACATATCATCATGTTCATCCCATGTGAAAATATCCAAGAAAGTTCCAACATTCAAGTCCAAAGCCAATTTAACATTAATTACTTTCTACAATTTTCACATCAACAATCACACTATGCCTAGAATATCAACAATCTCAACCAAGTCCAACAATTACATATCATCCAAAAATTTCACATACATCCCATGAATCAATTACAATCAAATCCAACAATCCCACAACTTTGTTAGTTCATACAAATCATCATACTCATCAATATTACAATTAAAAAACACAATTATGAAGAAATAGCATAACTAAACACATATCATCAATCCTACAAAATTCACAATTTCAATCTGATCAATTCAAGCATGTGAAAGTGAGGGATTTTATCACTTGAATGTGTAGTGATATGAAGGAAGCAAGCCCACAACAATCCTAGCCTCGAATTGCTATGAATATAAAAAAAACTCAAAATTCTAAGGTTTTGGGTTCTTAAAGGAATTGGTTGGATTTGTGGGTGTTTATGGATAAGAGAGAGGTGAGGGATTGATGAGGTGAAGATTCTAGCCAACTGGAGGTGGAATTGTGGAGGAATAGTGGTGGAAAGGGTGAAGGAGAGTAGAGGCGGCGGTATTTGGGAAGAGAGAAATGGAGAAGACAAGCAGTTATGCCCATTTTAAACTATCCCAAGATAGTTGTCGTGAGTCGCGAATAACGATGAGAAAGTGTAACACCGGTCAAAGTCAACTCTTTAGTAGCGAGTCACGATGAAACTGTCGTTACTTGCAAAATGTGGGATCTTGGAGTCGAATTTTTCCAAGTTTTTCCTGATTTGGTTTCAACTCGTGATCAAATCTTTGCGAGTCACGACAGGTTAATCGCACCTCACAATGGTACCTTTGCGACTCACAAAAGGTTGGACCTGTGAGCTCAAATTTCAAAGTTTTTTCCTGATTTGGTCGTGACTTCTGACCACACCTTCGCGACTCGCAACAGGTTCATTGCGACTCACGATGGAACCTTCACGACTCACAAAAGGTTGGACCTGTGAGCTCACAACTTCTAGAATTTTTTTGATTTCAACGCAACACGTGATGAGACTGTCGCGACCCGCAACGTATGACACTTTTCAACACTTAGAAAAATTTCCAAGTTACCAAATGTCCAAGTTTTTCTTCATTTCCCCAAGAATTTATCCCTTTATCAATCCAATTCAATGCTCCTCAATTTGCTAAAAAATCATGGAAAAACACACGCGTGAAAAGAACAAAGCAAAATAATGAAACCAACGATATAACTCAAATTGAAACAACATCGACCTAATGTCACAAATGACGATCTGGATGATCAAACCATGTTTATTTAATGTCATCGACATGACTTACTCCCCTTTTTGGAGCTTACTCACAAACCGGATCAAGAAGATCAAGATCCTCTCCTTTGTCCGGCACAAAACCTTTGTGGTAAGGCTTCAAACGTTGTCTACTGACCTTGAAGGTCTTGGACATCTTATGATCCATGATCTCTACCGGACCATGCGGGAATACCTTTACCACTTCAAAAGGGCTACTCCATGTGACCTTAGCTTACTGGGAAATAAGTGGAGGGGGGATTGAAATAGGAGAACTTTTTGTCCCACGACAAAGTCTTTCCTATTAATCATCTTGTCATGCCATGTCTTGGTCTTATCCTTATAGATCTCAGCATTTTCATAGGGTTCTCTTTGTATCTCCTCCAACTCTAACAAGAATATTCAATAACCGGGGGCTTTCACAAGTGATGGGAGGAATTCCAGTTTCTTGGGCTCCTCTAAAATTAGAGGAGGAGGGCTTTGGAACCACCTCTTTGAGAATGCTCAAATCCTCAATGTTTTCCTTCAAGTTAGTACTCATGGAGTATACAATACATGTATATTCAAAATTATTTTCCAAAGCAACTAACAAGGAATCATCACCATTCAATTCAAAAACATTTTGCATGACATCATCAACTATATCAATAGCATGGCAAGAATATTCATCAATAGGATATTTCATAGAGTCATTTATACTTTAATCACATCAAATTCCATGGTGAGGGTACCATTATGCACATCAATGATAGTCCTTGAAGTTTTCAAAAATGGCCTCCCCAACAAGATCGGGGCAGCATGTTTATCATGCTCCATGTCAAGGACATAAAAATCTGTGGAGAATATTAAGGAATCCACCTTAACCAACACATCCTCGACAATACCCTTGGGGTATGCACTAGAACAATCAGCTAATTGGATCACCACCTCAGTTTTGTGCAAAGTACCTAGATAGAGACTTTCATACAAAGAGTAAGGAATCACATTTATTGATGCACCTAGATCAAGCATGGATTTTTCAAAATGTGTATTTCCTTTCATGCATGGATGGTGAACATGTCGGGATTGCTACATTTAGGGGGTAACTCCTTTTAGCCCAAAGAGGGGACATTTTCATTTTTTCCCCTTTTTTTCCATTTTTAAGCTTGTTCTTTGCTCTTTGTTTTCTATTCACAACACACAATTCCTTTAGAAATTTAGCATAACTAGGAATTTGTTCAATGGCATTCAAGAGGGAGATATTTATCCACATCTATGAAAGACTTCGTAGATGTCCTTGTTGGACTCCTTCCTCCTCTTATCCTTCAAAGCTTCTGGAAATTGTGGTTCCGGCACATATGGAGGAATTTCCACCATCTTTGCCTTCTTGTGAGGAGGGGATGAAGGTTTGGGAATGGAGGTCGATTTCTCAACGATGATCTCCTCTTCCTTTTCCTTCCCCTTTCTTGCTTTCTCCTCAATTTCTCAGCATCTTCTTCCGCCTCCTTTTCAAACACCTCAACCCTTCTCGACTCATCTTCAAACATTTCACCCTCCGGGGAAGTTCCAACCTCTTTTCCCCTTCTCAAAGTGATAGAACTAGCATTTTGGTGGGGATTCAACTCCGGTTGGGATGGAACCATTTCCAGTGCCTCCATCCGATTCACATCTTGTGCTATTTGGCTCACTTGAGTTTCCAAGTTTTTTATGCTTGCCTTGGCTTCTTCTTGGAATTTTTTGGCCTTCTCCACACACATACTCAACCTTCCAATGGCTTACATCACTTCATCTTTTGACAAGCTTGAGCTCTCCCCTTGATCTTGGGGCTTTTCTTGAAGCCTTTGGTATTGTTGTTGAGGGGACAATATTGTTGTTGATGAGGGCGATATTTTTGAGCATTTTGACCTCCTTGAGGGTTTTCATACTGGAGATTTGGGTGATCTCTATTACGCACATTGTAAGGCTAGTTTTGGTAGCCTTGGCAGCCTTGGTACCCTTGATAGCCTTGCCCACCTTGATATACCATGGTACTCAAATCGGTCCTCATAGAGAAGACCATTGTAAAAATAGTAGACCAAGTCCCCCTCCTAATAGCCATGGTAAAAGAAACTCAAGAGAAACTTCTTAAACCTCTCCTAATAGTCATAGAACGAATCCTCATGCCATTGGAGGATGTTGCTAATGTCCTTCTTCAAAGCGGCGGAGTTTAAGACCGGGAATACTTGGCAAGAAACTTTTTATTCATCTCAAGCCAAGTTTTGATGCTTCCGATTGGTACGTAGTAAAGCCAATCCCTTGCGGCATCCCTCTATGTGAATGGGAATGCCTTCAATTTGTAGAGGTATTCATCTAATCCTTAGGGAATCGTACCACCACACAAATAGTGAAATTTTCAGAGATGTTGGTTGACGTTTTTCCCTTGCCTACCAAGAAATATAGGTAGCAATTGTATCAACCCAATCTTAAGCTCGAAATGCCCATTTTGTCCAACCAACGGATACTCTATGTACATTTGTTATTGATCAAGATTGGGGGCTATAATATCCCTCAATAGAGCTTGCCTCAAAGGAATTTCCCTTCCTTGGATGGGAGGATGTTGAGGCCCTTCCATATTTTCATCTTTGTGCTCCATGGAAGTAGAAGTATCTAAAAAATGTTCACTAGGAGGGGTGTTATTCACACTTTCCAAGAAATCCTTTTAGCCCTACTCAAATTCAACTCTAACCCGGGGTCATAGTGTAGGGTTCTTGTGAAGAGGATCGCGTACGAATCATACACCAAGAACTCGAAAAATATATCTCCAAGCAAAATGAAAATGGAAAAATCAACTAAAAACCAAAATAAAAACTAACTAACAAATATTTACAACTAGAACATACTCACACATAATATCCCCAAACACTTAAAAATAAACGCCTCTTCCTCGGCAGCGTCACCAAAATTTGGGAAGTTGTTGTCGTACCTCTCAAAGTTAATATATTTAAGCCCTCAAGGCTTCTTATCTATAATTAAGTAGATAATGGCAAGTCAAGGTCATCCACGAGAAGAGGGATCTTTCTAAGTGTTTAAATATATAAAGCGGAAAACATACTAGACAAAGTTATACACATACATATAAAAACAAGTAAATGGGGGGGTGGTTTTTCCTAAGTTATGAAATTGAAAGACAAACAAACCTCTTATAGATCCTAGATTCATTTAATCATTCATTAACATTTATTGCCTATGGTGATTTCTATCACTTCCCTATTTAAGATCAACATTCATTTTTCTTAAAAGTAATTTTAAAATGCAAACACCAACATTTTGAAAACCTCGTTGACAATCACTTTGGACAACAATTCCTTAAGGTATTTCATCAACGGCATTTCATACGAAGAACCATACTAGCCTTCTACCAAAGGCACATCCATCTAAACAAACAAAGCATTCGTGTTATGAACATTCATGGTGTAGTGTCGGGGATGTTATCGTATGGGGGAGAAGCAGATCTGCATAACGGTAGGGCCGTTGTTACACTTCCCTAAATACGGAGGCAGTGCCAATGGAAGATTGCAAGAGCACCCTACATGATAGGTATGGGGAAGTGTTGACCATCAACCACACCACATGTTATGAACACTAGAATAGGCATTGTTATCTTGTTTATGATGGAATCAAGGATAGAAACATTTAATCAATCATGTTATGCAAATATTTCCCAAGTGCTTGTATATATAGTTTTCTCTTGTGTTATTTCTTATATTCGTAGTTGTTTGTTAAAAACTCCAAAAAACCCCCATTGCAATACATGGCTACTCCTAGCACACTAATGGATTGATGACCTGTACGTGGTTGTGCATAGTTGGCTATTAGACATCTAGAATCTCTGTGGACAAACCTGGTCTTGCCACTAACTACCCCATAGGTTGCTTAGTAGTAAGTTTTGGAGCAAAATATAAATTTAAATTTGATCATCTATCATTCAACCTTTTTGGTATGTTAGGAACGCCTTCACTCGGGTTAGCTACACCTCATTTAACGAGCTTGAGTGAAGGTGAGTCAAATTTTGGCAACGTTGTTGGGGATGCTAGTTTAAAAGTTTAATTGTCAATTTGCATAACACGTTAGTTGAGTAGTTAGTGTTGTTTTTTGTTTTTGTTTTGTTGGTTTTTGTTGTTGAGCCTTTTTTATAGTGATCTTGGTACTTCTAATCCTATTTTATAGTGTCATTTTTAGCTGGTATTGTTTGATTCCTAGTTTATGGTACACAGTCGTGCCCCGAACTTAGGGATTTTACAATATCCAACGAAGAATGTAGGTAGTAGGAGAAGGAGAACTAGAGTGGGGGCTCCACCTGAACCAGCTTTAGTAGTAGATGAATCGGTTAGGATGACGGAAGACAATTGCACGTTGAGGGAGGTTATGGCTCTAAATCTGGAGAACCAACCTGTGCATATCACCTTTCCCCCGCTGCCACCCAATGTGAACTGCGAGCTAAAGAGTGGGATGATACACTGTCTCCCAACTTTCCATGGGATGGCCGGGGAGGATCCCAATAAACATCTCTCAGAATTTCATCTTGTTTTCACAAAATGAAGCCTCATGGGGTCTCAGAGGATGGCTACAACTTGCGGCCATTTCTAATCTCACTTCAAGACACAATGACATATTGGTTGTACTACTTCCCGCCCGGATGTATCACCTCATAGATGGACTTAAAAAGGATATTCCTCAAGAAGTAATACCCACCCTCCAAGTCTGCGGGATTAAATAAGAAATTGTCCAACACCACTAAAAATGCCGATAAATCATTGTGCGAGTACTAAGAGATTCAAGAGATTGTTGGCTGGCTTTTCGTACCACATGTTCAAGGAAGGGGACTTGGTTTACTAATTTTTCAAGGTTGTGTGATGATGACATGAGGATGGTGAATGGCGCATGCAATGAATCAATTGCCAACAAGAGTCTGAAAGATGCTATGGCCCTTTTTGAAGAGATGGCTAATAGGATGAGGCAATTTGGTACGAGGTCAAAGGTGAAGACTTTAGATGAACCATCTCAATCTCCCAAGTTGGAAGAGCAAGTCTAAGCTCTTTCTTCGATGATGAAGGAACAAGTCAAGGTTTGCGGCTTATGCAATCTCGACCATCATACCGATGCTTTTCCACAAATGGCGGAAGACTTGGAAGAGGTGAAAGAATTGGAATTCAACAATGGAAATAGGCAATAGTTCTCTAGGGAGAAACAACAACAAGGGTTTCCGAAAGAACCAGGGAGATGCAAGATAAGACCCCTACGTAAAAAGTTTCAGCCTGAGGTAATAGTTCCATCCCAACCACTGTTGGAGGTAGGAAAACCAAGCTCAAGGGTACCGATGCAGGAAAGCTCCACCTCAACCCTATCCAAGGGGTGAAGATCCTTCTAACAACTACACATCCTCTACAAGTTGGACCGGGAAGAAATCTTGGATGCTATAGGTCAATTGGGAAAGAAGCATGAAGTGTTTGCGGAAAGAACAAAGCATGAAATTGAAGATCTTGGCACTAGGGCCTTCTCAAGCATAAAAAATATCAAGATCCAAGCCGGGTAACTCACCACCTCGGTGAGCCAACTTTAGGCCAAAGAGTCTGGCAAACTCACTTCCCAACCGGAGGTCAATCCGAGGAATGTGAGTGCCCTCAAATTGAGAAGCATGAAGGAAGTTCGTGAGCCCGAGAAGGAGATTTTGTAAGAAGATGATAGGATCTTGGAGGGCGACAAGAAAAATTTTGAGAGGCATAAGATTGTTGTCAAGGAGGCCCCATCCAAGGAGCTTCCACCACCCAAACCATTATGATCCAAGAGTTGATTGAACATGTGCCATCATATGATAAATTATTGAAAGTTGCATGCACTTAAAGATAAATAAACCAACTAGGAAGGTAGGACACTTGAAAGTGGGAGGAGTCGTTGTTTTGAACCATAAAAATTTGCTTGAAAAATGCGATGACCCTGGGATGTTTTCTATTCCTATCTCCTTAGGTGGGAAGTTAGTTGAAAATGCCATGATTGACTTAGGAGCATCTATTAATGTGATTCCATATATTCTTTATGAACGCCTAGATATAGGTGAACTTAGGGCACTGGGATGATTGTCCAACTCGCCGATCACTCCCAAACTAGCCCTTGCGGGTTAGTGAAGGACAAGATGGTTTGAGTTGGCAAGTTGGCATTTCGGGTGGACTTCTACGTCCTTGACGTGGTGCACAACGAAAGTGCACCCCCAATACTATTAGGGAGACTATTTCTCAAAATGTTAAGGATGAAGATCGATGTCCACTTGGGAACGCTAACCTTAGAGGATGAGACTGATAAGGTGTGGTTTGATATTTACAAATCTAAGCATGATTCACCTAACTTATATTTTATGTGCAAATGTGTAACCTTGTTTAATGAGCATGATCAATTTAACAACTCTTGCATGACTAAAGAGAATGAATGCCTAGATGAGTTCCCTGGTAATGATGACATTGATGATAAGTCCTTTACATTGTATGGTTCTAGTGATGATATGTACGTTTTGGAATTCTTTTCTATGATCACTAACATGCAGTGGTTAGGGAAGATGTTGAGAACGTAAAACCCCCCTCAACCTCCTCCTAAACCCAAGGAAATGGCTAAGGACTCAATATTGACTAGGTATGGGAATTCACCTTCTATGGAAAGCAAAGCGCTTAAAGGTAAGGGTGACAAATTGTTGAAACCTCTCCACAATGATGTCATCATGGGTGGAGTTTCCGATGGCGACTACGGAGACCCAATGGTAGGTTCTTTCAATTGAAAAGCATGAAAAAGAAATAAGTCATGAGGACGACTATAAAAATACATTGTCTCTTCTTATTTTATTTTCATGATATTTAGTGGATAGATTTTGCATCTTTTTGTGTGTGATGAGGATTTTGAGATGAAACTCTTGTTGATTGGTAAATTTGAGCTTAAGACTCATGATTTTGATTGTAATAAAATAGGGCTTGTTTTGTTGACAAATTTTTTCGAAAAAAGGGTAGGAACTAAGGAAAAGGGGGTCAAAATTTTGGCAGCCTCGTGCCGGAGCCCACAGCATGAAGGGGGTTTGTGCTATAGCCCCTCAGCACGAGGGAGGTCTCGTGTCGGATGCCCACATCACGAAGGGGGGTCCGTGCAAGTACCCTCAGCACAAGGGGGGTCCATTTCGTGTGCTCTTAGGATGAGGGTACATGTGTCAGCACCCCCATTTGAGCTGTCGATTAGACCAAAAATGGCAATTTTTTGAAAAATTCATATTTTAAGCAAAAAAATGCATATTTGGTTCATAAATTATAAATTTTCCTTATTCCTTAGGATTTTTTGTGTAAATATTACTTCAAACATCCCTTGTGATTAAATAGATTGGTACTTTTGTCCCCCTAAATTTTACAATTTTCAAAAATGCCATCCTTATCTCAATTGTATCTCCCCTCCAAATCACTCTTTTTGCTGAAATTTAAGATTCTTGGTACATTCTCCCACCTAGTTGAGTCATTTAGCACATTCAAGCTTTTCAAAAAATACTCACTCGCACATTCTCTTGGTGAAACTAAAAATTGGAGCTTTTCTCTCAAAAAATTAGCACTTTTGCTTCATCTTGTGGGGATCTTTCAACTCTTAGCTTCAAATTCCGGGTAATCCTTTGAAATTCATGTTTACTTGCTTTGTTTAGCATTTTGGTGATGTCATATGAAGCTTGAATCTTGAAAGTGAGTATGTTTTTGAGAATTTGTTTGGGTTATGTGAATAATCTTGTGTTGAAGTAAGTATGGGTGGAGTGATGTGCTATTGTGCTTTGATGGTATTATCTTCATTTGTTGTGGTGATTTTGGAGGAATGATTCTTGATTGCGTGATCTTGTTGATGTGTTGTTATGATTTTCCATGAGTTTATTGTTGAAAGATAATGGCTCTTGATTTATGTTGAGAATATAGCATGATTTGGAATGACTAGGCTATTTAGGAAGAGTGTTCCTTTTGAATGATATTGTGGCCATACCCTTGTGTATTATTTCATTACGAATTTTTTCTTGTTGTGATAGGATGCCTTCGAAAAGTAATAGGCCGGAGAAAGGAACACCTTCCCTGGGTGAGAAAAGGAAGAAGCCGGCTAAATTTGGGAGAAACGAGCTGGCAACTTCCCTTTCTTGCAACCCCGCCTTTGTGACAGAAGGGTTCATGGGGTTGACCACCATTTCTGGGAGTGCATCCCGGAGGTGAAAGTACTTAAATTGACCAAAAAGGAGCATTTTGGAGATGGGTTTTGTGTCCAAGGATACTCTAGAGGCCCTAGGAATACTCAAGCCTATCACCTACTTGCTAGGTCGGATAGGCCTAGAAGGCTTTCTAGAGAAGCATTCGAAGACTTATATCCAATGGACCTTGGAATTCTTGGAAACACTTGAGAAAGCTACGGTTGTTGAGGGACGCAGAGTCATCCACTTCCATTTGGATGACTAGGAGTACACGATTCACATCGAGATGTTGCCCAAGCCTTCAGATGGAAATATGTGAGGGATGTTCCTAGGACACACCGACAAGGTCTACCATTTATTACTAAGCAACTTTTAAAGAATCTTATTGGGCACGGAAAGGAAACACCTATGCAAAAGCACTGCCATTGTTCACCATGCATTTTATTATGTTCAACGCCTTTTATCTACGGGAGTATTTTGTCACGGAGAGCTTTTGCAATGCCCAAGATTGGATGTTTATGTTCTTTGGGTTATGACTCCGGAGGGGGAACTTCTATCCCAACATGGTGAGCACTTTTGTACAAGAGTGTTTAGCAATGAGAGACAAGAAAAGTGGGAAGGTCTAAATGGGAGGCATGGTAGGGCTCTTGGCTCAACATTTGGGCCATCCAGTCCCTTCTTCATTTTCATTGGGGAATTATTTGGGAGAGTAAGCTAGTTCAACACTTATCATTCTTGCTTACCTTTTTCTTCACTATATTTTTGGGTGGTTAGGTTACTTTAGTCTTTTCGGGGAGTGTGAGAGGTTTGAGATTCTTACCTCTTTGGGGAAACTAGGGTAGCTTGGGAATAAGTTGAATGCATTGGCTAACTTATATTTGCATGCTACACATCGCTTAGATCTTTTCTTCTTTTTTTTTACTTGAGGACGAGTAAAGGTTTAAGTGTGGGGGGATTGATGTGCACCGTATTGCATGCGTTAACCAATGCATTCGACATAATAAATGGCATGCTTTACTTATTAGATTGCTAGTTTTAGTTAGGTTTACACGACAAAGGGTTTAGACGACCATGTTTGGTTTTCTTGTCTAAATTCTAAGTTTTGTGGATTTAATTGATACTAATGGAAACTTTGTATCCACGGTCACCTAGATCTTCCTTTGTGATCTCATTAGTAGATTGCTCATGGATACTTTTCATCATCTTTGTAGAAGACCATTCAAAATGATGGTAGAGATATCGAAGGCCATTCGCAAGAATGGTAGTAGATTGATGACCATGGAATCTAAAGCATGTTAGTGGATGGAATTGAGCCCAAGAAAGGTAGATTCAAAGTTCAAAGAGGCTAAGGAAGAAGCAAAGGAATTGTTGTTCGAGAGTTGCACAAAGTTGTGGGAAAGATCCAAGAAGAATCAGCCCTTGAAGGTGGCACAATTGGATTTGTATTCTTGAGCGCTAAAAAATTGACTACAAGAACTCTCAAATCAGACCAATGGTTTATCTGTAGCGAAGCAAACAAGTCAGTCAGCCAACCCAGCCACGGCCATCACGAACCACACAAGGCCAGCAGGAGGGCTAAACCTAGCACAGTCCGTGCCAAGAAACACGGCCCATGTCATGGATCTTTGGAACGGTCTGTTCCACCCAACACGGCTGTGCCAAGTCCCAACATGGATTGTGCCAATTTTGGCTGGCCGTGTACCACATGTCTTCTTTTCACTCCGGAATTTGGATACGTATAGGCACAGACCGTTCTGTTTCACATAGTCAATGTCGTTTCAAGTCACAAATGTTAAGACCAGCCCACTAGGTGTGAAGAATGATACCCCATGCAATAATATTGAGCAAAATGAGGATTCAGCTGACGGCCTGTGCTAAACAACACGGGGTGCAAATCAGAAGATAAAAAACAAAGCTCCAGCCAACGGCCCATGACGGTTGACATGGATCGCGCCAGCACAAGGCTTATGGCCCGTGCTAGAACCGACAGCCCGCGCTAGCACGAGGCAATGAGTTGTGCCAAGACTGATGTCCCATGCTAGCACGAGTTTATCTCGGTCGACACGGGCCATGCCAGATGCCATCCCCAGTGCCGCTTGCAGCTGCTTGGGTTTTTGGCCTATTTTTAGGCCCAGTGAATTTTGTCTACTAGGGTTTATGGTGAGATTCAAATTTTAGATTTCCAAAGTAGGGTAGAGAGAGAAAGGAGCTCATCCTTCTCTCTAGAATCTCTTCTTTTCATCTTTTTATTTTTCCTTTTCCCAAAGGCATTGAATCTAATGAAATATTTGGGTTCAATGCTTAGGGAGTAGTTTAATAGCTTGTGGATAATATTTGTATCCCTGTTTTGATTTGTGTTTTGTGATATTCCTTAGATCTACCTATTTCTATGTGTTTATGATATTATGTTGGCTTATTCTTGAATTGTTAATGAATTGCATGAATGATACACTCTATTAACACATACTCTAGTCTACATTCATGTTGGTGCACATACTGATACCCCCGTGGAAGAGAAACCTGGATGTGATATGGGTAGAAGGGTCTAGGTCCACGTGGGTATGTGCACGTAGGTCTTTTCCGAGTTTTACCGTTACGATGACCGAATACCAATCTTAGCTGTCGAGTTGGTCCAAAGGGTTACTTGTAGAGATAGCATTTAGTAGCAAAACTAGGGTTTGGCAACCCTAGTGCCATCGATAAGGTGTCTATTCTCCTTTGACTCTTTAGGCCTAGGAATAGAGCATTCCCGGTGTAGTGCCCAGGACGTAATTGTACGGGGGAGAAACAGATATGCACAACAGCAGGGCCGTTTTTGCACTCCCCTAATTACGGAGGCAGTGCCGATAGAAAAGCACCCTATGTGACAGGTATGGGGAAGTGTTAACCATCGACCACACCACGTGTTATGAACACTAGAATAGGCTTTGATATCTTATGTGTATCATATGTACCAATTGCTCCACCACAACACATAAAGATGGGGACTCAGAGAAGGCTAGGAAAATATTTTGGGTACAAATATCTGTACATTATTAAAAAGAGAAAATAACTTTGGTGGCCCCTTAACTATAACCATCATCCACCTTTATCCCCTTATCTTTTTTCCGAACACTTTTGGCCCCTCAACTTACATAATTGTTGAGTTGTGGCCACTTTGCCAGGTCAAACCGTTAGCTCGGAAATTTATTCCATTAACTAAAGGTAAAAATGACTTTTCATCTTTTTTAATTGGAAACTTAACCCTTCTACTTTTTTTTATTACAACCAAGTCCCTCTTTTATTTTAAGTAAAACCCAGGCCCATCCCTTATTTTGATTTAATTACAACCCAGCCCCTCCCATATTTTAACCTACCCATCTTCATCCTCACCTTCAGTGCCCCCCCTCCCCCATTTTAACCTACGCCACGCACCTGATCTAGTGCCCCCGAGCATAAGAAGGGACACGGCCACTCCAGTCATCGCTCCCTGGGCCAAGGACACTCTACGGGCTGCATCATCTGAAATGCCCCGTGCCAGGCGGCGGCTGAGCTAGGGTTTACCCTGTTTTGGGCCTATTTTTAGGCCCAATCTCCTACTAATATAAATAGAACCTTTGTCTACTAGGTTTTCAGATTAGAACGTATCATATTTTAGATTTCAAGAGTAGCTTAGAGACTCACTCCTTAGTAGAAACTTTATCTTTTATTTTCTTTATTTTGCTTTGATCCTAAGACGTGGAATTCAAATCTTTATTTGAATTCCATGTCAAGGGAGTAGTTTCTATAGTTTGAGGATAAACTGTAGTAGATTGGTCTAATCTATATGCTTTTTTAGATTCATTAGTTCATCATAATTTTGTGTTCATAATATTATTGTGATTCGTTCTTGAGTTTAAATGCATGAATAGTACACCATATATAGGCACAAACTTTGGGCTATATTCATGTATGGTGAAAATATAGATTCCCCCTTAGGATGAGAAACCTGGTTGTTAGAATGGGTAGAGGAGAACACGTCTGAGTGGGAGTGTGCACAGGGGATTCGAGAATGCTCTGATCTACTTTCCATCGCACAAATCTTAGCTGACTTTGTGAAGTTGTCTGAGAGATTTCAGGTAGAGATAGCTAATTTTAGCAAGGTAGGGTTACAAGAAACCCTAGTATCATATATACTGTGCTTACGACCCTTGAGCCTAATTGAGAGGACCCGAAGGAAGTAGTTCATTCATGGTGGAAGCTTGGGATGTAATCGCATGGGGGAGAAACATACATACAAAAATGGTATGATCTTGTATTAATTCCCTAATTACGATGGTGGCATCGATGGTGGGTTGCGATAGCACCCGCCGTGACAGGGACATGGAAGTGTATGACATTGGCCGCATCACGTATATGGATAATCTATTAGGTTTGCCTAGATCTCTATGTGAATGAATCAAGGATAGAAGCATTAGATTGACCAAGTTGCTCAATGATTCCCTAGGTGTTTAGCTTAATAATGTATTTTTGTTTTTACTTTCATGCTTAGTAGTTGTTAGATTGAAAAACCAATCCCTCTACCCTATTTGCATGTTTGTTTTACTAGCTATTCCTTTCACTCGTACAAATTGACGACCCGTATGAGGTTGTGTTTGAGTTGATACATTAAACCTGTGAACAAACCCAGGGCTTACCGCTAACTACCCTCTAGGTAGCGTAGCAGTGAGAATAGGGTGCAGAACTATAAATCTCTATCTTCTGACCACACCGTCTCTGCCTGGGTCAATCTAAGCTAAGGTTTTAATAACCCCAGGGAGAGGGAGGTCAAAAAACTGTATCCATTAATATCATAACCCTGGTATCTCTTCACTGTGCAACCTAGTGTCCTTGCAGACGCACAAAGTTTAAACGGCATCCCGTTCACATTACAACGATTATAAAACCAATTAATAAATGTTGCAAAAAGCTCTAGTTACAAATGGTTCGAGGCCCATTCGGGATACAGTTCTTCCATCATTGACATGTGCTCCTCAATGTACATATCAGTTTCACTACTGTTACGCAAAACATAAGGATAAACTTGCATCAACTCAGCATGAAATAGTGTGTATAGGGTACCTTTCTTACCCCATTCTTCTTGCCACTCTACACGTGTTGGGGAACTCCAAATGTTGTTTTCCCAGGCAAATGTGAAGTGCAATACTCAATGATCTCCTCCGTGACATACATTTGGACAATGCTAGTATTGGGTCGGCATCGATTTCGTACATTACCCTTAAAGACCCCCATGTGTTCCTCAAACAGGTACATCCAATGCATCTCAATGGGACCACATAATCAAATTTCCCTGACAACATGGACTACAAGATGGACCATAATGTCAAAGAATGCCGAGGTAAAATACTTCTCAAACAAACAAAGCACAAGTATCCTGTCGCGCTCCAACTCGTCAAGCTATTTTCTGCTAATATCCTTACGGCAAATGGAGTAGAAAAAGAAACATATGTGTATGATGTAGATCTCACCTCTTCCTCAATGACACCATGGATAGCCACGGGCAAGATTTTTTGCATCAACACATGACAATCATAGGATTTTAGTGCATCAAGGTGCAATTCTTCATTCACAAACCGACTTACATCAGAAGAGTAGCCAGATGGTACCTTGATTCCCCTAATGCACTCACAAACTTACCTCTTCTCACTGATAGAAAGATTGTAAGGGGTTAGTGGTAGGTACGTCCATTTACCTTTCACCTTCGGAGCTAAATTAACTCGTATACCAAGTTCAACTAGGTCGTTCCGTGCATTTAAGTTTTCCTTTGTCTTACCGGGAATGTTTAGTAGAGTACCAATTAAACTCTCATACACGGGACATGCCTTGTGACCCTTAACAACGTAGCCAGAAAGATTACCATAAGCTAGAAAATCATTAATTGTGCAGAACAACATGGCCTTCAAATTGAACTTTGTCCCACGATAACCATCAAACACATCAACACCATTGACCACAATAGCTTCAAATCTTCAATTAGTGGGGCTAGATAAGTATCTATGTCATTTTCGGGTTGCCTCAGACCTGAAATCATCAACGGCATCAAAACATATTTCCTCTTCATGAATAGATAAGGAGGCAGATTGTAAAAACAAAGCATAACAGGCCATGAGCTATGTTTCAATGACATGTTACCAAAGGGATTTATACTATAGTACACAAATCCATTCTCAAATTCCTGGGTTCAGCTGCAAACTTAGGATACCTTTTGTCAAAATTCTTCCACTGATCTGCATCTACTGGGTGACTAATAATATCATTATCAGCACATTCCCTATCCTTATACCATGTCATTTTTTTCGCTTCCATGGCATTCTTGAACAACCTCTTTAGCCTGGGGACAATAGGAAGGTACCACGGGAATTTTTCAGGGACCCATTTCCTTACCTTCACAACAACTTCTTCATCCACAAGCTCATTTCTTCTTTGCTTATAATGAGATACCTTGCATACGGGGCAAGCCACCGCTTTTTCCAAAGCATCCTTATACAAAACACAATCATTGGGGAATACATGTATCTTTTTATACTCCATTCTCATTAGGCACAAAATTCTCTTTGCATCGTACAGGTTATCCAGTAAACCATATCCAGGGGGGCTTCTCACTCAACAACTTCAACAATTTATCCATGCTAGTATCGCTTCACAAACCAATGCCATTCAAGTTTAAAAAAACTCCATCAAAAATGACATTCGTGTGTCTTTCTTCTTGCAACCAGGATACAACGGTTTGTCCTTCTCATCCAGAAATGTTGACAGAACCTCGGGTCTCCCCCTAAATTCATCCACCACCTCCTCACACATGTCATCCTATTTCAAATCCTTAAAATATTTCCCCTTGCTACCTACAACCACCTTCGGCGGTGGTTTCTCCCCATGAAATGTCCAAACCAAATAATCCTTTGAGAACCCTCTGTTGTACAAATAGAGTTGCAACAAGTCCCGATCTTCAGTACGCTTAGGATTCTTACAATCATGACATGGACATAGGATGCATTTTTCACAACTAAAAGCATGGTCCAAGAAGTCCCCAACAAAAGCTATAAATTCGTCACTCACCAAACTAACGTTGTGATACACATGCTTACGCCTCTTGATGGCACGGTAAATGTCTACAATGTAATTAATTTGCAAAATTTAAACATCCAAATTAATCAATATACAATTACACCGGAAACAATAATTTTATTCATAACACACCCTATAAACATGCAACATGCAACATGCAACTTTACACACTACTAGAATCCTACCACACCCTATATATCAAATCACATGCATTCAAAGTCATTCATTACATCAACAATACTTGCTAACAAACCCTATTCATCAACAGTGTGAAGCAACATTACAATATTCAAACCGGTAAAAGATATTTATTGCCACATATCATTCAACACATATTCCACCATAAATGATAAATTCAAACAAAACATGATGTACCTTCAAGGGAATTCATTTATGAGCATTCAATGTCTTCTTCAACCCTAGTTTTTCATTAATGTGCTCTAAAAGTCTCTTCTATGCTTTTTTTTACCCAGTCAAAATGGTGGTAGGTGAGCATCTAATGCATCAATAGCCCCGGTACACACCAATAATACTGGTGCAAAAGGTTTAATTGAAGTAATGGCACTAGTATATGTACCTGTGCTAAAGCTAAAATATCGAGCCAGTGCATAAATTTATCCCATTTCCCGCATTTTGTAGATCTTCACACAAACGCACCGGTACACATGACCGGTGCTCTAATATTTCCCGCATTTTTAGAATTTTAGCACTGGCATAACTCTACCGGTGCAGATTTTAATACCGGTACAAAAACTTTACCCTCCATTTAGATTTTATACGCACCGGTTCTTTGAGTTTGCCAGTGTGGATTTTATGATTTCCCGCATAAATTTTTACACAACACTGATTTTCCGCACTGGTATAGAACGTACTAATGCTCAAAATGACCAAACTATTCTTCCTTCCATGCATAGGCACCGGTATTAAGCACCGGAATGTTTTATCCCGGTTCCATTAAGTTATAGGCACTGGTTTGTGTTTTAATGGATGACTTTACCGGTGCAAAAGGTAATTATTAGCACCTTTATGTTAGCACCGGTACATGTCAACCAGTGCATAAGCCCCTGTTTTCCAGTAGTGTTTTAATTGATGTGGTGACTATCTATTTCTATGGCTCACTTGATAATAATATGTATATGAAATGTTTGGAAGGATTGCCATTGTCAAAATAATGTAATTCCAGTTCTTGAGAACTTTATTTGATCAAGTTGGGTTGATCTTTATATGGGATAAAACAAGTCGGACTATAATTTCCATGGTGCATATCTAATGAAACAAGGTTATCAATATGTCCTTGTGTATTATTAAAATGATCGGGATCATAATTTTTTATTATTGCAGTCTATGTTGATGACCTGAATATGATTGGAACTCCTGAATAGATTCAAAAGGCGTTTGAATATTTGAAAACAGAATTTTAAATGAAGGATCTTGGGAAGACAAAGTTATGTCTTGGGTTGAAAATTAAACATTTTGAAATTGGTATTTTTCTGCATCGGTCTCATTACACCGCTAAAGTGCTAAAGCAGATTTATATGGATAAAACACACCCCTTGAGAACGCTAATGGTTGTGAGAACATTCGATATGAAAAAAGATCCATTGCAAACCCGTAAAAAGAATGGAGAACTACTTTGTCGAGAAGTTGGCAAGTCATACTCATCCTGATACAATTTTTGCTATGAATTTATTGGCGAGATACATTTATTCTCCCACAAGGAGGCATTGTAACGGTATTAAACAAATATTTCGATACCTTTAGGGTATCGATTGCCTTGTGACTTTATTTCCCTAAGTTACTTAATATTGATCTCATAGGTTATGCAAATGTCGGATACCTATTCAATCCCCACAAAGATCGATTGCAAACGAGTTTTATATATTTACATGTGCAGGCACAACTATATCTTGGCATTCCATAAAGAAAAAAAATGGTTGACACTTCTTCCAATCATGCTGAAATATTGGTGATTCACGAAGAATGTGTTTGGTTAAGATTTGTAATTCACCATATTCGAGGAACTTGTGGTTTGAAATTGGGCAAGGCAGTTCCCATCACTTTGTTTGAACACAATGCCACTTGTATTGTTCAATTGACGGGTATATATTAAAGGAGATAGATTGAAGCAAATTTCATCAAAATTCTTCTTCACTCGCGACCTATAAGACTATCTGTATCCATAACCCAACCCAACATACCTTCTATTACTTTTAATTATTTCTCATGCATCCACGTCAACAATCCATTATACAACCAAATTCTATTGTTTTCATTGTTTATCAACAACCAACCACAATTTAACCCAACTCAACTTTGCAACTTATTTTATCATTTTGTGAATATATAAAATTAATAATTATTATAATAATTATTAAGAAAAAAATATTTCTAAATTAATATATAACAAATACTTTAAAACATTGGGAAATACAAATCCAAACAAATATGTTTGTGAATACGAATTATTTTTTAAATTTGAAATTTCTAAGTTAGGAAAAACATTGTTATGATTTTAATCTATGTATGGGAATGTTTCTTTGAAACAGTTAATTAAAAGCAACATATTTAGTAATAGTAAAACGAGAAGAAGATTTACAAGTTGAGAAATGAGAGAATTTGAGTTTGTGTACTGAAGTATCACAAAAATTATACTCTATTTAAAGATAGTGATATTTTTATAAACGAAAAATCTGAAAAACAATTAAAGAAATTTTTTTTATTATTAACATAAAAATAAAGAGACCGTCTCTTGAAAGACGGTATTTGGATAAGTAATGGAAATATCAAGATTTAAAGTGCAAATTGGAAGAAATTAACATAAATTTTTTGAATTGCATGAATCAGGTTATTAACTTTATAATTATATCATGTTGCATAATAAATTTTTAATATTGCAACTAAGACCTTTTAATTTTATTATTCTAATTAAACCACATCTTTTCATAAACATATAGGAAGATTTGTTTATAGGAAGATGATGTTTTCCAAGATTTTACCAAAAACGACTTTAAAAATGAAAGTAAATAGTCATTATATAAAAAAACAAAATAAATGAAAATTCAACGCATGACATTTATTTGTTGAAAACCGAACACACTCCACAATATAAGGAAGAATCACATTTCATTTACATGGACTCTCGGGTTGTGATGATATGTCCAAGCGGCCCACTCACATTTGTTTTTCAACTTTATTTCATTAGATCCGCGTCAACAACTTCTTGTTCCTGGTCGACTTTAAAAATGGTCTAGAAATTTGTGTTCATTAAATTCTTCCAAAACAACGTGTGCCACGTCAACATTTAAAAAGTTGGTGCGCTGGGATGCATGTGAACTCCACGTGGAAATTTGGAATATTTTTTACCACAAAATGCTTGAGCTTCCCTGTGTTGTTTCTTCTACCATTTGGCACATACTAATTTTTTTAAAAGCCTGGCCATTTTCCCCACCTTCATTGGTTATTTATTAGAATTTAGAAATTGCAAGAAACATTGCAGGGGATAAAATTTCAGTAATTAATGAAAATAATATACTATGACTGAGTTCGAAATTTTGAAAATTTCTACTTACTAAAAGGCATAATTAACGATCATATATTGGCGTACTGAATATTATTTTTTATTATTGTTATTTTCTCCATAAGTAACATGATATTATTTAGTCATAACAATAAGACACACATGAAGAAAACTATTATTTCAATAGAAAGAAGGCTTCAGTGAAGTTCTAGTTGGCTATGAGTCCAACTGGGCCTTTTGCAACTAGTGACAGTCCTCTCCGATGCACCTATGGTAACATGGCCAATTAATCTTTGAACCACTTGAACAATCTTTATAGCAGTATTGTTCGCATGGTGACCTTTCAGGCGCTAAATTTGACTCTAACGAATGAATTTTTCGAATTCTCTCTACTCCTGCATATGTATTTGTTGTTGCTAACGAACTTCATATCCATGATTACAAGTGCTACACAACAAGCATTTGAGAGTTTATTTTATGCACATATACAATGCTGAAAGAGCTGGTATGTTTAACGTGAAAGATATGAATCACTGCAATTGTCGATATTAATGAATGTAACTCAATCAAATTTGTGTGCATTATTTGCTTACCATATTGATATATTTCTTACTGTATATTATTCTCCTCATGTGAAACATATGGGAAATAATCTTTTATCATTTACTTTCATCATAAATTTTCACTTGTAAAGAAACATTTTTATGCAATATTTTTTTCTATTACAATTCTTTAAACACATGTCTTAAGATGGGGAAGTCTAAACAAAGGTGACATGTCCATAAGTTATGAATATGTCAATTTACTTTTTTTAATATAAAAATACTTTCTTAAAACATGTAGTATTGTGTGTATAAATGTGAAAGTATCAGAAATGTTATTAGAAAATTCACAATATTTAACTTTAAAAGAATACTTAAATTTAAAAATTTTAGTGTTTAATTTAACAAATGCAGTATATATTGCAAAAATATAGCAAATAGTCCATAACTTAAGTACAGACCACCTGTCAGAAGACACACAGATTAAAATAATAGTGTATGCTTGATCGACACGTCTTTCATTTTTATTTCCCTTTCTCTTTTTGAATTTCGTATGGAACTCATTTATTGCCAGTGAAAGTATAGGACTTCAAATAAGATAAAGAGTGTACAATAAAAAAAATTTAATTCAAGCCACTTTAAGTGCAGGATGTATATAGACTTCCCAGAACTTAAATAAATGATAAAGTTGTAAAAAAAACCAAGAGTAAAGTGTCTATATGACCCTATGTTTTGGTCATATATGTCAATATAACCCTGGAAGATCTGAAAGTGCTATTATAATCCTATGATTTGCTGAAATGTGCTAATATAACCATGGAGGCCTAAATTTGGCTGAAAAAATATGATATGATATTATACCCCTGATATTAAAAAATTAAAATTCAGAAAATGTGAAAGGATGGTTATATGCCCTTCCACTTTTAGAAAATTTATGACCAAATTTAGAAATTTTCACAAAACTACGCAGCTGCTTGCATGCTTCCTTCCTTCCTTCCTATCTTCATATTCTTCATCTTCTTTCATGGAAAACCCCCAATCGTTCTGGGCCTTTTAACCTTCTGTGATGGGGCGGGGGTCTCCACTTTCTGGCGCTTGGCTGAGCGGCGCTGGAAATGGTGATGGAGGGAATCGAAGGCAGCGGTGTAGGTGAATTGAAGTGGCATTCCAATCGGGTTTCCAATCGGCGTTCTAGGGAGAGATGGAGGTGCAGTGGCGATGGCGCGGCTAGGTTAGGGTTGAGCGGTGGCGGGGCTAGGGTTGAGCGATGGTGGTGGTGGTGATTGGGATGAGTGGTGGTGGTGGTGATTGGGATGAGTGGTGGCGGGGCTAGGGACAAGTGGTAGCGGGACTAGGGTTGAGCAGTGGTGGTGGTAGTTGGGACGAGTACTAGGGTGGGTGGGTGGTGGTGATGGTTGGGACGAGTGGTGGCGGTGGTTGGGGAGAGTGATGGTGATAGCTGGCGGTGGTGGAGGTGGTGGTGGTGGAGTTAGTTATGGTGGTGGTGGTGCTGGGGCAGGTGGTGGTGGTGGTGGCGGTGGTGGTTGGGATGAGTGTGGCAATGGCTAGGGAGAGTGGTGGCGGTAGCGGGGGTGGTGGTTGGCGGTGGTGGTGCTAGGTCTGCTGGCTAGGATAGTGGTGCTAGGTCTGGTGGCTAGGACAATAGTGCTAGGACGGAAGGTGGTGGTGCTAGGACAGGAGGTGGTGGTGCTAGAGTGGCGGCAGAGAAGCGTCGGGCAGCGGCGGCGACGATGGAAGTGCTGGAGCAGTGGTGGGAGCATCTGTGGTTATAGAGATGAAGAAAAATAACTTAGGGATATTTTTTTCATCACATTTTTTGTTTTAAGACTAGGGGTAGTTTAGTCTTTTTATATTTGGTCAATGCTGGAAACTACTTAGTCAATGCCAGAATAGTGCCAAAAGGTTATATCGGCACTTTTAATGCAAAACATAGAGTTATAATATCACTTTCTGATCTTGCAAGTTTATATTGGCACATATGAGCAAAACATAGGGTCATATGAGTATTTTTCCCAACAATCAAATGGTATACTTGAACAGAGAAATATAGGAAAGTGAAAGGGTTGCTACGAATCCAATTCCCAAGGCAAGCAACGAAGTTGCTGCAAAATCTAAGTACAAGGTTTCATAAGACCTAATGTGTAACCTATTTCCTAGTAGCTTTGAAGAGCATGATTCCTAAGAAACTCACTGGTTGCCTGTAAGTTGGCCGAAATCTGACAGGTCGCCGGTGGGGCGGCCGGAATCTGGCTGGTCGCCAGCTAGCTTGCCGCAATCTGGCCGGTCAACGGTATGAAGGTGGTAGGGTCTGGCTGCGGCATCTCAAGAGGCGGCAGAGCGGCTTGCTCCTCGACAGACTCAACGTGAATAAGATTTTCAGGAACCAGAGCAAATGGAAAACAGTCTTCATAAAACACAACATCTCAGCTGTCAAACATAGTGCGGGACTCCAAGTCATAGAGGCGCCATGCTTTCTTGGTAAGAGGATATCCAAGAAAGACACACTTGCAACTTCTGGATGCAAACTTATCTCGCGGCTTTGGAAGTTGGGACGCAAAGCACAAAGAACCGAATACACGAAGATAGCTGGAATTGGTCGCGCGGCCATGAAGCATTTGATAGGGCGAACGGCCATTCAACATCGGTGTAGGACTGTGATTGATTAGGTAGGCAGCAGTAAGAATGCATTCTCCCCAAAAGTTAATAGGCAAATGGGCTGGAACCGAAGAGCACGAGCTACGTTGAGAATATGGCGGTGCGGCGTGTAAATAGTGGATGTCTCGAACTGGATTCCTTTCTCATCAAAGTAACGTCTGAGAGGAAGAAATTTGGTTCCATTATCAGCACAAACTTTCTGAATTGGCCGACGGAACTGTGTCTGAGCAAGAGTAAGAATATCCTTCATCTTGGCGGGTACTTCAGTCTTGGATACTAATAAATAAATCCAAACACCTCAATAATAATCATCTAGTATAGTCAAAAAGGAAAAAGCTCCACTAGAAGATGGTGAGCTATAAGGCCCCCAAACATCACAATGAACAAGTTCAAACAAATAACTAGCCTTAAAAGTACTTAAAGGAAAGCTAGATCTAGACTGTTTTGCTCGATGACAAACGAAACAAGGAACAGTTTTATTTAAATGACTATGGCTGGAAGAAATATCTGGTATAGAAGAAAACACCAAACTGGAAGGATGACCAAATCGTGGGTGCCATAATGACGGGGAAACGGCAGTGGCAGTAAAGGAGGACGGCGACAACGGCTTTGGTGATCTCCAAAGGTTGCGCAACCAATAAACCCCACCCTGGTGATCACCCGCGCCAATCACTTTCCTCGTGCTTATATCCTGAATGATACATAATTTTTCAGTAAGCAAGACTAAGCATTTTAAGGCTGCAGTTAACTTAGCAAAAGATAATAGATTGCGTTTCCGGAATAATTTGAACATGAGTAACAAGTATGTCTCCAAAATATAGGTTCCCATGATGAGAAGAAGTAGATATAGAGCCATCAGGAATAATAACATTAACATGATCAGCAGGTTCAATATCATGTAGAGGATTCTTGTCACCGGTCATATGATATGATACGCCGGTATCAAGAATCCAAGGTCAAACAGACTTTCCTGACGCATTGTCAGAACTAGTCAACTTAGAGAATATGTTATTAATCGAGTTCCATTGCTCTTTGGACAATGCGGGACTGAAAGCTGTCCGATCAGCATTGGAGGGAACGATCGCAGTGTTGGCAGCGAGTGGAGTCGCGGCGGCGACGGCAGGTGCGGCGAATGGCGCGGCACCAGAAACAATAGAATTAAGGGTAATGACAACATCTTCAATTTCAACATGATCAAGAGAATCCATGATGACAGGAAAAGGAGCGGCAGTCGGACGGCCTAGAATGGCGGCGAGCAGCGGCAGCGCGTGAAGGCGGTAGAAGGCAGAAGATAGGCGCGTGAGGCGCAGTTATGGTGGTGGAGAAACTTAGGATTTAGGTTTTCAGGATTTTAGCGCTGATACCATGTAAAATATTGTAAATTATGAATGTATCATTTTATTGATGGTACAAGGGTGCTATATAGGGGCACCATATACAAAAGTACAAATGGAAAAGGATTCTAACTATGGTAAAATATATACATAGAATATTGGGAGGTCGTCATCGTACCTCTCAAAGTTAATACTTTTAAGCCCTAATGCTACCTATCTACAATTAAGTAGATAATGGAAAGTTGGGGTCGTCCACGAGAAGAGGGATCTTTTCAAGTGTTTAAACATATATAGGAGAAAACATACAAGGCATACATACATAGATACATAAAAAAGCATGTAAACAGGAGGGCTGGGGGTTGGTTGGTTTTTTAGCCTAAGTTATCAAATTGAAAGACAACAATTAGAAAAGCAAGAGAACTATGCTAATCATGCAATACAACTAAAGATATGATGCAAATGATAATTAATGGAGCCTTGGGGGAAATCGACTTCCACTTCCAAACTTCCTATAGCTCATTGATTCATTCACTCATTTAATTACATTTATTGTCTATGGGGAATGTTATCACTTCTCATTTAATTTCATTTTTTTCCGTGTTTTTCCAATAAAAACTAGCTATTTATGTACATGTAAATCATTAAACCTCCCTCCCCACACTTAAAATCATACATTTCCCTCAATGTAAAGCACCTAAGGCAATAAGAGTCAAGTATGAGGACAAAGGAAAAACAACTTACAATTATTGATGTGACGACTCCCCTAAAGATTGTTGCCGGTATTGGACCTCCCAAACATCTTCCTCCTCATGGCATCTCCTTCGAATTTCTTCATTTCTAGGTACTATCGTGGATTCACCACCGATCAAGTGGTGGATCTGCATTCAAAGGTTTTCAATGTCATCCGCCATGGAAATTCTCTGCCGGTTGGCACGAACATTATAATCCACTTAGGCTCGATGGAAGGAATTTTGGCCCTCTCGAAGGCCACGCGCCTCGTGAAGAAAATCTTGAAAGGATTGTTGAGGTGAAGGTGTGTTGGTATGAATACCAACTACATGTGGAGTGGCCACGGAATTGAGGTTCAATTCTGTGTCAAAAGCAATCTTGTATGCCAAGTTCGGCTTGATGCACAATGCTTCCACTGGGGTGTCCTCCTCAAGGTTTTTCTTCTCTGGGTTATCAAGATCCATAAACTTCACTTTTCTCCCATATAACCAAATATATTCAAAATTATCAGTGGTTGCAAGCATATTCGATTCAGATAGCCTCTTGCATGAAAGAAAGTAAGAGTCCAATAGGCCTAGTCTCGGAAGACCCTCCGGTGCTTGGATGTTCAAATGCTCGGCTAACATGGTAACCATACCACCCATGGAGAGTTCACCTCTTCAGTCTAATTTGGTGGTTTTTGCACAACATCTTGTTACCCAAACATCTACCCAATCCAGGTGGCCTATACCGGCTCTTGTTATTGACCAAAGATGCTTCATGTCTTTGACAGGGGCATGTGTTGGTTCTCCATGGAAAAAGAAGGTTGAGGCCAATAGATGGTGAGTGTAGTGCAAGGCGGGGTGTAAAATTGAGGAGCTCATATCTTTGCCCGTCCAGGCCCTCTTGGTTATGATATGCCAAATTTTGGCATCATTATAATCATGAGTGGTTTCATACCCTCTATTGTACTCATAGTCACACCTGAAAGCCATCTTCAACTCGGTGTAGCTCACTTCATGGTTCACATCATTCAAGTGGAAGGTGATATATGGTACACATTTTCCATCCTGATCCACCCGGCCTTGGTGTTTTTCTATGGTAGCTAAGAACTCTAGTGCGTACCTCTCGTATGTTGAAAAGTGTTTCGCCATGAAACGTTTCAACCCCACCTTGGATAGAAGAATTTTGACCAGCTGTCTTAGCCCAAGCACATACATAGCTTCACGATAACCAAATTTTGTTTCTTGAATACGCCGTCCAACAAGCAAGTCCCGCCTTCTTACAAACTCACTGGTAATGCGCTTTAAACCCATATACTTCCCCGTGAAATGCCTAGAAGGTGCGGAGGAACTCGCACCACCATGCTTGAGTCACTTTTTCGGGGCCATGAGTTATCACCACAATACACCAAACACCACAAGAAACAAGGTTCTCCACAATACACCAACCACCACAAGAAACAAGATTCTAAAAGCCATCACTTACTACAACAAGCAATGCTTCACAATACCATTCGCCACCACAAACAATTCTTCACAAAAGTACTCCTAGTGGTTAAGACCAATATTCCACCAAGTTCCAAGAGCAAAATAGCTCCAAGAATCCCACAAGCACTTGACAATATTAACACATCACCACAAAAATTCCAACACTTCAAATTAACTAACAATACTCCAATCTCAAACCATCCCCAATATAAGCACCAAATTCTTCCAAACATTCTACACCAATCACAATGACAATTTTTAGGAGATGTAAATTTACCATGATTGTGAAGAGGATGACTAGGGAGAACACATTTCCAAGTGATTCCAAGCCATTCGTTGCCTCCCAAGTGACCAATTCAAGCCAAGAACAAAATCCCAAAAAAGTTAGGGATTTGAAGATTTAATGGGTTGAAAGATGGATTTTAATGAGTGGAGAGGAGAGTAAGATGGTGGGTAAGTGTGGAATGGTGGTGGAGAGGATGGATATTGGCTAGAAATGGTGAAATTTAGAAGATAGAAATGAGGTTTTAGTAGAGTTTTTGAAATGGAGAAGAGAGGAAATGGAGAAGAAGGAGTTCTTGAAATGAGGAAATGGAGAAGAGAGGAAAAATAGGAAGAAGGAATGGGAAAAGGCAAAAATAAATTTGCCATGAACAATGCCTGTGTGAGTCACGCGTGCGGGCTTCTCCTCGCATGTGCGGCGTGCCTCCCAACATTGCTTCAGACACTCGCGCGGGTGGCTCCTTCTCACACGGGCGGGAGTCTGGCCGCCCGGGCGGGAGAGCTCCCAGCTTCCCGTGGCTAGCTCCCGTACTCCCAGCCTTTTGTTTTCAACATTTACAAAGCTAATTTTTTCGTTCCAAAATTATCGCCGATTCTCCAATGCTCAACCTATTTTGCTACAAAATCATGGAAAAACACAACCGTGATGAAATAAAATAATGAAAAATAACAATAAAAATTATATTAAGATAACCTCGACTAAAAGTCACGAATGACGATCTGGATGATCAAAACCAAGTTTATTTAACGTCGTCAGCACGACTTACTCCCCTTCTTGAAGCTTACTCACAAACCGGATCGATGAGATCAACATCATTTCCCTTTTCCGGCACAAAATTCTCGCGGTAAGGTTTCAAACGTTGTTCATTGACCTTGAATGTATTGGACTTAGCTCGATCTAGAATCTCCACCGCGCCATGCGGGATTACCTTCACCACCTCAAAAGGACCGATCCATCGGGACCTCAACTTACCTGGGAATAGGCAAAGGCGGGAATGGAATAGGAGGACTTTTTTACCAACGTCAAATTCCTTCCTAATGATCATTTTGTCGTGCCCCATCTTTGTCTTCTCTTTATAGATTTCGGCGTTCTCATAGAACTCCCTCTAGATCTCATCTAGTTCATTCAATTGTAACTTCCTATGCAAGCCAGCCTCATCTATATCAAGATTAAATTCTTTGACCGCCTAGTAAGCCTTACGTTGAATTTCCACCGGTAGGTGACAAGGCTTACCAAACACTAATCGGTATGGTAACATACCAATTGGTGTCATGTAAGCTGTCCTATACGCCCACAAGGCATCATTCAACCAAGAACTCCAATCCTTCCGGTTAGGGTTAACCGTCTTTTAAAGGATGGACTTAATTTCCCAATTGGAAACTTTGACTTGCCCGTTAGTTTGCTGGTGATAGGCCGTGGATGTCTTGTGAGTGACGTCATTCTTCTTTAAGAGTGCCGCTATGATCCGATTGCAAAAATGGGTGCCACG
Source organism: Rubia yunnanensis (assembly GCA_037428765.1). NCBI lineage: Eukaryota > Viridiplantae > Streptophyta > Magnoliopsida > Gentianales > Rubiaceae > Rubia > Rubia yunnanensis. Next base: position 77,133,914 of record CM075063.1, on the reverse strand, counting down.
GTCACTAATCAAGGCTCGGGGTACCCCAAACCTAGAAAAGATGTTATCTTTCAGGAATTCTGCGACCACTTTAGAATCGTCAGTTCTAGTGGGTTTTGTTTCAACCCACTTCGACACATAATCAACGGAAAGAAGAATGTATGTAAATCCATAAGAACTAGGGAAAGGTCCCATGAAGTCAATACCCCAAACATCAAAGATTTCACAATATAGCTTAGCTTTTTGGGGCATCTCATTTCTAGATGAGATATTTCCTACTCTTTGACCCTTGTCACAAGCCTTACAAAATATGCATGCATGCTTATTCAAAGTAGGCCAATAAAAACCATTTTCCAAGACTTTCCTAGCGGTCCTTTTAGCTCCAAAATGACCCATGCATGCATTAGAATGACAAAAAGTTAGAATTGAATGTACTTCATTATCGGGGATGCATCTCCTAACAACTGGGTCTACACAATGCTTCCATAAAAAGGGATCATCCCACACATAATATTTAGCATCGCTCTTTAGCTTATCTTTCTGTGCTTTAGAAAAGTGAGGAGGAAATTTACCAGAGACAAGAAAGTTCACAATGTCAGCATACCACGGTTGGAGGTCCCTGAGAGCAAACAATTGTTCATTGGGGAACTCCTCTCGTAGTTGCTCCTTCATAAATAGACTTACCTCACTATCTTGGCAGGGTGCCAACCGGCTCAAGTGATCAGCCTCGAGGTTCTCCATGCCCTTCTTGTCTTGCATCTCTAACTCAAATTCTCTCAGAAGCAGGATCCACCTAATCAATCTTGGCTTGGCCTCTTTCTTCGTCATTAAATGACGAAGTGCTGCATGGTCAGTGTACACAATAACTTTTGTACCAAGCAAGTAAGATCGAAATTTTCCAAAGAAAATACCACTGCTAGCAACTCCTTTTTTGTGGTGGAATAGTTTCTTTGGGCTTCATTGAGAGACATGGATGCATAGTAGATGGCGTGAGGCGCTCTCCCCACCCTTTGACCAAGCACCGCTCCAACGGCGAAATCACTAGCATCGCACATAATCTCAAAAGGCAACGACCAATCTGGGGATTGTATAATAGGGGCCAAAACTAACCCTCCTTTCAATGTATTGAAGGCCCCTATACAACCCTCATCCATCACAAATTTCACCTCTTTTTGCAACAACTTACATAAAGGAGATGCTATCTTCGAGAAGTCATTTATGAACCGGTGATAGAATCCTGTATAGCCAAGAAAGAGCACACTTCGCGCACATTAGTAGGATAAGGCAAAGTTTGAATTGTGTTTATCTTTTCCTTGTCGACCTCAATACCCTTCGAGGAGACAACATGGCCTAAGACAATGTCTTGATCTACCATAAAATGACACTTCTCAGAATTTAACACAAGATTAGTATCAATGCAACGTTTAAGAACTTGTGCCAAATTTTCCAAACAGATGTCAAAAGAATTACAATGAATGGTGAAATCGTCCATGAATACCTTGATAAAGTTTTCAAAAAATTCTGAGCAAATGCTTGCCATACACCTTTGGAAAGTTGTGGGAGCGTTACATAACCCGAAAGGCATACGCCAGTAGTCAAACGTACCAAAGGGGCACGTGAAGGTGGTCTTTTCTTGGTCTTCCGGGGTGATAGCCACTTGAAAATACCCCGAGTACCCATCCAAAAAGCAATATAAAGGGTAGCTTGCTAACCTCTTGAGCATTTGATCAATGAATGGAAACGAGAAGTGGTCCTTCCGGGTCTCCGCATTTAGCATCCGGTAGTCAATACAAACGTGCCACCCATTTTGAACTCGAGTGGGTACCACTTGAGTTGGACTCACCCACTTGCTATCCGAGATTGGATAGATCATGCCCGCTTGGAGTAACTTAAGAATTTCCACCTTTACCACCACCATTATAGGTGGGTTTAAACGGTGTTGGGGTTATCGCACGGGTCTTGCATCTTGTTCCAAAAATAATCTATTCATGCAAGTGGATGGACTTATGCCTTTGATGTCGGCAATAGCCCATCCAATTTCTTCCTTGTTCTCCCATAACACCACTATCAACGTTTCTTCTTGCTCCGTGGTGAGCTTGCTTGAAATGATAACCAGAAGCGTCTCCCCTTCCCCCAAGAAATTCATACTTGAGGTCACTTGGCAAAGGTTTAAGCTCAATCACCGGAGCTTTCACAAGTGATGGGAGAAATTCCAGTTCTTCGGGTTCCTATAAGACTAGAAGGTCGGGACTTTGCACCACTTCCTCAAGAATGCTTAACTCCTCAATGCTTTCCTTCAAGTTAGTACTCATGGAATATACAAGACATGCATTTTCAACATCATTTTCCAAAGCAACTAACAAGGAATCATCACCACTCAATTCAAAAACATCTTGCACAACATTGTCAACAAAATCAATAGAATGGCAAGAATACTCTTCAAGAGGATACTTCATAGATTCGTTTATGTTAAACTCTACTTTAATCCAATCAAATTCCATGGTGAGGGTACCGTTATGCACATCAATGATGGTCCTAGAGGTCTTCAAAAATGGTCTCCCCAACAAGATTGGGGTGGCATATTTATCATGCTCCATGTTTAGGAAATAAAAATCCATGGGGAATATTAGGAATCCACCCTAACCAACACGTCCTCGATGATACCCTTAGGGTACGCACTAGAACGATCGGCTAGTTGGATCACCACCTCGGTTGTGTGAAAAGTACCAAGATTGGGGCTTTCATACAAAGAGTAAGGAATTACATTTATTGATGCACCTAAGTCAATTATTTCTTTTTCAAAATGTGTATTTCCTATCATGCAAGGGATTGTGAACATGCCAGGATCGCTACATTTAGAGGGTAACTCCCTTTGGCACAAAGCGGAGACATGTTCACATCTCCCATTTTTAATCTTGTTCTTCGTTCTTTGTTTCTTATTTACTACACATAATTCCTTCAAAAATTTTGCACAGCTAGGAATTCGTTCAACAACATTCAAAAGAGGGATATTTACCTCACACCCACAAAAGACTTTGTAGATGTCCTTGTTGGACTCTTTCCTCCGTTTGTCCTTTAGAGCTTCCGGGAACGGTGGTTCCATCATATATGGAGGAATTTTCACTACTCTTGCCTTCTTGGGGGGATGAAGGTTCGGGAATGGAGGTTGATTTCTCAATGATGATCTCCTTTTCCTTCTCTTTTCCCTTCCTTGCTTGCTCCTTGGCCACCTCCTCGTTCTCTTCTTTCACTTATTTCTCAAGCATTTCAAGCTTTCTAGGTTCGTCCTCAACAACTTCACCAACCGGGAGAGAGCCGACCTCTTTACCACTTCTCAAAGTGATAGCACTTGCATTTTTTCGAGGATTGATCTCCTGTTGGGAGGGTAGCTTACCCTTTTCTTGGGCTTCCATCCGATTCACCACTTGAGCTATTTGGCTCACTTGAGTTTCCAAGTTCTTGATACTCGCATTGGCTTCATCTTGGAATTTCTCACTTTTCTCCGCACACATGCCCAACCGGTGAATGGCTTGCATCACCTCGTCCTTTGTTAGCCCCGAGCTCTCCCCTTGGTCTCGGGGTTTGTCTTGGAGCCTTTGAAATTGTTGTTGAGGTGGCCTATAATGTTGTTGAGGAGGCTGATATGGTTGAGGGTTTTGGCTTCCTTGAGGGTTTCCATACCGGAGGTTTGGGTTATCACGATTTCTCGAATTGTACGGCCGGTTTTGTTACCCTTGATAACCTTGGTAGCCTTGGTGACCTTGGTAGCCTTGCCCACCTTGATATCCTTGGTTGCCTTGGTAGCCTTGATTCCCTTGATATCCCGTAGCACTCACCTCCTCTACATAGTCCTCTTGCAAAGTAGGGCAAGTGTCCGTAGAATGCGCCAAGTAACAAATTTAACATGATTTAACATGTGGCACATTCTCGGGCTTCGCATCAATGATTTCACCAAGATGCAAGGGCCGAGACTTGGTCCTCGAGCTTACTACTATTGGAAGAGTCACTTGCGGGCATTGGATTTCTCCTTCTCAAATTGGCCCTTGAGCTAAAGTTTCTTGATTCTTCCGCTAGCTCCTCATACAATTGCATCGCTTTGGATGAAGTATTGTTCCCAAGAGTGCCACTACAAGAATTTCTTACCAACATTTGATCCTCATCAAGAAGGACATTGTAGAAGTAATAAACCAAATCCCCCTCTGAATACTATAGTAAGGGCAACTTGCAAGAAGCTTCTTAAACCTCTCCCAATAGTCGAAGAGAGATTCTTCATGCCATTGGAGGATGTTGCTTATGTCCTTCTTCAAGGCGGCGGACCTCGAGGCCAGGAAGTATTTGGCTAGAAACTTCATTTTCATATCGAGCCAACTCTTCATGCTCTTGGGTGGTAGGTAGTGGAGCCAATCTCTTGCACCATCCCTTAGTGTGAATGGGAATACCTTCAACTTATAGAAATCTTCATCCACTCTATGGGGGACCGTACCACCACACAAGAAGTGAAATTCGGTGAGGTGTTTGTTGGCTTTCTCCCCTTGCCTACCAAGGAAGATGGGTAGCATGTTGATGAACCCGGTCTTTAGCTCAAAATGCTTGTTCGGTCCAACCACGGGATACTCAATGCACATTGGTTGTTGATCGAGGTTGGGGGCCATGATATCTCTTAACAATTCTTACCCCAAAGGAATCTCCCTTTCTTGGAGAGGATGAGCTCGCCCTTAGAGATGAGGATGTTGAGGTCCCCCTCCAGGATGCTCATCTCCGTGCCCAAGTTGATGTTCCATAGAGTAATAGGTATCCGCAAAATGGTCACTAGGAGGGGTGTTATTCACGCTTTCCAAAGAAAGCCTCCTAGCCCATCTCAAATTCAACTCTAACTCGGGGTCATAGTGTAGGGATTCTTGTGAAAAGGATCGTGTGCGAACCATACACCAAGAACTCAAACAATACGTCTCCAAGCCAAGTGAAAATGGAAAATCAACTAAGAAATCAAAATAAAACCAAACTAACAAATATTTACAATTAACATGTAATCACACATAATATGCCCAAACACTTAAAAATAAATGTCTTTTCCCCGGCAGCGGTGCCAAAATTTGGGAGGTCGTCGCCGTACCTCTCAAAGTTAATACTTTTAAGCCCTAATGTCCTATCTACAATTAAGTAGATAATGGCAAGTCGAGGTCGTCCACGAGAAGAGGGGTCTTTTCAAGTGTTTAAACATATATAGGAGAAAACATACTAGGCATATATATACATAGATACATACAAAAGCATGTAAACAAGGGGAGGTTTGGTTGGTTTTTGAGACTAATTTATCAAATTGAAAAAAAAACAATTAGCAAAGCAAGAGAACTATGCTAATCATAAATACAACTAAAGATACGATGCAAATGATAATTAACGGTGCCGTGGGGGCAATCGACTTCCACTTCCAAACTTCCTATAGCTCATTGATTCATTCACTCATTTAATTACATTTATTGTCTATGGGGAATGTTTCACTTCTCATTCAAAGATCAACATTCATTTCTCCTTAAGAGTAGTTTGAAAAGACAAACAACGACCATTTGCAAACCTCATTGATGATCACCAAAGACAAACAACATCATATGGGTATTTCATCAATGGCATTTCACCCAAAGGATCATAGGTTTGATAACAACAAGCCTTCTACCAAAGACATATAACCAAACAAAGCATTTATTAGGTTAAACTTAGAACAAACAACATTCAAGGTTCAACCTTTCTTTGCATCTATATGACAAATATGAAAACAATCCACATCAACATACTCATCTAGCAAGAATTACTACACATTATACACAAGAAGTTCTAAATCCATGCCTTTGGATTTCACATCAAATGAGTTAAGAAATTTGTAATTTTCCTAACACTCTAACAATTCAATCATACAAACATTTCATATACTCAAATAACACATGGTATAAATGAGGTAAAATACAACTTTAATGGCATAATAATTGCTCTCCAATAAATGTTCATACATAAACAAATATAGAATCTTACTACATAAGGTTGGAAGCTTCAATCAATTGATCTCAAGAACTAGATTTAGCTAATACAAATCATACTAACATCCATAAACAAATGCATAGAAAAATGAAGAGAGAAAATATGGAAAAGATGAAGAACCTAGGGTTGGGAGAAGAGGAATTTTGGCCAAGAAGGATAAGATATGAAGTGGGTGGCCAAAAAGTCCTTTTATAGTACAAGAGGGAGGAAAAGAAAAGCAAAAGGCAAAAGTGTAGCACGCTCCCGCCCGGGCAGGAATGGGCTCGCTCGGGTGGGAATGGCCTCGCCCGGGGGGGGGGGGGGGGGGATGACCATTCTCACCCTTGTGTCGCCTTGCCTTCAAATCCTCGATTCTTTTTGTCTTCAATCTTCAAAGCTAGTATTCAAATCTTCAAAGTCTTCAAAATGTGATCTTCAATGGTCTCCGATGTTCTTTTATCACACAAAATACACTTAGAAAAAGGTAAAAGAGCGTAAAGTCGCTCTCACCTCTCCTAAGAGAATTTCAAAGTAAAACACAAGCTTTTGATGACAAAATAGCATAAAAGTAATTCCTAAAAGTACTAAAATATACACATCAAATATAACAAATTATCTCCTCAACGCAAGTTCATGCACCACTTTGTTTCCTTCTCTACGAATGTGGTGGTAGCTGATGTTAGAATCTCTACTGATTCGCCATAATCGCCATAATCGCCATAATCGCCATAATAGCCATAATAGCCATAATCGCCATAATCGCCATAATCGCCATAATAGCCATAATCGCCATAATCGCCATAATGATTGCTTCAGCTTCCAAGGAGCCCTTTCCTTTTTGTTCAATATGTTGCAATGAATCCATTTCGACAATTAGTAGGAGCAACTGAAGTTGGAGACTTCCTTGAACTGCAGCTGAGACTACCTGGAGCTCTCCCTCCCAAGCATTTTCCACCTGGACCTGCTTCGTTTCCATGTACAAGAAACCTGCAGACGTATTCCTAAATACAACCCCTGTTCTAGCTCTCAGTGGTTTGACTTAAAAGAGGCATCAGTGTTTATTGAAATTTTGGTTTTACCAAAATTTCTTAATTATTACTATTATATTTCAACATAATTTATCTAATCAAATATGCAATAAAGTAAAACATAAAGCACGAGACTTTGTTACGTAGTTCGGTGAAATCTACCTATATCTACGAGGTCTGGCTCAGTTCAGAATAAATTCATTAATTAAAAAGATACAGTACAAAGTACACCATACAAAATACTTATCTTTACTAATTAAACGTGTGAATTATGCTAGCTCCCCTAGCTACCGATCCGCCTTTATCAGATTCTCTCTGACATCGCTATAATCTTCGTTACATCTTAATGCTAGTTGTGATTGTATTCACCTTGTTCGTTTTAATTGTTTAGTAATTAATTAGTTTAAAAGTTACGTCGAGTGAAATTAATTAGTTTTTGCCCTTGAATTTTAAATTCTCCCGTATTATATTTTTCCCATTTATAGTTTGCTTGTCGTTGAAACAGTCCCATAGGATACGGACATGACGAGGCTCATTCTTAATACTTTTAAGTTCTATTTATAATTATTTATATTTTGAGATATATTTTTAAAATTATGGAACTTTGGTGGTAATAAATGGAATTAAACATCACATCACATCACATCATTACTTTAGTTATGTTAATTCAATTATTTTACTGTATTCTTGGAATACCATAAATGAGCACCATTTGTGTAGAATTTACATTGCAATGCTAATATTTGTGTATTATAATATTTATCTAGTAATTCCGATAGAAAAATATCAGAAATCTATCATCCACTGGATGTAACCGATGAATCCATCTCCATCAAATTCTTTTTGGAATAAGCTTGTTGATGCATAAGGTAATAAATTATAATAATAGACATTCTTATATGTTAAATTTCAAGGTATCTTGGGCTTCCATCTTAAAACCAATTGGTACTAAGTGGAGGTGACCCAAGACCTTATATGTAAGTCATTTAGTCTTTAAGAAATCGATGTGGGATATATCTTTCAACACGCCCCCTCACGTGCCAACGTGGAACACTCCACGACCCATATTGGGCCAAATTAAAGGGGATCCACACATCGGCCCAATTACCCAACCTGGGCTCTGATACCATGTTGAAAATAAGGGTAATAATTGTGTGTGTTTATTCATGAATTCAGGATACATTATCTAGTAGTACAGGATACCTATAGAAGCTAGGAAAAGGTAATAGAATACAATTACATCTACAATTATGGTAAGAATACAAATCCAATTCCAATTCCTTAACACTCCTCCTCAAGTTGGAGCATGAGGATCGGAAATGCTCAACTTGCCAAGTAAAGAATTGAACTGGTTACGTCCGAGAGCTTTAGTAAACAAATTCGCAGGTTGGTCTATCGTACGGATATGTTGAATAACAATAGCGCCAGATTGTACAAGATCTCGGACAAAATGACAATCAACTTCAATGTGCTTCGTTCGTTCATGAAAAACCGGGTTGGCCACAATGTGGAGAGCAGATTGACTATCACAAAAAAATTTCACAGGAAAAAGAGTGTGAAACCCCTAAGTCCTTCAGTAAGGGCCGAAGCCATAACAATTCACAGCAAGTAACTACCATAGCACGATACTCTGCTTCAGCAGAAGACCGAGAAACAGTAGGTTGCTTCTTAGTCTTCCAGGAAATTGGGGAATCACCAATCATAACAAAATAACCAGATAGAGAACGCCTAGTAATTGGGCAGGCGGCCCAATCCGAATCACAATAAGCAGTCAATTGTAGAGTACTACGGGAAGAAAGAAATAAACCTTGACCAGGATGACTCTTCAGGTAGTGCAACACACGAACCGCAGTTTGCCAGTGAGGGACACAAGGAGATTTCATGAATTACGCAAGAGTATGAACTGAATAACTAAGTTCAGGACGAGTAATAGTCAGATATATCAGACGCCCAACCAAACGGCGATACTCCTCCGGGTCATGGTAGGCTGGACCTTCACACGTGTCAAATCATATTGTTGCTCCATCGGAAAATCAATTGGTTTAGAAGCAGATAAACCTGTATCAGATAGGATGTCCAAAGCATATTTCCTTTGCGAGAGAAACATCCCCTCCGGTCTTCTAGCAATCTCTATGCCCAAAAAATACTTAAGCAAACCAAGGTCCTTCTTGTGAAAACAAGAACCCAAGTATTTCTTGAACTCGGGGATGAGCGAAGAAGAACTACCAGCAATGACCAAATCATCCACATAAACTAGAACATGTAAAGACTTTTATCCACGGGAAAAGACAAATAAAGAGTAATCTGCCTTACTTTGAACAAAACCAAATGTCCGTAAAGCCTGAGCCAGTTTAGAAAACCAATTCCGAGGAGCCTGGCGAAGACCATAAAGAGATTTATGAAGGCGATAAACTTGACCAGGTAGGACTGCATAGCCAGGCGGAGGACGTATGAACACCTCTTCATGTAAATCACCATGCAGGAAGGCATTATGAATATCCATCCGATGCGGTTCCCAACCACATATAACACCAACAGACAGGAACAATCGAACAGAGCTCATCCTCGCAACCGGAGCAAAAGTCTCGGTGTAATCAATTCCTTCTACATGGCGATTTCCAAGAACCACTAGATGCGCCTTGTGACGTTCAATAGTACCATCTGAACGAAACTTCGTCCGGTAAGCCCATTTGCATCCAATAGCCTTCTTATGCGCAGGCAAAGGAGACAAAATCCATGTCTGATTTCGCTCCAGTACAGTAAGTTCCTCAACCACAGCATCTCGCCAATGAGAATGATGGGAAGCCTCAGAGTAAGTAGTGGGATCTGCACTAGAAGTTACAGCACCCAAAAATCTAGAATGCATACTAGAAAAATTATCACAATTTACATAATCAGTAAGAGAATAGATAACACCTGAGGAAAGTGACGACACATGAGGGAACGTAGTCAAAAGGGGGGGTCTTCAGCAGTAAGAGCACAAGCATAATCATCACAGTCGTAATATGCCAAGTACAATGGAGGACGAAGAGATCGAACACTCTGTCTTGTAGGTGGCAACTCAGTAGCGGAACTATCCGGTACCAGAGAAGCTGGTAAAGTAGAGACCAAGGATGTAGCGTCGTCGACAACTGGCGGAGAATGACCAGCAGCGGATGGCGAAGGTAGGCCGACGGCGGCCGGCACGGAGGTACCGGCGTCGGGCGGATAATAATGGCCGGTGGATGCCGGCGATGATCGGCCGGTGTTGACCGGTGTTGACTGGCCGGTATTGACTGGCTGGAGTTGACCGGTGGTGAGTGGCCGGCGGTGACCGGTGAGACAACCGACGGTAACAGATGGCCACCGACGGACGGCGGAAGGCCAACGGCGACCGGCGGCGGTGGATTGGCAGCGAAAGGTGGAACCAAAATTCCATGTAGCTTCGGCGAGAAGGAGGAGGAATCTGGCGGTGGTGTGGTGGCACCCCAGGTTCATCGGATAAAGCAGATGCCAGAGTTGCAGAGTACAGGAACTGGTTTTCAAAGAAATCGGCATCCCGACTGTTAAAGATCACTCGGGATTCCAAGTCAAAAAGATGATAGCCTTTCTTTCCGGCAGGGTAACCAAGAAACAGATACCGCCAACTTCGGTGTTCGATTGATCAGGTAGGCAGCAGTAGGAACACATTCTCCCCAAAATTCAATAGGAAGACTGGCTTGGAACCGTAAAGCACGCACCACATTGAGTAAATGGCGATGCTTTCTTTCAACCCGACCATTCTGTTGTGGTGTGTCAACCATAGATGTCTGAAAGATGATCCCAGATGCAGCAAAATGAGATCGCAAAGGCAGAAATTCAGTCCCATTATCAGCCCGAACACGTTTTATGGTTCGGCATCACTGGTTCTTCACTAAGGCACTAAATTCTAAAAATCTAGAGGATACTTCAGACTTAGCGACTAATAAATAAACCCAAACAACTCGGGAATAATCATCGACTATCGTTAAAAAATAAAGTGCACCACTAGAGGATGGAGTTCTATAAGGTCCCCAAACATCACAATGTACTAATTCAAATAATGTAGTAGCATTTGTAGAACTCAATGGAAAACTATGTTAGTCTGTTTTGCTCCATAACATACAGAGAAAGGTATAGTAGTATTATTTGTGCTAAAATCAAGAGTTGGAATAGAAGACAACACCGTAGATGATGGATGACCAAAACGTTGATGCCATAAATCAGACGAAGAAACTGAAGCAACTGTCGGAATAGACTGCAGGATATGAGGACGAATGTGAGTATCCAATAGACGAAGCCAATAAACCCCCCCCCCCTTTCTGTTCACCCACGCCAATCACAATCCCTGTACTGATTTTCTGTAAAATGCAATAATTTTCAGTAAACAAAGCTAGACATTTTAAGGCAGATAACAATCTAGAGCATGATAATAAATTACATCGCAAAGAAGGTATGTAGAGCACAAGAGTAAGGGTGACATCACCAAAACAAATAGACTCATATTGTGTAGCAGACGACACAGATCCATCAGGCAGTATAACATTCACAGTATTGGTAGTAGTAGTAATATCAGTAAGAGAACCTTTGTCACCAGTCATGTGATATGAGGCTCCCGAATCAAGAATCCAAGGTAAAGTAGACTTACCTGACCCATGGTCAGATAACGAATCAAAATGATTAAATAAATGTATGGTTGTACTCCATCGATAGTCAGACAGAGCAGGACCAAAATCAAATCTGTAGGTAAGCCAGAGGAGGCGGCCACCGCAAATCCTTGCGGCGATGTCACTGCGCTGGCGAAAAGAGCCATAACACAAATGGCAAGCACAATTAAAGTAAGAGAAGAAAAATAACGCTGAATCAAAGCCAAAAAGATCCAAGGACGCGTGGCTACTGTTGGCGCTTGGACTTCACGCGCTTCTGGAAGGTCGCGCGCGTGAATCTGACGCGCACCTCTTTCTGGCGGAAGCTAATGCCACCAGACGGAGTAGACAACAGACAGAGACCGGTCGGAGCAGGAGCGGGCCGGGACGGAGTTGGAGTGGGAGTGCCGAACGGAGCCGTGCCGGAACGAAGTGAGAGATAGGACTGACCGGGATGGGCCGGAACGAGCCGTGCGAAAGCAGGCTGGGAGGGAGCCGGAGCGGGAGAAAGCTGGAGCAGAGCAGATTGGGACAGAGTTGGTCGGACGGCAGCGGTGGTGAGCAAGGTGGATCGACGGCGGCGGTGGAGCAGAAACTGAAGAGGAAGATTTTTCTTGGCAGTAGTCCGGATCGATGGCGCGTGGAAGTCACGCACTGACGACGACAGAAAATTTAGGACGGTATTTTAGGCTCTGATACCATGTTAAATTTCAAGGCATCTTGGGCTTCCATCTTAAAACCAATTGGTACTAAGTGGAGGTGACCCAAGACCTTATATGTAAGTCATTTAGTCTTTAAGAAACCGATGTGGGATATATCTTTCAACATCATATAAGAGAAGTCTAAGAGTTAGGCCATGTAGAGATGATATGGAGTTGATATGATATGATGTCAGATCATGTGATGTGGTGGCAGATGATATGATTTTGTGGTAGATGGTGTTAGATGTTGGTAGATGGCGCTAGATAATGGTAGATTATTGGGATATTTAGAGTTGAACTGAATTTAAAAAATATAATAAATTGAACTGATATGAATTCAAATAAATATAATATACTAAACTAAATTTAAATAAATATAACATAATATACTGAACTAAATAAAAAAACAATGAACTCAACTGAACTGAACAGAATTAAATATAATATACTCAACCGAACTAAAATAAATATAGTGTACTAAACTAAAATAAATTTAAATAAATACAATGAACTGAACTGAATATAAATATGTATATAATATGCTGAACTGAACTGAATTTAATAAATATATTAAATTAAACTGAACTGACTATAAATAAGTATAATACACTGAACTGAATTGAAATGAATTTAAATAAATATAATGCACTGAACTGAAATGAATTTAAATAAATATAATGAACTGAACTAAATATAAATATGTATATAATATACTAAACTGAATTTAAATAAAAGTTTGAAAGCTCTACAGGCTTGAGGGTAAGTAAAGCTAAATGTAGGGTTTTGTGGGGGAATGACTGAGGAGCAGAAAAATAGTGTGTTAAATATCACAGGGTTTGCAGAAGGGAGATTGTCGTTCAGATACTTGGGTATACCATTGGCAAGCAGGAAGCTGAATGTCCAAACGTGCCAACCTCTCACTGACGAGGTGGTATCCAGAGTGAAGCATTGGAGTGCAAAGCTACTTAGTTATGCAGGTAAACTTCAATTGATTAAAAGTGTCATTTTTGCTGTAACAAACTTTTGGATGCAAGCTTTGCTAATTCCAAAAGCGGTGCTCAAGCACATTGAGGCCATTTGTCGATCATATTTGTGGACTGGCAGTGAAATCGTTTCCAGAAAATCACCCATATCCTGGGAGAGGATCTGTGAGCCAAAGAAAATGGGAGGAATGAATGTGGTTAGCTTAACAGATTAGAGCTTTTCTAGTACGTGTAAAACCCTATGGAATCTATGCCGAAAAATGGATAGATTGTGGATCAAGAAGGTCCATGAGATGTATATCAGGGATCAATCTGTTATGGATGTAAAATTCCCACAAGATTGCTCTTGGGTGTTGAAGGTGGTCGGTAAATGTCGAAATAAAGTGAAGACAGCGAAGGCGTGGCAAACTCAGATTGCTGGACGAAAGTTTAGAATCAGACACCTTTATAATGAGCTAAAAGCCGAGAGCCTGGGAGTTAATTGGAGGACACTTTTTATGGAAATTTTGCTCGACCAAGAGAAAAATTTACCTTCTGGATGCTGTGTCATGGCCGCTTGTCAACGAAAAACAGGTTATTAAAATTTGGTATACATGTTGATAGTTGTTGTGTGGTGAAGAGGAAACACTGGACCATCTATTCTTTGGTTGTATGAGAACTAAGCAAATATGGCAGGAGATGCTGGCTTGGCTGCACATTCAGAGGCAACCAGAGATATGGGATGGAGAATTCAAGTGGATTTTGAGGCGGTGTAAGGGCAAGGGTAAAGTTGTGAAGATGCTGAAAACAGCAATCACAGAAACAGTCTACGAAGTTTGCAATGGTGAAATAGAGTGTGCTTTAATGGTGAGCGACATATAGGTAATGTCATGTCTAAAATTGTGGATACTATTGTATAGGAGTTGGGAGTTACCTAAAATGAGGGAAATTTGTGCTAAATTTATGATAGGGAAAGATAGGTTGATAGAATGAGTTGTAAAGTTGTAAAAATTAAATTGAACTGAAGTGAATATAAATAAGTATAATACATTGAACTAAATTAAAATGAATTTAAATAAATATAATATACTGAAATGAAATGAATTTAAATAAATATAATGAACTAAACGGAATATAAATATTTATATAATATACTGAAATGAATTTAAATAAATATATTAAATTGAACTGAACTAAATATAAATTAAGGTCATGTTTGGAAATATACATTCAATTCAATTAGTAATTATAGATCGAACTAAACTTATCAGAAATTAGACGAAATTGAACTAAACATTATTTAAATATTTCAAAATACAAAATTTTAATATTCTAAATTGAAATATTTGAAAATTACACATAGTTACTAAACCCTAAACCCATTATTATGAAAATTTGTAAACTAAACTTAAATGATTTAATTAAATTTTAAAATATTAATATTTCAAATAAATATGAAATAAACATTTACTAAAATATTAATGTATAAAATAATAATATTAAATATACATTTACTGAAATATTAATATTAAAAATATTATTTTTAAAAATAAATATTTAAAATATGAATTTACTAAAATATGAATAATCAAAAGGAATATTTACAATAAATATTAAAAATGTATATTTACTAAAATATTCATAATCAAAATAAATATTTATAAAATTAATTTACAATATTAATATTTAAAACATGTTTTTATATAAATATTTTAAATAAATATTTACTAAAACAGCTCATCTCTTGAAAGACGGTCTTTCCATAAGCCATGGAAAGACCAAGGACTACATTGCAATTTTAGGACAATTGGCAAGGAAAAATTTGTGGGTCACAAGATAGCATAATTGGGTCAAATTCGGGTCATAACAATCCACGTGCCTATATAAGCTAAAACTCATCCTTCCATTTTCCCCCCAAATCCTTACCCGCGATTTTTCCCAAACCCAGCTCTGCTCTACATGACGTCAAATCGAGATCCAATTCTGCCGATCTCAGGTTCTACCTTTCAAATCTTAAAACATTGCATATCTCACTGGAAAATGTTGCCGATTTGCCTCATAGATTGCCGAAAAACGCTGCAGCATCATGAATTTAGGCGAGGTAATTGTACAATTTTTTATGACAAGAATTGTATGATTTTTATTTGCGATTTAAGTTTTGAAGTGTAATATAATCGTAATGTTTTATTAATTTGATTAAATCTTATTCTTCAGATGATCGAAACTGAAGAAGATATCGAAGAACATCTCGTTATTGCTGTTATTATGCCTACTGAGTGTATATCTCCCTTTCAACCCATACAGAATTAGATTCATTAAAAATTGAATGTTGCACATACACAATGATACCTTTTAAATCATAAGTAGTATATTTTTTTTTAACAAACATGAAGTTCTTTTATTCATGAAATCAAAGAACATCTTGTTGTCGCTGCTATTATGCTTATTGAGTGTATGTCTCCCTTTCAGTCCATACAGAATTAGATTCATTAAAAATTGAATGTTGCACATACACAATGATACCTTTTAAATCATAAGTAGTGTGTTTTTTTAACAAACATGAATTTCTTCTATTCATGAAATCGAAGAACATCTTGTTGTTGCTACTATTATGCATACTAAGTGTATCTCTCCCTTTCAATCCATACAGAATTAGATTCATTGAAAATTGAATGTTGCACATACACAGTGATACCTTTTAAACCATAAGTAGTATGTTTTTTTAACAAATATGAAGTTCTTCTATTCATGAAATCAAAGAACATCTTGTTGTTGCTGTTATTATGCCTATTGAGTGTATATCTCCCTTTCAATTCGTAAAAAAATAGATTCATTAAATTGAATGTTGCACACACACAATTATACCTTTTAAATCATAAGTAGTATGTTTTTTTAAATACAAATATGGAGTTCTTATGTTCATGAAATCGAAGAACATCTTGATGTTGCTGCTAACATATTGTTGTTAGCTGAATCCCAATTTCATTATTGTTTTAAGACTTAAGTCCAAGTTTCAATATAAAGCTTTAGTGTTTGTACTGAACATATTTAAGAGTCTTGGATCAGAGAAGAAAAACCAAAAAGAAAAGTTAACTGAAATTACGAATGAGTAACACTATATTTTTAATATATAAAACCTATATGATTTAAATTATATATCAAGTGTTTCGGTCTGAAACTCTAATGTTTTATTTGAAATTACTGCATTGTATGACCATCTACCAAAGTTAGCTAAAATTGACGTGACAGAATGCTTTGATGGGCTTCAAGCAAGAGCGCTGCAAGAATTGGAGGACCTTTACAAACGTCATACTAGCGAATTGGGATTCAGCTACAAAAACACCACGCAAAGGAAGAACAATGAAGGAATCCTTACTGAAAAGTACTTTTCATGCTCATGTTAAGGGAAAACTCGAGAGAAAAAGCAACATCAACCCCACCAATGTCAATATGTGATGAATAGAACTAATCAACCTCGAAAAGGAGAAAGACAAAGAAATTTTTTGTAACCAGAACAGGTTGTAAGGCTGAAATACGAATCAAGTTGGTGGACAACCTTTATAAAGTGATGCACCATATCTTGTAACACAACCAAAACTTTACAAGACTAGTTTGGCAATATCTACAACGTAGTGAGAGAAAAATCACAGCAGAGAAGGCCAAGATCATAGAGGGGATGAAATCCGCTGGATTAAAGCTATCAACTGGTTTCAATTAATTGGTCCATGAAACTGGAAGTGAAGAGAATTTAGGCATACCATGAGGGACCATATAAACTACATTTGAAGGCTGAGGATGAAGGTGGTTAAATATGGGGATGCACAAACTGTTATAGAGCAGCTTCCACAAAAGAATGAAGAAGATGCGGATTTTTTTTTCTTTCAAGTGAAGATGGATTATGAAAGCAGGTTATCGGTCTTATTTTGGAGGGACTCGATGATGAAGGAGGATTACACATTGTTTGGAGATGTATTGGTGTTCGACACAACCTTTAGAACAAACAAATACAACCTAATATGTGCTCTATTTGTGGGCATCAATAACCATTAGAAGAATGTCATGTTTTCTTGTGCTCTCATATCTATATAAAGGCACCAACATTTGAATGGTTGCTTGAAACCTTCATAAAATCCATGGGAGGGAAAAAACCCATAACCATATTCACTATTTAAGACCAAGCAATGGTGACTGCAATAGAAAAGGTATTGTTTACCTTACAAATCTTGATCTTCTCATAAACAATTGAGGTTTCTATATAAACAATGATTGTTTTAATATATGACTCATATGTTTCAACATTACATACTGGAAAAGGTTTTACCAACAAGAAAACACCGACTATGTATATGTCACCTTCAGCAAAATGCTTGTACGCACTATGAAGAATTGAAGAAAGATAGTTCATTCAAAAAGGCATTTGATCGTTGCTTAACAAGGTGTGTAAATGATGAAGAATTTGAAGACAGTTGGTAGGACATGATCACGACATATGGCTTAGAAGACCACACTTGGTTTCAACTTTTATATAATATCTGCGATAAATGCTCCCCAGCTTTGAACAAGGATTTTTTCTCAGCCAGAATTCTAGCATCACAAAGGAGTGAGAGTACCAACAATGCCATCATGTTCAATGCTAGTAAAACAACATCTCTCACTCAATTCTTGAAGATACTTTAGAAAACTGTCAAGAAATGGAGAAGCATAGAAAGCACAGCCAAACACAAGTGCGCTCGATCCATCC
Source organism: Rubia yunnanensis (assembly GCA_037428765.1). NCBI lineage: Eukaryota > Viridiplantae > Streptophyta > Magnoliopsida > Gentianales > Rubiaceae > Rubia > Rubia yunnanensis. Next base: position 77,115,848 of record CM075063.1, on the reverse strand, counting down.
TAAAATCAGCACATGATAGTCCTGTTGGGCTTCTAAAACATGTAGGCATGGTTTACACTTTGAAACTATATAATGACTTCAAGAAGGAATTCGACATCGCAATGGCAACAACAATAGCAGAAAGCTACAACGGTGGTAATTTCAAACTGTTTGAAGTAAGTTGGGAGAAGTACCCAACAGTAGTAGAATCAGTAATGTTCAATAAACACAAGAATTAGTTGAACTCAACTGTTGTTGCAAGGCGTTTGAAGAAACATGTATGTAGTTGATCAATAATTCTTCTTATAAACAATTACGATTTTAGTATAAACAATATTGTTTTAATATAAATTGTACACCCTTCACTGCTTGAAATAGATATGTTGTGCTTTCATTTCATTAGATTTTTGCACCTCCATTCCATCTCCAGAATACTCCCACAGTACATTTCTACAAGATGGACAAAGAATGTGAAGAAACGGGTTTGGGATAAATACCTCAAGCAAGACATAGACCCGACAACAAAGAAATTGAAGGACACCATTCTATGGCATCATGAAATGGCAAGGAAATTCTACAACCTGATCTTGAAGAGTGAAGACAGTGTAAATGCTAGAGTAGTTCTCGAAGTTGCAATTGTTAAACAATCAAAATTCAGCAAATCTTGTCTACAGAATCAAGCCCCACAGAACAAAATGAGGCTATCAGCGCATCAAGCTTAGTCACAACAAACATACTCGATCCAAAGTATGCAAAGACAAAAGAAAGGCGTGCAAGAATCAAGTCGGCATTAGAGAAAGGCAAACGATCTACAAATGAGTTTAGTACCAAAACACCAAAACAACATATCATTTGAACCACTTCAGCAACTTATTTCAAGAGTAACTCAGAAACTGAATGTTCCTTTTACGTGACATTGTAGACTACATCCATTACAATGTTTATTCTAAAGTATTAATATTTTTTGATAAAGCCTTCATTACAATAGCAGAATTGACATCATAGACTGCATTCATTAAAGAAGTAATCTTTCAAAAATCATAACTAAAATTGTAAAATTATGAATTATACATTTCATAATGAGCATCTATCACTATAAAGTCTCAATATTTTAACCTAAATATCAAATCTGCCAAAATTAAAATCAGGTTGATAGCATGCTAAACTTTTGACAAATGCAACTTATAGTTAAGATGTATCACTACAAACATGCAATGTTTTAACCTAAAATCCAACCTGGCTGAAAAATAAGTAGGTAACTTTGAAATTTTAAGAGAAATTACTAAACAAAATAAACTTCTGAAGAACATTTTAAAATGAGCATGTATCACAATAAACGTCACTGTGTTAACATAAAAAATCCACCATGCCATGCTTAAAGTCAGAGAACCTGTCATAACTAAAGTTCAAATTGTGTTGTCATCCAAAAGATAATCTGTTTTCATCTAAGAGATTCAAATTATGGGCACATCTAAATCCACCACAGCCTATTATAAAATATTTTCAAAATAATATGAAGGCTAATCATCAATGTGAAGGTCAAAACTAGGCATATAATCAACTATTTTCTTCTTAAAACCATCGCACAAATTATCAATCTGCTTCAAGATTGCAGGATCTTCAAAAAAATCTTGAGAGCTAAGCTGCTGGTCAAAATCAGAATCGGGATCATCCCGAGGGACCACAGGTTGTGCTGCTTTCAACAAACGCCATGATAATTTGGCACTAACCACTTTCATGTCCCTTCAAAACAAGGAAAATGACTCGCTGCCAGCCTGTAAAACAACAAATAATTAAACTAAAATACAATAAACCAACAAAAAACAAAAAACAAATGAAATACCATACTCACATTCATTTTAAGGGCTGCAATATCTAAATCTGTTAGAACCCCAGGACGAATATCAAAATACAGAACCCGACTATCAGAAGCAACAACTTTAGGAGACCCACCAGCTCTCAATCTACCAGACTCGGTCAAAGGATACACTTCCTTCAGTAGCACAGCTCCCTCATACCTACATTTCTTCAGCCACTCACACCTTTTTTTTCATCTTTTCCTCAGCCCAATGCTGAAGAAGGGGTACAACCAAAGAATCCTTCATACCATGATAAGGTACACACTGCAAAAATGGAATTAAGAGAAAGTACACACAGCCACTCACAGCCTTATAAGAAGGAACCTTCTTAAATCTCTCCACACCCTCACACAATTTGTTAAGAACATATCCACACTAATTCAGCTTCGTAATTCTACTCACATCTTTAATATATCAATACCCTTGCTCAGTAAGGAAGTGCCCAACACAATATAGGACAAAACAACGCTGAAAGTCCTTGCCTCATTCCTTCAACCCAACCATATAATCAAATACTAGCTCTAAAGGAATCTCATCTTTGTCTCCAATCTTAAACATTTCCTTCCATCGTCCCCTCAATTTTAAATCTCGCTTTTCACCCCTGTCCGCATAATTAATTTTAACAACTTCCTCATCAGAAATAGGAAATCCAAGCACATCAAAAACATCATCCTGGGTCAAATTCTGAACCAGAAAAGGAACAATTTTTAGGGGCAACTTACGGGTACCAATCTCCGACAAACTACTAAAACCAAGAGAGAGAATATCAGCCACTTGACACTCAGACAAAAATAAATTCAACTCCTTATTCAAGTCAGGTATGCAAGAAGGCTTGAAAACCTTCTCAACTCTACAATTGCAAATAATAACACATCAATAAAATGATATATTATAACTAAAAAGTTAACCTCATTTAAAAAAGGTACACTGCTTTATAGAATAATAACTTCACTCACTAAAAGCAACAGACAAATTAAATCATGAATAAACAGCAAGTACTTTAATATAAATAGTAAACCCTTTAAACTAAAATATGACACGTATTTAGAAAACGAAAACAGAAACTATTCAAGACAAACATCACACGTTTCACCATAAAAACATCATGTTGAAAAATACATATTAGTTAGATTCTTAAATGATCATTCAATGGCACTTTTTTTTAGTTCATCATTTTTCAGAATTTTTTCAATCATACAGTTATCACTGCATCACCAAGAAATGAAGTCCTTTCAACAATGTATCACAATCACAGAACGTCAACAAGGAAATAGTAAACCCTTTAAACTAAACTTTGACACGCATTTAGAAAACTAATACAGGAAATGTTCAAGACAAAAATCAGATGTTTCGCCATAAAAACATCATGTTGAATAATACATATAAGTTAGAATCTTAAATGATTATTCAATGGCAATATTTTCAGTTCATCATTTTTCAGCAATTTTTAAATTATACAGTTATCATTGCATCAACAAGAAACGAAAGCCTTTCAACAATGCATCATAGGACGTCAAGAAGGAAATAGTAAACCCTTTAAACTAAACTATGACACATATTTATAAAACTAAAACAGAAATTGTTCAAGACAAAAATCACATGTTTAACCATAAAAAAAATCATGTTGAAAAATACATATAAGTTATATTCTTAAATGATTATTCAATGGCACCATTTCCAGTTCATCATTTTTCAGCAATTTTTCAATTATACAGTTATCACTACATCAGCAAGAAACGAGGCCTTTCAACAATGGATCACAATCACAGAATGTCAACAAGGAAACAGTTAACCCTTTAAACTAAACTATGACACATATTTAGAAAACTAAAACCGAAAATGTTCAAGACAAAAATCACATGTTTCACCATTAACAAATTATGTTGAAATATGAAAACTTACTTTACTCCATCGCTGCCCACCAGCGTCACAACTCGTTGAACCTCTTGATCTCTCTTCTTGACTCCTGCATCACCATCAGCATTCTTCTTTATTGTCTTCTCAACATCTTCCTTCTTCGCATCACCATCAACCTTCTTCTTTGTTGTCTTCTCAACAACCTTCTTCTTCGCATCACCATCAGCCTTGTCTTTCTCAGCTTGAAGAGCCTTGTTCTTCTCAACTTCAATTGCCTTCTTCTTCGCATCACCATCAGCCTTGTCTTTCTCAGCTTGAAGAGCCTTGTTCTTCTCAACTTCAATTGCCTTCTTCTTCGCATCACCATCAGCCTTGTTTTTCTCATCTTGAAGAGCCTTGTTCTTCTCAGCTGCAGCTTTCTTCTCAGTTGCAACCATTTCAGCCACTCAGACTTTCCATTACCAACTTTTTTCCTCACACCAAACTTGACCTTCTTAGGTCACTCATTAAGGATAACATTCTCAACAAAATCAAAATCATCAGCACCAGCAAAGTCAGCACCCCCAGCATCCACAACCTCAGTTCTAACCGTGCGCCTTTTTGTAGCCTTCTTAAAAGTGCAGAGATGAGCAGTTTCTGGTTCCTGAATGACCACATTAATAGCATTCTTCCCCTTATTGGGAAGATCCATTGGAACAGTCGATAAATTCCTAATACTCGATGATTTGAGCAATCTTATTTGTAGAAAACCAAACTGATCAGTAAAAATAATAAAACAGCAACATTACAGATATAATAATAAACCTTATAAGATAAACTAATAATGTAACATACTAATGTAATAACCTTTTAAAATTTTAAAAAAAAACCCGAGCCTCATATGAATTTAAACATAAAAAAAGAAAACAGAAACCTAAGTCAGTTCTTAGTCTCAAAATCACATGAATGTAAATCATGAATCAACTCCAGAAGATTCCTATGAAAACCAGGGACTACATCGCATCAGCAACCTTTACAAAAATAATGTAAACACCAAAACAAGCTTCCAACATTAAAGGGAGATATTAACATTCTTGAAAAGAAAAACACCAGAGAAGCCATGAGTACATTATACAAGCCAAATGACTTGAAAGGCACATAATGCAGCCAACTAACAAGGACTTTAAATGTAAAACTCCGTTGAATAAGAGCAAATAGTTTTAATACGGTAAAACTTCACAGTTGAAAGTTGAAACATTCATTATGCGTTTCTATACTTTCAGTCCTTATGTACATTGTGCACTATCAGTGTGGAAGGAATTCATTTAGTAGAAGAAAAACCATATTCTTTGAATTTACTTATGACTCCTTAAGGGGAAAAAAGAAGGGAAAAGAAACAACAACAAGGTGTTCTGAAATCATGAAAATGGACTTAAATTATTTTTGAGATGTTTCGGAAGAGGAAATCACAGAACATGAATCCACATATTCTAGTAAAACAAAACTTCAGAAAATCAAATATAGAGAATGCTCTGAAAAAGCTCCCCAAGACTAAGAAGTATGCACAAAGCAAGAAGACGAGCTCAAATGTATACAGTGCAGATGTATACTAAACCAATTAAGCTAGCAACTAAACCAACTATATAGTGCAAATGTATACTCTGAGTATATACATCAATTGATCTAGTGGCCGTCAGCTAATAAGATCTAGTCAAAATTGAGAGATGCTGCTTCGGTTTAAAATAAGAATTTACTTGAATCACTTCCTTTGGAAAGCCAGAATGCCGAGGAAGGCAACAATACGAGTAGCTAAGCCAATGAGAATGAGAATAGTTATGCAAAGTATAACATCATGCAGACTATGAAGGGATACTTTGCAACAAAATTACAGTAACCTTTACGAATTCATGTAAACACTGAAGCTATAAACACAAAATCTTCATGTAAACACCAAAGCTATTAACAGATCTTGTAATAGTAAAAACCAAAGCTATTAACAAATTTTCTAAACCCTAAACCTAGTAAATTGGGGAAAACATAAAAAAACACTAAAATCATCTCACAAATGTAATCAAAAACCGATTAAAAGGCAAACTAAAGCAAAACATTCAACATTTGACAACAAAAACATACAATAAGAGCAAAAATCGAGAAATAAACATCATCTTCTACATCCTGAACACTATTGACATAAACTTCCTTCATCTACACCATTCCGCTGCAATAACACACAACACATATCAGATCTGGGAAAAAGCCCCCTAAAATACGAACTTAAAAACCTAAAACTGAACAATAAATCAGCTGAAAAGTAGAAAATAACCTATGGTGAAAACAAAGGAACACCGATTCGGCAAAACGAACAGTGAAATTCCAGTGGAAATCGCGATCGAAAAAACCCTAACGGAGAAAAAGAATATGGACGAAGAAGAAGAAAGAGAATTTCTGGAATTAAATATGAAAATTAAACGACATGAAAAAAAAACCTTATATATACAACGTGGAAGTGCAGTTTCTTGAAATTTGCTGCTTAATCTCTAACTTTCTATATTTCAAATTAGACCCGTCTTTTCATCAGCCTATGGAAAGACGATTTTTCTCAAGATTTTTTCTTACTAAAATATTCACATTTAAAATAAATATTTACTGCATATTAATATTCAAAATAAATATTATAAAATTATTTGAAATATTAATCTTTAAAATAAAATTTTGATATAAATATTTACAGTAAATATCAAAAAATACTCAAAATATTAATATTTAAAATAAATATTTATATAAATATTTTCTTAAATAATAATATTTAATATAAAAATTTACAAAATATCATACTTTAAAATAAATATTTAATATATTTTTTATTAAATTAATAATTTTTATAATAAACATTTAAAATAAATTATTACTAAAATATTAAATAATTACTAAAATATTAAATTAGTACTAAAATATTATTATTTAAGATAAATATTTACTAAAATATTAGTATTTAGAATAAATATAAAATAAATATTTACTATAATATTTACCAAAATTAAATATTTAAGATTTAATATATTAATACTAAAAATAAATATTTAAAATAAACAATCATTAAAATTATAATATTTAATAATTTTTGTAGCAATTAGAATTGAAAAAAGCTAAAAGGAATTGAAAATAGTTTGGAGATAATGATAGATGATAGTAGATGGTACTAGATTGTGGTATATGATGGTAGATGATATGATATGGATGTAGATGATGGTAGATGATATGATATGAAACTAGCTGAGGCCCTAGGTGATTCAGTGATTAAAAAGAAAAATTAAAAAGAAAAAGTAAGATGAAGTTGAATGACCAATTGTAGTGCTCTGAAGTCTCATGTAAGTTCTTTATTATTTTCGAAAAAGAAAGTGGTAACCAACCTACTCTCTCCATTCCAGTTCAAACTTCATACTTTACTATTTAACATTATTCTATATCAAACTTTAATCACATATTTGAATAGATGTATAAGCAGTAATATTATCATATATGATATTGATATATTCATTGTAACAAGTAGTTTTAAAATTTTTATTAACCTATCCTTTAAAAAAATTTAATAACCGTTATTTTACATAATTAAAAATATTAATAGTCAAACATTGTTTCTTAATGGGCGGAAATATTTTTCATGAAATTTGACATTCCTCATTTCCTCATCTCATTAACCATGCCATGACAACCACCCACAACTACTTTGGGATTTGCCCATCCTGTAGGACCCATGCCCAATCCCCCATCCGGATCCTAAAGTATCTGGCTCGCAATTACCCCCAACCCACTCCTTCCACTTATTGCTTTCGTCCCGTGTGGTTTGAATAATTCTTCACCCATTACCATGGGCGGAACCAAGGGTGGGCGAGGGGGTGCTGGTGCCACCCCTAGGAGCCAGTGACGCAGAAAGTAACCCTAGACCGCCACAGGAATCTCCGGTCCCGCCACCCCTTCTTTTTTTACCTCCGCACCTGCTTCCCCAGTGAAGAAGACGACCTCTGCAATTTCTTTTTTAATTTAGCGTTTAATGGGTTTAGTTATTCTTTTATCTTCAGAGATCAAAGCCCTTAATATCAAAGCCCATTCAACTACAGACCATGCAAATTCCACAACCCAAACCCTTAAATCAAAGCCCTACCGATATAGCAATTCATATTGCAGAGAAATCATAAACACATTGAATTTGCTCTTCCTAAGGCAACATTTTCATTTTTTTTCTGATCAAAATAAGGCAAGGCTTGTGCTGTGGGAAAAATTGAATTTGAATTGACAAATCTCAATCTTTAAATTTGAGAAAATCTCAATTCTTAATTTGGCATATATTTTTTGGAAAATATTCAATTAAATTATTAGATATATATGGATTCCAATAAAGTTATTCAACTAAATTGATTGTAATTAGATATAAATTGATTTTGATTTAAATTATTAGGATTTGTAATTTTATAAATTGTATTTATTTTTTGTTTGGAGTTAGATTTAAATTCGATTATTAGCATGAATTTAAATGAAGAAATATGAATTCTTTTTGAAAGCCCCAGAGGAGAGTGTCGTCCACCTCCTTCTCCAGAGCGCTAGGGTTTGCTGGCCTCGGAGACGGTCTCGCCTGGGGAACATTCCAGGAATTCGCTAGGAGGCTTGTTTTCGGTTCGCAACACAACAAAGACGATTCCCCTCTTTCCCCTTGTATCTGATCAAAATGCACATCGTTTGGCTCTTGTTCTCTGCAGAATGCGTGGAGCTGCCCTCAAACTAGGCCAGATACTCAGTATTCAAGATGAATATCTAGTGCTTGCTCCCGTAAGATGAATCCATTCCTCATACTCAATTTTCCTTGACTTTCATCCTTTTCGATTGGCGATTCTGCTGAGTTTCTGTATTGTGATTCTAGGAATGTTAATGAGGCTCAAGAAGTGCTCTTGGAATCCGGTGATGTTCTGATATTCTGTGGTAAAGCTAGGCATATTTTTCATGGTGTTTCGACTGTTTTTCATAATTATGCTAGGCTTTGGAAGATTAAACTTTACTTTCAGACAATATTGACAACTTTGTTTGTTTGAAAAAATTAATGAAATAAAGTTATGCATCTGCATTCTTGAATTTGTTACTCTATGAATGCTTACATTTATTGGTTTCTTTGTATTTATAGTTTATAAGATTGATGAAATGAAGCTATACATCTGCATTCTTGAATCTGTTACTGTCTAAATCTTACATTTGTTCTTTGAATGTATAATTTATAAGATTGATGAAATGAACCTTACATCTGCATAAATTGTGTTCAAGGGCATCTGCATAAATTGTTGATTTACATTGAACCATTTGCAGAATATGTGTCTGGGATGAGTTGAATGGCGGCGTTGACTGAGGAATTGCCATTGGAGTGGGGGATTCCATAGGAGGAATCAAGCAGAGTGGAGTTGAAGGTTGGGTACTGTACCGGGCCGTATGTCTGGAGTTCTTGAGCTGTACTAATGGCGGAAGACCAGCAGAGGAAGATGATGGTTTTACCCGACATCAACCCCATGTGAGAGCTTCCTAGGGTTGTGGTCCTGTTCTGTTGGTTTTCAAAGCTACAGAATTTATTCCCTCTAATGGAAGACAAGAAGAGCCTTGCCTCTTCAGAGGAAAGAGCCCACATCAAGGGGAAGGCATCCCTATTAGTTGCAGTTGATTATTACGTGAGCATGCACAACCATATCTTTATCTCGGCTTCTCCAGGAAACATGCACAATGCGATGGTAAGATGACTGAACTTGCATCGAGAAAATACAGTTAAGCTGTTGAATATCTTATCTTAGGATGTTGTTATGTGATTGCATTTGAAAATGGAACAGGTCGGGCATCGAACATACATGAACATGAAGACCATAAGGCCAAACATGCAACTGTTAGGGCCTCTGTTCTTGAACAAAAACCAGACTTGGGTTGAGTTCCAAGAAGCAGTGATAGAAGGAGGCAAAGATCTCAAAGCTAAGGAATTTATTCCCTTTAATGGAAGACAAGAAGAGCCTTGCCTCTTTAGAGGAAAGAGCCCACATCAAGGGGAATGCATCCATTAGCTGCAGTTGATTATTGTATTGTAATTTTTCACACCCGATTGAGGTTATGTAATTCAACTGCGTTCGATGTGAATGATATTGTTGTTGAAAGTTCTTATTGTATGAATTCTGCTGCTATGAACATGTAAAAAACATGTGGCAAACATTCAAAAAGCAAAATAAATGCTGCTAAATTTTTCGTATATACTATGCACATGTTACCTTACAATACGTATCGTTTGTATTAAAACATGCACTTGTTTTAAAATCTCTGAATATGAATTATGAAACTTTTCTAGAAGATCATGCATAAGTTAAGTTATGAATCACATCTGTTTTGATAAAACATGAATATGTTAGTTTACACAAACAGAGAAGACTAAATTTGACAATTTAACATTGTCATATTAACTCTGCATTAATTACTTTACAACATGTATTGTTTAAATAAAAATGCGCATATGATTCCTTAAAAGTTTAGTGTCATCTTCATATGAATCCTCCTCGTGTCGGAGCATCTTGTGGAGTCCAATGTTCAATGTTGTCTGATTCCTTAAAAGTTAAAACCAAAAAAACTTTAGATCCAACTCCTGTAGAAAATCATACACATTGGATATTTACATGTGCAGCATATAAGCAAACAAGTACAATTTATAATTCAAAACGAACAATAATCAACAATGAAAGTAAAAGTCAAACACAATGAAACTAACAAGTACATACTGGATTCTAACAGATGCAATATACAAGTAAACAGATGCAGTTCTTAATTCAAGATGAACAACCAACAACAAATTTTTGAAAAAATAGTCATGCACAACACAACTAACTACATACGAGATACTAACAGATGCAGCATATAAGTAAACAAATGCAACTCGTTATTCAAAACGTACAACTAACAACAAGTGAAAACAAAAGGTCATAGGCAGTACAACTAACAAGTACACATTGAATACTAATAGATGCAACATATAAGTAAACAGATGCAATTCGTAATTCAAAATGAACGATCAGCAAAAAAGAGAAGAAAAAAAAGTCATTCACATAGACAGTACAACTAACAAGTACACATTGAATACTAACATATGTAACATATAAGTAAACAGATGCAGTTCGTAATTTAAAACGAACGATCAGCAAAAAAAAGAAGAAAAAAAAGTCATTCACAAAAGGTCTATAGACAGTACAACTAACAACTACACATTGAATACTAACATATGCAATATATAAGTAAAGTTCCTAATTCAAAACGAACGATCAACAAAAAAGAGAAGAAAAAAAAATGTCATTCTCAAAAGGTCTACAGACAGTACAACTAACAAGTACACATTGAATACTAACATATGCAACATATAAGTAAACATATGCAACTCGTAATTCAAAACGAACGATCAGAAAAAAATAGAAGAAAAAAAAGACATTCACAGCAAAACTAACAAATACACGTTGGATAATAACAGATGCAACATATAAATAAACTAACGCACCTCGTAATTTCATTGCAAAATCAACAAACTAGCAAGATATTTCGCTCACAAAATTGCGCTAAACCAGCAACATAAACAATTCAAATCAGAAACGAGCAATCCTCAGATCCTTCTGCTATGCAATCAAAAGTATGGAAGCCAATAAGATGCCATTTCAAAAGGGCCCTCAGAATCTCCTCCCTAACATGCAAAGTCCTATAGATTTCAGACGAAGGGAAAAGGTTATGCAAGAAAAACCCAAGCTTTATCTTATGAAACCTTTTCCCAAGAAAAGTAGGCAAGATCATCGGATGGTAATCATGAATCCAAACATAATCATCGGCGAGGTTAATCACCTCCATAACCTTGTCCGCGAAAACCTTGTTGGCGGACACATACGCCTGCCACGCTAATTTATCGAACGTGACTTCGTTACTCGGCGTCACCGGCAACATGTAATAAAATAGATAGTGCTTACAGAAGCTATGGTAAAACTTGTTGATCAAATCCAGCGGTAAAAAAGTGGGAACACACCTAAAGTTATCGAGCAGCTCCATTGATCAATCACCATTGCTCTGGAGACCCAAAACCCCGACGACGTTGGATGAGAAAATCGAGCGCTGCCTCGACGACTTTAGCCGGAAACAGTTCACCATCTGCACCTTGGAATTCAATCCATACACAGAGCTTGAAGACGTGGGCGGGCTTGAAGCTGCTCATCCGCTAGATCCATTGCTTTGCCGCCGCGGGTACCGGAACCAGAGTTGGGCGGTGCAGATGGGTTTTGTGCCTTGCACTGATTCAGCTCTTTCAATAGGAAGAATGAATTGCAGATACCCACGCTTTAAATTACAATTAAAAAGTTTTTTTTATTAATTACAAAAAAATCCCACTTTGCAAAATAGTCTCTGGCCTGTCCATAAGGTTATGGACATGCCGCATTTCCTGAGACTTTCTCATGATTAATTTGAAAATATTTTTGCATCTAACGAGAAGTATGTTATAGATAAATTATTATAGTGGATCGTCAACTTTTTGGAGACTAAATCAAATTAAGAAAAACACAATAAAAAGAGTGTATTTTGAAAGACGATATTTACATAAGTCATGGAAACACCAATGTTTAAAATGCAAACTGGAAGAAAGATAAAATTTTCAGCTTGTATGCATCGGGTTCAAAATTTTATAACTACTACATGTTGCATAATAAATTTTTAATATTACAACTAAGATCTTTTGCCTTTTATTATTCAAATTAAACCTCACCTTTTTATAAGAAAATGAAAAGACAATTTTTCTCAATAATTTTCCTAATAAAAAAGGATAGTAGTAAAAAAAAATCATATAGAGTTCAATTTAAATGATGTAAAAAAATTGACACTATAATCAAGCCCCCCTAAAATTTGGTCCTGCCTCGGCCACTAGCTAGTACTACCAACAAATTCGGAAGAGAGCCAAATTTTGGGTCCTTTTACATATTTTTTTCTGTAGTACTCGTGTCCAAGAGATATACTCCCTCCGTCCTAGGGGAATTTGCACAGAATCTTTTTCACGGTCTCCAAAAAAACATGTTTGACTATAAATATATGTAACTACGGACAATAATGACACATATAAAATTGATATTTAGAAACTACATGTTATGACGAATCTAACAATATATCATACGATAATATTATTTTTTATATATCTACTCAAATATGTGGTCAAATTTTAACAACTTTAACCTCCAAATAGTAAGTGTGCAGATTTGGCTGGGACAGAGGGAGTAACAAATTACTTTAACAATCAGAAGTGCGCATAGAAAGGAAAAAAAACATGGCCTCAAAAGAAAAGAAATCCCGACCAAATTATCTCGCTCCCGGAGACTTCTGAGAATGGCATCATCATGAATTATGATCGACTACAAACTACGATCTCCGTATAAATTATCGGCGTAGTAGGAAATGAATAATGATACATATTAAATTATCCTTTTTCTTCTCGTTTTAAAAGTTTTTCCGGCTTCAAAGTTTAACTATCTTAGCCGCTTTGACCACCGGATTCTCCCTAGCGATCGCCTCCCGTCCGGCGGCTTTGTAGTCGTAGCTGCACACGTGGCGATCGGAGTACCGATGGTCGGTGCAGAACAAGTCGCCGCACCCGCACCGGCACCGGAATCCGGTCAAGCCTACCTTCCTCCGACAACCGGAGCATCGATTCACCTCTCGCCTGACCACCGGAATCCGGTCAAACTGCACCTTTGCGTCATCATTAAGATCTCGCCTCGCTTCCGCACGATCCGCTGTCCTCTCCTGCGGTGGCCTCTTGCCGGAGTTCGATCTGGGAGATTTCTCGCCAAATTTCACGACGCCGGAGGATGTGGAGGGGCCGCAGCTACTGACGCACGGCGTGATAGTCTCCGACGCGACTTTGAATTCTATCTCTTCTTTCTCCGTCTTCGGAGCCATTCTCCGGCGACCGGAAAGGTAATTTATAAGGAGGGGGATGGGTAGGTGTTTGATGAAAATGGGTACAGACGTTGGAATGAGTGCACACTAGGAGGGTTGAGTTTTAAGGACAGGAGGTCGGTAATGACGATGAAATTATGGCCTCATGGAGACGCGTAATGGCCAATCTGGGGGGCGCGTTTTGGACGGTAATGCCCTTGTTAATTTCGTGCAATTACGTGTAATCGCATTTATGTGCGTGTTTTTTAATTTTTAATTTAGTTTTTGTTTTCTTCCTTATCTGGTTGGCTGGGTATGAGGTGGCTAGCTGACCGTTCTAGACTATATCCTGACGTGTATTCTACGTATCTTGTCCTATATGTGGATTTGTTTTTAATCAATTATTGCTTTTTCCGTACTCTAACTACAATAAACTACGGGTATTGCTATATCACGCCCTGTATTTTACTAGTTTACGCCCTAATACGTATATACACGTATAATATTAATATTAAAATTTCAAAATAAAATAAAAATCAAAAACAAAAAAAAATTAACCACCGTTGACGCAGCGCGCCTTCGCGGCCGCCGGTCTCCGCGGCCGCCGCCGCCGTGCGCCAGCGTCGCCGCCGTGCGCCAGCGTCGCCGCCGTGCGCCAGCGTCGCCGCCGCCGTGCACCACCACCTTCTTCTTCGCCACTACCGTGCCTCCTCCGCCGTCCCTCGTCCGCAGCAAAACCCTAGCCCCGCCGCCGTCCCTCCTTCTCCTTCGCCCCGTCGAGCAAAACCCTAGCCCCGCCGTCCCTCCTCCTTCGTTCCCGTCGAGCGAAACCCTAGCCCCGCCGAGCTCCTTCTCCTTCTTCCCCGTCGAGCGAAACCCTAGCCCCGCCGAGCTCCTTCTACTTTGTCCCCGTCGAGCGAAACCCTAGCCCGAGAGGAGAACGATGGAGAAGCGGCGGCAGAGAAGCGGGAAGTGGCGGGGCGCAGAGGAGAACTGGGCGGAGGAGAGTAGAACGGGAGAAGGAGAACGGGAGAAGGGGAAAAAGAGGAGAACGGGAGGAGAAGGAGAAGGATAAGGAGGAGGAGAGCGGGAGGAGAAGGAGAAGGAGAGCGGGAGAGGAGAACGGGAGGAGAAGGAGAGCAGGAGAGAAGAACGGGAGGAGAAGGAGAAGAAGAAGGAGAAGGAGAGCGGGAGGGGAGAAGGAGACACCGGAGAAAAAGAAGAAGAAGAAGAGAAGGGGAGGAGGTGGTGGCACACGGCCAGAGAAGACGAAAAAGAAGGTGGCGCACGGAGAAGGCGGCGGAGCAGCGGTGCACGGAGGCGGCGGCGCGCGGCCGCGGCGGAGGAGCAGCAGCGGCGGAGTATTAATTAAATAAATAAATAATTTTATTTAATATTAATTAATTTAAATTAAATTAAAAATACATATTGTATATTAAATAGTATAAAAACAGGGCATAATCAAGTAAAATACAGGGCGTGATATAGCAATTCACTAAACTACTGCACACCATCACTTTAAATCTTCTGCGTCGTTGTTTGTACGTCACTCGTACGTTGCAAATAAGGCAAAGTCTTGGGAAAGACCATCTTTCCATAAGCTTATGGAAAGACGGGGTTTAATTAGAATTATAAAAGGTAAAAGGTATTAGTTGCAATATTAAAAATTTATTATGTAACATTTAGTAGTTATAAAGTTTGTAACCCGATTCATGCAACCAAAAAATTTTATCTTAATTTCATCTAGTTTGCACTTTAAACCTTGGTCTTTCCATAACTTATGGAAATACCGTCTTTTAAGAGACAGACTCTACAAATAAACGATGTTATTTTATTATCTTGAATTTTTTTTACTATAATCTTTTACATCTTTCATGTTTTGTTGTCGTTGAGCCGAGCCATTTATCATTTTCTTTTAATTTACATTTTAACATTGTCAAAATCTTGTGAAAGATCGTCTTTCCACAAACTTATGAAAAAAATGAGGTTTAATTAAAATAATAAAAGATAAAAGGTTTTAGTTTCAATATTAAAATTTTATTTTATAACGTGTAGTAGTTATAAAGTTTATAATCCGATTCATGCAACCCAAAAAATTTATCTTTATCTAATTTACACTTTAAACTTTTGTCTTTCCATAGGTTATGGAAAAGCCATCTTTTAAGAGACGGATTCTTTAACATTTATCTAACATTTTGGCTTCTTATTCTATCCTACTTATTTCTAGTTTCTTTTCACCTTTATTTTTACTTTTTACATTTTTCATGTGATCTTGGATGTTAATTTTTATTTTCATCTTATTCAATGCATTTATATCCAGCTGAATTTAATTATTTTTTACCGTTATCATTACCGCTCGTGACTCAACTATTTTTTATTTAACTTTTTTACATGATAAGGTTACTATTTCAATAGGCAAAGTCTAGGAAAAGATCCTCTTTCCATAGACTTACAGAAAGGCGGAGTTTTATTAGAATAATAAAAGGTAAAATGTCTTACTTGCAATATTAAAATTTTATCATGCAACGTGTTGTAGTTATAAAGTTTTTAACCCAATTCATACAATCCAAAAATTTGATCTTCATTTCTTCTAATTTACAGTTTAAACCTGGTCTTTCCATGGTTTATGGATCCGTCTTTCAAGAGACGGACTCATTTCAATATAAAATATATTTAAAAACTAATTTATTCAAATTTAATAGGTAATATTGATTTAGTTTTGAGAGTTTTTACGGAAAGTTATACGCATTGATATTTTGTTTTTATCTTTTATTATTTTATATACACATAAAAAAAGGAAATATTTTTGGGAAATGACTGTGTGGCGATTTACACTCAATGATAGTGTAATCTCAAACCATGAAACAAGGGCGAGGTAGGCCGCAGAAGAAGGTGACTTTGCCAGCATAGAAATGGGATAGAACAGGAGGAGAGTATTAGTTGTATCAGTCAAGAGGAGAACGATATGGAGGAGATATTGGAGAAAGAGGATGAACAGGCAACTAAACAGGACGCGATCCAAAATGAGGTAAAACCTAACCTGACTTTGTCTGAGGGTATAGGGGTGAAAGCAGGATCTGATAAACTATGGGTAGACATAACCAGTGGTAATAGGATGAAATCGAATGGGATGGAAATTGAATACCTAGCTCCAACTATAGTTAATACTTTGAAGTTGCATTGATTATGTATGTGATTGGGGGTGAATTAACAATGACAGCAGTTAAGAAGTATATATAATGCATTACTGGTCGTTTGTAGTGGGAGATCGTTGTCATACCTCTCAAAGTTAATACTTTTAAGCCCTAATGCTTCTTATCTACAATTAAGTAGATAATGGCAAGTCGGAGTCGTCCACGAGAAGAGGGGATCTTTTCAAGTGTTTAAACATATAGGAGAAAACATACTAGGCATATACATACATAGATACATATAAAAGCATGTAAACAAGGGGGGGGGTTGGTTTGTTTTTTATCCTAAGTTATCAAATTGAAAGATAACAATTAGCAAAGCAAGAGAACTATGCTAATCATGAAAGACAACTAAAGATAAGATTAAAACAACAATTGACGGAACCTTGGGCGCAATTGACTTCCACTTCCAAGCCTCTTATCCATCATTGAACATGCAACCGATTTACTACTTTCACTACTTGTTGTGAAGACTAAACTTCTATTCTTCTTAGATAGTAGTTTGCAAGAGTGAATTCGACATCGCTTGTCAAACCTCACCAATGACTCCCGTAGTTGAAACAGGACTAAAAGTATCCCATTGATGGCATTTAGCACGAAGAATCAACAAGCTTGACAATACTTATAAACACTACACCGTGTCTAAGCATTAACCAATTCATGCATTTACACGAGATTAGTCAAGAACAATCGAAATTCATAGACTTCTCTCATTTGCTACAAGCAATAAACATGACAAAGAGTTCAACATTATCATATTCATCTAGCAATTATCAATCCATCAACACAATCAAAAGCTCTAAATCATACTCTTGGATTCCTATCAAGAAAAGGGGAAATCAACCCATTTCCCCAAGCCCTAACAAGCATATCATACAAGTATGTCATATACTCAAGCTTTCAATAACATTAATGACATTAAAAAACACATTCAATGCTCCATAAATGCATAATAGTAAGAGTATCAAATAGGCTACAAATTGTTCTTAAGACATGGGCTTGGAAGCCTTAGTCAATTGCTCCCAAGAACTACATTTAGCTAATACAAATCATACTAACATCTATAAACAAATGCATAGAGAAATAAAGAGAGAAAAGATGGAAAATATGAAGAACCTAGGGTTGGGAGAAGAGGAATTTCAGCCAAGAAGGATAAGGTATGAAGTGGGTGGCCAAAAATTCATTTTATAGTACAAGAGGGAGGAAAATTAATTTTATAGTACAAGAGGGAGGAAAATAAAAGCAAAAGGCAAAAGTGAAGTAGGCTCCCGCCCGGGCGGGATTGGGCTCGCCCGGGCGGGAATGACCATTTTCACCATTGTGTCGCCTTGCCTTCAAATCCTTGATTCTTTTTTGTCTTCAATCTTCAAAGCTAGTCTTCAAATCTTCAAAGTCTTCAAAAGGCAATCTTCAATGGTCTCCGATCTTCAAGTCTCGATGTTCTTCCTTTGTCATACAAAATACACTTAAAAAAAGGTAAAATAGTGTATAGTCGCTCTTACCTCTCCTATGAGAATTTCAAGGTAAAACACAAGCTCTTGATAACAAAAGAGCACAAAAGTGATCCCAAAAAGTACTAAAATATGCACATAAAATGGAAGATAATTTGGTTAAGGCCTTACCTATTTGGGTGAAATTCCCTAAGTTACCACTGCATTTTTGGGGCCTCAGGAGTTTGGGGAAAATAGCTAGTGCTTTTGGGAAACCTCTATTTACTGATGAGTGCACAACTGGAAAACTTAGGGTGTCATTTGCAAGGTTGTTGATAGAGATAGACATAAACATTACCCAAAAATAGCCTGGGAGTATTAACATAAAGGATTTAGATGGAAAGGTGATCAAATAGGTGGTGGAACTGGAGTGGAAACCTACATTCTGTAATGTTTATCAGGTTGGAAGGCATCAATGCACTGAGAATACAAGGCCAAAACTGACTCAAAAGTGGCAGATTAAACAACCAGAGAAAGCTGAGGAATGGGAGCAGAAGATTGATAAAGTGGATCAGGAGATAAAAGAGAGGCAGACTGGGAAAGACTGAAGGATTGTGGAGCCTAGGAATAAGGGGAAACACTTAGTACATAAGGAGAATGAAATGACAGTACTAGTGGGAAACAGCTTAGGTGAAAGGATAACCAAAGAGGATCTCAGGATCTTAAAGGATCCTGGAGATCTTTTTGGGTATGTCCCATGATAATCTCATGATGGCCATCCTAATGGCAGATTGTGGGTATTGTGGGATGACATTATAGTGGATTTAAAAGTTAGTAAGATTATAGATCAAATGATTCATGTAGGAGTGTATGAGAAGGATGGTTTGTTAATGTTCTGGTTGATAGTGATTTATGCATCAAACCAGCTGAAATGAAAGAAGAAGCTATGGAAAGATGTAGAAGAATTACAAACACAAACACAGGATGAGGCTTGGATTACAATGGGAGATTTTAATAATGTGTTGACAAAGAATGACAGGATAGGGGGCAATGAAGTGCAGGTTAATGAGTACAGGGAATTGGAGAAAATGATGACCAGAACAGGATTGTTTGAATGTGGTACCACAGGAGAACATTTCACCTGGTCAAACAAACATGCTGATGGGGTCATCTACTCAAGGATTGATAGAGTGATTGGGAATTTGCAGTGGTTTCAAAAATTCCCAGATGTGAAGGTAGAGGTACTAGAACCTGGAGTTTCTGACCATGCAATGCTCAGAATTAAAATGCAGGAAGAGGAAAAGAAGACAAGGAAACAGTTCAGGTTCCTGAACTGTATATTGGAGAGATAGGATGTTCTTGAGGTGATTAAAAGGAGTTGGGGAAAGCAGGTAGAAGGAAAGGCGATGTATGTTGCCTGGAAAAAACTGATGAGAATGCTGGTGGATATCAGAGATTATACAAAATAGTATACAGGGGTAAGAAAGAAACTTGAGCCAGTAAAGGCAGAACTGACTAAAGCACAGAGGGAGCTGGGAATACAGAAAATGGATAAACCGAACATTTTGAAGGTGATTTAGTGCACATAGGAAGTATTAAAGTGCAGTGATATTGATGAGAAGATAGCTATGAAAAAGAAAAAATTAATTGGAGATTAGGAGATGGAAACAACACTTATTTACATGCTTCTCTTAAGGCTAAAAACATAATGGCATGGATACAAAAATTGGAGAAAGAGGCCGGTACAATGGTATATAAGCAGAAGGAGATGGAAGAAGAAGTATGCAGTTTTTATAAGAAACTGATTGGTCAGTCTGCTGAGAGATTATAATATAAACAAAGAGGTGATGAGAAGGGGAAAAACACTTAATGCACAAGACAGGAGAAGTCTGATAGTAGCAGTTACTGAAAAGAAGGAGAGGCAAGCTCTGACAGATATAGGAGATCAGAAGGCACCTTGCATGGATGGTTTAAGCTCCAAATTTTTTAAAGTTAACTGGAATGCGGTAGGCGAGGATATACAGAAAGCTATGCTGGAATTCTTTGAACATGGGAGATTATATAGGGCAGCCAATGGTACCATGGTGACTTTGATCCCAAAACACCAGAATGCAAAAACTTTGAAGGAATTAAGACTTATCTTTTGCGGTACTACCTTGTATAAGATAATTTCAAAAATTTGAACTACAAGGTTGAGTAGGGTAATTGCAGGTATTGTCCATGAAAGCCAGGGAGCATTTGTTCTGGACAGAATTATTCATAACCATATCAGGTTGCCCTATGAATTGGTGAGAGGATATTGCAGGAAAATTAGTGCTCCAAGATGTCTCATCCTGATGGACCTTAAGAAAGCGTATGACTTTGTAGAATGAGGAGCTTTGGAAAGAATACTGCAGGAGCTTGGAATACCAGATAAGTTCATATAGTGGATAATGATATGTGATAAAATAGTGTCATATTAATATTTGGTGAATGGAAAACCAACTGAGTTTGTGATAGCACATATAGGGCTTAGGCAGGGTGATCCTCTGCCACCCTTTATCTTTGTCCTGGTAGTGGAGTACTATTATAGATGTATGAAGGGTCTGGAGGATAATCCCGAGTTCAAGTACCATGAGAAATGTGGCAGAATAAAGTTGATTAATCTAAGTTTTACAGATTATCTGCTGTTATTGTCAGAGGGTAATAGTATATCAGTAAAGGTGTTGATGGAATCATTTTAGAAATTCTTGAAGTCTGCTGGATTATGTGTGAATTAGTCAAAGTGTAAGGTGTACTTTGTGAGTGTTGCAAAGGAGGAAAAGGCTGAGATATTGAACACCACATGGTTTGAAATGAGAGAATTACCATTCAGATACCTTGGAGTACCATCAACAAGCAGAAAACTCACAATCCAAGCATGTCAGCCACTAATTGAAAAGATGACTGATAAGATCATGCACTGGAGTTCAATGATTTTGAGTTATGCATAGAGACTATAGTTGACCAAGAGTGTGCTCTTTGTATTGGCCAACTATTGGATGGAAGCCTTTCCTTTGCCTAAAATGGTGTTGAAATATATTGAAGCTATTTGTAGGTCATACTTATGGAGGGGGAGAAATAGTGACCATGAAATATCTTATTGCCTCGGAGAGAATTTGCTCACCAAAAAAGGATGGGGGGGGGGGGACAAAATGTGATTGCATTGCTGAGGCTAGCATGATGAAGACGTTGTGGAACTTATGCAGAAAAAATGGACATAATGTGGATAAAGTGGATACATGCCTACTACATAAAAGGAGGGGAGCCCATGATTGTAAAGTTTCCTAGCTCAAGTTCATGGATGATAAAAAACTTGATGACATTTAGAACTAAAGCTCAGGGAATGGAGGAATGGTGGAGACAGGATGGTAAGAAGAAGTTCAGTATCAGGAATATGTACCAGGCATTGAGAATGCAACATGAGACAATTGAATGGGGGAAACTCTTATATGAGAATTAGGCCAGGCCAAGATCCAAGTTTACTTTGTGGATGAGCTGTCACAACAGACTCCCAACAAAAGATAGAATGCGAAAATTTGGAATTGATGTGGGAAATAAGTGTGGTTATTGTACTTGTAATGAAACCATTGAGCACTTGTTCTTTGCATACTGTAGAACTAAAGAAGTATGGGGTCTGAAATTTGGTTTTACATAATTAATTCAATTATCACTACTGTGTTCCAATATAACCTATCTAACCAAGTATGCAATAAAGTAAAGCATAAAAACACAAGTCTTGGTTACGCAGTTCAGTGAAATTCACCTACATCTGCGGGGCCTGGCCCAGTTCAGAATGAATCCACTAATCAGAAAGATACAGTACAAACTACACCATACAATTATACTTATATTATCTAACTATAACGTGAATCATGCAAGCTCCCATTGCTACCGATCCACCTTGATCAGACTCCCTTTGACCTCGAAACTTGTCGACGTTGGATCTCCTCCTCCCGAGGAATTAAGGTATACGCTTCTGAACTTTGAACAACAAGTTATGTATGTTGGAACATAGAATTCTGGCTCTCGTAATACTCTCGAAAGATATCAAATATGTATGCACATTTTTTCGATTAGGTCTGTGATATTAATGCATCCGTGATGTCCTCTATATATAGTCCATGAGCAGATTGGAACTCTCCATAATTATCTCCATAATATTCCTATTCCTTATCTTCTTTTGAAGCATATCTAAATCCTATAAATAAAGGGATTTTCCGTATCACAATATCTCTTATATATTCGATAATATCAATACCATATTTGTAGGGATTTTCCATAAACCTATTATGCTTCTACCACACGCCAAAAATACCATATTGCGAAATCTCCTTTCTTCCATAAATAAATATCAACGCAATAAGTAGTCTTCAGCTTTCCATATATTTCAACATAGAAATTATTCTTACGCATACAGTTTTGTGCAAATGTAATTCCTTCTCCACATAATATTCTGATTACAATCAAATCTCTTGAAGATAAGAATTACCAAATCTAATCCCTTTAAGTAAGGAATTAGAATATCTCATCCATATCCTAACCATAACTAAATATTTCAATTCCATAACATTAATCTAATCCCACATATATAGGAACTGATATATTCTCCAACTCAAATACAACTTGGATGAGATGTATCCTTCTCGGATTCAGTCTTCAACATTTCCTTATTTCACCAAAATTCCTTCTTTGATGTTGCAACTCAATAATACCATATTTGCATAATTACCGCAAATTGCCAATTAGCCAAATCTGGACTTTACAATCTCCTCCTTTGGCATTTTGTGGACCCACCAATCTTTTGGACTTTCAAAGCAACAACTATGCAAATATATAGAGATCAACCTTGAAAACCACTTTGGATGTTGAAACATAGAAACATAACGTCTCCCTCTGAATTTCGGATTCCTTCAACATCCAAGAATAATAAACATGTTGGAACATCAACCCAACGGAGCCAATAAAGTCATCCAAGAAATCCAAAACATCTCCCCATTGGGACCATAAACATGCTAAATGCAATAGACACAGAAAATCAAATCTCTATTAAATGCAGCTCCCCCTGAAGCAAATATCTGGCCTATATTGGAACATAGCCATAACAGAACCTTTAAACCTCTTTAGGAGCAGCTATCCATTCCTCATCTAATCTGGCATTTTCTACCTCCAAAGCCACCATCTAAATGGCTAGAGCTCTCAACTTCACATTAATGGCCACAAACTTGACCTTCTTCTCATCAACATCAGAAGTTGTAGCCTCAGAATTCCAGGGCAGATCATGCACATGTCTTAGATTAAATGTACTCTTGTCTGGCTATTTCTCGACTAAGAGTTGTAGTACTTCAAGAGAAAATCCAATATTTTACAACAACCTGGAATAGACAGAAATACCTGGTAGTCAAGCTAGATGCAGTAGCATTCCCTTGAGTGGCCACTGAAATCTTCCAATAATTTCTTGCTTCTCATGTAAATTATGTTGTACCACTCAAAATTTGGATCAATGTTGCCTCCCATAGAATTCTTCTACAATCTCTCGGTTGTTCTCCTTGTAGATTGAGGCAGCAGTTTTGAGACCCAAATAGTCCAGGTAGGCTGTAAATCCACACTCCTCATATACACCCATATCAGTGCTAAAATTATATCTCTCATGTCAGTTTGATCAGAAGTGCTTTCAAGAATCTGCTCAACTTGTGTTAGAACATCAGTCACTGGTGTTGGAACATAGCAGCTCTCAGCTTCACCTATTTTCTCTATGTTGGAACATAAGATCCTTTCATTGCTTAAGAATCAACACCTGTTCAGCTTCCTTCACTTCATCAGTACTTTCTCCCCCTATCTTCATGTCTGGTGTTGGAACACAGACGTGTTCACCATCCAGATCATAATCTTCTCCAGCCACGTTTACTGATGTTTGAACATCTGAATCTCTAATCACACCAGGATAATTTATGTCCATGTCTACATCTTGTCAACCTGTCTTCATACTCTGTGTTGGAACATGACCAGCATCACTGCCTTCCAAACTTCTCATCATCCTAAACGAGAATACTGGAAAGAGCCATCTCTCTGATCTATGCATCTCATCAATCACCATAATATCTTCAACACCAACTTCCAACATGTCCAACTACGCCTCCATTTTTTTCTCCTTTTCAATTTTTTTATTTTTTGAATTTTCTGAAATAAATAAAAACCTACAGCTAAATAAAAGCTTTAAAGAAATACCTCAAATCTGACAAACACCTAAGTGTTGTCTGAGGAGCTCAACTGTAGCAGTGTCCAATGGCTTTGTGAAAATATCCGCAAATGGTCCCAATGTTGGAACATAGACTACCACAACTTTCCTCTCAACCCAAATTATCCTTTTGACTTCATTCAAGTGAGATTCCTTAAGATCATCCTGAAATCTTACAAATACTCCCACCATACTCATTTTCAATTCAGCTTGCATCAAAATCACAAAATCTTGTACCAAGGATAGTGAAGTAGACCCAAAGATCATATCATCAATATAGATTTGAGCAATCTGTGTATTTGATGATTCTCGAAAAACAAGAAAGGTGCGATATTCTCCCCCTCGACGAGAACCTTTCTGAATAGGAAAGATAGTGAGTCGCTTATACCACGCAAGTTGTGCTCGTTTTGATCCATACAAAGCCTTCTTGAGTCGATGATATACCTCCTCATTAACCGCACCATATAGGGGAGCACTCTTGACAGCTTTTTGGTACATCATAAAATTCATAGTGCAAGCTATAACAAGGAGAATGCGAATAGATTCTAACCTGACAACTGATGCGAATGTCTCATCAAAATTAACTCCTTCATCCTGAGTGTAGTCCTGAGCAACTAACCTTGCTTTATTATCATTGAGATCAAATTGCTCAAGTTCTTCTTGAATTTTCGCAATCCAATACTCATCAAGCAGATCCTCTTTGTAATTTTTGGGTTCAATGAGGGAGAGAAAATATTGTAGACCAGCAAGTTCCCTATAATTAATCCAAGGGACTGATCGAGTCCTTCTTCTGCTTGATTCAGCTTGCACTGATGTTGGAACATGGGAGAGTTCTGGAGAGGACGATGTTCCAACATTGTTGAAGATATAAGAGTCACCAGCTTCATCTTTAAGATTTGTCTCATCTGATGTTCCAACGTCATTATACCCTGATATGAGAAGTCAACCGATGTTGAAACATGGTCAACCATATGATCTACTTCATCATATTTGACACTCAAGCAGTCCATCTCTTGTTCCAACAAGTAACATTTATCTGATGACCGAATACCAGCAAGCACTTTGTTGTTGCCATGTTTCACTATGCACTTCTCCTTATGGTATTCCACGACCATATTATCATCACATAGCTGGCTGATACTTAGAAGATTAGCCTTTAAATCTTTCACCAACAAAACACTAGTGAATACGGGGAATCCTTCAACATGCAGTTCACCTTTTCCAACCACTTGACTCTTCTTTCGATCGCCAAATGTAACAAAACCACCATCATATGGTTGGATGTTTGTCAGTAATTCTTGATTTCCAGTCATGTGGCAAGAGCAACCACTATAAAAGTACCACGAATCCCTAGGATGTGTAATAAAGGAAGTGTGAGCAACAAAACACAATTTAGGGATCCATACCTTTCTAACCATCCTTGGTTGTTGCACTTGATCCATGTTGGAACATGCTGCGGGCTGACGTCCATTCATAATATCTCTGAGAAGCTTAAAGCAACGATCCTCTGTATGACCTTGATAGGTACAGTAACCACACATTAA
Source organism: Rubia yunnanensis (assembly GCA_037428765.1). Classification (NCBI taxonomy): domain Eukaryota; kingdom Viridiplantae; phylum Streptophyta; class Magnoliopsida; order Gentianales; family Rubiaceae; genus Rubia; species Rubia yunnanensis. Next base: position 77,089,790 of record CM075063.1, on the reverse strand, counting down.
GGTTTTTTGTAGGCGTGTTTTGACAACTTTTCTCTTCATAACTTGAACCCCTGGTTTGAATACTTCAGTGCTGGTAGATGATTTTTTATAGCCTATCCCTTGTCGATTTCCATAACTCTGACCCATGGTGAGAACTTCATCCAATTTTACTTTTCCAGAATTCAATCTTTTAATAGCTGTCTTAGTAACTTCAGCCCTTTTTGTCATCGAACTTAGATTTAATTCCAACACCTTAATTTCCTTTCGGAGTCCTTCCACTAGGGATGTCATCTCTCTTCGTTCTTGAGCTAAAAGGTTTTTCTCCATTTTCAACACTTTATTTGTATCAACAACTTGAAGCCACACGGCATACATCTTCTCATATGTACTGTAGATCTCTTCATCACTCATAGCTAGTCCACCATCATCACTGGACATGTCATCAGAACCTGTGTTGGAACATACAGCTTCGTCTTTCTCTGACATGTTGGAGCATACCTCATCTGATCCACCGTGAAGTTTTGCTCCTAATGCCACATAATTTATTATAAGTTTCTCTTCTTCTTCTTCATCATCTTCACTTCATGAGGTGATGTAAGATTATCCTTGCTTTTTTAGGGTATTAGCACATTCAGCCCGGATGTGGCCGTATCCTTCACATTCTCAACATTGAATTCTTTCAGACTGTCTTTCTTCACCACTTTGGTTTCTAGAGAATTGTTGACTTCCTTGTTCCATCCAAGTTCCACGACTACCAAAATCTTGAGGATGAGGTTTATTTCCACCATATCTTTCCTATGAATTCTTGTTTACCACCTTCTTTAGCATTTTTGAGAAATTCTTTGTGATAGGATCAAGTTTTTCAATTCCATCATCACTATCAGATTCATGGATGACCCTTGACAAAGAGGATTTGAAGGCCAACTCCTTTCGGACTTTCGTTGCAGGTTGTTGCATTGTCATCTCATAGGTCTGTAGTGATCCCATTAGTTCATCTAAGGTCAGGGTGGCTACATCTCTTGCTTCTTCTATTGCTGCTACTTTCATAGCAAATCTTTTAGGAAGAGATCTCAAAGTATTTTTCATCAATTTTGCTTCCTTGTAAACTTTCCCAAGTTGATCAGCCATATTGGAGATGTCTTTAAGTTTCCCATTGAATATAGAAATAGTATCCTCCTCCTTCATCTTCAGTTCCTTGAACTTTGTAGCTAACATCTGTAGTTTGGATTCATGTACACGACTTGTTCCTTCATGAACGGTCTGCAAGATATCCCAAGATTTCTTTTCCTGGTGGCATGTTGAGATGAGTTTAAACTGATTTTCATCTACCGCTGTGAAGATAGCATTCAACACCTTTGAATTTTCCAATGACACCTTCAGTTCATCTGGAGACCAAGTAGAATTGTCCTTGAGTTTCTGTTTCTTTGAACTCGATTCTCCTTCTTTCTCCTTTGAGCTAGTTTCAGCATCTTAAATCAGAGGATTCCATTCAGTTTCAATAAATCGCCAAGCCAGTTCATCCAGTGAATTTATGAACACTCACATGTGAGCCTTCCAATAGTTATAATTTGATCCTTCCAGCAGTGGTGGCCAAGACACAGAAGCTCCTTCTCTGGTCGCCATTGGTAAAACCGGATCACACTTTCCTTGTCAAAACCAAGGTAAAACAAGTGACTTAGCTCTGATACCAATTGAAATTTGGTTTTACCTAATTAATTCAACTATCACTACTGTGTTCCAACATAACCTATCTAACCAAGTATGCAATAAAGTAAAGCATAAAGACACAAGACTTGGTTACGCAGTTTGGTGAAATCCACCTACATCTACGGGGCCTGGCCCAGTTCAGAATGAATCGACTAACCAGAAAGATACAGTACAAACTACACCATATAATTATACTTATCTTATCTAACTATAACGTGAATCCTGCAAGCTCCCATTGCTACCAATCCGCCTTGATCAGACTCCCTCTAACCTCGAAACTTGTCGACGCTGGATCTCCCCCTCCCGAGGAATTAAGGTATACGATTATGAACTTTGAACAACAGGTTATGTATGTTGGAACATAGAATTCTGGCTCTCGCAATACTCTCAAAAGATATCAAATATGTATGCAGATTTTTTCTATTAAGTCTGTGAGATTAATGCAGCCGTGATTTCCTCTATATATAGTCCATGAGCATATCAGAACTCTCCATAATTATCTCCATAATATTCCTATTCCTTATCTTCTTTTGAAGCATATCCAAATCCCATAAATAAATGGATTTTCCTTATCATAATATCTCTCATATATTCGATAATATCAATACCATATTTGTAGGGATTTTCCATAAACCTATTATGCTTCTACCACATGCCTAAAATACCATATTTCAAAATCTCCTTTCTTCCATAAATAAATATCCATGCAATAAGCTGTCTTCAGCTTTCTATATGTTTCAACATGGAAAGTCTTCTTACGCATGCAGTCTTGTGCAAATGTAATTCCTTCTCCACATAATATTCTGATTACAATCGAATCTCTTGAAGATAAGAATTACCAAATCTAATCCCTTTAAGTAAGGAATTAGAATATCTCATCCATATCCTAACCAAAACTGAATATTCCAATTCCATAACATTAATCTAATCTCACATATATAGGAACTGATATATTCTCCAACTCAAATACAAATTGGACGAGATGTATCCTTCTCAGATTCAGTCTTCAACCTTTCCTTATTTCACCAAAATTCCTTCTTTGATGTTGCAACTCAATAATACCATATTTGCATAATTACCACAAATTTTCAATTAGCCAAATTTTCACTTTATAGGGTCAAGTTTTGGATTGGCTACAGATTGACAGAGAACCAAAAGCTTGGGAGGAGGAGAGTAGGTGGTTAGTTTAAGAAATTAGAAAAAAAGGGTGGTAGAGCACAACTGTTGAAGCTTGCTATTGCTGAGATAGTATATACTTTATGGGCCGAAAGAAATGAGATTTGCTTTGGAGGAAAACAAAAAGGAGATTGTGTAAAAGTTGTTATTGAATGTATAGTTTATAGAGCATGGATGAATCTAAAACTTAGAAGTAAATGTGCAAACCTAATGATAGGAGAGTTAGGCAACATGAAGGGTAGAGTGTAAAGAGACATATCCATTTTTGGCAATGAAAGTTATTTCTTACCAATTTTTTATAAATAATTATAAATAAAATATTATATTTATAAATATTTTAATTGTATGTAAATAATATTAATTTTAGAATCTAAAAAGAAAATTTCGCTCGACAAAAAAATTGATCGAAATTTGAATATTATAAAATCTTATACGACGAACATCCATTTCCATCTCAAAACATAAACATAGATAATAATTAATGTTATGCAATAATAATTATAAATGTAAAATGTCAGTATTAATTTAAAAATTATGCTACATCACAACCATCCTGTACTATTGATTTACAAAGCATTGTATCATCACATGTAATTAAATTAAGCACCTGCAGGTTGCATATCGATTTTCACACATAAGAATTGTCGTAATATTTTCCCACATATAGCTGTAGTAAATGTATCAAACAATCACTCAAATGTTAGAGCATCATACAAAAAAATGTAATAATATATATTACACTAGTTTTATTTTCTTGTAACATATAATGTATCAAAAAACTACTAAATGTTAGAGCATCATACAGAAAATGCAATAACATATACTCCCTCCGTTTCTTTTATATTGGCACACTTTCCTTTTTTGGTTGTTTCTTTTATATTGGCACACTTTCCATTTTTGGCAAGATTCCTTCAATTTCATCCACCCATTCTACTTTTTACTTTCTACATTCAATTTCATCCACTCATTTTTTTCTCCTAAATCCAAGCACCTAACATATGGTGCCAATATAAAAGAAACAGAGGGAGTACACTAGTGTGATGATTAATAACTACAAACAAAAGCATTTTAAAAAATATATATATATTTCAACTTTTCTCGCTTGATCACACGTTTTTCTCGTTTTGGATGCTATGACTAGTCGAGGATATTCATATTCTAACAAGATATATTAACTCAGGAAGGATATTAATATTTTAATAAGATATATTAACTAAGTAAGTTTGAAAAAAAAACATCCCAACCACTCCATGATTTTCTACTATTTTAAAAACTATAGATGAATATAGTCAAAACTATTAAGAAAATATTAAATCTATCAACAAAAATTACCATTTGGAAATCACTTACATCTGAATTGATGGTTGAATTATATTCCAAAATGGTAGATTCTGAGAAAAAATATTCAGCTAAGGGCTGGGTGATGAGAAATAAAAAGGTAGGTCAAACATGGGATAAATTGAGAAAGAAAATAGAAAGCCAACTGTGGATAAAGTTTAAAGACATAATTTTTTTAAATGATAACAAACAAGTCGGTTTGTACGAGCCACAAGAGCTAAAAAGTAACAGTAAAATTTTTAATTCCAATATCATAAAACGATGTCGTTACAGTTGTGGCGTACAAGTGGCTCACAAACTGTGGTGTAGAAGATCCGAACCGACCAACTATAGTTATCATTTGTATCACCGGTATTTAGGTGGTGGATCTACAAATTTTAATTTGGTGGGTCACAATTTAATTTTATGTCTCTATTTTTGAAGGTATAGTGTTGAAATTTTGAGAAATTTTAAAATCTGAGAGAATATAATAGGTTCAAAATTAAAAGTAAACTAGGATAGTAATTAAAATTATGTGTTGACCAGTAAAAAAATATTATTTTTGGAAAAAGGTAGGGCAATTTCCCTAGGTTGCATAACTACATATCCGCCTATGACGGGTATATTCATACTTCTTCTAGTTTTTAAATATTGGCACCATATAACAATGCACACAATTTTTATAAAAGTAAAATGAGTGATGGATGTTGAATCTGGAGGATAAAAATAAATTGAGTTGATGAAAACAATTTATAATTTACCACACGTGGAAGATGCAAGGAAAAAAAAAATCCTAAACAGAAAAAATGTCAATATTAAAGGACTAAATTGAGTACTCCCCCAATCCAAGACTACATTGCCCATTTGTTTTTTTACACTATTTTCTATCAAATTTTAACCATATATTTGAATAGATATGTGAGCAACAATATTGTGGTATGTGATATTGTTGAATTCGTCGTAATAAGTAGTTTTTAAATATCAACTTTTTATTTTCCGTTATAATAAGTAGGTAAGCATATTAACGGTCAAGCATGTTTCTTGAACAGTGTGATAATGATTGATGTGAAATATAGCAAGGTTAAGTAAATATACTAATCATCAAGCAAACCAAGAAAAAGGGGTAAAAACTACAAAAGACAAAGCCTTTGGGGCAATTAATATCCACTTACAAACCAAATGTAGATCATTGAACCATTCACTCATTCTATCACATTTGTTACTTATGGGGAATGTTATCACTTCCCATTTGAAGATCAACACTCATTCCTGATTAATAGTAATTTGCAAAGACAAACAACGACCATTTGTAAACCTTGTTGACAATCACTCTAAGAAAACCACACCATAGAGGTATTTCATCAACGACATTTCACACGAAGGACCATAGATTTGATAACAACAAGCCTTCTACCAAAGACAAAGCCATTTAACCAAACATAGCATTCATTAGGCTAAAACTAGAACAAACCACATTCAAGATTCAACCTTTCATTGCATCTATAGGATAAATATGAGAAAAATCCACATAAACATACTTATCTAGCAAGAATCACAACACATTATGCACGAGAAGTTCTAAGTTCATATTCTTGGATTTTCATGCCAAAGAGCTAAGGAATTCGTCACTTTCCTAACACCATAACACTTCAATCATACAAACACTCCATATTCTCAAACAACCAATCGCATAAATGAAGTAAAACATAGCATTAAGAGCACGTGAAAGCTAAATAACAAAAGATTCAAGAACGAGTGAAAGAATCTATTCACCAAGTTCACTACTTATTGTGAAGATAAATCTTGTATCATTCTTAGATAGTAGTTTGCAAGAGTGAATTCGACATTTCTTGTCAAACCTCACCAATGAATCCCTTCGTCGAAACACGACTAAAAGTATCCCATTGATGGCATTGAGCACGAAGAATCAGCAAGCTTGGCAACACTTATAAGCACTACACCGTGTCTAAGCATTTAACTAATACATGCATTTACATAAGATTAGTCAAGAACGTTCAACGCTCATAGACCTCTCCTATTTGCTACAATAAACAAACATGACAAAGAGTTCAACATTATCACATTCATCAAGCAATTATCTACTCATCAACATCATTAAGAAGCTCTTAACTCATGCTCTTGGATTCCATATTAAAAGAGGGAAGAATTAGCTACTTTCTGCCAACCCTAACACGTAATCATACAAGCAATTCATATACTCAAACTTCTAACAACATTAATGTCATCAACAATTCACATTCAAAACTCAATAAATGAACAATAGCAAAAACAATAAATATATAGATATGATTCTCAAGACATTAGCAAGGAAGTATCGATCAATTGCTCCCAAGATTAAACTAACCTAGATAATGAAAAGACATAATTAATCCTACAAAAACTAAGAAAAGAAAGAAAGGAAAAACAAGGGTTTTGAACCCAGAAAATTGCAGGAAAAAAAGAGTTTTTAGAGGAGAGGATAAGGTTTAGTATTTATAGTATAAAAAAGTATGAAAATTTCTGGCCATCCGCCCTTCGCGACTCGCAACCAATCCATCACGAGTTGTGACCGAGCCCGGTTTTAGCACCTTGATTTCTTTCTTCTTTTTGTTTCAAGTCCTCATCTTCACTTCACTTATCTTCAGTTCTTAAAGTGTTCAAAAGCTCAAATGCAAGTCATCAAATCTTAAAAGGTAATCTTCAGAGTCTTCAAACAATTTGCCTTGTCACACAAAATCCTCTAGAAAAGTAATAAAAGCGTAAAATTTGCTTTTAACTCTCCTTAGAGAATTTCAAAGAAAAATGCCACATCTAGAGCACAAAAGTGAACCCTAAAAGTCCTAATATAACCATATAAAATGTACACATCAGGGCCTTTGGCGCAGCTTACGAACTCGACTTCAGCTCAGTCTAGGGATTCAAACGAATCTCTAGAGACCTGCTTCTTGATACGATGAATTTAATAAAATCTACTCAAGGTAAGAGAGGAATATCTCAGTTTTCTTATTATCAAATCCGAATTACAAAGATAAAAAAGAGAACTATTTATAGAACTCTTAATCCTAATCACAATCGGAATAGAACGAGTAATTCTAACCTAACTAAAATAGACTTAACCAAAACCAACTAGAAAAAGGAAATTAAAATAAAGAACCTTAACCCTATCCCTAACCTTAAATTATAGGAACTCAATAATGTTGCTAAACCTAAGATGCCACTGCATCATGTGTGAAATTCTGAACATATATAGACTAATACGCGAAACATAACACTAATATGAATCATGTTATGTTAATTGAACCTCTTAATATCACTCTTACCTGAAAAAAAAAACAAACCAATTATATATTATCACATAACAAGTATAAATTATTTTAAATTAAAACAAATAAAATGATAATAATAAATAATTAAAATTAAAACCAAGAGCCAACAATTAAGTATGGGTAAATGTAATTATAACTTAGATCGAGTAACATCAATCACTATTGCTTAATAAAAAATTAAATATTTCAATGGTTATTAACGTATGAATAAGTATGGGTATTAATAGTAATAAATAAGTTATATTATTATAATTATATTAATCATCAGTTTTATGAAATCAGAGTTAATATTCATCAAAATTTTGATAAAGATAATGTTAAATTAATACTCCCTTTGTTTCACTATGTCTGACACCATAGGTTTATGTGTTGTTTTTTTGGTAAGTTGAAATGTGAGGAGAGTAAAAAATTTAATGAGTGGTTGAGAATGATGTAATTTTTTCCATAAAAGGAAATGTGACAAACTTAGGAAAATATACAAATATAGTAAGTGTGCTAAAGTTAAGAAAACATAAGGAGTAATAATGACGAGGAACAAAAACAGTTGAATATACAAATGGGATAATCATAAGAAGAAAAACATATATATATATATATATATATATATATATATATATATATATATATATATTTTATAAAAAATGTATTTAACAATTAAACTCTTAATATTTAAATCAATTTACACTTAAAGAGTAGGTTTCCTGACAGACGACCTGTCCATAAGCTAATGGACAGGCCAGTGCCCAATTTGCAAATTAGGGAAAGCAAAAAAAATTTACGGGTCGGGTTAAAGACCATTGCTTCTTCCCCAAAAATTTCCCCAAAACTCTGAACGTGTCTCCATACCTCAACCACCCTCCGCCGCCTCCGTTGTTGAACAACAGCCCACCGTCGAGATCATTCATGCTCCTCCGCCAAGATCCCGCCTAATGAGGTGGCAGAGGAGCGGTACCTCGTCAACGAAACACCCCGACAGAGACCTCTCCGTTGCCACCAACTCCTTCTCCTTAGAAAACAAGATCGGCGCCAGAAGCTTATAAGTCGGTGCAGATTCCATCGTACAAAGTGCTGACGGATTTTTTTTGCAAATTTGGAGTAATACTTGGTATCTAAACTGTTCCAATTTGCTTTGCATGATTTCAAGCTTCACTAGATCATGCATACGTATCTACTTTGAGAGATTTTATAAATCTTCTCTTTAGCAATCAGGCATAGGTTGAACTTTATTATCTGATGGTTGTGAAAATGTTGATACAATGAATATTATGGTCTTCAGGATCTACTAGGTATTGCCTCGTCAAATGATGATTTTGAGTGTGGAAAGTTTTTGCCTCGTGAAGTGATGATATTGGCTTCAATGGAATGTGCTTTACTGTACAGTTGATTAGGCTTTACTCTGTTGGATTTGGAGTCCCTCCCTCCTCCTCTAAAGAAACTGATTAGGTAGATGGGTTGTTCTCTGTTTGTTGATTGCTTATCTAGAATATGATTTTTCCATCAGAGTCTTATTGTTGTTTTTAGGCTGGTGGAACTGGTGGAAAGTTGGCATAGTAATATAGTAGTTTTCTAGTCAGACAAACATATTTTCCCTTGTGATCCTAGTTTTGTTGTTGCATACGTTGTAGTTTAGGTTAGTCTTTCTTGCTATATGTGAATGTTACGTATATGGAAGATTGCTGTTCTGTTCTGTAGTTGATTGCATTGGTAGTTGTTCTCTATTTAATGTGTTTTGATTTGTTTATGGTGTGCTTTTATTTCTTGTTTGATTTATGCAGTTCAAGCCTAAGAAAGCAGGGAGGAAAAATGAGATTGTATTCATTACCACTTCCGGGGAGGAAATCAGTACTCGTAGGCAGCTGGCACTATCACAAGAATCCCCCTTTAGCACCGGTTTTTTTATGTTCTAGCACCAGTTTTTTGCAAGAAAAAACCGGTGCCTAAGTAACCGATGAAACTGTTTCACCGGTTGGAAAATAACCGGTGCTAAATCCCAACTTTTAGCACCAATTTTTTAGTTAGCATCGGTTTTTAAACCGGTGCTAAAATGTACCACCATAGCACCGGTTTTTCTTGTTAGCACCGGTTATTTCGTTAGCACCGGTTAAAACCGGTGCTAACAAAATTTGAAAAAACCGGTGCTAAATTAGTCCCACTCATTGGTTCTCAGACTCGGTTATTTTGCAAACACAGTAACACTTAGTGGGCGTTTGTTCTTACAATAAGTCCTCCAGAAAAAGAAGTCCAACTTCCAATATAGTAACAAAATAAAATAGCCTAATTCATGATATGTCATGGGCCAACCAATACTCTCTTTTGAAATTTAAACCACCAAAGACACTCATCTTCAGAAACTACCATACAAATCAAAAAACCCTGAGGAATGTAAAAACACTGGGATTCTGGTGTAACCGAGTACAAGGTCACGCCGATGCTTCGGAAAAACTGAAGGAAACAATACCAGAACCAGAGATAGGAGCCATTTTAGTCTAGCATCCACAATTCACAAAAGGCAAGGTGAATATCAAACAGCCTAGTTCATCATATCATTTTCTACATACCTAATAGAAATGTAAACATGTCTAAGCAACACCAATACTCAAAACCCAGAACACATGTTATACATACTCTTTGCTTCACACGTTGCCATTCCAATTAAACAGAAGCACCAAAATGCTCTATACTTTTCACACATAATTAAGGAAAAACCCATGTTCATATATATCCAGAAATGATCAATCAAATGGCTTAAAAAACACAAAACCAATTCAAATAGTTGATTTAAGAAACATGACTCACCAATGGAAGTACTTAAGCCACCTATAAGCGAAAGGCCAAGAGAACCCAACACTTGAGAATCCATCCCAAGCCCTTTTCGGGGACGGCTCACGGTGAACGGTAGAGGAGGGATGAATGGAGAACGGTGAAGGAGCGACGAATGGTGGAAGGAGTATAGCGGCCTGGAGTTGGGGAAGCGGGGCTGTAAGATAACGGATCCGGTGCCGGACAGATCTGTAGAGGCGAAGGGCATTGGCTTCATCGAGACAGATTCGTAGAGGTGCAGAAAGGCTTCTCGGCGCAAGAAGCTTCTCGACGGATGGGGCACTTCGTGGTGGTGGAGGGGCTTCTCGACAGTGGGGGCTTCGTGGTGGTGTGGAGTGGAGGGAGTGAGCCATCAAGGAAGAAGGTGTAGTTGCCCCATCGAGGAAGGGAAGTGAGGAGGGTTCCGCAGTTTTTCCTTATATATGATGCAATTTTAAAGGCTGAGATTCAGTGTATCTAAGTATACTAACAGATTAGATTTATCAAAAATAAATTGATTTAAATTTTATTTTTTATTGCAGAATTTTCAATAATTATTACATGGGAAAGTCTCAGGAAATGCGGCATTTCCATAAGCTTATAGACAGTCCACATGGGCATTTAACTTAAATGTTGTAATTTTTTATAAAATTTAAATATTGCATTTTATAAGTTAAAACAAGTAATAAAATGTATTTGAAGGTGAAAATATAAAAATATATGATATAAAAAAATTTCAAAAATTTTAAATTTTGTATGTAATTTAACAAATGCAGTATATAAGGTAAGAAATAAGTGGCATGTCCATAAGCTTATGGACAGGCCGCCTGTCAGGAGACCTACTCTTATTATATTACTATAAAGGCAACTTAGTTATTAGTTAAAGTTAAATTACTTATTAGCATTTATATATCAAAAGTCAATTAAGGTTTGACCATTGATTAGTTAAAGTCAACATAGTATTTCCATATAGAGAGAGTCAAGTAAAGTTTGACTGTTGATTAGACAAAGTCAACCTAGTTATTAGTGTTTATATATTGAAAGTCCAGTAAAGTTTGACCGTTGATTAGTATTTATATATAGAAAGTGAACTAAGGTTTGACTGTTGATTAGACAAAGTCAAACATTTTTTATTAGTATTTATTATATACTAATTCAAATAAAGTTTGACCGTTGCTTAGTTAAAGTCAACTTTGTTATTAGTGTTTATATATTGAAAGTCAAGTAAAGTTTGACCGTTGATTAGACAAAGTCAACCTAGTTATTAGTGTTTATATATGGAAAGTCGATTAAAGTTTGACTGTTGATTAGTATTTATATATAGAAAGTGAACTAAGGTTTGACTGTTGATTAGACAAAGTCAAACATTCTTTATTAGTATTTATTATATACTAATTCAAATAAATTTTGACCGTTGATTAGTAAAAGTAAACTTCGTTATTAGTGTTTATATATTGAAGGTCAAGTAAAGTTTGACCGTTGATTAGAGAAAGTCAACCTAGTTATTAGTGTTTATATATGGAAAATCGAGTAAAGTTTGACTGTTGATTAGTATTTATATATAGAAAGTTAACTAAGGTTTGACTGTTGATTAGACAAAGTCAAACATTTTTTATTAGTATTTATCATTGATGTGTCCATTTTAGATGGTTATTTTAGGGTTTTTAGGATTAGGTTTTGTGCAATTTTGTGCTCTACATGTGGCATTTTGCCTTGAAATCATCTAAGGAGGGATAAAGGCGGCTTTGACGTTTTTATCACTTTTTAGATGATTTTGTGCGACAAGGTGATTTGTTTGAAGACTTTGAAGATTTGAAGACTTTGAAGATTTATCTTTGAAGATTTGAAGATTTGAAGACCTTTACATTTGAGCTTTGTGAAGATTTGAAGAAGTGAAGAGATGAAGAAAGGAGAGCAAAGCAACGGATGAATGATGATCCAGGGTTCTCAGAATTTTCCGAGAAGAATCAGCCTTCAAGAGTGGCACCATTGGATTCCTCTTCTCGAGCACTATAAAATCGACTACAAGAACTCCCGAAACGGATCAACGGTTCACCCGGAGGAAGCAAAACAAAACAGCAAGGCTGAGTTACTGATCTGGTCGCGAGCTCGTCGCGAGTCGCGACGGCAGCGTCCAGTCAGCTCTGTTTCAGCGTTTTTCTCCCCTTTTTCTTCCACTATAAATACCTCTTCCTCCCCTTCATTCCACAGTTTTTTCCCTTTTCTTCTTGCATTTTAGGGCTTGAAAACCCTTGGTTTTCTTCTCTTTCTTTTCTTAGTTTTTGTAGTTTAATTATGTCTCTTGTTATTCTAGAGTAGTTTTTGTTCTTGGGAGCAAGGATTGAAGCTTCCACTTCTATGTATTGAGAACCATTTCTATCTATCTATTTGGTGTTTTTGCTATTGTGCTCTTATTGTGCTTTGAATGTTAATTGTTGATTCCATTGATGTTGTTGGGAGCTTGAGGATATGAATGCTTGTATGAATTGCTAGCTAGGGTTTGGGGGATTTGGGTTAATTCCCCCCCTGTTCTTGTTAGGATTGTATGAGTGTGAATTAGAGTTTTTGATTGTGTTAGTGTGTTGACAATGTGCTAGACGAATGTGATTGATGTTGAACTCTTCGTCATATTTGTTTTGTGTAGCAAACGAGAGAGTCATATGCTCGTGGATGAATGTGCTTGCACGTTCATCCAATCTCGTGTAATTGCATGAATTGATTTAATGCTTAGTCACGGTGTAGTGGTCATAAGCATTGCCAAGCTTGTTGGTTCTTCGTGATTAAATGCCACCAATGATACCTTGAGTCGTGGTCACGACTCGGGAGTCATTGGTGAGGTTTGACGAGAGATGTGGAACTCACTCTTGCAAACTACGAACTAAGAAGGATAGGAGTTTAGTCTCCACGACAAGCAGTTGAAATATTGAATAGATGGCTTGTACTCATTCTTGAAGCATTTGTTATTTGGCGTTTATGTATTCTTGATGGTATGTTTCACTTCATGTGTGCCATGAGTTGTTTGAGCATAGGGAGTGTTTGTATGGTTGAATTGTTTTGGTGTTAGGAGCGTGACGAACTCCGGGACTCCTTTGCATGAAAATCTATGAGCATGAACTTAGAACTTCTTGTGATGTATGTGTTGTGATCCTTGCTAGATGGGTATGTGAATGTTGAGTCATGTATGCTATATGATGGAATGAGTGAATGATTCAATGACCTACGTATGATTTGGAAGTGGATATCCATTGCCCCCAAGGCTTTTTATCTTTGTAGTTTTAAAACCCCTTTTCTTTAGTTTCGTTTGATGATTAGCATAGTCACTTGACCTTGCTAGTTATCGTGTCTTTTTATCTTTGTTAATTTAGGAAACCAACCAACCAACCCCCCCCATTTACATGCTTTTATGTGTGTGTATATATAGTTACTCCTAGCCTAATATCAACCATTTGTGTGCTTAGACGCTTAGGAAGATCCCTCTTCTCCTTGGACGACCCCGATTTGCCACTATCTACCTAGTTGTAGAAAGTAAGCATTTAGGGCTTATAAATTATCTTTTGCACGGCGGGCGCGACGACCGCCCGCCTGTCAATCATATACTAATTCAAATAAAGTTTGACCGCTGATTAGTTAAATTCAACTTTGTTATTAGTGTTTATATATTGAAAGTTAAGTAAAGTTTGACCGTTGATTAGACAAAGTCAGCCTAGTTATTAGTGTTTATATATGGAAAGTCGAGTAAAGTTTGACCGTTGATTAGTATTTATATATAGAAAGTGAACTAAGGTTTGATTGTTGATTAGACAAAGTCAAACTTTTTTATTAGTATTTATTATATACTAATTCAAATAAAGTTTGACCGTTGATTAGTTAAAGTCAACTTTGTTGTTAGTGTTTATATATTGAATGTCAAGTAAAGTTTGACCGTTGATTAGTATTTATATATAGAAAGTTAACTAAGGTTTGACTGTTTATTAGACAAAGTCAAACATTTTTTATTAGTATTTGTCATATACTAATTCAAATAAAGTTTGACCATTGATTAGTTAAAGTCAACTTTGTTATTAGTGTTTATATATTGAAAGTCAAGTAAAGTTTGACCGTTGATCAGACAAAGTCAACCTAGTTATTAGTGTTTATATATGGAAAGTCGAGTAAAGTTTGACCGTTAATTAGTATATATATATAGAAAGTTAACTAAGGTTTGACTGTTGATTAGACAAAGCCAAACATTTTTTATTAGTATTTGTCATATACTACTTCAAATAAAGTTTGACCGTTGATTAGTTAAAGTTAACTTTGTTATTAGTGTTTATATATTGAAAGTCAAGTAATGTTTGACAGTTGATTAGACAAAGTCAACCTAGTTATTAGTGTTTATATATTGAAAGTAGAGTAAAGTTTGACCGTTGATTAGTATATATATATAGAAAGTCAACTAAGGTTTGACCGTTGATTAGACAAAGTCAAATATTTTTTATTAGTATTTATCATATACTAATTCAAATAAAGTTTAACCCTCTAATCTCGAACCCCTCCACCCCTCGAACCCATCGACCCCTCGAGCCCCTCAAGCTCTCGAACCCCTCGACCCCTCGAACCCCTCAAGCTCTCAAACCCCTCGACCCCTCGAACCCTTGAACCTCTCCATCTCTCGAGCCCCTCGAACCCCCTCAAACCCCTCGACCCCTCGAACATCATCCACCCCTTGAATCCCTCTAATCTCGAACCCCTCGACCCCTCGAATCTCATCCACCCCTCGAACCCCTCTAACCTCGAACCCACCCCTCCACCCCTCGAACCTCAAACCCCTCCACCTCTCCACCCTCCACCCCTCAAACCCCTCTAACCTCGAACCCCTCCACCTCTCGAGCCCCTCAAACCCCCTCAAAACCCCTCGAAACCCCTCAACCCCTCGAACCCCTCCACCCCTCGAACCCCTCCACCCCTCGAACCTCATCCACCCCTCAAACCCCTTGGTTTAAACCGGTGCTATTTTCTTCCAAAGTTGATGCTATTTTAAAAAAAATTGGCAATTTCTTTGGCGGGACATTTTTTGGCGATTTCTTTGGCGGGAAAGTTTTAAACCGGTGCTATTTTCTTCCAAAACTGGTGCTAATTTTTCCAAAACCGGCGCTATTTTAAAATTTTGGGCTATTTCTTTGGCTGGAAAATGAGTATAGAAACATTTTAGCACCGGTTTTTAAAAACCGGTGCTATTTTTGTAAATTTTAGCACCGGTTTCTTAAATTTACAAAAAACCGGTGCTAAGTTTTAATTTGTAGCACCGGTTTTTAAGCCGGTGCTATTTTTTTGCAAAAACCGGTGCTATTCCTTAATCTTTAGCACCGGTTTTTAAAACCGGTGCTATTTTTTACTAACACCGGTGCTATTTTGAATTTGTTGGTGGGAAGATAGAGTTTTACAAATATTTAGCACTGGTTTTTAAAAACCAGTGCTAATATTTTCAAAACTGGTGCTATTTTAAATTTTTTTGCTATATCTTTGGCGGGAGAATCAGTCTCGAAAATTTTTAGCACCGGTTTATAAAAATTGGTGCTATTTTTTAAACAAAACCGGTGCTAAGTTTCAATTTTTAATCGGTTTTTAAAACCGGTGCTATATTGTACTAAAACCGGTGCTATTTTGAATTTTTTGGCGGGAAGATAGAATTTTACAAATATTTAGCACCGGTTTTTTAAAACCGGTGCTAATATTTAAAAAACCGGTGCTATTTAAAAAATTTTGGCTATTTCTTTGGCGGGAAAAATAAAACCGGTGCTAATTGTTTCCAAAACCGGTGCTATTGTAAAATTTAGCACCGGTTTTAAAAAAACCGGTGTTAAAATTAAAAAGCCGGTGTTAATTTAACACCGGTTTTAAAAATTAAAAAACTGGTGCTATTAGACTTTTAGCCCCGGTTTTAAAAACCGGTGCTAAAAAACCGGTGCTAGAGGGGGGTTTCTGTGGTAGTGTAGATTAGTACTTGAAGTCCCATCCTGGAGGTCCATCAATCGCTGAATTTGACTGGACTACAGAAGAGATTCCTCGGAGATCATCAAGGATCGAGGAGAAGGCCAAGGATGTTACCCATCCAGCTATTGATAAGGAGAGGCCGAAGAAAGTGCTCGGAAGTCAACTGAAGGTAAAGGTAAAAAGGAGATGGAGTCTGATGAGAAGATGAAAAATACTGTAGCAGATGAGAATGATAATGGAGGAGGCATTTTGGGTGAACACAATGAAGATGACAATAAGCCTCCCGTTCCAGATGTGATAGATCCTGAGGAGTATGAGGCGGTGGGTGCTAGGAGCTCGGAAATAGAATCAATGCTGGATGATGATGCACCTGAGAAATCTGACATCGTTAAAGAAAAATCACAGAGGAGAAAGTTGAACCTGAAATGGGATACAGCGAGGCTAAGAAACCAGAATCTGCACGTGGCAAAGATGAAGAAGTTCCAACTTCAGTAGAAGATAAGCTAGGATTCAACGAGGTTGGGAAATCTGATTCTGGAGCGGGAAATGATGTTGCAGATAAGGCTGATGTTATAGCTCCTTCTGATGGAGGGGTCCTGGGAAATGACAAGAAGGTTGGAGTAATGGAAAATAGCAAGGTTGAGCAACTCACAGGACTTCGGGATCTGCCACGAGGCCCATCTCCATCATCAGCTCCATCCCCTTCTCCTTCTCGCGCTCCCATTGCCTGCTGAACATGATGATACCTTTTATCAATCTGAACATGATGATGCCCTTTATCTTCTTTAGCTAGGCACAATAATGTTATCTTTTGCTGCTAACATTTCTGAAGTGCAGTATGTTAACTATGTCTATTAGTGCCGGGCTTTCTTTTGCTCTTTAGTCAGGAAACCTCTCTTTTGTGCTGTGGTGTACTGATAAACTTATTTACGCAATATCAGTGTTCTCTTAACTCTAATGTCTAGTTGAAAGGTTCGTTTCGAAATCCAGAAGAATGTCTTGTTAGGTGACTTGTTGATTGGAGAATGAACATACGTTCTGATTGTAGCAATGTGACATTCGGTCCACTAGGGAAAGGTGATATGTACATGAAGCCTGTGTGATGGGTGCACGAAGGCAAACACACTAACGTTCTCTTTTCCTAAAAGGTGATGTGTGCACGAAGCTTGTATGACGGGTGCCGAAGGAAAACAACACAAGTTTCGTCCTGGTGAGTCCATGTCTGATATTTACACTGATAACTTCCTAGACTTGTGATATGTATTTGCAAGCTATTTCTTTGGTGTTTTCTACACAGTAGGATTCTAAACCTAGACTTGTGATCTGGTTTCTTGACCTCCACTGCATTTCTTTGGTGTTTTCTACACTGTAGGATTCTAAACTTATTATTGAGAGGATCACATGATAAAGATCCCATAAAAGTATATCTTTGCAATGGAGAAAAAGGTTTGGAATCTATTCCAATCCCACACAACCAATCATTTCCATTCCCTCACGATGGCATATAACTCAATGTCTTAGGTACTATAGCGAAAATGGGCCCCCAAAATCTTTTCACTTAAGAACGCAATAGGACGATTGTGTTGGCTCAGCACAACACCAATACTAGTCTTGGAGGTGTCACAATGCAGCTCAAAGACCAAATTTAAATTTGGAAGAGCTAAGATCGGAGTGGAGCTAAGCTTCTCTTTAATGACATTGAATGCGTTCGTTCCTTCTAGTGTCCAAACAAACTTTCTATCGCGAATGCAGTCCGTGAAAGGGGACATAATAGCACTAAAATATAGAACAAAATGGCGGTAGAATGATGCCAAACTATGAAAACTGTGAGCTTCGGAAATATTCATTGGTTGTGGCCAAGTTTAGATCGCAGACACTTTGTCGGGGTCAACGGCGAGACCTGTAGCTAAGACAATATAACCCAAGAAGTGGACCTGAGAGGAACTAAAAGAGCACTTCTTCACTATTGAAAATAGCTTCTCACACAAATGTCGCAATTGTTCTTTGAGCAACAAACTGAAGATTAAGATGTTATCGAAGTACACGTTTATGAACTTTCCAACAAAAGGTTGCCAAGCTTGATTCATAACGCACACGACAAGCCAAACTGCATGACACACCATTCAAAAAGTTTTAAAAGGCATTTCCACTCACCACATTGATGGATTCGGATCTGATAATACCCACTTTGTAGATCAATCTTGGAGAAAATACAAGCCGAACCAATATGATCGAGCGTGTCGTCCAAACGAGGAATGGGAAAGCGATAACGGATAGTGATTTTGTTAATAGCTTGAATATCAATGCACATTCCCTAAGAACCATCCTTCTTTGGTATGAGCAACGCCAGGACCGTGAACGGGCTTATACTTTAGCGCAAAAATTCTTTAGACAAAAATTCTTTAGACACTAATTCTTTGACTTATTTACGTAGTTCTTCATGTTCACTAGGGCTCATGCGATAGTGTGGTCGATGTGGAAGAGCAGCGTCTGGAACAAAGTCAGTGTGATGTTGAATGTCGCGCAAAGGTGGTAATCCGAGTGGAAGATCTTCAGAAAAAATGTCAGAAAATTCTTCAAATAAGGAAACAAATGCAGAAGTTAATTTATTGTTGATCGGTGGAGTGTTAGAAGTTGTGACCAATATAAACACCATGCCTTCTTCACGTATTGCTACTTCACATGGCGTCTTTTGCATTAGTAAAAGTGGGTTTGGTGTTGTGGATGACGGCAGCGGTGCAGAAGGCTTTAACACAAAGCTATGATTGTTGAACTTGAAGTCGTACGTGGTGAAACCCATCATACTCTACCTTGCGATTAAATTCCCACGACAACCAAGAAGAAGGTGACAAGCATCCATAGGCATTGTCACAATATATCTAATCTTGATATGAATCCCCAATGGAAAATGTAACCAAAGCGCGACGCGTGACACACACCTCACTATTTTGCTGCAACCATGCTAGTTTGTACGGGTTGGGATGTTCTTCATCCTTGATTGATAATTTTCAAACCGCGTCTGCTGTAATAACATTTTCGCAACTACCTAGGTCGATGATAAATGTGCAAACTATGCCTCCAATCATGGAACGAGATTGGAACAACGCATTGCATTGGGAAAATCATTGGGGGGCTGGAGGAGCAAGGCAAGATCTTTGCAACATCAATGTGAGATAATCTAGTCATTTGTTTTTTTTTTCCTTACTTAGTTTAAACTATTTTTAGCTAAATAAAGATGCAAGTCTCGCATCCGTAGGAAGTTAGTTGTTTTCTCTGACTTTGTTTTGTGAACGTGAGAATGTGCACGTTAGGTAGTTAGATTTTTCAGGAATAACATTGCAAAGTTTGTGTATATAAGGAAGGCATGAATGAGAAAAGCAGTAAGACAGTTTTCTGCACCAAAATCCTCTCGGCCTTTGCCTCTGTTTTTCTGCTTTCGAATTTTTTGAAACTAACATCTGGTATCAGAGCCATATAACAATCTTGGCAACCATGTCCGACGGCAACAGCGACACCAGCAACTCTCCAACAAGGCAGGCAGGGGCACGAAGCAGGGGACGAAGTGTCAATCGGAGGAACGGCAACGAGATCGTCATTTGCGAATGCATTATGCAGGAGCGCCTCGGCAGCAACATCGTCTACCCCACTCTGACGGCGACGAACTACATCGAGTGGGCTCTTGTGATGAAAATCAATCTGCGGGCGCAAGGCCTCTGGGAGGCGGTTTCCGGCGCTGATGAGCCGGGCGAGCGAAAGGAAATGGCTGCACTGTCAGCTTTGATCCGAGCCGTGCTGCCAGAGATGGTGCCGGCTCTCGCTGTCAAGAACACAGCCCACGAAGCTTGGGAAGCTATTCGGCTCATGCGCGTTGGAGTTGATCAAGTCAGGGAGGCAACGGCGCAACGGCTGTGCAAGGAGTTCGAGCAAATCTCTTTCAAGTACGGAGAAACCCTCGATGCGTTCGGGCTGCGCATCACAGGGATCGTCAACAACCTCCGGTCCTTGGGTGACGGTGTCGAGGAGATCAAGGTCGTGCAGAAATTCCTCCGAGAGGTCCCGAGCCAGTATGCGCAGATCGCTTGCTCGATCGAGATGCTGCTCGATCTGAATGGGATGTCCGTCGAAGAGCTGATCGGATGCCTTCGGTCAGCCTCCGAGCGCTGCGGCAATAACGTCACGAGTGGCGCGAGCGGGCAGATCCTACTCACGGAACAGGAGTGGATTGCTTGAGGAAAGCAGTGCGACCAAGGGTCTGGATCTGGCCCCGGGAACGGAACAAAGGGCAAGTATCTCCGAAAGGGGAAGAAACCGAGCCCCGCACGGGAAGGCAGCCAGCACGCCTCTAACGGCGACCGCGACATGACGGGAATCAAGTGCTATAATTGCAACAAGTTCGCAGGGCATATCTCAAGGGATTGTCCCGAACCGCGGCGCGCACGCAAAGAATGGGCTAACCTTGTGAAGGATCAAGAGGAGGAGACGGCGCTACTGGTCGCGAGGCTTCACTCTCACGCTTGGAAGTGTGGCGGCTGAGACCGAGGAGCACGTACTGCTCAACGAGATGAACTCCCAGGCCAAGGCGACGAAACAGGCAGGCCAGTGCGACACAACCTGGTTCTTGGACTCGGGAGCCAGCGCGCATATGTGTGGGAGACGGGAGATCTTCTCCGAGCTAGACACCAACGTGCAGGGCTCAGTCAAACTCAGAGACGACACCTCTGTGGAGATTGAAGGGCTCGTGAAGATTCTGTTCTCGTTCCGAAACGGTGAGCATTTAACCGAGGTCTATTACATACCGCGACTTCATAGTAGCATCATCTCTCTCAGACAACTTGATGAGACCGGATACGACATTCATATCCGGGACGGTTGGCTCCAGCTTCGTGATCAAAACAGGCGACTGATCGCACGAGTGCCCAGGAGCCGCAAGCGCCTTTATCCGATACGCCTCAATCCAGCGCAGCCCGTTTGCCTAGCCATGCACGGGACCGAGAATGGCTGGCGCTGGCACGCTCCTTACGGGCACTTGCACTTCGAGGCCCTCCGCCGTCTCACACGAGAAGGAATGGTGCACGGTCTTCCAGAGATTGGGGACGCTGATCGGCTGTGCGACGCTTGGTTGGCCGGGAAGCAGAAACGCGCCTCATTTCTGCGCCAAGCCTGGAACCGCACGCAGGAGCGTCTCGATCTCGTCCATGCCGATTTGTGTGAACCGATTGATCCACCAACCCCTGGAGGTAAACGCTATTTTTTGCTTTTAGTGGATGATTTTAGTCGGTACATGTGGGTTTATTTGCTAGCCATGAAAGACCAAGCAGTCGAGGATATCAAGAAGTTTGTGCTAGCGGCCGAACTTCAAAGCGGCTACAAACTGAAGACGATGCGCACTGACAATGGCGGGGAGTTCACTTCTCAGCAGCTTGGTGAGTATTTTGCTGAACGAGGTGTGCAACGGCAGCTGATGGCGCCTTACACACCACAACAAAATGGAGTGGTTGAACGTCATAACCAAACCGTTGTTGGGACGGCGCAGTGTATGTTGAAGGCGAAGGGAATGCCAGTCAGGTTCTGGGGGGAAGCCGTGACAACTGCGGTTTACCTACTAAACCGTGGGACGACGAAGAGCGTGGTTGGGAAGACCCCATATGAAGCTTGGCACGGGAGTCGGCCGAGTGTGCAACATCTCAAAGTGTTCGGGTGCGTGGCGCATGTGAAGATGGTGCATCCAAGTTTGAAGAAGTTGGAGGACAGGTGCACGCCGATGGTGTTGTTCGGTTACGAGCCAGGCACTGCAGCATACTGGGTATATGATCCAGCCACGGAGCGAGTCAGAGTCTCTCGTGACGTCGTCTTCGACGAGGATGCAGCATGGGACTGGACTCTTCCAGGGAGTGAGCAAAGACGTGATCATTGTGGAGAAACTTTCTCCGTTGAGTGGTTCATTTCTCCCGTTGCAGGTACAGACTTGAACTGGAGCATGATGCACACAGAGAGAGCATCGTCTTCAAACGCCGGAATCTCCATCGGAAACGAAGCCGGAGACGTGCCCTCACCAGTCACTCCAACTTCTTCGGTTGCACCTCCACCGACGACGGTGGAGTTTGTGTCCCCACCGACCGGTGCGTCAGAACCATCTCCGGGCGAGGAGGTGCCTCGCCGATACCGCACGCTAGACAGTCTGTATGATGCAACTGTCCCTGTTGAAGCAAAAGACGACGAACAGTGTCTCCTCATCGCCGACGAACCGGCGTCCCTTGGTGAAGCCGAGAAGGATGAAGGGTGGAGAGCTGCGATGATGGAGGAACTTGCAAGCATCGAAGCAAACCAGACTTGGCACCTCACCTCTCTACCACAGGGACACCGCGCAATCGGACTCAAGTGGGTGTTCAAGCTCAAAAAGGACGCGAATGGGGAGATGGTGAAACGAAAGGAACGCTTGGTGGCAAAGGGATATGTGCAGCGGCAGGGGGTGGACTATGAAGAAGTGTGATAGGCGGGCGGTCGTCGCGCCCGCCGTGCAAAAGATAATTTATAAGCCCTAAATGCTTACTTTCTACAACTAGGTAGATAGTGGCAAATCGGGGTCGTCCAAGGAGAAGAGGGATCTTCCTAAGCGTCTAAGCACACAAATGGTTGATACTAGGCTAGGAGTAACTATATTTACACACACTTAAAAGCAAGTAAAGGGGGGGGGAGGGTTGGTTGGTTGGTTTCCTAAATTAACAAAGATAAAAAGACACGATAACTAGCAAGGTCAAGTGACTATGCTAATCATCAAACGAAACTAAAGAAAAGGGGTTTTAAAACTACAAAGATAAAAAGCCTTGGGGGCAATGGATATCCACTTCCAAATCATACGTAGGTCATTGAATCATTCACTCATTCCATCATATAGCATACATGACTCAACATTCACATACCCATCTAGCAAGGATCACAACACATACATCACAAGAAGTTCTAAGTTCATGCTCATAGATTTTCATGCAAAGGAGTCCCGGAGTTCGTCACGCTCCTAACACCAAAACAATTCAACCATACAAACACTCCCTATGCTCAAACAACTCATGGCACACATGAAGTGAAACATACCATCAAGAATACATAAACGCCAAATAACAAATGCTTCAAGAATGAGTACAAGCCATCTATTCAATATTTCAACTACTTGTCGTGGAGACTAAACTCCTATCCTTCTTAGTTCGTAGTTTGCAAGAGTGAGTTCCACATCTCTTGTCAAACCTCACCAATGACTCCCGAGTCGTGACCATGACTCAAGGTATCATTGGTGGCATTTAATCACGAAGAACCAACAAGCTTGGCAATGCTTATGACCACTACACCGTGACTAAGCATTAAACCAATTCATGCAATTACACGAGATTGGATGAACGTGCAAGCACATTCATCCACGAGCATATGACTCTCTCGTTTGCTACACAAAACAAATATGACGAAGAGTTCAACATCAATCACATTCGTCTAGCACATTGTCAACACACTAACACAATCAAAAACTCGAATTCACACTCATACAATCCTAACAAGAACAGAGGGGGAATTAACCCAAATCCCCCAAACCCTAGCTAGCAATTCATACAAGCATTCATATCCTCAAGCTCCCAACAACATCAATGGAATCAACAATTAACATTCAAAGCACAATAAGAGCACAATAGCAAAAACACCAAATAGATAGATAGAAATGGTTCTCAATACATAGAAGTGGAAGCTTCAATCCTTGCTCCCAAGAACAAAAACTACTCTAGAATAACAAGAGACATAATTAAACTACAAAAACTAAGAAAAGAAAGAGAAGAAAACCAAGGGTTTTCAAGCCCTAAAATGCAAGAAGAAAAGGGAAAAAAACTGTGGAGAAGAAGGAGTGAAGGGGTATTTATAGGGGGAAGAAAAAGGGGAGAAAACGCTGCTACAGGGCTGATTTTAAGCTGTCGTCGCGAGTCGCGACGAGCTTCGTCGCGAGTCGCGACCAAATCAGTAAACTGCAGCCCTGTTTTGTTTTGCTTCCTCCGGGTGAACCGTTGATCCGTTTCGGGAGTTCTTGTAGTCGATTTTATAGTGCTCGAGAAGAGGAATCCAATGGTGCCACTCTTGAAGGCTGATTCTTCTCGGAAAATTCTGAGAACCCCGGATCATCATTCATCCGTTGCTTTGCTCTCCTTTCTTCATCTCTTCACTTCTTCAAATCTTCACAAAGCTCAAATGTAAAGGTCTTCAAATCTTCAAATCTTCAAAGATAAATCTTCAAAGTCTTCAAATCTTCAAAGTCTTCAAACAAATCACCTTGTCACACAAAATCATCTAAAAAGTGATAAAAACGTCAAAGCCGCCTTTATCCCTCCTTAGATGATTTCAAGGCAAAATGCCACATGTAGAGCACAAAATTGCACAAAACCTAATCCTAAAAAGCCTAAAATAACCATCTAAAATGGACACATCAAAGTGTTTGCTCCGGTCGCAAGGATGGAAACCGTGCGAGTGCTGATCGCGCTCGCGGCTCACCATGGTTGGCCGGTCCACCACATGGACGTCAAGACCGCGTTCCTCAACGGTGATCTGATCGAGGAGGTCTACGTCAAGCAACCGCCGGGTTTCACAATTCAAGGCAACGAAGGCAAGGTTCTTCGGCTTCAGAAGGCTCTCTACGGACTACGCCAAGCTCCGACGGCTTGGAATGCCAAACTTGACAAAAGTCTCCGCGACTTGGAGTTTGTGCGATGTGAATCCGAGCACGCGGTTTATCGCCGGAGCAACGGGCAGGAGCAACTTCTAGTTGGGGTTTACGTCGATGACTTGATCATCACCGGAACTTCAATCGAAGAACTGATGAAGTTCAAGAAGGAGATGACCAATCTCTTTGAGATGAGCGATCTCGGCGAACTAAGTTACTACCTCGGCATCCAAGTACAACAACGGAAGGGTTTGGTCACTCTTTGCCAATCATCTTATGCGAGGAAGATTTTACAAAAGGCTGGACTGGAAGAGTGCAATCCATGCGCGGCACCAATGGAGGCACGACTCAAACTAAGCAAGACCGGAGACAGGAGACCGGTGGATGCCACGTATTACCGCAGCTTGGTGGGAAGCCTCAGGTACGTAGTTCACACTCGGCCGGACATTACTTTTGTAGTTGGCTATGTTAGCCGATTTATGGAGGAGCCAAAAGTTGAGCACTTGGCAGCGGTGAAACATATTCTACGCTATATGGCGGGAACTCTAGATTTTGGAGTTTCGTATGGAAAAGGTGTTGGACCTTTATTTTTGACAGGTTATAGTGATGCTGATTTGGCTGGAGACATCAACGACAGGAAGAGCACGACGGGATTGTTTTTCTTCCTCGGCCAATCTCCGGTGAGTTGGCAATCACAGAAACAACGGGTGGTGGCAATCTCTTCGTGCGAATCAGAGTATATTGCAGCTGCCACTGCCGCTTCCCAAGGTGTTTGGCTTAGTAGATTGCTTGGAGAAATGCAAGGTGAACAGCCACAAGCACCAACATTACTGGTGGACAACAAATCGGCAATCAATCTTATCCGAAATCCTGTGTTTCATGATCGAAGTAAACACATTGATACACGTTACCATTTTATTAGAAATTATGTGGAGCAGGGTGATCTTGAAATTGACTACATCAACACAGAAGCTCAGCTCGCCGATATTCTGACAAAGCCTCTCGGACGAGTTCGGTTTCAGGAACTTAGGGGCAGAATCGGAGTCGCATAAATAAAGTGATGACAAGATTAAGGGGGTGATTTGTGAGATAATCTAGTCATTTTTTTCCTTACTTAGTTTAAACTATTTTTAGCTAAATAAAGATGCAAGTCTCGCATCCGTAGGAAGTTAGTTGTTTTGTCTGACTTTGTTTTGTGAACGTGAGAATGTGCACGTTAGGTAGTTAGATTTTTCAGGAATAACGTTGCAAAGTTTGTGTATATAAGGAAGGCATGAATGAGAAAAGCAGTAAGACAGTTTTCTGCACCAAAATCCTCTCGGCCTTTGCCTCTGTTATTCTGCTTTCAAATTTTCTGAAACTAACAATCAATGATATGCCCATGTCAGCTTCTAATTCTTTTGATGACTCGTTGGGATCATCTCCATATTCAAGTTTGACATCACGGCCTGACGCATGAACTAACAAACCCCCACGGTTGCATGTTGGGCAAGCAGATTAACAATGGTCTGGTTCGCTGCAAGAAATACAATGCATAGTATCCGGTTGATTCAGACGAGGAGGTTCAACTAGGACAATGGATGTTTCGGGCATGGCGGGAATGTGTTCAGGTCCAACTGGAATGGCACTTGTTGTAGGAGGATTCTGCAATTGTTGTGACAAACTCCACGATGCAAAATTGACCTTAGTTTGCATTTTGACCGTCAATGCTTGCCGATGTGCTTCAGAAATTGTGAGAGGGTGGAAAAGATTCAGCATGGGCTAAATTTGTTGGCGTAAATTACTGATGAACCTAGCCATGACTTGACTTTTCAAATCCTGAAGATCAATATATGTGAGGAGCAAAAAAAATCAGTGGCATATTCTTCTACGTACCAATTTCCTTGTCACAAATTTTGCAAACATTGGAATATGATTTGGTCGTAGTTGAACGGTAGAAGGGTCTTGCGTAGATGCTTTTTCAATTTTTCCCGTGACATAGTTTTAGGTTTTTCCAAACAAACACGGAAGCCTTGGTTTGGTTGCACTAAGATGCAGCTTTATTGCAAAAAGCCATCGCAATAACGAGGACACAACACTCCAATAGAACGCGCTTGAAGTCCAGGGTCTCTTCAACTATAACTATCCAATCGAGCAGTTTCTCAGCAGTCGGAACACCATGGAATTCAGGGATTTCAAACCTGAAAACTTGCTCCCAATGCCAATCTTCTTCCTGTGGCACAATAGGTTTTGTGCCTCTTCCTTCAAAGGGATTATTGCCCTCATTCGAGTGATTGTGATGCTTATCCTGATGTTCCAGCGGTGGTGGTGGTGCTTGCAGCATTGTGAGCACTTGCATTGCTATGGTGAGTTGTTGAATTTGGTCTTGGATTCGAGCGAGGGTTTGTCACGTGATTTCTGCTTTGGATTGTGGTGGATCATGTTGAGGTCTTTCCATGGCAAAAGAGTTTTTCTCTGATACCAACCTTGCGCAGCTTATGAAATTGACTTCAACTCAATCTAGGGATTCAAACAAATCTTTAAAGACCTGCTTCTTGATACGATGAATTTAATCAAACTGACTCGGGGGAAGAGAAGAATATCTCGGTTTTCTTATTATCAAATATGAACTACAAAGCTAAAGAAGAGAACTATATATAGAACTCTTAATCCTAATCACAATTGGAATAAAAAGAGTATTCCTAACCTAACTAAAATAGACTTAACCAAAAGCAACTTGAAAAAGGAAATTAAAGTAAAGAACCCTAACCCTAACCCTAAATTATAGTAGCTCAATAATGTCACAAAACCTTAGATGCCGCTGCATCAGCTGGCCACAGAAGAAGATGGTCATGTCACCCGAGGAATGTAGGTGTACTAGGATGGAGAAGATTGAAACACATAGAGAAGGGGAGGCTGTCAGTGAAGAAATGGGAGAAGAAGAATATGGTCAAAAGGAGGTTGATCAGATCCAAACTGAGGTAATCCAAACTAATTCAGCTGAAATTAGGTCGGATAAACTGTGGGTTGATATTATTAGTGGGAATCGAGTCCAGAGGAATGGTTTACAAATGGAATTTGTTGCTCCTAAATTTTTTG
Organism: Rubia yunnanensis; assembly: GCA_037428765.1. NCBI lineage: Eukaryota > Viridiplantae > Streptophyta > Magnoliopsida > Gentianales > Rubiaceae > Rubia > Rubia yunnanensis. The sequence goes on along the minus strand of CM075063.1, from coordinate 77,061,743 downwards.
ATTATGATATAGAAGTTGAGATTGAATTGGAGGATGTTGAAGATGAAATTAAGTATTGGGATTCTGCTCTAATTATGTATGTTATAGGTGGTGATCTAATAATGAATGCTCTTAAAAGGTTTATGACTAGAGTGTGGTCGTTTGTGGCTTTATCAGAGATGTTGTATAATGATGAAGGATATTTTATCCTAAATTGGTCCAGGATAGGGATGAAGTCAAGAGGAAAGGCCAGCATACCATTTTAAATATGATTATGTTTCTCCATACATGGTTCATTGAAAAATGATATGGTGAGAACTTTGCCAATTTGGGTGAAATTGCCAAACCTACCGTTGCACTTATGGGGCGCTAAGAGCTTAGTAAATTGGAAGAGTTATTGTGAAACCTCTATTACTGATGAATGAATGGCTAATAATCCCAGGGTCTCCTATGTAAAATTTTTTGGTGGATGTTAATATTACTCAGAAAATACCATAATCTGTTACAATCAAATATGTGGAAGGAAAGAAGATAAAACTTAGTATGGAACAGGAATGGAAACCTCGATTTTGTGAAAAATGGTAGGTGGCTGGGCATATTTGTAGAAAAGAGGTAGAAAGGAGTAAAATAGTGAAACAATGGCAACCAAAAACCACTGAACTGGAAAAGAAAGAAGAAGTTCATCAAGAGAAAGTGGTTGAGATAAGGCAGGAAGAAGTATGGAGTGTGGTGAAGGCAAGAAGCAAAGGAAAAGAGAAAGGTATAGAGCAATAAGGTGAAATGAAAACCAGTTATAGCAGGAGTGATGTGGAAAATCTGAAGGCTTGGAATGACTAGTAGATGTCTTTGGGCATGTGCCATGATTGTTGCGTGGAATGTGAGTGGGATGAATAATGCAGCAAGACGTAAAGAGATTGTTATCCCGTCTCTATGATTCAAACTTGATGCTTGATAAGCTAGTTGAAACAAGGGTAAGAAAAGAGAAAAAAAAGAAGAAGTTAGGAAAAGATTTGGAGACAAATGGAGTTATGAGGATAATTATGATCAACATCCAAATAGAAGGATATGGGTTATGTGGGATCAAAGGAAACTGGATGTGAAAGTAAAACAAAGTACTGATCAGAAGATTGGGTGTGAAATCAGAGAGAAGAATTAGCAGATGTGGACCTAGTTTGGAGCTATTTATACTAGTAATCATCTGAAGCATATGAAGCCTTTATGGAATGATATTTAAAAGTTGGTGAACAAAGTTCAGGGACCATGGATATTAATGGGAGATTACAATAATGTACCGACCACCAGAGATAGAATTGGAGGTAATGAAATACAAGTTCATGAATTCTGGGACCTTGAGCAAATGTTGGAAATAGTAGAATTCATGAATGTGATAGTGTTGGAGAGTATTACACATGGTCTAATAGACATGTAAATGGAGTAATATATTCAAGATAGATCGAGCTATTACAAATGTTGATTGGTTTCAGAAATTTGCTTCAGCTCAGGTGGTTAATATGGAAGCTGGGACATCTGATCATTCAATGTTGAAGATTAGTATGCAGACTGAGCACAAAAGAGGAAGCAGACAATTTGAATTCCTAACTTGTCCATTGGAGGATTCAGATGTGATGAAAACAATTAGATATAGTTGGAGTAAAGAGTTGAAAGGTAGGTTGATGTTCAAAGTATGGAAAAATCTACTCAGACTGCAAGGGGATTTGAAAGGGCATATGTTGAAGTTGAATAGGATAAAACAAAAATTGGAGCAGTCTACAAGTGAACTAAGCAAAACACAAGATGGACTGGGAAAGAGCAGAATGGATAAGGTGCTGATTCAGAAGGTGATTAACTGTATAAGGGAAGTTAAGGAATGGAATGCGATAGATGAAAATGTGGCTATGCCGAAATAAAAAAAATTGACTGGATGAGGTTAGGTGATGTGAATAATGGGTATTTCCATGCATCGGTTAAAGCAAAAAATAATGCCCTGGGAATTCTGAAAATGGAGAAAAGAGATGGGAGTGAAACATGTAAACAAGATGAAATGGAGGAGGAAGTTGTATCTTTTATAAATAGTTGGTTGTCAGAACAGAGGAAAACATCAAGGGCATTGATATGAGGATAATGAGGAAAGGGAAAAACTATAAGTAATGAATAAAAAATGAGGCTGGTTGAAGACGTGATTAGAAAATGATGTCCTGAGAGATTTAAAGAGCATTGGAGACCTCAAAACACTAGGTGAGGATGGTTTTTATGCTAAGTTTTTTAAAAAGTTAATTGGAATTTGTTGAACACTGATGTGATGGATGATGTGAAAGATTTCTTTGAAAATGGTAGGATGTATAGAGCAGTGAACTGTACAGTTGTTACTCTAATTCCTAATCATCCTAGTGCTAAGCTATAAAAGATTTAAGGCTTATTTCATATTGTACTACACTTTATAAGATTATTTCCAAAGTGTTGACTGAAAGGCCGAGCAGAGAGATAAATGAGGTGATAGGGGAGGATCAACTGCATTTTGCCTAGGTAGGAATATCCATGATCATATACTGATAGCTTTTGAGCTGGTCAGAGGCTATAACAGGAAGAGTGGGGGTCCTAGATGCTTATTTCAGATGGATATTCAGATGACCTATGATACAGTTAATTGGTCAGCACTGGAACCTATAATGAAGGAGATAGGAATACCTGCAAGGTTTGTATTGGATAATGATTTGTGTGAAGACAATTTCTATCAAATATATGATTAATGGTTACACTAAAATGATCACTGCTAAGAGAGGGTTGAGACAAGGTGATCCTATATCTCCTTTACTTTTTGTGATAGTTATGGAGTATCCGAGTAGGTGTTTGCAGACTCCATGGAGTAATAGTGATTTTAAATATCTTGCTAAGTGTGAGAAGTTGACACTGATGAATTTGAGCTTCCTTCATATTGTTCTTGGTTACTTAAAAGCATTGCTAAAAACAGAAAGATGGTGAAGGATAATGCATAATGGGCTAGATAGTTGAGACTTTAGAAATTCAATATGAAAAAGATGTATAAAGCTCTCAGGGACAGATCTAAAATGGTGCAATGAAGGGGTATGATGTGTGGCAACATGACTAGACCTAGAACTGTTTTCAGTTTGTAGATGGCATTTCATAGAAGTTTTGCTACAAAGGACAGGCTGATACAGTTTGGGATCAAGGTAGAGGCTAAATGTGTCTTTTGTGAGAAAGACGAATCCATTAAACACCTTTTCTTTGAATATCAGAAAACAAGTAGAATTTGGGAAGATGTACTACAATGGATGCAGATTATAAAAAAGGCGGAAGTTTGGGATTCAGAATCTTTGTGGTTGTTGCAGAAGAATAAAGAGGCTGGAGAAGTGGTTTAATGAAGATGACTGCTGCCGAAAGCATTTACAAGATATGGAAATTGAGAAATGATGTTTGTTTTGGAAATTTTGGAAATGAAGAAATAATGGTTAGAGATATTATTGAATGTATAGTATCTAGAGCTTGATTGAAACCTAAGTTGAGAATGCAATGTGCTAAACTTATTGTTTTAGAAAGTTAGTAGCCGTAGTAAGGAGATGAGATGATGTATATGCTGAAAATTTTAATAGAAATGAAATTATACTATTTAAAAAAAATCTAGGACGTAAGAGTATGTTTTTTTATTAGAGGAGGTTTCCAGACAAGTGCCCTATCCGTAAGTTATGGATAGTCCACTATATTTCTTTTTCACTTATACACTATTTGTTAAATTACATACTAAATTTAATAAATTAAAAATATACTTTTTAGAGTAGGTCTACTGATAGGCGGTCGTCCATAAACTTATGGACATGCCACTTATGTTTACCTTATACACAACATTTGTTAAATTACATACTAAAATTTGAAAATATCTTTTTAAATCATATACTTTAATTATTTCACATTCAATTACATATTGTTACTTTTTTTTAAAAACTTTTAAAGTAAAATATTTAAATTTTATAAAAAATTATAACATTTAAGGTAAAAGCCTCTGTGGACTTTCTCTACTTTTGGAAAGACCGTATTTCCTGAGACTTTCTCTACTTTTTATATTATGTTTTTTATAGAGAAAATGGCTTCGTTGACCCCTTAACTATCATGACCGTCCCCCTTTGACCCTTAAATGTTTTCTCAAAATACTATTGGCCCCTCAACTTGCAGAATTGTTGAGTCATGGCCCCCCCTTTTAAACACTTTTGGTCCCTTAACTATCTAAAAAACCAGCTCATTTGGTCATTAGGGACCGAAAGTGTTCAGGAAAAAGAAGAGGATTGAAGGTGGACGATCGTGACAATTATGGGGCCACCAAAAATTGCACTACCAAAAGTTTCCAAACACATCCCCCAAAACAAACTAAGAGATAGTGAACTAAAGATCAAAACACAACCAAAATGCATCCAAAACAACCCTAAAACAAATCAACACCAAAAACACAAAGGAATCTTGAGATGAAAAACTCCTAAGTGTTTCACTACTCCCTCCCCTACAGTTGAACTTTGCATTGTCTCCAATGCAATTAATCAATATGAATCATAGGTGAGAAAGAGAGAAGTTATGGAACTCACTCATGTGACCCCGAAGGGTTCTTCCTCAAGCTCTTTGTCTCGCGTATCCTCCTCCTATCTTCATGTTTCATTTCTTGTCTCTCGATGGGAATAACATCCCAAAAAACATCAATCCTTGATATGTGGGATCTCTCGATCAATTTCTCGATAGCCTCCTCTTCGACATCCACCATCGCATCCACAATAGCCAACTCTTCCTTCACTTCCCGCTCTACGGAGTCCAATCTAGACCCCCAAACTCGCATAGTGCCCTCCATAGAGTCCAACCTAGTTCTGAACCCCTCCAATTGTAAACTAAGCCCTCCTACTGTGAGATCGACCTCTTGCACAATTTGGGTAGAACTTGCAAATTGTTCCCCAAAAATGTGCAATTGGTTAAGAAGACCACGCGTAGGTGAGTGTGACTAGGTAGTGCTCTAGATGGAGTCTCACCATCCTCCTCGTTAATGTCTATCTCTAAGATCGATAGTACCCTGTAGAAGTCTTTCTCAAACCGCATCTTGAGTGCTAGAAACAAGTCCTCCAATAGAGTGTCATGGTTGATAGCGGTGCGCTCTAGTTGTTGATGATTCATAAAGTTGCAAATTGTAGCGCCTCTGTATAACCATATGAATTGATCGTCTGAGGTGGTGGTAGTAATCATTGAAGCACATGCTAACTTCTCTACGGTGTATCGCATCCTCGAATGACTAAAGTTTTCCAATACAAATGGAGTAGGAACTGGATAACCTAAGTGCTATATTAAGAGTCATACCATGTTTCCCATTGACATTTTCCACCTTTCTTGTCTCCCATGGCTAAAAATTCTTGCACAAAAGTGCCCACCGTGTTGGGGTAGAAGTTTCCCTCTGGAATAATTTCCCAAAGGACATGAACATCGGAACCGAGGCATTGAGAAAACTCTCCATGGCAGAAAACCCCCATGGACAAAAGTTGCTGAATATATCTCAATGCCGAGTGAACGATGGCGGTGCTTTTTCATATATGCTTCCTCTTCGTGCCTGATAGAATTCTCCAAAAGTTGGTCAGTGAGAATGGAAGCCCTTGGCGGTGCGTCCTCAGAACACCTTTCCCATACTTCCACCCGAATGCTTGGGTAATATCTCGATGCGACATAGTGTACCCCTTATCATCCAAATGGAAGAGGATGACTCTCCTTCCCCCCTATCCGTTGTCTTCTCCAATATTGCCAAGAATTCCAAAGTCCACCTATTGTAAGTCTTGGAATGCTTGTCCAAGAAACCCTCTAGGCCTATTCAGCTGAGTAGATATGTAACAGATTCGAGTAGGCCTAGAGCTCCCAATGTTTCTTTGTAAACAAACTTCGTCTCAAGAATGTTCCTTTTTGGCCTATTGAGGTACCTCCACCTATGGGACAAACTCCAGGATATTTTGGTTAACCATGCATTCTACAATAACGAAGGCGGGATTAGGACGGGTGGTAGTCATCAACTCCCTTCTCCCAACCTTGGCCGACTTCCCCCTTTTGTCACCTTGGGAAGTTGTTCCTTTCTCCGACCTATTCCTTTTTTGAGGCATCCTATCACAACAAGGAGAAGGTGGTAATGCAATGATACACAAATGCATACATCAAATATCATTAAAAAAGAACACTCTTCCTGAATAGCCTATACATTCCAAATCATGCTTTCTCAATATAAAGACCATTCAATCAAAAATCATTCTCTCTAAACAACAAACTCATGGAAAAGTATAGCAACACATAAAAAAGATCATGCAATCAAGAATCATTCCTCTTAAACCACCACAACCAATGAAGATCATATCATCAAAGAACAAGATCACATACTTCCCCCCACACTTAGTTCAATACAAGATCACTCACATAACCCAAATAATTCCTCAAAAACATATCCACTTTCAAGATTCAAGCTTTATATCACTTCAACATATTGCAAAATAAAGAAAGTTGACCTGAAGTTCAAAGGATTGTTTAGAATTTGAAGCTAAGAGTTGCAAGATTCACACAAGAAGAAGCAAAAATGCTAATTTTTGAGAGAAAAAGCTCCAATTTTTCGAGTTGCACCAAGAAGGAGTGAGAGTGAGTGTTTTTGAAGAACTTGAAAGAGCTAAATGATTCACTTGGTTGAGGGAATGTACTATGAATCTCTATTTTCAGCAAAGAAAGTGATTTAGAGGGGAGGTACAAATGAGATAAGGATGGCATTTTTGAAATTACAAAATCTAGGGGATAAAAGTACTAATCAATTTATGCACAAGGGAGGTTTTTGAAGTACTATTTACTTTAAGCAACCTAAGGAATAAGGGATTTTCTGAATTTATGAACCAAAAATGCATTTTTTTAACATGAAATCTCTTTTTTATTTTTTGCAAATATGCATTTTTGGCCAAATTTACAGCTCACACGAGTAGGGCTGAAAATGAGGCGGAGAAGGTATGGATTATGGTACCTCCATACCCATGCCCACCTAAAATTTTCATACCCATACCCGCCCCATCACCCATGACGGGTACAATATTAAAATACACCCCCGCCCCATTAGGTATAACATAAAATCCACCCTTGCCCCACTACCTATTTGGGTCCCCTTACCCACTTCAAATCCATTGTACTCATATCTCTTTTATCTCCAAAAATACATAAAATTCACTCTATTATAGTAATTTTAATATTAAAATTTTAATGTGTTTACATGAAAATATTATAGGTAATATATGTGCATTGTGAATTTTTTTTATCATATACTAAATTAATATGTATATAGCGGGTTTAGTGGGGCGGGGTAGGTATGGGACGGATGTGAACTAATACCCATACCTAACCCATTACTCATGACGGGTACCAAATTTCATAACTATACCTGCCCCACCCCCACAAAACTACCTCCATGCCCGCCCCATTAGGGCGGATGCGAGGCGGACCTCCACCAAAACCTGCCCCACTACCATTCCTACACACGAGGGGCTGACACATGTAGCCTTGTGCTGAGGGTGCTGTGTTGATGGCACAGACCGTGCTAGCGACCCCTGGCACGGACCGTGCTAGCGACCCCTGGCACGAGGCTGTTAGTGATTAAGCCCCTGTTTCCTTAGTTCCTCCTTTTTTCCAAATTTTTTTTATCACCCATCAAGCCCTATTTCCTTCCAATAAAAATCATGAGACTTGAACTCAAATTTATCAATCAACAAAAGTTTCATCTCAAGATCCTTTATCACACACAAAACATGCAAAATCTATCTACTAGATCTCTTGAAAAACAAAACAAGAAAGGTCACCGTAGTCGCCATCGGCAACTCCACCCATGATGACATCCTTGTGGAGAGGTCTTCAAAAAGTGTCATCCTTACCTTTGAGTGCTTTTCTTGCCATAGAGAGTGAATCTCCGTACTAAGCCAATGATGAGTTCTTAACAATTTCCTTGGATTCAGGAGGTGGTCGGGGGAGTTTTACGTCCTCACCACTCTCTCATAACCGCTGCATGTTAGTAAACATGGAAAAACATTCCAAGACAGATTTATCATTACTAAAATCATGCATTGCATAGAACTCAATACCAGTGACATCACTATCAAAGAACTCATCTAGACATTCTTTTTCATTCACCATGCAAGAGTTGTCAAATTGACTATATTTATCAAACAAGGTTACACTTTGCACACAAAATATGAGTTAGATGGATCATGCTTAGATTTGTAATATCAAACCCCACTTTATCAATGTCATCCTCTAGGGTTAGCATTCTCAAGTGGACATCGATTTTGTCCTTGATGTTTTGAGAAATGGTCTCCCCAGTATGATTGGGGATGCACTTCCATCGTGCGCTATGTCAAGGGCATATAATCCATTAGAAATGCTAACTTGCCAACACTACAACAAACAACACCTATTACCTCGATTTTTTAGTGCTTTTTACCTTGGTTTTTAGCCCCATAAAAACTAAGGTAAATGTGGCTGTAGTAAAAAGCCTAGTTTTTATCTCGGTTCAAAACTGAGGTAAATAGTCTCCTTTTACCTTTTTTTTACCGACGTCGGCATGAAAGGAGACCAATGCCGCATTATGGCGGAATGCCAATTTTATGATACCCTGGCTGCAACATCGTTTGAAACAACGTCGACATCTTGAAGCATACGACATCGATGAAAGTAATGTAGTAGCCGATGATAGGGGATGTGCGTCAATATCACACCCCATGATGTCATTTACAATATGAGAAATTTTGGAGTCAATGCGAAGCGATATCACACATAGTGACAGACCTACAGTGTGTCCCTGATAACATGGAACACAGACAAAAAGATGTCATTTTCTATGTCCGAGCTTGCAAAAAAAAGTGACATTGGTCTATACAACATTGCTAATATGTCTTGTCGGAGTCAATTATTGCGATGTTGCTGTTTAGTTAGCCATATTTGGTTTCTCGGAAAATATTATAATTACAAATGTTCGATGATGCAAACAATCAGTCTTCGATAACCATGCATGTAATAAAAAATATGATAATTCGAGTAATGGTTGAACATTAAACAACATTCAATTGTTCACTTATTGTGGGAATCATTAACTGAAATGTTCATTTAGACCAACAAGATTACGAGATACTAGTATACTACAAATGAATGAAAAAATAAATTAAAATAAATAAGGTTTTTATAAAATTGAAATAATAAGTGCATTTAACCTCCATTTTCTACGTTGTACTGCGTTCATATTTCTAGGGCGACCGGTGAGAGGCCAACTAAGTCTATCTGATATGCTAGAATCCACTGATAACTCCATTTGATCATATAACAACCAATGTATAGGAAGAAAAAATAATGTTACAATTGGGCTGTACCCAAAATTAAAAGTAATATATTCATATGTGGACAACATTATTTGCAAAATGTCGATAGTAATAGAACATAACCAAACCGACGTCGGACTTATAACTACCAAGGTTGCAGAGACTGAGATAAAACTGAACTCTGATATTGATGTACATGAATGCTAAACTCAACAATTCCTAACATATGCGACGTCGAGTCTTACTCAGTATCATATCGTACAGAGCGATTAAAGACCGACGTTGCACATTCATATTTTGTTCATCCGAATCTAAGCCATTTTCTCACTTTTTACAAGCATGTCATCATATTGGTAAGACACACAACATACTGTATATAACATGTGACACAATGATTCACCCTTCATTAAATTCTTCGATCTTCTATTAATGAAGAAAAAACATATAGAGGTATACATGGTAGCATATTTGGTGAAGATACACATGTAAAAGATGTATTAGTACCTCTATAAATTTGAACCTAGATGCTCTGTTCTTTGGATACTTCTTGATGATTGAATGAATCCATTTTAATGATCCCTTTCATTGTGGTGTGAATGAATAAGGTGTGTTTATTGGATATGTATTGGAGATGGAAATGAGTATTAGTGGTGATAGTTATTGAAATGAAAAATAGGTTTGATGGGAAACTTTAATTCAAATTTTTGTTTGAAATTTTTGGTTCCCACTCTAAATTTCACATTGAGCGTTGTCACTAGCTCTTTGGTATGTTGATCGAACTATGAGACATGTGTGCGACACCGCATATGTGGCCATAGTGTAATAATGGAAATTTCTTGTAAAAATATTCATTCAAAGGTTCCGGGCCCTTCTGTTGACTCGCTCATGCCCAAATTGGGACAACATTGTCGTTAAAATTTGAATAAAATATTGATATATTCAATTTTGCATTTTGACATCTCCCTAGTTTCTTGGATGGACTTAATTGCAAAAAAAATAGAAGACAATGTGTGGTCTCAAAATCGATTCCGATTGTCCCAAAAAGAAGTAGTATCATCCATATATAATCAAACTTGTAATAAATGAAAGTAAAAAAATAAACAGTTAATATATATTCCCCGTAGACTTCCACAAGATCATACGACCAACAATCGTAACTTAGACCACGTACTGGCGCTTCGTAAAAAATAAGGACCGAAATTTAATACTATTATATTTCCAAAGAAATGTGAGAATATGAAATTTCATGTGATTCTATATATTTGGCGGAAATGTTCATTCCCATAATGTTTATCGTTACAGTATTATGGAATTCTATAAAAAAACCCGGAAGATAACCCAGGTTCGCGTGTCTGTAAGACAGTAAGCATTTGTCTGTATGAATTATTTGTCATTTTGTTCGAGTGATTGTCTCTAAACACACAGTAACAATCACGGTAGTTTGGGCTGTAGTGTAATTTTCCTAGAGTGTCGTAATGCACTGTTTGTGAATAATTTGAGCCCGTTCCGTTAACTATCTAGTTCATGGCCAAATTCAAAGATATGGTGGTCCAGAGAATGTGGAAACCTTAAGCGTATAGCTGATTTTGCATTTTGACATCTCCCAATCTGTTGGAGGGACCTAAGTGAATGAACAAAAAAACAAAAATGTGTGGTCTAAATTAAACTCGATTATGATTGTCCCAAAAAGAGGCAGTGTTATCCATGTATAGTTGAACTTATAATAACCGATAGTAATATTATATTTCCCCATAGAATTCCGAAAGATCATATGACCAACAATCGTATACTTTAAGTAATCAACTAAAATTTACTCTAGACCATGTACTGGTGCTTCGTAAAAATATAAAGACATAAAAATTTTTCCTATTATATTTCCAAAGGAATGCGAGAATATGAAATTTCATGTGATTGTATATATTTGGAGGAAATGTTCATTCCCATAACCCTTATCGCTACAGTATTAATACAATTCTATAAGAAAAACCCGGAAGATAACCCAGTTCGCGTGTCTGTAAGACAATTAGCATAATTTCCCTATGAAACATTTGTCATTTTGTTCGGGTTATTGTTTCTAAACACACAGTAACAACCATGGTAGTTTGGGCCGCAGTGTAATTTCCATAGATTGCCGTAATGCACCATTTGTGAATAATTTGGGCCCATTCCTACGACGGATCCATGGTCGAATTCGAACATGGTGGTCGTAATTTGATGGATGTAATTTTATTACTTTTAGATTCTATTAGAAATGTAGACAATGAAATTTGGGCTATTTGGCCCACGATCAATAAATGCGATGCTAGTTTGGGGTCGGTTATGGACTTGGTGGCGAAGACAGTGATGCAAAATCGTATACATGTGCTATTTTGTTCACCACTGACCAGTGCCATATTTAATTTTGTATTGGGCTGCTACTCTAATACGGACCAGTGTTTATTGTGTGCGAGATTAGAGTGGCTTAGATTTTATCTCGGACAGAGCGATTATGGTCGCGATAATGCTGGTTATTGATTGGATAGTCTAGGCCCTATCCAAAAAAATGTTTGGGCCCCTATGTTGGGACTAAACCTAGAATCCGCGACTTTGCACTGCTGTCTATAATGTCGTCGATCTATGCGATACACCGACAAAGTTGAACAAAATTGCAGTGTTTCACAGCTAGTATATAAGTACCCGACCACCCTTCCCCTTTGCATTCCTAACCGATGACATCTCACCAAAACCTCACACAAGAAAAAATGGTTGGAAATTGATCTAAATCGGTTGGTTACACATCACAGTAGCCTGGAAATGAGCATTAAATTTCTTTGGATGTAGTGCATTGGAAGATTTCTCCAAATTTCAAGAGCAAGAAACCCTAACAAGGTAAGGATTTGTGGATGAAGTTTGATGTTAGTTTTTTGGATTTCATATATTTCTTTAGTTTCCCATTGCTTGGTTATTCAATCGTGGCATGCTAGTTTTAATTTGTGATGTTTTAGTTGAGATTATATATGTTTTAGGACCAGTCGTGTTTGAGTCGCATACTATTTTACCTAGTCGATTGATCTGTGATATTGACTGAAAGACATTGAAATCATTGAGTTCTTGACTTTTGTACTGAAGTTTTGATGTCCCTTTAAGTGTTAGATGGCTCGTATGAAGCAGAAAACTAGGAGGAGAAGGGACAAAAGCACACGGGCAACTCCATCACGCACAAAGGAAGGCGAAGACAATGGCCACCCCTGCATCGCCAACATGGGACAAATTACGCTTCGTGAAGGAAGAGGTAATGAAGTGTTTCAAAAATATCCAAAGCTATAGAATAAAAGAAGTCAAGGTGGTGAAGCCCGAGGATATGGATGACTACACCTCGATGTTTTCCTCGAACCCTTCAAACCGTCACGAATGGAGGGTTTAATATGCTTGGATAAAATGACATATAATAATGAGGTCAAGGAGTTCTACACCAATTTTAGAATTGAAACATTGACCTCCTTTAAAATAAGAGTGAATGGGATGGACTTGGAGATAACGAAAGATCTCATGAAAAAGGTGATTGGTTTTCACAATCGGAGAGGAGGATCAGCCGGAGGTTGAGCCTTGACAGCTGTACTGCCGAGACAATTGGCCTCAACGGATCGACGAGAATAACTCATATGGGGCGCTAGACCCCAACCAAATAGTGGAGAAGTACTTCAAAATTTAAGTGGGGAACAGACTCATCCCAATGAAGCAGATCAAGCTTGGCGTTCTCAACCTTCAGGAGGGAACGGTGTTCAATATAATTGTACAAGTACTTATCCCAGCCGAACATCCTACAGAGTGCACAATCAACAAGACCATCATGTATTACCACCTTGCAGAGAAGAAGGTAGTTGACCCAGGGTACACCATCATGCATGAGATGCATCTAGTCACCCTCTCCACGAAGAGTCGGACACTCCCCTACGAAAATGTCATCACCACCATTCTAGAGAAGAAGAAGGTTCCCATCAAATCGAAAGTGACGATCCAACCTAAGTACTATGAAGCAAACTACTTTGGGCTAAAGCATTGGGTTTAGGAGTGAGGGGCGTGGATTGATCGTAATGTCCCTAAAGGGGATATTGATGTGCCTCCCACACCCGGGCCCAAGGAGACTCCATCGACTTCCGCAGATATGGACCTTCACCCCGCTATTATTCACACGCCCTTAACAGGTAACAAAATTTAGATTTTTTGGGTTTATTTAAAATTATCATTAATTAAAATTTTAACATTCAAATTTAATGTAACTAATTTTTATCCCACATGACCTAAATAGAAGGCATGGGGCATCCTCTTAAAGGATATGACTGAGACCAAGGCCATGGCGCTATGCATGGAACACACTGTGCGTAATCTAACAGATGAAATGGGGGTGTTGAAGTCTATGATTACCGATGCGATCAATGAACCTGCGGGGGATGAGGGGATTGGGGTTGACGAGGATGGGCTGGATGCCACAGATGATGAAAGAGGGTCAAGAACCAGTGCTAGCGAGTCTTCCACTGAAGAGTCAAAGACTAATTCACTAGAAAATGCAGTTTGTCGGCAGATGATGTTGTCCCACCCTTGTCACCACCCCATTGATTGTTGTCTCTGATATGTTTGTTTGTCCTAGAACATGAATTTTTTTCTACATTTTTATTATAATTCTATTTCTTCTGTTTCATTTTCATTTTGCAAGGATGCTACATGTGGTATGTAGAATTATGTATTTTGGATATATATATATATATATACGTACGCATGACCTAGCTTTAGTCTTACATATGTAACTTCAACAAATCTGAGACTGGATGTGATGAACTTGGAATGAAACCTTTAGATGGTAGATTCCATGTTCTGGCTGTACTAGTTAAGTATTCTTAATTTATTAGGTAGGATAGGTTTGTGCGACCTCGCACTCCATTCGCATAGTCATAACAGCCCTAATCGACATTAGCCCGATGGAGGTGTGACATCGCATAAATTAAAATTTTTTAAAGGATTTCAGGCACGGGTTTGAACCGAGGAGCATGTGTGACTTCTCCGAATGTAAACATCCATGTTGTTGTTAATGTCGGATTGAATTAGGTCACATCTAGTGATGGTGCAAAGTCGGTCTTCTCTTGAATGACTGTTACTGCTAGGTCATGATGTCGCAAGTATGTTGGTCAAAACTTTTACTTTGATATCATAGGGTATTTACTTCGGTTATTGTGGAATCGCGGTAAAAAACAATATTTACCTTGGTTTTTTAATACCGAGGTAAATAATATCTTTTACTTCTAAGAAAATTCCGAGGTAAAAGAATGTTTTACCTCAGTTTTTTTAGCTAAGTCAAAAAACCGAGGTAAAATGGTGAATTAATGGGTTCATTTTCTTGTACTGCAACTCACACCATTACGTCCTCCAGTAACCCTCAAGGGTTAGCTTAGGAGTGATCGGTGAGTTGGACAATCACCATAGGGTTCCTAAGTTCACCTTAGCCTTTTCAAAGATTTTCCGGATGTGTGCATAATTTGTCATCACCTTTGGCTTCCCCCTAAGTGCACTTGGAAATGGTGGTGGAAGGGTCACTCTTGACTCGGTGGGTGGAGGCTCTTTGGAAGGATCCTTCTCAAAAATGATCTCACACTCTTCAAAATTAGTCTTGTTGGCTTTCAAAATCTGATCATCTTCTTGCAAGATTTCCATCTCAGGCTCACACTTCCTTCCCGCTCCTTAGCTTCAATGCACTAACATTCCTTGAATTATCCTCGGGTTGGGAAGGTAGCTTGCCAGATTCCTTAGCCTCAAGTTGGCTCAGCGAGGTGGCAAGTTGCCCGAATTGGACTTCAAGGTTCTTGATGCTTGAAAATTCCCTAGTGCTAAGCTCTTCAATCTCTCTCCTTGTCTGCTTCACGAATACATCGTGATTCTTTGCCAATAGCATCCAAGACTTCTTCCCAATCCGACTTGTACAAGGCGGTGTTATTTTTGGAAGAACATTCTTCCCTAGGATATGGTTGAGGTGGTGCTTGTCCGCTTCGATTGTACCCTTGAGCTTGATTCTCCTCGCACCAACGAAAGTTGGGGTGATAACGGTACCTAGGGTTGAAGGTGTTTGCATAGGGGTCTTTCCTTGCATTGTTGTTGTTTCCCTCTACCAAGTTTTTGCCTATTTCCTTTGATGAAATCCAGTTCTTTCACCTCTTCCAAGTCTTTAACCACCTGTGGAAAAGCATCGGTGTGATGGCCGAGACTACATTTGCCACGAACCTTGACGTGGTGAACTCTCCCCTTAAAAAATTACATCATCATCGATGAAAGAGCTTGGACTTGTTCTTCTAATTTGGGATATTGTGCCAATTAATCCAATGTCTTCACCCTCGACCTAGTACCAAATTGTCTCGTCCCATTGGCCATCTCTTAAAAGAGTGCCATAGCATCCTTCGGGATCTTGTTAGAAATTGAACTATTACACGTGACGTTCACCATTCTCATGTCATCATTGCACAACCCTTCAAAGAAATATTAGACAAACTCATCTTCCTTGAATGGGTGATAAGGACAACTAGCCAAAAATCATTTGAATCTTTCCCAGTACTCATACAAGAACTCATTTGCATTCTGAGATATGTTGGACAATTTTTTCTTCAACCCCGCGACTTTGAAGCTAGGAAATGCTTTTCAAGGAAGCGCCTTTTCATGTCCATCCATGATGTGATGCATCCCGTTAGAAGGTAATACAACCAGTCATTTAATGTATATCTAAGTGAGAAGGGAAACACGCGTAAGTTGTAGTCGTCTTCCGAGACTCCATGAGGCTTCATATTTGTGCACACAAGATGAAATTCCAAAAGGTACTTGTAGGGGTCCTCCCAGCCATCCCATGGAAAGTTGGGAGGCATAGAATCATCCCACTCTTCAGCTCACAATTAACATTGGGTGGAAACAAGGGTAAAGTGATGCAAAGGGGACGATTCTCCAAATTCGGAGTTATCAACTCCCTAAAAATGAGATTGTCCTCCACCATCTCTACTTGATCTTTTACTACTAAAGCCAATTCTTGTGGAACCCCCACTTTAGTTCTCCTCCTTCCTTTTCTACGACTACCTGCGTACTCCATTAGATAGTGTAAAGTCCCTAAGTTTGTGGCACATGTGTGTACCATAAACTAGGAACCAAACAATATCCAACTAAAAGAAACACTAGCAAAAGGATTAGAAGCACACAGATCACTATCACAAAGGCTCAACAACAAAAACCAACGAAACAAAAACAAAAACAACATAAACTACTTAACTAACATACTATACAAGTTAACAATTAAACTTTTAGACTAGCATCCTCGGCAGCGGGGCCAAAATTTTACTCGCCTCCACTCAGGTTCGTTAACAAGATAAGTAGCTAATCTGAGCGAAAGGCGTTCAAAGTAAAGGTGATCAAATTAAAATTTTATATTCTGCTCCAAAACTTACTACTAAGCTACCTATAGGGTAGATAGTGGCAAGACCGGGTTTGTCCATAGAGATGCTGGATGTCTAAAAATAAACTAAACACAACCACACTACGGGTCGTCGATCTGTCTGTGTGTTAGGAATAGCTAAATATTGCAAAATAGGTTTTTTTGAGGGTGGGTTCAACTAACGACTACAAGCATATAAGATTACACGAAATTAAGCTATATAGACTAGCACTTGGGGAAAATTTGCGTATCATGATTGGTGAAATGTTTCGATCCTCGATTTTATCACATATACAATATTAGACCTATTCTAGTGTTCATAACACGTGGTGTGGTCAAAGTTCAAAACTTCCCCATACCTATCACGTAGGGTGCTTTTGTAATCTTCCAGCCGCACTGCCTCCCTAATTAGGGGAGTGCAACAACAGTGCTACTATTGTGCAAATCTATTTCTCCTCAGTATGATTACGTCCTGGACACTACACCACGGATGCTCTATTCTTATACCTGCAGAGGCAAATGAAAATAGGCACCTTATCAATGTCTCTAGGGTTGCTAAACCCTAGTTTTCTACCAAATGCTATCTCTACCCGTAAACCTTCGAGCCAACTCGCCCGCTAAGACTAGTGTGCTGTCATCGTAATGCTAAAACTCAAAAAAGACCTATGTGCACACACCCACGAGAACCCAGACCCCGCTACACATATCACATCTAGGTTTCACTCCTTAGGGGTTATCAATATATGCACAAATAGGAAAGTAAACTACGGTGTGTGCCAATCTTAGTGTATCATTCATGTAATTAATAAGAATATGAAGAACAAGCCAACATAATATAATAAACACATAGAAATAGGTAGATCTAAGGAATCCCCTAAAACATATACCAAATCGTGAATACAAATATAATCCTCAAGAAAATAAACTATTCCCTAAGCATTGTACCCAAGTATTTCATTGGATTCAATGCCTTTGGGCAAAGGAGAATAAAGAGAAGAAAATAAAAGATTCCAGAAAGAAGGAAGAGCTCCTTTATATCCGTACCTTACGCTTGAAATCTAAAAATGAGCATAAAATTATACCCTAGTAGACATAAGTCCATATATAATAGTGTGACCTGGCACGAACCACCGGCTAGAAACTTGTGTTGACATTTCTGATTGCACGCACCGTGTCACTTGGTACATGCCGTCGGTTGGAACCTCGTTTTTCTTGATAAAATGACATGAGCCATATTCTCCTTCACACCCTGTGGGCTGGTCTTTGCATTTGGGACTTGAAACGGTGCAGACCATGTGAAATATTATGATGCGTGCCTATACTTAGCCAATTTAGGATTAGATTTGGAGCAAAGGGACGAGGGCATCAAAGGTTGCACGGTCCGTGGTGAGGGCTGTGCCACAGTCACTGTTCTTGGTATGGTCCTTGCTAAGCACCCCTGGCACGGGCCGTGATAAACTGGCTTTGTGCTGGCACGTTGGCCTCGTGCTGGTCCGTGTTGGCTTATGTCCGTCGGTCAGCCGACTGGTTTGGCTGGTTGATACCACCTTCCATTCTTGACCTCTCTGAACTTTAATTCCACCTTTCCTGGCTCAATTCCATCTACTACCACACTTTAAGTCCATGACCTTCATATCTACTACTATTCTTGCGAATGTCCTTCAAGTATCTTCTACCATTCTTACGAATGACCTTCTACAAAATGGTGCCAAAATATCCACGAGCAACCTACTAGTGAGATTATAAATAAAGATCTAGGTGCCCATGAATACAAAGTGTCCATTAGCTTCAATTAAGTCTACAAAACTCTGGATTTAGACAAGAAAACCAATAATGGTCGTCTAAACCCTTTGTCGTGTAACCCTAACTAAAACTGGAAATCAACCAAGTAAAACATAGTAACACTAGTGTCGCATGCATTGGTTTAAGCATGCAATACGGTGCACATAAGCTCGTGTAGCATTCCACGATTCGGCCGGCATGACCCATGTAAAAGAAGGTGGGGCGCAGATTGGAGGGTTATTTTATGCGATGGCACAAGCTGTGTAAGAGCACACGACCTATCATTTGGAGCTCCATTTCTTAGCATCTGATGGTACGAGTCGTGCCAAAGTGCACGACCCATGTCATTCCTTGATTTTTTGGAACTTTCTCTTTTCTTGCTGCAATTATCTACTACCACATTTTGACTCATGGCCTTCGGTCTACTACCATCCTTGCAAATGACCTTCTCCAATCTACTACCATTCTTGCAAATGGCCTTCTAAAATCTACTACCATTATTGCGAATGGCTTTCTAAAAACAATCTGAAGTGCTTATGAGCAATCTACAAACTAAGCTCACAAAAGAGTATCCAGATGCTCATAAGGAAAAATTCCACTAGACCTAATGTAGGCTACAAATTGAAGGATTTAGACATGAAAACCGAAAATGATCATCTAAACCCCTTACAATGTAAACCTACTTAAATCTAGAAATCTACCACACAAAAGATAATACTAGAGATGTTAAATGTTTTGAAAAATACATGCATTTGACGTCTCATCATATATAGTTCCTATAAAGGGGCTTTTCTCATCAGTAAACCCATTTTTTTTACTTCTACATTCACTCCAAAGAAAGATTGCTATCTTTTGCACACAAACCATTAGCCAACGATGGATTTTTAACTTAACTTTGAATCATTAGTTCACAACCAAGAATTACATGCATTAAAAATGCCCTTAATGTAAATTAATCAATCGTACATACCTTATAAATGGAAAATTTGGCACTAAAAAAACCCTTCATTTGGATGATAAACTTATCCTTTTCAAATCATACAATGCACTCTTTATGCCTTTTTAAAGACCTGTGATACCTAGTGTATACCCCCATCTGTCTAATGTGTCTTTAGTTTTTTATAAGTCTGCCAATGAGTGATAGTGAGAGAAGTTAAAAATTTCTTGCCTATAGGTTCATTGTTAGATATATGAATGTAATCAAAGAATGAGTCAACCGAAGGAGTTTCACTTTTTTAGGCTTAATTTTTAATAATATCCACATATTTCGAACGTATTTAGTTGACACGTGCATGTTTGTTGCATATTAGGCACATGTTTGGCACTAAATATTTGATATATGGGTGAAAATGACCCTATGTCAATTGATTCGTGATAATTTGGAGTGTGTTTGGCCACATAGTTGGCTCTTAACATTTCAAATAAGAATAACGTTAATATTTGTTTCAAAATTCACCACGCATCAAAGCATAAACATAATTTATATTATAAATTTATCTACGTAATACATTTTTTATATTTCACCTTTAAAATATTTTATTAGATAGAAATTATTATAATGCTTAGATTTGATATAAAAGTAAATTATAGATAAAAATTGAAATAGGATGTTCAATATTTTAATTAATCAAAAGATTTGATAAATAGAGACTTGCATTGGTTTGACTTGCATTATTTGTATACTAATATGCATTACACTGTATCAAAAAGCTAGTTTTAACATCAAAACACTGTGGAAATAGGATTAATGAACGTGATGGAATTTTTCAGTGTGTGATTTTTGTAGGCATGGAAATTGAAAAAAACTTATAAGGATAAGAATGTTCTTGATTATTATCCAAAAATTGATACTGATCATTCTTTGGCTTCTGATAGTGGGGATTATGTATCAAATGAGGAAGTAGAGAAAGATATCTTGAAGGAAACCATTAATTAACCTTTATCCCACATTGTGGAGTCACCTACGGATAATCCTCGTTCATCCATTCTCGTGGTTCGCAAATAAAGTTTGCAGCTTCGCAAAATCATGTGCTAAAGAAGAGGAAGATAACTAGAGAAACTTAAATCTTGAAAAGGGAAGAGACTAGAATCGGAAAAAAGGGAGCAAGAGAACTCTTCCTGAAAGCGGAGACATTGGATTACTGGACAAAGAAGACACTGCTCAAAATTCTAAGGCACGAAAGCAAGAGAAGCTTGAATGTTTGTTGCATATTGGGCTCATGATGATTTGGCACGTGTTTGACTCTTAATATTTTATATAAGGGTGAAACCAGTTTCACATCATTTATATAATTCCAAATAAATATGTATAAAATATGATTTTTTTTACTTTTATTTTTATCATTGAACTATGATATCGTCAAGGTTTTCTTCATCAAACATAATTTCAACCACTTTTATTTAATGAACTTAAAAAAAAGTTGTCAGTTGTTGATTATTGACATCTTTTAAAACCATTTCAAGATTACTTTTATATAATATCCACATATTTCAAAAGTATTTAGTTGACACGTGCGTGTTTGTTGCATATTCATCACATAATCATTTGGCACATGAATATATTAAATACGGGACAAATATATGTTACATCATTACCTTGATTTTATCATCGAAACACGGTGGAAATAAGATTAATGAATGTAATGGATTTTTTTTCCGTGTGTGATTTTCTTAGGCATGGAAAACGAACAAACATATAAGGATATCCATGATGTTAATTATGATCCAAAAATAGATACGAATCATTCCCCGGCTTCTGATAGTGAGGAGTATATACCACATGAGGGAGTAAAGGAAGATATCTTTAAGGGAATAATTAATTAACCTTTATCCCACATTGTGGAGTCACCTAGAGACAAATATATTTCATCCAATATGTTAAAAAATTTTATTGAGAAGAACAATAAACACCACTAACGAAGTTGGTAGCTGCGGGAAATCATGTGTTAAAAAAGAGGATGATCACCAGGGAAAGTTAAATCTAGAAAAAGGATTAGAACCAGAAAAAGGGAGCAAGAGAAATCTCTCTGAAAGTGGAGCCTTTTTCGGACGAAGAAGAACCTGGCCGAAATTCTAAGGCACGAAAGGAAAAGAAGCTTTCAAGTTTTCTGATCTGGTTCCATTAGAGAACATGAAATACTAGTAAGTGAACATCCAAACGTACAATAATCTTCTTTGATATTCTTTGGTAGACCTATGAAGTTTAGGTTCGGTGATGAAAATCCTATACCGGTAAAAAAAATGGATCAAGAAATTATGGTTGAAGGCATGTTAGATGTGATAGTTGTAGATATGATTTTTTTTCTCGTTAGGTTTGTTTCTTGACACTCATCTGAATATAGAAAAGTAACTTGTTTACCATTCATCTAAATCGTCCATGTTTTGATCATTAAACAAAATTATGTCCAGTTTTGATAATTGAACTAAAAAGTGCCCATTTGAACTATTTTACGGTTATTTTTTCACTAACATCGACTTATTTTTAACGTGCCAAGTTGACACGTGCGTACTTGTTACATATTCAGAAAATGATCATTTGGCAAGTGTTTGACACTAAATCTTTTAAATAAGGGTGAAATTAATTTTACATCTTTAATACTATTTCCAAAAAAAAAATATATATATAATCCCAATTTCTTCATTGTTTTTTTATCATAGAATTGTGAACTCGTCCGAGTTTTGAACATCAAATTGATCTAAAACTACTTTTAAATAATGAATTTCAAAAAAGTCCCCAATTCTTGATTACTTTTGTCTTTTTGGAAAGTACTACTGGTACAAAACGTATTATATTGATATTTCATTGGTAAAATAAGTAACCAATTCAAATGGAGAATATATGAATGTTAAATTTTCATACTCATTCAAAGATCACGAACATTTATTTAATAGCGAAGAAACTATCAAATATCAACGATTTAGTATGTTACAGAATGTAAAAATAAAATGGTATTTTTGTCCTTTTAAGAGATGCAGGGGGGGGGGGGGGGCGGACGACACGAGGTAATACCTAAAACACTCGGTTTTCCATTTAAAGTTTAACCTAAATCTTGAAATTCCCAGAGATTACGAATTTTATAAAAATCTTTGCTTGGGTTCATTGTTAATATGTGAGTGTATTTAAAGAATGGGTCAACTGAAGGAGTTGCACTGTTTTAGGCTTATTTTTGAATAATATCCATGTATTTTGCACGTATTTAGTTGACATGTACGTGTTTGTTTCATATTAGGCACGTGTTTGGCACTAAATATATTAAATATAGGAAAAATTAACCCTGTGTGAATTGATGCGTGATCATTTAGAGCATTTTTGGTAATGTATTTGGTTCTTAACATTGTT
Source organism: Rubia yunnanensis (assembly GCA_037428765.1). Lineage (NCBI taxonomy): Eukaryota > Viridiplantae > Streptophyta > Magnoliopsida > Gentianales > Rubiaceae > Rubia > Rubia yunnanensis. The sequence continues at coordinate 77,038,849 of CM075063.1, read as the reverse complement.
TTTTATGACAAATTAAATCATATATCAAAATATAAACATCATCTATATAATATAATATATCTACGTAATACATATTGAATTATTCACCTTTGAAATATTTGATTAGAGAGAAATTATTACAATGCTAACATTTACTTTAAAATAAATTATAGATAAACATTAAAATAAGATTTACAGTATTTTAATACACACTGAACATACATGTTTTTTATCATGCACCAGGTTCTAATCAAATAACTATAGATCAACATGGGCAATTTTGATGGATGTAACCTTCATTTACAAGTCACAAAGAGATGTCATGGTTCCTCTCCAAATAAGCCACAACAGATGGAGAATACTCTGTGCACAAATCAATATATACAGTTCCTATAAAGGTGCTCTTCTCATCACTAAACCCCTTTTTTACTGCTACTTTCACTCCAATGAAATCTTGCTATCTGTTGCACACAAACCATTAGCTTACTATAGATTTTGAACTTAACTAGGAATCATAAGTTCACAACCAAGAATTACATGCATTAAAAATATCCTTTATGTAAATTAATCAACCGTATGTACCTTATAAATGGAAAATTGGTACTCAAACACTCTTTGTTTGAATGATAAACCTACCCCTTTCAAACCATATCATGCACTCTTCATGCTTTTTTCAAGATCTGGGATACCTAATGTATACCCTCATCCCTCTAAGGTGGCTTTAGTTTTTTAGAATCTACCGATGACTGATAGTGAGAAAAGTTAAATTTCCTTTCCTATAGGTTCATTGTTAAATATATAAATGCAATCACAAAATGGGTTAACCAAAGGAGTTGCACTTTTTAGGCTTAGTTTGTTTAATAATATCCACGTATTTTGCACGTATTTAGTTTACACGTGCATGTTTGTTGCATATTAGGCTCGTGTTTGGCACTAAATATTTGATATATGGGTGGAAATGACCCTGTGTCAATTTATGAGCGATCATTTGGACTGTGTTTCATCACATATTTTGCTTTTAACATTTCAAATACCATCAAAACATAAACATCATCTATATTATTAATATATCTACGTAAGACATTTGGAATATTTCTCCTTTAAAATATTTTATTAGATAGAAATTATTATAATGCTAACAATTAATTTAAAAATTAACTATAGATGAAAATTGAAATGGGATGTTCAATATTTTAATTAATCAAAAGATTTGATAAATGGAGTATTGCATTGATTACACTTGCATTATTTGTATACTAATCTGCATTGCACTGCATAAAAAAGCCGATTCTAACATTGAAACACTGTAGAAATAGGATTAATGGGCATAATGGATTTTTTCAGTGTGTGATTTTTGTAGGCGTGGAAAGTGAAGAAATATATAAGGATGAGAATGTTCTTGATTATGATCCAAAAATTGATACTGGTCATTCTTTGGCTTCTGATAGTGAGGATATATATCTAATGAGGAAGTAGAGGAAGATATCGTGAAGGAAACAATTAATTAACCTTTATCCCACATTGTGGAGTCACATACAGATAATCGTTGTTCATCCATTCTCGTGAGCATTGTTGATGATAAACAATTTAACACCGCCAACAACGTTTTTAGTTTTGTGAAATCATGTGCTAAAGAAGAGGAAGATCACCAAGGAAAGTTGAATCTAGAAAGCATAAGAGACTAGAATAAGAAAAAGGGGGCAAGAGAACTATTCCTAAAAGTGGAGGCATTGGATTACTGGACGAAGAAGACACCAAAATTCTAAGGCACGGAAGCATGAGAAGCTTGAATGTTTGTTGCATATTGGGCTCATGATGATTTGGCCCGTGTTTGGCTTTTAATATTTAAGATAAGGGTGAAACTAGATCCACATCTCTAATATAATTCCAAATAAATATGTAGAAAATCTGAATTTTTAATTGTTATTTTTTATCATCGAACTAAGAAATCATCAAGGTTTTTATCATTAAAATTTTTTTCAACCACTTTTATTTAATGAACTTAAAAAAGTTCTTAGTTCTTGATTAGTGACAACTTTTTGCACTTTTTCAAGATTAATTTTTTAAATAATATCTTCGTATTTCACAAGTATTTACTTGACATATGCATGTTTGTTGCATCTTTGACACATTAATTATTTGGCACATGATTGACATTGAATATTTTAAATAAGGGATAAATTAATTTTACATCATTACCTTGATTTTTTCATCGAAAAATTGTGGAAATAAGATTAATGAATGTAATGAATTTTTTTCCCTGTGTGATTTTCGTATGGAAAGTGAACAAACATATAAGGATATCAATGATCTTGATTATGATCCAAAAATAGACACAAATCATTCTTCTGCTTTTGATAATGACGAGTCTACATCACATGGGGGAATGGAGGAAGATATCTTGAAAGGAATCATCAATTAACCTTTATCCCACATTTTGGAGTAATCTAAAGATAAACTTATTTCATCCACTATGTTGAGCATTTTTTATGAGACAATAATTAAACACCACTAACAAAGTTGGTAGCTTCTGGAAATCATGTGTTAAAAAAGAGGAAGATCACCTGGGAAAGTCAAATCTAGAAAAAGGAAGAGACTAGAATCATAAAAAGGGAGAAAGAGAACTTTTCTTGAAAGCAGAGCCTTTACTGGACAAAGAAAACACCGGAGAAAATTCTAAGGCACGAAAGAAAAAGAAGCTTGCGAGTTTTCTAATTTGGTTCCACCAGAGGACATAAAATTCTTGCAAGAGAACCACAGAAGGTACAACTATGTTCTCTGAAATCCTCCAGTATACCTACGAAGTTTAGGTTTGAAGATGAAGATCCTATACCAGTGGAAAAATGGATCATGAAATTATGGTTGAAGGCATGTTAGATGTGATAGTTGTAGATATGATTTTTTTTCTCTCTCGTTAGGTTTGTTTCTTGACACTTATATGAATATAGAAAAGTAACTTGTTTACCATTCATCTAAATTGTTCATGTTTTGATCATTACACAAACTTTTGTCCAGTTTTGATAATTGAACTAAACAAGTGCCCTCTTGCACTTTTTATGCTTATTTTCATTAATATCGACATATTTTAACGTATAAAGTTGCCACGTGCATGTTTGTTACATATTCAGAAATGATCATCTGGCACGTGCTTGACATTAAATATTTTAAATAAGGGTGAAATTAATTTTACATCTTTAATATTATTTCCAGAAAAATATGTATAAAATCCTTTTTTATTGTTCTTTTTATCATCGAACTATGAAATCATCCGAGTTTTGATTATCAAATTCATCTAAAACCACATTTAAACAATGAACTTCACAAAAGTCCTCAATTCTTCAGTACTGTCCTCTTTTAGGAAAGTACTACATGCATGTAACATGTTATATTAATATTTAATTGGTAAAATCATTAACCGATTCAAATGGAGAATATATGAATGTTACCTTATCTTACTCAGTCAAAGCTCACACGCATTTATTTAATAATAAAGTGATCTGCTTCATTTTGCATGCGTTAACCGATGCATTTGACATACTTTTTAGTTACTTTTACTTGGTGGATTACTAGTATTAGTTGAGTTTACTAGTATTTTTAGTTACATTTGACATACTTTTTAGACGGCCATGTTTGGTTTTCTTGTCTAAATCCCACGTTTTGTGGACTTAATTGGTACTAATGGACATCTTGTATCCACGGGCTCCTTGATCTTCCTTGTGATCATCATTAGTAGGTCTCCCGTGGTACTTTTTGTTTACATTCTATGTCAAGGCCATTCGTAAGAGCGGTAGAAGATATTGAAAGCCGTTAGCAAGGACGATAGTAGAGAAAAAAGCCATTCACATTAGAATGGTAGTAGATGAAGGACACGATCATTAATGCTTGGTAGAAGGAGATTGAAGCCAAAGAGAGGCGGCTACAGAGTTCAAAGCGCCCAACGAAGAAATGGGAATCGTGGTTCAATGAGTTATGCTTCAGTCTGAGAATGATCCAAGAAGAATTAGCCTTCAAGGATGGTTCCAATGTATTTTTCTTCTCAAGTACTATAGAATCGACTACTAAAACTCTCAAATCAGACTAACTGTTCTCTTGTAGCAAAGGAAACTAGTTCAGCCAGCGGAGGCACCAACGGGTTGACACGGGTCATGCATGGTTTGGCACCAACCACCTGTGCCAGAGGGGATGCCCTGCGCCAAGGAGACCATCCCGAGGCCATGGCGCGACCCACGCCAGACACGATGGGCCGCCAAGCACAAATGAAGGCCCCCTTCATGCGGCTTAGTATAGGTGTAAGACGTCCCATTTTTGGAGTTCCGTGCCATCCCAAGTCCATTTTGCCAAGACCAGCCGGTGGGGTGTGGGAATTTACACGGTTCACACTAAGTTTCTAAGCAAAGCACCTAGCCTAACAACGGCCTGTGCCAACGTCCACGGGCGTGGATCAGAACTTCAAGTTTCAACACCCTGACGGTGCCCCACAGTAAGTAATGCAGCCCATGCCAGGAGACGATGCGACCTTCACCAACCCTCACACCCTGTGCCAAGATGAAGATCTGCACCACACTTAACAATAGGCGCCCCATGTCCATGAAGCGATGCGACCCGTGCCAAGCCTCGTACCCCACGCCAAGTACGTGTCACAGGCTGCATTATCCGTGATGCCCCGTGCCGGGCGGTGGCAGAGCTAGGGTTTACCCTATTTTGGCCTATTTTTAGGCCTAATCTCCTACTACTATATATATAACCTTAGTCTACTAGGTTTTGATATCTTACAAACCTTATTTCATATTTAAAAGACTAGTTTGGAGATTCCCTCCCTAGGAAACTTTATCTTTTCATCTTTTATTTTGCCTTGATCCTAAGATGTGGAATTCAAATATTTTTTTTTTGAATTCCATGTCAATGGAGTAGTTTCTATAGCTTGGGATAATTGTATTGACTTGGTTTTATCTATATGATTTTTGAGATTCTATAGTTCATCATAATTTTGTGTTCATAATATTATTGTGATTTACTTTTGAGTTTGAATGCATGAATATTACACCATATATAAGCACACACTTTGGGCTGTATTCATGCTAGGTGAAAATATCGATGCTCCCTTGGGAAGATAAACCTGGATGTTTGTATAGGTAGAGGAGAATGCATCTGCGTGGGTGTGTGCATGGGAGATTCGAGGTCACTCTGATCCACTTACCATCGCACCAGTCTTAGCTTACTTCGTAAAATCGCCCGAGAGGTTCAGTGTAGAGATAGTTTGATAGTAACAAGCTAGGGTTACTAGAATAGTATCATAGATAAGGTACCTACGACCCTTAGGCCTAATTGATAGGACCCGAGGGAAGTAGTTGCATGCGTTGTGGAAGCCAAGGACATAATCGCACGTGGGAGAATCATGCCTACAACAATGGTCGGACCCTGTTGTACTCCCCTAATTATGATGGCGGTGTTGATGGAGGGTTGTAAGAGCACCCGCCATGACAAGGACGAGGAAGTGTATGCCTTTAGCCACACCACATGTTATGGACACTCTATTAGGTTTGTTTAGATATTTTTTTTGAAAGAATCGAGAATAGAAGCATTAGATTGACCAAGTCACTCAATGATTTCCCCAAGTGCTAGCTTATTATTGTAGTTGCATTTTTACTTTTATGTTTATTAGTTGTTAGTTTGAAAAACCAACCCCCCCTTTTACTTGCTTGTGTGATTTATTAGCTATTCCTTTCACTCATGCGGAATAATAACCCATACGAGGTTGTGTTTTGTGTTGGTACATAAGACCTAGCATCTTTGTGGATAAACCTAGAGCTTATCGCTAACTACCCTATAGGTAGCGTAGCAGTAGGAATGGGTGCAGAACTATAAATCTCTATCTTCTGACCGCACCCACCGGGTTAGAGCTACAATTTTAACGACCCCAGGGGGAGGCAGGTCACAAAGAAACTATCAATTATCAATGATTTAGTCTGTTACAGAAAGTAAAAAAATAAAATAGTATTTTTGTCCTTTAAATAGATACGAAGGGAGGACACGAGGTAATACCTAAAAACTCTCAGTTTTCCATTTAAATTTTGACCCAAACCTTGAAATTTCTAGAGATTGCGAATTTTATAAAAGTCTTTGCTTGGTTTCATTGTTGATTATGTGAATGTAATCAAAGAATAGGTCAACTGAAGGAGTTGCACTGTTTTAGGCTTAATTTTTAAATAATAACAATGTATTTTGCATGTATTTAGTTGACACATACGTGTTTGTAGCATATTAGGCATGCGTTTGGCACTAAATATTTTAAATATTGGAAGAATTGACCCTAGGTCAATTGATGTGTGATCATTTGGAGCGTGTCAGTAGTTTATTTGGTTCTTAACATTAATTTTATTTACAAATTAAATCAAGCATCAAAACATAAACATCATCTATATAATATAATATATCTGCGTAATACATTTGGAATAATTCACCTCTGAAATATTTGATTTGAGAGAAATTATTATAATGCTAAAATTTACTTTAAAAATAAATTATAGATAAACATTGAAATGAGATTTTCAATATTTCAATACACACTGAACATATATGTTTTTGATCATGCACTGGGTTCTAATAAAATTACTATAGATCAACATTGGCGATTTCTATGGATGTAAGCTTCATTTCCAAGTCACAAAAAGATGGCATGGATGCTGTCAAAACACTAGTAGAGAACCTTCTATTACAGGCGGCAATGGAAGGTGATTTTAAAATTTGTCTAAAACTGCCTTAACACACTGTTTCCGAACTCGAAAATGTCCAATCGGACCTCACCTATAAATTTCAAGGCGGTAAAATTGCATTTAAAGGTGGTTTTTGAAAAAATCACCTTTAAAAATGACCTCTTCCGAGGTCAGAACCAAGTTTCGATTGTATTTCCGAGATTGTAAAGTCATTGGTTTCCTAGGTGCCAAGAGAAGAACATATTTGTGAGCTCGTTACAGTTTTGGGTTCACATTCTGAGTTTGGAAATTGATATGTTGTGTTGTACTATTTTTTTTTAAATTTGACACCCATGGGTGAGGGATATTATATTAAGGTTCCCCAGGCCTATGTAGAAAATACATAGAATTCTAGTGTATGTTACAAAGTGGCAAGATATTTGTCCCAAAAGAGGTGTCAGAAAATATGCCTCGAAAGGTAGAGTTGTAACGGTAGGAGGAGAAAGTGGGAAAGGTAGTTACGATTCCAAAAGGAAGAATCTCCACCCCATGTGTTAATTCTTCCCTTTGGCCAGGTAACACCTTACATTACATTGAGAAAATTTAAATTCTTGCAGTGAGGTATGAGATCCTTGAAGGGCTGCCGAACGAAGGATTGAGAGTTCCTTGAAGGGCTGACTGGTGAAGAATGAAGTGAAGCTGATTTGTTGATGATGGAGGTCCAGAGGCCAACATGGTGGAGATCCAGAGATCAGCCGAGAGAAATTATAGCTTTACCATCTTCAATCACTCGAGACCTGAAAAGCACAAAAGAAGAAGCAGAAGTCTCTGTTCTAATATGAATAGAAGTTTTTGTTTGGTACACTGAGTATTATCCAAACATGGGAAGAGTAGAAAAGAATTTGCAGTTAACACAAAAAAGTGAGAACACCTACTCTAATTCCTACTGTAATCCATTGAAGCTCCTATTCTAATCCAAGGAATACCATTGCTGTCAAGGGATAAAAGACCCCTAAGAAAATGGGGGACTGATTGGATGTCTAAGTCACCCTGTATGTTATTTTCTAAAGCAAATTTTGCCAGGAAATTAGCAGCAGAATTGGCTTCCCTAGGAGTATGTTGGATTGGATGTATGAGGTGTTTTAAATTAAGTGCGCTGCAGATGGAGAAAGTTCTCCATGGGCAGCTTATTGGATTTTGTATACCTATAACAGCCGTTAAACAATCAGATTCAATCACACAACTCTTTAGTGCCAGTTCTGTGCAAATGTCATAGCCACTTTGAATGGAAGAAAGTTCAGCATGTAAGGGAGATGAAGACTGGAAAGTGTTTACTCTCATTTTAACCACAGTCCCATTCCAATTCCTAACTATGACAGCAGATGAGGATAGACCACCAGATATCCATGTAGCATCAGTATTAATTTTGTATCCAAATTGTGGTTTATTCCAGTACACAACAATAACAGATTTTTTTTTCTTTTGAAAAATTTGAGGAATAATATTTGCCTGAATCCAATATTTATGCTTGTCTAGATTTCCTATCAAATGGTGAGCTGTGAAGATTTGATAGATCATATCTTTAATATCATGAAGGAATGCATCTTTGGAGAAAGATTTATTATCAAAAATTATTTTATTCCTACTAATCCAAAGAAACCAAGTTGTGACTAGTAAGGCAGCAGTTATAATGTTAGACTGTATCTTGGATTCAGCCTTAAAAGATAGATAATAATCCACTCTGCTCTTTAAACTCCAAAAAAAAGATTGTTGTAGCTTTAAAATGTTATTAACACATTGCCATACAGTAGTAGAAGAGGGGCAAGAATTTAAAAAAAATGATCCAACGTGTTAGAATGATTCTGGCAAAGGGGACATTTAGAAGCTAAAGAGAATCCTGACCTACATTAAATATTATCAAAAGGTAGGAGACCATTGAGGGCTCTCCACAGAAGAACAAACATCTTTTTTGGAATGAAAGGGGACCAAACCTTATTGAAATGTCTGATTTTTTTATCTTTTTTGTCTGAAAATACTGTAAGCAGAACTAATTGAGAAATTCCCATCTATGGTTGGTGTCCAGACCAACTTATCTTCATGAGAGTATTCCAGTTTCACTTCCTGCAATAGAGTAAAAATATTGGTAGCCAGATGAGGCTCCAGTTTTGGGAGGATAGAAGCTTTGTTATTGATAAAAGACCTTAGGGAGATATCCACGAAGGGGATATCCATCTCATGAGGCCATTTATAACACAAAGCTCCATCTCCTAACCAATTAGCATTCCAGAAAGAATAATCCCCAATACCATAAATAACTCTAGAACAGCTGTTAGCCTTAGCAGTGATTTTACATATTCTGGATCATGTGTGGGATTTTTTTATAAGAGATAGGGAGTGACCATAAAAGAGATGACCGCTGAGCAGTGTTTTTTTGCAGTTTCCACCATAGTTTACATGAAAAAGCATCAACTGTGGCGTTTAAATCCCTAAAACCTACTCCATTTTCTTCTACAGGTAAACTCATTTTTTCCAAGATCTCCATTTTTTCCTTATAGAGTTGTCACAGTTCCCCCAAAATAGACTGGAAGCTATTTTTTCCATTTTTTTCAAAACTATCTTTGGGGGACTTAAAACTGCGAAAATATGCGTGGGAATTTGGGGGAAGTTGTGTTGTACTAATTTTGGGGGAAGTTGTGTTGTACTAAATATGCGTGGAAAATATGCGTGGGAAGTTGTGTTGTACTAATTTTGAGCACAATTTCCGAAATCGAAAATTAGGCTGTATATAAAATGAAATTGCGCCTCAATCATATAATGTTCAAGGACCAAAATTTTTGAAGTGTTAGCTCCAATTTCTTGGCCATTAATGAAGAAGTGATTCCATATTTTAAAGTGTGTCATTTGCCATCGTAAAAGTTTAATTTTATTCAAATTCTTCACTTCAAAGTCTTGAAGGTATTGGTGATTTTAATCTTTTACCCTCCTCCATTTGGGTTCGTTAAAATGGTATCTTAGCTGACCCAAGCGAAGGCGTTCCTAACAGGGGTTGGTGTCAAATTCAAATTTATAGTTTTGCACCAACTCACTACTAAGCTACCTATGGGGTAGTTAGTGGCAAGTCCGGGCTTGTCCACAGAGATGTTAAAGCCTAATAGTCAATTACACACAACTACGAACGGGTTGTAAATTCGTCTGTGTGCTTGGAATAGCTAATATAGTAAAATGGGAAGTTTTTGGTTTTTTCAATTATCAACTACGAATATAAAGCACAAGTAAACTATATCAACATGCCCTTGGGGAATATTTACATAACATGGTTGATTAAATGTTCCGACCCTCAATTATATCATCGATGGCACTAGGAGCACTTAAAACCCTAGCTTGCTACTAAATGCTATCTCTACCCATTACCTTTCAGACTAACTCGCCAGCTAAGACTGGTGGGCTGTCATTGTAATTGTAAAACTTGAAAAACACCTACATGCACACACCCACGCGAATCTCACAAAACATAAATCAACACATGAATACATATAATATCCCCAAGCTATAGAAATACTCCCTAAACATGGAATTCAAGTATTTCATTGAATTCCACATTTTTGGGCAAAAGTAAAATAAAAAGGGAAAATAGAAAGAATCTAGAGAGAAGAGAGAGTGTTTCTCTCTCTAATCTACTATTCCAAATATAAGAAAATGATCCAAAGATTCTAACCCTTGTAAACTAAGGCTGTATTAGTAGTAGTAGGGGATTGAGACTAAAAATAGGCCAAAACCCTAGCAGCCGCCGCTTGACATGGGGCGCCACGGATGGCACGGCGTGCCACTGACTTAGCCCCGTGCCAGTGCGGGATGCTAGATCTTGCGTGACCTATTTGGCTTGTGCTGGCATGGGGCACCGGTCTTGGCATAGCCGTGCTGATGCAGTCTGTGTCATCCGACATGGGCCGTCGTCTAGAGCTCCAATTTTGCACTTCTGATCTGCACCCCGTGCTGTTTGGTGCGAGCCGTCCATTGGATCCTCATTTTGCTCAGTCTCTTGGGATGGGCCACTTCATTCTTCAAATTCCAGTTGGCCGGTCTTAACATCTTAGACTTGGAACGACACGGGCCGTGTGAAATGGAACGGTCTGCTCCCATACTTAGCCAAATGTTGGAGTGAAAATGGCAACTTGAGGACATGGCCAGCCGAAGTTGGCACGTCCCATGCTGGGTTTTAACACGGTTCATGTAAAAAGCACATGATACGGGCTGTATGGCGTGGCATGGGCCATGTGTGCTTGGCCTCGTGCCTCCTATGACCGGTCTGTGCCACCCATTGTTGGTTCGTCCTGCTGACTTCTTGGCTCCTCTATGGATGAACCATTAGTCCAATTTGAGAGTTCTTTTAGTCGATTTCATAGCACTTGAGATGAAAAATCCAATAGAACCAACCTACATGGATGATTCTTCTTGGATCATTCCCATAACCTTGTGTAACTCTCGGACAAAAATTTTCCGTTTCTTCCTTGGCCTCTATAAACTTCAAGTCCACCTATCTTTTATCTCAATCCTTCTACTACCATGATTTAGAGTTTGTGGCCTTCATCTACTACCATTCTAATGCAAATGGCCTTCAACATCTTCTACTGCCTTGCGAACACCTTCTATACAAATGTGACGAAAAGTACCCACAAGCCACCTACTAAGGATAATCACAAAGGAAGATCTAGGTGTCCGTGGATACAAGGTTTCCATTAGTATCAATTAAGTCTACAAAACGCAGGATTTAGACAAGAAAACCAAACATGGCTGTCTAAATCCTTTGTCGTGTAAACCTAGCTAATACTAGCAATCCAACAAGTAAAACAAGCCAATTATTATGCCTAATGCACAGGTTAACGCATGCCCAATAATGCACATCAATCCCCCCCACACTTAAGCCTTTGCTCATCCTCGAGTAAATAAAAAAAAGAAAAAGCCTAAGCGAAGTGTAGGATGCAGGTATAAGTTAGCCTATGCATTTGTCTTATTCCCAGATTACCCTATTTCCCCCAAAGAAGAAAGAATCTCATAACTCTCACACTTCCGAAAGAACCTAAAGTAACCTAACCACCCAAAAATAATGTGAATAAAATGGCAAGCAAGAAAGATAAGTGTTAAGCTAGCTTACTTTCCCAAAAATTTCCCAAAAATCAATCCAAGAGTCGTTGCCAAAAACAATCCACCAAGGAAATCCAAGAGTCATCGACTTGGTTGTAACTAAGGATCACTCTAGATTCTCAAATTAGTTACAATCAAGGATGATGCTAATGTATCGTCAACATATTTTCCATTTTCTCTCAATTTCTTTCATTTTGCCAATGAGCTCTTTCGGGATTTCATCCTACCTTTCACACATGTTGAGGTCACATTCTTAACTTTTTCCACATGGCATCTCATCTTTGCCTAGGTTTGTAAACCTAGCCGGGCCTAGCCTCTCATTTTTACCTAGGCCTTTCGACCTATCCGGGCTTTTCCCAATATTGCCTAAGTTTCCCTTTCGGGTTTCCCACTTAGCCGGGTATATATATTTTTCAAAATTTTCAAAATTTTTTTAGTGTAGCACAAAATGCCCCAAAGTTTGGGTTTATACTACATAAAGATAAGGATACACACAAAAATTACACCACCATAGTTTCTAAAGCATCTACCCCAAGACAAGCTATGATTGCTACTAAGAAAGTCACACCACTACGTAAGCATCCAAAACTATCCCAAAAATAAAGAAATCACCAAAAACACCAGAGAAACAACAAAAAATCCAAAGAAAACACAAAAAGCACTGAGGAATCCCAAGATGAAAACTTCCAAAGTTCCAACTATTCCCTCTCCTACACTTAAACTATGCATTGTCCCCAATGCATCAAAAATGTAAACACACAAGTGAGGTTGGGAAGGTAGTAGCACTTACTCTTGTGGCCCTGAATTACCCTCATTTTCTTGTCTCACCTCGTCCTTTTCAACGTACCCTATTGTTTGAATTGTGGCCTCCTTGAACTCCAGTCTAGTGCCAAACTCTTCCAATTGCGACCTCATACCACCTGCCGCAACACCGACTTCTTGCATAACTTGGGTATAACTCGAAAGTTGTTACCCAAGAGTTTGCAATTGGTTAAGGATGTCCGCAGATAAGTGAGTTCGGCTAGGGAGCGCTGTAGATGAAGTCTTGCCATCTACCTTGTCAATCTCTATCCCTGGGTTTGATAGAACCCTATAGAATTCCTTAACGAATCGTGGGTCGGGCTCTAGGAATAAATATCCAAACTCATCTCTTAGTTGATGGTGGTGCACTCTGGCTGAGGAAGGATCATGTAACTACAAGTGGTCGTGCCGCCATATAACCACACATATTTGTATTTGTTATCATAGAAGCTTTAGCAAGCTTCTCTATACTGTCATTTGTTCCCACACGCCCAAAGCTAGCCAATGCAGATTGAGTGATTGGGTGACCCAAATATTGTGCCAAAAGCCCTACATGCCTCTCATTGAGATCTTTCCACATTTTCTCTCCACCATTGCTTAGAATTCTTGTACAAAAGTCCCCACTCATTTGGGGTAGAAGTTACCCTCAGGAGTCTGCATTAGTCTGCATTAGAAGTTACCCTCAGAAGTTACAAAGACAGTGCACATCCGAACCCGGACACTGCATTAGTTCACCATGGAAAAATACCCCCATCGATAGCGAGCGTTGAACATAACGCAATTCCGGATGGACTATAGCAACACGTTTGCACAAGTTCTTCATGTCTGTTCCTGTCAAGAGCCTCCAAATGTTTCCAAGCAAGAAAGGTAAACCCTGTAGGTATGTCCTCGGAACATCTCTCACATATCTCCAACCAAAAAGCTTGGGCCACCTCCCGATGTGTCACCGTGTACTCATTGTCGTCCAAGTGGAACTTGATTTCTCAATGTCCCTCCGCATCCATAACTTGCCATAGATTAGCTAGGAACTCTAAGGTACATCGGATATAGGTCTTTGAGTGCTTGTCTAGAAAACCTTCTACCCGACCTAGAATGTAGGTAACTTACTCGAGCAGGCCTAGAGCCTCTAAAGTATCCTTGAATGGAAAATCTGTCTCCAAAATGTTCCTTTTCAGTCCATTTAAGTACCTCCACCTCTGGATTGCAGGCCCAAAGATTTTAGTCAACCATTGAACTCCTCCGTCATAAATGCGGGGTTGCGAGGAAGGGGAGTCACCGGCTCATGATTCACAACCTTAGCTAGTTTCTTCCTTTTCTCACCCCGTGAAGGTTTCCCTTTCTCCAACACGCTCCTTTTCGGAGGCATCCTATCAAAATAAAGGAGAAAGGGGTAATGTGATAATAAACAAGGGAATGCCCACAATACCATTCAAAGTAAACATTCTTCCTAAATAGCGTAGTCATTTCAAAACATGATACTTTCATCATAAAGGCTATTCACACAAGAACCATTCTCCTCAAAACAACAAACTCATGTCATTTCATATCAACACATCAATAAGATCATGCATTTAAAAATCATCCCTCCTAAATTACCCAACACATGAAAATCATAGCATCTAAGTATGATAGCACATCAATCCACCCAAACTTACTTCAACACAAGATCATTCATACAACCCAAACAACTACTCAACAACATACTCTCTTTCAAGATTCATGCTTCACATTACACCACCATAATACTAAACAAAGCAACTAAACATGAAGTTAAAAAATTAACCGGAATTTGAAGCTAAGAGGTGAAGTTTCCACACAAGAAGAAACAAAAATGCTAATTTTCGAGAGAAAAGTTTCAATTTTTTTGAGTTCACCAAAAGTGTGTGTGAGTGAGTGTTTCTTGAAAAGCTTGAATGTATTAAATGACTAAATTAGGTGGAAGAATGTACCAAGGATCTAAAATTTCAGCAAAGGTGATAAGGAGGTGAGGTACAATTAGGATAATGATGGAATTCTTAAAATTGCAATTTAGGGGACAATAGTACCTACATATTTAATCACAAGAGATGTTTGAAGTACTATTTACATAAAAAATCCTAAGGAATAAGAGAATATAAAATTTATGAACCAAAAATGCATTTATTTTGCTTAAAATTCAGATTTTTCAAAAATTTGCATTTATTACAATTTGATAGCTCAAATGGGGTGCTGACACGTATACCCTCGTGTCAAGGACATCTGTGTTGACCCCCTTGTGCCAAGAGTGTCTGGCACAGACTATATCTCATGGAACGGGTCGTGCCAAATCCTGGCAAGAGGCTCCTCATGCCAATGTGCTGTGACATGAGTCGTATTTCATGGAACAACTCGTGCTAAATTCTGGCACAAGGCTGCCAAAATTTTGACCCTTTTTCCTTAGTTTTCCCTTTTTTTCCAAATTTATTTTTGTCACCCATCAAGCCCTAATTCCATCTAAACAAAATCATGATACTTGAACTCAAATTTACAAATCAACAAGAGTTTCATCTCAAAATCCTCATCACAAACAAAAAACATGCAAAATCTATCTATCCACTCAAAATCACGAAATCAAAGCAAAAATAAACACCGTATATTTATTTTCATCCTCACGACTTATTTCTTTTTCATGCATCTTAGTTAAAACAACCTACCATTGGGTCTCCGGAATCGTCATTGGCGACTCTACCCACGATGACATCGTTATGGAGAAGCCTACACAATGTGTCACCCTTACCTTTTGGCACCTTGTTCGCCATAGAAAATGAATACCCAAACCTTACTAATATTTAGTCCTCCACATTTGCTTTGGGTCTAGGAGATGGTTAAGGGGTTTTTATTCCCTCACCACTACCTCCTAAACGCTGCAAGTTAGTTAGCATGGAAAAGCATTCCGATATAGATATACTATCACTATCATCATGTATTGTAAATGACTCATCATCAATATCATCAATGCCACAGAATTCATTTAAGCATTCATTCTCATTTTTCATGCAAGAAGTGTCACATTGATCATGCTCATCACATAGGGTTACACCTTTGCACATAAAAGATGAGTTAGATGAATCATGCCTTGATTTATATATGTCCAATCCAACTTTGTCCATATCATCTTCTAGGGTTAAGGTTCCCAAATGGACACCGTCTTTAGTCCTTGAGGCCTTAAGAAATGGTCTCCCCAATAGAATTGGGGGTGCACTTCTGTCGTGCACCACGTCAAGGATATAAAAGTCCACCGAGAACACCAGCTTCCCAACCTGAACCATCACATCCTTCACTAACCCACGATGGCTAGCTTGGGAGTGATCATCGCATTAGGAAATCACCCTAGTGTCCATAAGTTCACCTATATCTAGGCGCTCATGAAGACTATATGAAATCACATTAATGGACACTCCTAAATCAATCATGGGATTTTCAACTACCTTTCTACCTAAAGAGATAGGAATAGAGAACATCCCGGGGTCATCGCATTTTTTAGGCAAATTTTTATGGTTCAAAACGGTGACTCCCCCAACTTTTAAATGTTCTACCTTATTAGTTGGTCTATTTATCTTTTTAGTGCATACAACTTTAAGAAATTTAGCATATGGTGGCACATGTTCAATAAGCTCTAAGATCGAGAATGTTACCTCCACCTTTTTGAAGATTCTTTGGATGTTTGCATCATTGTTCGCCACCTTTGGCCTTCCCCTCAATGAATTTGGAAATGGCGGTGGGATGGTCACTTGCGATGGGGTGGTGGAATCTCCTTGGAAGGTGATTTCTTGATAAGAATTGCATGCTCCACAAAATTTGTCTTATTTTCCTCTAAGATCCTATCGTCTACTTGCAAAACTTCTTTGTTGTGATCACAAAGCTCCTTCTCATTTCTCAACTTGAGTGCACTCACATTCCTCGAGTTGACCTCCGGTTGGGAAGGGAGTTTACCAAAATCTTTGGCCTCAAGTCGGCACACCGAGGTGGCGAGTTGATTAACTTGAATCTTAAAATTTTTGATACTCGAGAAGGCCCTATTGCCAAGATCTTCAATTTTGTGCCTTGTCCTCTGCACGAATACCTTATGCTTCTTCCCCAACTGGCCGATGGCTTGCAAAATTTCTTCCCGGTCTAACTTGTAGAGAGATGTGTGGTTGTTAGAAGGACCCTCACCCTTTGGATAGGGTTAAGGTAGAGCTTGCCCACCTCGATACCCTTGAGCTTGGTTTTTCTCCCTTCAACGGAAGTTGGAATGGTCCCAGTACCTTGGGTTGAACGAGTTTACGTAGGGATCTTGCCTTCTGCCCTATTGATTCCCTTAGAATCTCTGTGGTTGTTGACCCCTAGCAAACTGCTGCGCATTCCCATTGTTGTATTCCACGACCTTTACCTCTTCTAAATCCTCTGTTACTTGGGGAAATGCCTCAGTGTGATGGTTATGGTTGCATACCCCACATACTTTGACCTGATGAACCTTCCCTCTTAAGAGCTCATTCACCAAAGAAGCAAGAGTTTGGACTTGCTCTTCCAACTTAGGGGATTGGGAGGGTTCATAAAAGACCTTAACCATTTTCCTCATGCCAAACTGTCTCATTCCATTGGTCATTTCCTCAAAAAGAGCCATCATGTCCTTCAAGCTTTTGTTGGCAATTGATCCATTACATGTGGCATTTACCATCTACATGTCCTCATCACATAACCCTTCTAAAAAGTAGTAGACTAAGTCTCCTTCCTTGAATGGATCATAAGGACAATGCCAATAATCTCTGTATTGCTCCCAGTAGTCATAAAGTGATTCATTAGTTCCCTAGGGGATTATTAGGTAGCTGTTTCATCAGTCCGATGGATTTGGATGGCAGAAAGTACTTTTGAAGAAATCTTCTCTTCATATCCATCCAGGAGCTTATATAACCAGGCGGTAACTAGTAAGACAATCATAAGCCCTATCGTGTAGAGAGAATGGAAATGGCCTTAAGTTATAGTCATCCTCTAAGACCCCTGGAGGCTTTATATTCATGCTGACAAGGTGGAACTCTGACAAGTGTTTGTTGGGATCTTCCCCTTCCATTACGTGGAAAGTGGCAATGGAGGGAACATGATACACAATGGATGGCTCTCCAAATTAGGGGCCATGAGCTCCCTCAGTGTCCTGTTATCTTCTGCCATCTCTAGCGGCTTTTCTACCTCCAAAACTGGTCTAGGTTGAACCCCCTAGTTTAGCTCTCTGTTTCCTCCATCTCATACTACCTGTGATTTCAGGTGGCTATAACTCCTTAGTTTTTGGAATGAGTATGTACCATAAACTAGGGGTCAACAATACCCTACCAGAGGCAAAATTAGCAAACATGATTAAAGGTAACAAGATTACTATCACAACGGCTCAACAACAAAAACTACAAAACAAAGAAAACAAAAGCAATACTAACTACTCAACTAACACGTCATGCAAAATTGACAACTAAAATTTTAGCCTAGCATCCCCGACATCCCTGGTATCAATATGTGTACGAACATAAATGTAGACTGGATTGTGTGCTAACGGAGTGTACAGTTCATGCAATTATAACACTTCAAGAAAAAGCCATTATAATATCACAAACACATAGAATTAGGAAGATCGAATGAATCTCACAAAACATAAACAAATACATGAATACAAATAATATCCCCGAGCTATAGAACTACTCCCTAAACATGGAATTCAAGTATTTTATTGAATTCCCCATTTTTTCGGCAAAAGCAAAATAAAAAGGGAAAAGAGAAAGAACCTAGAGAGAAGAGAGAGTGTTTCTCTCTCTAAGCTACTCTTCTAAATCTACAAAATGAACTAAGAAAATGATCCAAAGCTTCTAACCCTAGTATACTAAGGCTATAATTATAATCGTAGGGGATTGGGCCTAAAAATAGGCCGAAAATTGGCCAAAACCCTAGCAGCCGCCGCCTGACACGGGGTGCCACGGATGACACGACACGTGTTGCTGATGTGGCCTCATATCGGTGCAAGATGCCAGATCTGGCATGTGCCATTTGGACCATGCTAGCGTGGGGGCGCCAGTCTTGGCTCGGCTGTGCTGGTACGCTTAGTGTCATCTGGTGCAGACAGTCATCTGAAGCTCTATTTTTACACTTCTGATCCGCACCCCAGGTTGTTTGGCATGGTCTTTCAGCTGGATCTTTATTTTGCTCAGATTCTTGGCACGAGCCGCTACATTCTTCATATCCCATGGGCTGGTCTTTACATCTTGGACTTGGAACATGGCAGGTCATGTGAAACGGAATGGTCCGCGCCCATACTTAGCATAATTTTGGAGTTAAAAAGGCAATTTGAGGACCCGACCAGCCAAAGTTGGCATGACCCTTGTTGGGTTTTGGCATAGCTTGTGCTGCTAGGCACGACTCTTGCCAAAGGCCCCTGACACAGACTATATGGCATGATGCGAGCCACGTGTGCTTGGTCTCTTGCCTCCCATGAGTGGTTTGTGCCACCAGTTGCTGGTTCGTCTAGCAGACTTCTTTGCTCTGCTTTGGATGAACCGTTAGTTTGATTTGAGAGCTCTTATAGTCGATTTCATAGCGCTCGGGATGACGAATCCCGTAGAACCAACCTCAGGGTTGATTCTTCTTGGATCATTCCTAGAATGTTGTGCAACTCTCGGACAACAATCCCCCATTTCTTCCTTAGCCTTTGTGAATTTCTAGTCTGCCTATCTTTTAGCTCAATCCTACTACTACCACGATGTAGAGTTCATGGCCTTCATCTACTATCATTCTAATGTGAATGGCCTTCAACATCTTCTATCTTCCTTCCGAACAACCCTCCATAAAAATGTGACAAAAAGTACCCACAAGCCACCTACTAAGGATGATCGCAAAGGAAGATCCAGGTGCTCATGGATACAAGGATTCAATTGGTATCAATTAAGTGTGCAAAATGTGGGATTTAGACAAGAAAACCAAACATGGCCATCCAAACCCTTTGTCGTGTAAACCTAACTAATACTAGTAATTCAACATGTAAAACAAGCCAATTATTATGCCTAATGCATAGGTTAACGCATGCCTAATGATGCACATCAATCTTTTATATATGTGTGTGTGTGTGTGTTCAGTTAGGGTTTAAGATAGGGTTTTTGATTATTTTTTATTGAATGGTCATGGGTTGCATTGTAATTGACTTGTAGGATAATAGATCGAAATGAACTCATTGGTAATGATCTTAGAAAATTACTCGAGTATATGCCCATGGTAGAATCATTTATTTTTTTAGCATTTCAAGATGCTTCTATAAAAGGTGGGGAACGAGCATGATGCCCGTGTAAGGATTGTAGAAATGATACATATTTAGAAAGGATGAAAATGCGGGAACATCTCGTAAGGAGGGGGTTTCAAACTAACTATACTCGTTCAGTATGACATGGGGAAGTGGGCATCCCTTTCAGACATTTGAATTGGCGGACACGAAGGTGATAGATGAGTTAGATGGCAATGTGGAGTTTGGTGATATAGTGGAAGATACTTCAAGGGAGTTCAAAGGTAAACCCGAGTCATTACAAGCTCTCAATGACGACAAAGGGACACCTTTGTACAACGGTTCAAAAGAATCCGTTTTGAGTGCGACCTTATAGATAATGAATTTGAAGGTGAAATTTGGATAACTAATAAATCGATGACCAAGGCTCTTGAGTTGTTTAGGGACTTGCTTCCCAAAGGTAATCTAATTCCCAATAGGCTGTATGCAGAAAAAAATAATTCTTTGCCTAATTGAATTGGAACTGCAAAAAAATTCATGCATATGCCATAACGATTGTATGTTGTACTGGGGAAGTGAAGATATAGATCGAGAAATATGTCAAGTATGTGGCAAGTCTCGGTACAATTTGAAGAGAGGTGGAATTGTGGAGGTTGGGTAAGTTGTATCCAAATCAAAGAAAAAGACACCGAAAAAAGTGTTATGGTATCTCTCTATCATTCCACATTCGAAGTTATATGCATGTAGGAAAGATGCGAAGTTTTTGCGGTGGCACGCATATAGGGTCCAACCGGTAGATGATGTGATAAGACACACTTCAGATGGTGAGAAATGGAAGAAATTCGATGCTGGCAATGAATCCTGGCATTTGAGGTTAGGATTGTGTATAGAAAGTTTGAATCCATTTGGTAAAATGAGCAAAACTCATAGTAGTTGGCTTGTTATGTTGGTCATTTACAACCTTCCGTCTTGGTGGGCAATAAAACGTAAGTATGTTTTGTTGTCTTTGATGATTTTAGGCCCAAAGTAACCAGGCAACGATATTGATGTGTATCTTGCTTCTGTAGTGGAGGATTTGTTGATTTTTTTTCAATGATGGTGTTCCAACGTACAATGTTTTTGTTGAATATCTCTTTACTTTGGAAGCTATGTTATTTTGCACCATTAATAATTTCTCAGCATATGGAAATTTGTCTGGGTATTCTGTGAAAGGCCACTTAGCTTGCCCTGTGTGTGAGAAGGATAGTGATTTTTTGTCAATTGAAACATGGTTGTAAAACAATTTATCAGGGTTATATGAGGTTTCTTCCGGAGGGGCACCCATGGTGTTTGGAAAAGAAATGGTTCAATGGTAAAGTGGAGGCTAGAGGACCACCAGTGTCACTAAATGGTACACATGGTACACAGAATTTTGACAATGTGAAGAACTTGCCCAATGATTTTGGGAAGAAGAAGAAAAAGCAACCGTTGATGGTAGTTAGAAGAAGTTCTCTATTTTTTAAGCTACCTTATTGGAAGCATTTGATGCAAGCATCCGAAGAATCTTGAAAAGGTTGAGGTGGCGCACGATAAAAGTGCACCCCCAATTCTATTGGGGAGACCATTTCTTAAGACCTCAAGAACTAAAGACGATGTCCATTTGGGAACCCTAACCCTAGAAGATGATATGGACAAAGTTGGATTGGACATATATAAATCTAGGCATGATTCATCTAACTTATCATTTATGTGCATAAGTGTAACCCTATGTGACTAGCATGATCAATGTGACACTTCTTACATGAAAAATGAGAATGAATTCTTAGAAAGATTTCATGGAAATGATGACATTGATTATGAGTCTTTTACATTGCATGATGATAGTGATCTATATCTGAATTTTTTTCCACGCTAACTAACTTGCAGTGTTTTGGAGGTAGTGGCGACGGCATAAAAACCCCTCGACCTTCTCCTAAACCCAAAGTAAAGGCGGAAGAATCAACATTAGTAAGGTTTGGGAATTCATCTTGTATGGCGAGAAAGGCATCTAAAGGTAAGGGTAACACGTTGTGGAGACCGCTCCACAACGAAGTCATTGTGGGTGGAGTCGTCGATAGTGATTCCGAAAACCCAACGGTAGGTTGTTTTAACTAAGATGCATGAAAAATAAATAAGTTGTTAGGACGACAATAAATATACAGCTTTTCTTTTTGCTCCGATTTTGTGCTTTTGAGTGGATAGATAGATTTTGCATTTTTTTTTCTTTTTGATGAGGATTTTGAGATGAAACTCTTGCTGATTTGTAAATTTGAGTTCAAGTCTCGTGATTTTATTTGAATGGAGTTAGGGCTTGATGGGTGACAAACATTTTCAACAAAAGAGGGAAAACTAAGGAAAAAAGGGTCAAAATTTTGGTAGCCTCGTGCCAGTATTTGGCATGAGCCGTTCCACGAGATACGACTCGTGTCACAACACCTTGGCACGGGGGGCCTCATGCTAGGAATCGGCATGGCCCATTCCACGAGATTCGGTCCATGCCAGACACCATTGGCACAAGGGGGAGGGGGTCTGTGCGGATGCTCTTAACACGAGGGTACAAGTGTCTACACCCCATTTTAGCTGTCAAATTGTACCAAAAATGCAAATTTTCCAAGAATCTGAATTTTAAGCCAAAAAAATGCATTTTTGGTTCATAAATTTTGAATTCCACTCCTTAGGATTTTTTATGTAAATATTACTTCAAACTTCCCTTGTGATTAAATATATAGACACAATTTTCCAATTTTGAAATTTCATCCTTATCTTAGTTGTACTTCTCCCCCTTATAACCTTTGCTGAAATTTTAGATCATTGGTACATTCTTCCACCTAATTGAGTCATTTAATACATTCAAGCTTTTCAAGAAACACTAACTCACACACACTCCTGGTGAACTAAAAATAATTGAAGCTTTCTCTAAAAAATTAGCATTTTTGCTTCTTCTTGTGTGGATCTTCCAACTCTTAGCTTCAAATTCTGGGTAATCCTCTGAACTTCATGTTTACTTACTTTGTTTAGCATTGTGGTGGTGTTATGTGAAGCATGAATCTTGAAAGAGAGTATGTTGTTGAGAAGTTGCTTGGGTTGTATTTTTTTTTACTTGGGTTGTATGAATGATCTTGTGTTGAAGTAAGTTTGGGTGAATTGATGTGCTATTACGCTTGGATGATATGATCTTCATGTGTTGGGTGATTTTGGAGGGATTGATATGAATTTCCATGTGTTTATTGTTTAATGAAAATAGTTCTTGTTTAAATAGCCTTTGTGTTGAAGAATAGCAATATTTGAAATGACTAGGCTATTTAGGAAGAATGTTTACTTTGAATGATATTATGGGAATGGCTTTGTTTATTATTGTATTACCACTTTCTCCTTGATTTTGATAGGATTCCTCCAAAAAAGAGTGTATCGGAGAAAAGGACCCTTCCTCGCAACCCCGCATTCGTGACAGAGGAGTTCATGGGACTGACTAACATCTTTGGGACTGCAGGCCATAGGTGGAGGTACTTGAATGGACCAAAGAGAGATTTTAGAGATGGGTTTTGTGTGCAAGGATACTCTAGAGGCTCTAGGCTTACTCAAGACCAATTTCTATTTATTAGGACGGGTAAGCCTAGAAGGTTTCCTTGACAAGCACTCGAAGACCTATATCTGGTAGAGTTTCTAGCTACTCTATGGAAAGTTACAAATGCGGATGGACATTAAGCAATCAAGTTCCACTTGGACGACAAAGAGTATACAATGACACACAGGGAGGTGGCTCAAGCTTTCATTTGGAGATACAAAATAGATGTTCTGAGGATACATCGATAGGGTTTACCTTTCTCGCTTGGAAACTTTTGGAGGATCTTGACGGGCACAAACATGAAGAACTTGTTCAAAAACACCGCTATAGTTCATCTGGCGATGCGCTATGTTCAAAGCTTGCTATCGATGAGATTATTTTTCCATGATGAACTAATGCAGTGTCCTGGTTTGGATGGGTATTGCCTCTGGGTGATGACTCCTGAGGGTAACTTCTACCCGAACTTAGCGAGAAATTTTGTAAAAGAATGCAGAGCAATGTTAGAGAGGAAATGAGGAAAGATCTCGATGGGAAGCATGGTAGGAATTTTGGCACAATATTTGGGTCATCTAACCCCTTCTCCATTTGCGTTGGCTAGCTTTGGGCATTGGGGAACGAAGTACACTATTGAGAAGCTGGCTAAAACTTCTATGATAGTGACTAAAACCTCGGATAATAGATATATGTGGTTATATGGCGGCCCAACCACTTGCATTTTCATGATCCTTTCCCAGCCGGAGCGCATCACCATTGACCATGAGATGAGTTTGGATGATTTGTTCATAGAGCCTGACCTACGATTCGAGAATGAGCTCTATAGGATTCTATCCAGCCCGTGGATAGAGATCGGTGAAATGGATGGCGATACTTCGTCTAGAGCACCACCTACCCGTACTCACTTATCCGCGGACATTCTTGACCAATTGCATACTCTCGGGGGAACAACTTTCGAGTTCTACCCAAGTTATGCAATAAGTCAGTCTTGCGGTAGGTGGCATGAAGTCGCAATTGGAAGTGTATGACACTAGGTTTGAGTCCATAGAGGCCACCAATCAAGCTATAAGGTACGATGAGAAGGACAAAACGAGGCAAGAGAAGGAAGACCCTTCAGGGCCGTAAGAGTAAGTGCCACTATTTTCCCAACTCCACTTATATGTTCCCAAATTTTTATGCATTGAGGACAATGTATGGTTTAAGTGTGGGGAAAGGATTAGTTAGGAACTTATGGAGTTTTCATCTTGAGATTTCTCGGTGCTTTTAGTGTTTTCTTGGGATTTTTGTTATTTCTTCAGTGTTTTTGGTGATTTCTTTGTTTTGGGATGGTTTTGGATGCTTATTTTGTGGCATGACTTTCTTGGTAGCAATCATAGCTTGTCTTGGGGTAGTTGTGTTAGAAATTTTAGTTGTGTAATTTTTTGTGTTTCCTATTCTTCATGTATTATGAAGCCACTTTAGGGCATTTTGAGCTACACTCAAAAAAATTGAAAATTTTGAAATATATATATATATATACCTGGCTAAGTTGGAAACCCGAAAGGCCAACTTAGGCAACATTGGGAAAACCCCGGATAGGTCGAAAGAGCTAGGTAAAATGAGAGGCTAGGCCCGGCTAGGTTTACTAACCTAGGAAAAAATGAGAGGTCGTGTGAAAAAATGTGAGAAAGTGAGCTCAACATGTGTGAAAGCGAGGATGAAAACCTGGAAGGGCTGCTAGGCAAAATGATATTAATTGAGAGAAAACGGAAACTAGGTTGACAATACATTGTCATCATCCTTGGTTGTAACTAATTTGAGAATTTAGAGTTATCCTTAGTTACAACCAAGTCTAGGACCTCTTTGATTTCTATGGTGGATTTTTTTTGCAGCGGCTCTTGGATTGCTTTTGGGGAAGTTTTTTTGGAAAGTAAGCTAGCTTAACACTTATCTTTCTTTCTTACCTTTTTTTCACTTTATTTTGGATGGTTAGGTTACTTTAGGTTCTTCGGGGACTGTGAGAGTTATGAGATTCTTGCTTCTTTGGAGGAAATAGGATAATCTAGGAATAAGTCGAATGCATCGACTAACTTATACCAGCATGCTACACTTTGCTTAGGCATTTACTTGTTTTTATTTTCCCGAGGACGAGTAAGGGCTTAAGTGTGGGGGTTGAAATGCATAATTAGGCATGCGTTAACTGATGTATTCGGCAAAATAATTTGTTTTTTTTACCTTTTGGATTGCTAGTATTAGTTAGGTTTACATGACAAAGGGTTTAAACGGCCATGTTTTGTTTTCTTTTCTAAATCCTGCATTTTCTAGACTTTATTGATACTAATGGACACCTTGTATCCACAGACACCTAGATATTCCTTTATGATCATCCTTAGTAGGTGGCTCATGAGTACTTTTAGTCACATTTATATAGAAGGTCGTTCGCAAGGACGGTAGAAGATATTGAAGGTCATTTGCATTAGAATGTAGGTAGGTGAAGGCCTCAAACTCTACATCATGGTAGTAGAATGATTAAGCTAAAAGATAAGTGGACTTGAAGTTCAAAGAGGCCAAGGAAGAAATGGAGGATTATTTTCCAAGAGCTGCGCAAAGTCTTGAGAAATATCCGAGAACGATCAGCCTTTGAGGGTGGTTCTATTGGATTTTTCATCTCGAGCGCTATGAAATCGACTATAAGAACTCTCAAATTGGACCAACGGTTCATCCGTAGTGGAGCAAAGAAGTTAGCCGGACAAACCAGTAGTGGGTGGCACAGACCATTGATGGCCAGCACGAGGGCAAGCCACACACGGCCCGAACCACACCACACGGCTCGTGTCAAAGGCCTTTGGCATAAGTCGTGCCAAGCAGCACAAGTCGTGCCAAATCCCAGCACGAGTCGTGCCAACCTCTACTAGTCATGTCCTCGAGATCTTATTTTCACTCCAAAATTGGCTAAGTATGGGCGTGGACCATTCCATTTCACACGGACCGCATTGTTCCAAGTCTAAAATGTTAAGACAAGCCTACGGGGTGTGAAGAATGAAGCGGCCCATGCCAAGGTACTGAGGAAAATGAGGATCCGGTTGATAGTCCGCACCAAAAAACACGGGGTGCAGATCAGAAGTGGAAAAATGGGGCTCCAGATGATGGGCCATGCCAGACGACATGGACCGTGCCAGTCAAATATTATGATCCAATCAATGTGGAAGGGCTGGAGATGGAAGAAATTACATTGGATGAAGTGTAAGAGAGCTCCAAACAATGGAATATGGTTTTGGTGTGCAAAATTCTGGTGGGTGTAACCCTCTATTTATGGTAATTGAGGGTTTTTTTACAGGGTATGGGGGAAGAAAATTTGTAAATTCTGGATGTTAGATAAAGGGGTGTTTATGGTGAAATGTCTTAATATTGATATAAGGGATTGTTAAAAATTGTACTATTTTCTTTAATGGAAAGCCAATTGTAGTCAATGCATGGATGCCTGATTTTGATTATAATTAACTTGCTAGAATCCCAGTTTGGATTAGAATTCCAGAGTTTCCTGTGGTGTATTGGCACCCTAAACTGATAAATAAAATTATTAGCCACAATTTGCTTAGATAAGGCTACTTTAACAAAAGACAGATTAGCTTTTGTGAGGGTTAAGATTGATATGGAAATCACGGAAAAACTGCCTGACTAGGGCTTGTGCTTGAATGAGCATGGAGTGATCAGACAGCAGAAATTATAATTTGAGTGGAAACCTATAAAGTGTACCATGTGTAATCTGTTGGGATATTGTAGTGAGGAGTGCAGAGGTAAACCTGAGGTGAGAAAGGATAGGGGTCAGAAATGGAAGGTTTATATACCTGTTAAAATAATTGGGAAGGAACTAAAGCATGCTAATAAGGCTCACAAAGTAGAAAATAGTCCTGATCAGGGAAGCAGTAAAGCAGATAGTAGTCATTCTGATGGCAAAGCAGTGCAAAATGGAGCTGGGAGCATCAGTATCGAGAATGAAAGTAAGAAAGATGGAGATAGACAAATGTTGGGTAAAAGTGGGGTGCAGGGTACCATGAACTTCAAACATAATCCACCAGATGGACATTAACTGGGGGATTTGGAATGTTAGAGGAATGAATAAGTCTTGCAAACACAGTACAATCAAAAGGTTCCGTTCCCAGAATAGAATAGGTATCCTGTTGACCTGCCTTCCCTCGGGGTCATTAATCATAGCTAATTAACCCATGCGGAGATGGTGCGGTCAAAAGATAGAAATTTATAGTTCTGCACCCTGGGTTTGTCCACATAGATACTAGGTCTAATGTACCAATCAAAACACAACCTCGTACGGGTCGTCAATCCGTACAAGTGAAAGGAATAACTATTAAAGCAAACATGTAAAGGGTTGGTTTTCCAATCTAGCAACTACTAAACATAAAAGTAAAAACACAAGCACAATATTAAACAAAGCACTTAGGGAATCATTGAGAAACTTGGACAGCCTAATGCTTCTATCATCGATTCATTCACATAGAGATCTAGGCAAATCTAATAATGTGTCCATAACACGTGGTGTGGCCGATGACATACACTTCCCCGTCCCTGTCACGGCGGGTGCTCTTGCAACCCTCCATCAATGCTGCCATCATAATTAGGGGAGTAAAACAAGGTCCAACCATTGTTTTAGGTCTATTTGTCCCCCATGCGATTAAGTCCCGGGCTTCCACCACGAATGCACTACCTCTCTCGGGTCCTATGAATTGGGCCCAAGGGTTGTAGGCACCTTATCTATGATACTAGAGTTTATTGTAACCCTAGCTTGCTACTATTAGCTATCTCTACCTGGAACCTCTCGGATAACTTTATAAAGACAACTAAAATTGTTGCGATGGAAAGTTGGTTAGAGCATTCTCGAATCCTGATGTGTCTATTTTATGTGCATATTTTAGTACTTTTTGGGATCACTTTTGTGCTCTTTTGTAATCAATACCTTGTGTTTTACCTTGAAATTCTCTTAGGAGAGATAAGAGCAACTTTATGCTCTTTTACCTTTTTCTAAGTGGATTTTGTGTGACAATGGATAAACATTGAGACTTGAAGATCGGGAACCATTGAAGATCACCTTTTGAAGACTTGAAGACTAAAGACAAAAAGAATCGAGGATTTGAAGGCAAGGCGACACAAGGGTTAAAATGGTCATTCCCCCCTGGGTGAGGCCATTCCCACCCGGGCGAGCCCATTCCCGCCCGGGCGGGAGCCTGCTACACTTTTGATTTTTGCTTTTCTTTTCCTCCATCTTGTACTATAAAAGGAGTTTTTGGCCACCCACTTCATATCTTATCCTTCTTGGCCGAAATTCCTCTTCTCCCAACCCTAGGTTCTTCATCTTTTCCATCTTTTCTCTCTTCATTTCTCTCTTCATTTGTTTATGATGTTAGTATGATTTGTATTAGCTAAATCTAGTTCTTGGGAGAAATTGACTAAGGCTTCTGAGCCCATGTCTTAAGAACAATTTGTAGCCTATTTGATACTCTTACTATTATGCATTTTGAGCATTGAATGTGATTGTTAATGTCATTAATGTTATTGAAAGCTTGAGTATATGAAGTACTTGTATGATATGCTTGTTAGGGTTTGGGGAAATGAGTTGATTTCCCCTTTTCTTGATAGGAATCTAAGAGTATGATTTAGAGCTTTTGATTGTATTGATGGATTTATAATTGCTAGATGAATATGATAATTTTGAACTCTTTGTCATGTTTGTTGCTTGTAGCAAATGAGAGAAGTCTATGAATTTCGATCGTTCTTGACTAATCTCGTGTAAATGCATGAATTGGTTAAATGCTTAGACACGGTGTAGTGTTTATAAGTATTGTCAAGCTTGTTGATTCTTCGTGCTAAATGCCATAAATAGGATACGTTTGGTCGTGTTTCGACTACGAGAGTCATTGGTGAGGTTTGACAAGAGATGTCTAATTCACTCTTGCAAACTACTACCTAAGAAGGATAGAAGTTTAGTCTTCACAACAAGCAGTGAAAGTAGTAAATAGGTTGCATGTTTAATGATGGATAAGAGGCTTGGAAGTGAAGGTCAATTGCGCCCAAGGTTCCGTCAATTGTTGTTTTCATTTTATCTTTAGTTGTCTTGCATGATTGGCATAGTTCCCTTGCTTTGCTAATTGTTGTCTTTCAATTTGATAACTTAAGATAAAAAACAAACGAAACCCCCCTTGTTTACATGTGTTTATATGTATCTATGTATGTATATGCCTAGTATATTTTCCCCTATATATGTTTAAACACTTGAAAAGATCCCTCTTCTCGTGGACAACCCTAAATTTCCACTATCTACTTAATTGTAGATAGGAAGCATTAGGGCTTAAAAGTATTAACTTTGAGCAGTACAGTGACGACCTCCCAAATCCCCTATGCACACACCCATGCAGATGCGTTCTCCCCTACCCATTCTAATAACTAGGTTTCTCTTCCCAAGGGGGCATCGATATTTTCATCATACACGTATATATCCCAAAGTGTGTGCGTATATGTGGTGTACTATTCATGCATTTAAACTCAAGAAAAATCACAATAATATTATGAACACAAATTAGGAAGAACTAAAGAATCTCAAAAAGCATATAGATTAGACCAAGCTACTAGAATTTATCCCTAAGCACTAGAAACTACTCCCTTGACATGGAATTTAAATAAATATTTGAATTCCACATCTTAGGATCAAAGTAAAATAAATAAAAGAAAAAGATATAGTTTCTACTAAGGAATAAGTCTCCAAGCTATTCTTAGAGGAATAAAATATGAGATATGTCCTTAACCTAGTAGACAAAGGTTCCATTTATAATAGTAGGAGATTGGGCCAAAAATAGGCCTAAAATAGGGTAAACCCTAGCTCAGTCGCCGCCCGGTGCGGGATATAACAAAAGGTGTGGCCTGTGGAGTGTCCTTAGCATGGGGATCGAGGCCTGGCATGGGCTATGTCCATTCATGAGTGCAAGGGACCGGTCCTGGTGCATGGCATGGATATTCAAGAGGCGTGGTGCGTGAGTCTTTGCGTGAGGCTGCGTCTAACCCTTGGCGCGGGTTGCATCATCTTATGCAGGGCGCCATCATGGTGATGGAAATGAAGGGTGCTTGCTCAGGAACTTTGGAGAGGGTCGTGTGATATCCCACACCTCACCGGCTTGTCCTGGCATATTGAGCTTAGAACAGCTTGGGAAGCCAGGAATGAGGTATCCCACGCCAATACTTAGTCACATGGAGGGGGTCTTCACTTCGTGCTGGCAGCCCGTAGCCTCTGGCATGGGTCACATCGTTGCCTCATGCTGGTCTTCTTAGTGTGGGGCAGTTCCTTGGGCACGTGCCATTGGTGCCAAACAATGAACATCTGCCGCCGACCCGTGTGTGCCTCGACCAACTAAACTAGTTTCCTCCACTACGGATGAACCGTTAGTTTGATTTGAGAGTTTTAGTAGTCATTTTATAGTACTCGACAAGAAAAATCCAATAACACCAGCCTTGAAGGATAACTCTTCTTGTATCATTGTCAAAATTAAGCACAACTTATCAGACCATGATTCCCCATTTCTTTATTGGCCACTTTTTTGAACTCGGTTGCCGCCTATCTTTGGCTTCAATCTCCTTCTACTACGCATTAATAATTGTGGCCTTCGTCTCTACTACCGTCTTTGTGAACGGCCTTCAATATCTTCTACTGCCCTTACAAATGGCCTTCACATAGAATGTAAACAAAAAGTACCCACATGCGACCTACTAAAGATGATCACAAAGAAGATCAAGGAGCCCGTGAATACAATATGTCCATTAGTACCAATTAAGTCTACAAAATGCAGGATTTAGACCAGAAAATGAAACATGGCCGTCTAAACCCCTTTTGTCACGTAAACTCAACTAATACTAGAAATCCACCAAATAAAACTAACTAAAAAGTATGCCAAATGCATCGGTTAATGCACACATAATGAAGCAGATCACCTGTGCCTATTGGAGACCAAAATAAAAAAAAAAAGAAATAGAGGTTTGGAAAAGTATTGGGGTAGGTTGGGAATTGGTAACTAACTCAGATATCACTACAGGAGAAAGGATTTGGTTACTGTGTAAAGGGGATTTTTTCAAAGTAAAAATTTTATCCAAGGGAGCACAATGGATAGATATGGAGATTACACTGAGGGGATATTATACCTACTTTTGTACATTAGTATATGGTTACAACAAAGGACAACAAAGAGAGGAGCCCTAGCAATTTCTAAAAAGGATAGGACAAAGAAGCTGGCCATGGTTAACTGTAGGGAACCTCAATTAACCATTGAGGTTTCGGTGCACAATTAAGGATTTAGAGCTACAAGAGATCAAAACCATGCGGAGTTTGTATACGTGGAGTAATAGAAGAGATGGAGTGGAAAGAGTTATGAGCAGGTTGGACAAAAGATTGATTAACAAGTTATGGTGGACAGATTTGGGGAAGGTTTTCTGTGAAGTAAGAATGGAGTCAATGTCAGATCACTTGCCTTTAGTACTCATATTCGATGCAGATATGACTGAATTCCGGAAGACTTTTAAGTACTATAATATGTACTCCCTTTGGGGACCATAAATCAGGCCTGGAAGAGCAAAAGGGGTAAAATCAATGATAGATACGCAATCTATGCTGAGAGCTCTTGAAAAGCCATTAGCTCAGTTATACAAAATGGATTTTGAGGTGATAGGGGAATGAGTAGCCGTAAAATTTGCAGGAATGGAGGCAGGAAGTAGAGGTTTTAAATGTTGACCCTCTATGTGTAAGCAACTAAATGAAAGAAAATAGTATCAGGAAGGAGTTAGGCAGAATACATGCTATTACAACAAAAGGAAAAAAAATGAGGTGGTTATGTGAGGGTGATCGTCCAACCAAGTTATTCTATGAAGCAGTGAAGACTAGGTAGTATAAGAAGAGTAAAATGGCTCTGAATGTGGGAGGACAGAGTATTATTGATTAAAGTGAGATAGAAAAAAATTTGGTAGAGCATTTCAAAGCTATTATGGGCAGCAGTATGCAAGTTGAAAAACTGGATGAGGATGTGGCTAAATATGGGAATGTGCTGAATGTAGAACAACAGGCAAAGACAATTGCACCGTGGAACCAGATGAAATACACAAAGCTTTAAAAGGGAATCAGTCTTTGAAAAGCCCTGGGAGATAGCTTCACCGGTCACTTTTTTTAAAGAGGCTTGGAGCATTGTGGGAGAAGGAGTTTTGATAGTTGTGAACAGTTTCATTGAAGGAGAGGAGATACCAAGGAACTTTAGCAATACAATCATAGCTTTGCTACCAAAAGTGAACACACCCCAGGTTCCCTTTCACTATAGACCTATTTCTTGTTACTCTGTGATATATAAGGTGATTACTAAGGTCATATGTGATAGGCTGAGAGTTGTACTTCCTTTTCTAATTAGTGCTAACCAAAGTGCCTTCATAAAAGGAAGACACATTGGCCATAACTTGTTGCTTGCTCAGGAGTTTCTTCATAGATATATGAATGAGAATATGGAACCTAGTTGTATGTTGCAGCTGGACCTGAATAAAGCTTTTGATAGTACTAGTTGGGAATTTTTGAAAAATTGGATGTCTTATTTAAAGTTTTCTGAAAAGCTAATTGATTAGATAATAAGGTGTATAAGGGGGGCTAGTTTCTGTTATCCGTCAATGATAGGTATTCAGAGAAGTTTGTGGCTAAAAAATGAGTGAAGCAGGGAGACCCCATGCCCCCCTGATGTTTTTGATTTGTATGGACTATGTAACTAGGTAGTTTAATAGAGCTATGGTATATAGGAGTATTGCTTATCATCAGAGATGTAGAAAAGCTAAGGTGCACTCTCTAATGTTTGCTGATAATTTGTTGGTGTTTTATGGGCCAATAGAAGATCTGTGAAAGGAGTAAAATACATTTTGGAGGACTTTCATAGAGTTTTAGAGCTGGGCATCAACTATGAAAAATGAAAGGTTGTATTTTAAACAATGGATGAAGGAGAGAAAATAGTATTGGCTGCTGTCTTAAAAGTGGTGAGAACTGATTTTCTAGTAAAGTATTTGGGCTTGCCTTTGTCCACTATGAGGTGGGATATGGAGGACTGTGAGAATATTGTTGAGAAGGTAAGATAGAAGATCAAAGGCTGGAATGCAAAGTCTTTATCTTATGCATGCAAATTACAATTGATCAACTTTGTGCTGTTGAGTATTACAGAATACTGGGCAAGTGTTATGAAGTTACCTGAGAGTGTTAATGGTAAAAATTTTCACATTTGCATCAGTTATCTGTGGGGCAGAGAGGAGGATCAGAGAGAATTCACAGCAACATCTTGGGGAGCAATCAGTAGGGGTAAAAAATATGGTTGCATGGGAATCAGGGATCCAACATGTTGGAACTTAGTTACTATGTGTAAAAATTTATGGGACATTGAAAGGAAGAAGGATATACTATTGGTGAGGTGGCTGAATGCATATTATATGAAAGGTAAAAAGTTGGTAGAATGTAGGAAAAATGATTCATAGAGTTGGCCATGGAGAACATTATTGAATCTCAGGAGACATGTGATCTTAGTGTTAGAGCAATGTGAAACCAGCAGTGGTAAGAAATTGATCAGCAATGACAAGGAGGGAATCTAACATTGGCTTCTTCATCTATCACTTGGCACAAGCAGGTACACCCCAGATAAAAGTTTTTCACTTGGATCCTGCTTAATGGTAAATTTGCTACCAGACAGGCTATGCAGGTTTGGTGTGGTTAATTTTCAGCATAATGACACTGTTGTTTGTGTGGAGAAATGCAAGAAACTGCAACTCACTTGTTTGTGGAGTGTAAGTTTATAAAGGAGATTTTTAGTGGCTTAAAATTGAAGAAGTTCAGTACACTATGGGGGCTCAAAAGATATTATTTTCAAGTGGGCAGAAGAGGAAGACAGTTGGGTTTGATTACTGCTACCTTACATGTTGTTTGGTTAGAAAGAAATAGAAGGATTTTTTCTGATGAAGAACTGAAAGCAGGAACTCTTGTTGCACAAATTGCTTTAAAAGAAGAATGTAGAGAGGGGAAAGGGTGGAGAAGCAGAATGAATGCCATGGAATGTAATCAGTAGCAATGTTGGATGCTGCTTGAGAAAGGGATGGTGCCAGTTGGGGTGATAGGAGAACTGCAGTACTGCAGTTATAAAATTTTTGTTTCCAAGCTTTTTAACAGGCTGAAAATGATGTAATAGGGTATTTTGTATACTGGGGAAAGGGTGAAGGCCCAAAAGCTAGACTTGTTTTGATTTGGATTTCAATGTACAACAATCTTACATAAAAAAAAAAAAAATCTACATTTATATTTTATTTTGTAAGTTCAAATTTTTGAAAAAACTATGTCAATAAAATAAATTGTGTTAAATTTTAATACAATTGATTTTTTATGAAATTTTTATAATTTTTTATACATAGAAAGTAAAGTAAAAGTGTTTATAAAACCTTTTGTCCAAATATAATTTGGATAAATATTAAGGAGTGATCGTTCATTTGTTAAGGTCAAGCCTTTTAATTAGTGTTTATGTATAGAAATTCAAATAAGGATTGACCATTGATCAGTTAAGTCAAACATTTCATTAGTTTTTATGTATAAAAATTCAAATAAGGGTTGACCGTTTATTGAAAAATTACATTATGGCCCAAAATTATGTTACCCTATTATCCATTGCTACAAAATACACAATTTTTGTTATTCTTGCATAAATATAAAATATTAAATAGGTGAATTTTTTGGTGAAATGTTGGAAAGCGATAATACATGTTCAAGAGTAACTTAGAATTTGTTACATAAAAGTAAGAAAGGGAAATTAGAAAAGATTACAATTGTATTCTTGTGCATGTTTATTGATAAAAACTATGTTATGGACTTGGAAAATACAATTTGGGTGAATAGGGTTGCATCACGTTTGAGAGGATTTCAATTTGGAGTTACGAGTAATATTTTTAATTTTTGCGCTTAGGTCCCTCCAAGAAAGTTGGAGTTGTCGAATCATGAAATTAGGGACACCAAAATGCAATTCAATAATACAAAGTTGCAATTTGCAATTTTAGCATGTATGGATGAACGAAATGGCCTCAAAATTGATTACTTATACACAATCTTGAAAAGTTACACTATGGCCTAAATTGTGTTACCCGATAATCCATTGCTCCAAAATACATGATTTTTACTATTCTTGCATAAATATAAATATATTAAATAGATTAAATTTTTGGTGAAATGTTGGAAAGTGCTAGTACATGTTCTTGAGTAACTTAGAGTTGGTTACATGGAAGTAACAAAGGGAAATCGGAAAAGATTACAAATATATTCTTGTGCATGTTTATTGATAAATACTATGTTACGGACTTGGAAAATTTAATTTGGGTGTACAGGGTAGCATCACGTTCAAGTAAAGTTTTTACTTTTTGCACTTAGGTCCATGCAAGAAAGTTAGATTTGTCGAATCACAAAATTGGCGACACCAAAATGCAATTCAATAATATACAGTTGCGATTTTTCAATTTGGGTATGTATGGGGGAACGAAAGGGCCTTGAAAGTCAACATTGATTACTTCTACACAATCTTGAAAAATTACATTGTGGCCCAAAATTGTGTTACCCTATAATCCATTGCTCCAAATACATGATTTTTATTATTCTTGCATAAGTATAAAAATATTAAATACAACTTATTTATTTTATATACTACTTATTTTATATACTACTTATTTTTATATAATTATGAATAAGTAGTATATAAAATTTTATTTTGTAAAAAATAATTTTTTTTATTAATACTCGACTTCGATCATGTATTACTCGAACTCTATAATTAATTTATTTCATTTGAAAATATAAACATAAAGTCATAGTTAAAATTATAATTATAAAATCTTCTAAAATTCAAAAGAAATTGAGTTGCATAAAAAGTTTAAAAAATAGTATTTTACTTTTGTTAAAAAATAAATTACATTAATATATATATATATACACACTCAATTATTTTAAATCATGCATCACAAGGGTGTTATCTAGTTATTTATATACTTATTAGTACCATGTATGCGAGAGTGATGTGCGACATCAGTCACAAAAAGATGTGATGCCGGTAAGCGAGAAAGGCGTGTGATGTCGGTCATTTCATGTATGCGAGGGACATGTGACATCAGTCACAATAATAAACAAAGTCAGTAAGTGTGAAATGCGTGTGATGCCGAACATTCTTGTCAACGAGAGTGACGTGCACGTCAGTCACAAAAACAAGCTACGTCGGTAAGCGAGAAAGGTGTGCAACCTCGGTCATTTCATATCTCTGAGAGGGACATGCAACATTGCTCACAATATTAAGCGACGTCTGTGAGTGAGAAATGCATTTGACGTGGGCCATTCATGTCTGTGAGAGTGAGGTGCAACATCGGTAAAAAAACAACCAATATCGGTAGGCCCAGACATGAGTGCAACACCGGTCATATCATGTCTCAGAGAGGTAAGACGTCGATCACAATAATAAGTGACGTCGATAAGTGAGAAATTCGTGCGGTGGCGGTCATTTATGTTTTCGAGAGTGATGTGTGATGTCGGTCACAAAAACAACCAACATCGGTAGGCCAGCCATACGTGCAACGTCAGTCATGTCAGACTTTTAACCTTCAAAAAATATTATTTACTTAAAAAAAAGAACCGAGTTAAAATAACTTTTTACCTCGGTTATTTGGGGTTAACAAAAAACCTAAGGTAAAAGGGGCGAAGTAAAAAGTCATTTCTCTTGTAGTTGCAGCTGCTATGGGTTTGGCCTATTTTGGGCCTATTTTTAGGCCCAATCCCTTACTACTATAAATATAGCCTTAGTCTACTAGGGTTAGAAGCTTTTGGGTCAATTTCTTAGATAATTTTGTGGATTTGAAGAGTAGCTTATAGAGAGAAACACTCTCCCTTCTCTCTAGATTCTTTCTCTTTTTCCTTTTTATTTTGCTTCAATAAAAAAAATGTGGAATTCAATGAAATACTTGAATTCCATGTTTAGGGAGTAGTTCTATATCTTGGGGATAATATTTGTATTCATGTGTTAATTTATGTTTCGTGAGATTCATTAGATCTTCGTAATTCTATGTGCTTGTGATATCATGTTGGCTTGTTCTTGAATTGTTATAATTGCATGAATGATACACTCCATTGGCACACATTCTAGTCTACATTCATGTTGGTGCAAATATTGATACCTCCCGAGGAAGAGAAATCTGGATGTGACATGGGTAGCAGGGTCCGTGTCCAAGTGGGTGTGTGCACATAGGTATTTTCTAAGTTTTATCATTACAATGACAACACACCAGTCTTAGATGGCGAGTTGGTCCGAAGGGTTACAGGGAGTGTTGTATACCCAGCCCAGAAGCTCCATAGCACTGGGCCGCTGCCCCAACAAGTATACTTTACAAAAGGCCACGAACAGAAAAAGAAGTGGTGGAAGCTGGTTTAAGGGAATTAGACCACGAACTGAGAAAGGTGAGAGCTATGATCGAACTCTTGGACATGATCTGCCTTAACGGAACCACAATTAAACCCATAATGGTGAATCTGGATGAAGCGGAGCCATGTTCGTAGCACACTATAAAAATAACAAGACAGCGACCAATGAGGGAAATTATAACTATACTGAGGAATTCCAATTCTCTAAGGAGGAGACTAACTTGATCGTCAGAGCCTTTTCCTCAGAATCATTTCAGAGTTGTTTTGCAGGAAGAAGAATATACGGGGTCAATAACAGTGTTCTACTTGATGGAGGAACCACATCATTTGGCACCGATAGTGGGGATCGAAAAGAATTCCTCGGTTCTAGGATACTTCAGGTAAACAATGGTGTTCACCAGAAATGAGAAAACCCACAGCCATCTGACCCAAGAATACACAGTTGGGCGAAACAAGAATACACAAGACTAAGAGTGCATCACTAGTAGAGAAAGGGAGCGGAACATGGAAGATACAGACGATGAAGGAGAAGCAAAATCTCCTAACACAAACCAGGGGAAGGAAAGGAAGGCGTTCGCGGCATTCTTAGAAGTGAATAGAGAGAGCCTCTATAATCAGTTCTTGACAACACTCAAACACAAGTCGCAAGGGATAGATAAGAAAATAAGCCGAGAACGAGAAGGTCTTAAATACGAGGAGGAGTTATAGGACATACTAGCAGATGATGATGTAGACAAGTCACCCCTGGAACCACATCTTCGAGATTAAAAATGCCTAAGGACTTCAAGCTCCCTCTCCATGTAAAAATTTTATGATGGGACCACGGATCCAAAAATATTTCTTCACCCTTACCAAAATAGCATGAGGTTTACAAGCGTGAACATCAAACTGGTTTTCAAGGCATTTCCCATTTTATGTCAGGAACATCGATCACATGGAATAAGGACCTGCAAATTGGAAGTATCAAATTGTGGGCACAACTACTGTTGGATCTATTTCTAGGACGTTTCTACCAGAAGAAAAAAATCACAAAAACAATTGCAGATTTAAACAACATAGCTCAGGGAAGCAATGAAACTCTAGCGGAGTATCACAATAGGTTTGTCACTGAAAGCTTGCAAGTTCGGGATCTATCATTTCAATTGTTGTTGGGAGCTTTCACAGGAAGCATGCGATCCAGAGAATTTTATAAAGAATTAACAAAGAACATGCCCAAAAAGTCGAGAGAGTTACAAAAAATGATAGAGCAGCATGTTTGGACAGAAGAGGCGAACAATTGCAAAATAGAGCGAGAACGAGGAGAAAAAATAATGATTGAAGACTCACAAAAGGGGTTCATGAAGAAGGGAAAGGTCAACAACCCTTTTAAAGGAAGAGAGCTGGGGACGCAGGTGGCACCAATCCAAGAAACCCCTCTGGCGAAGTCAAGGAAGGAAACATGGTAGGCAAATAGGGAGCTATTTTGCAATCCACCACTAATGATAGCACCCCCAGAAAAAAGGTCGAGAGAATTTGATTGTGCCTTCCACACAGACCATGGCCACGATATAAAATAATGTTGTAGGGATTTGAGGAGGCAAATTGAGGAAAACCTAAGGAATGGTTACCTGAGCCAATATAAGAAAGAAGAAGGAGGAAGCAGATTTGGCGAAGCCAACAAAATAGGCAACCTTGTTACACGAAGCCAAGGAACAACGAGCTTGCTTACCAAAAAATAAAAAAAATAACGGCAACAGTAGATTGCAGTAACAACTTAGCGGATGAAGTTCTCAAAAAAATAATCCCATCAATACATGGAACAACTGAATCGTTATCTAATAATGCTTGGAATTCTAAGGTTAGATCCCTCCCCCCACAAGAGCCTATCAATAAGAGGTTCCGCCCAGACGAAGCAATCACATTTAGCGAGGAAGATGCAGTACCCAATTCGTCGCCACATAATGACCCAATGGTTATCGTCGTTAAAATTGGAAATGCAACAGTCTATAGGGTATTCGTGGTTGATGGAAATGCGGTTGAGATACTCTTCGTTTGTTGATTCGATGGGTTAGGGTTTAAGCGAACTAACTTTAAAAATCCCACATACTCCTTGGTCGATGTTACAGAATGAGCTGAAACACCGTTAGGCAACATACAATTGCCTATTACCATTGGGGACAATGATCGACATTGTACGTAATGTGTGATTTTGTGGTCATGGATGCATCAATTATGTTTAATGCCATCATTGGAAGGCTGTGGATGAACACAACAAAGGCGATATGGCCCCCGTACCACCTAGTACTGAAATTCCCAACTCCGGCAGGAATTGCAACAGTTAGGGAAAATCAACAAACGGCATGGAAATGCATCGCAATGAAGAAACAGAAAAGTACAGAGGACTCCAAGATGGTTAACACTGTCTCCAAGGTAGGATAGCTATGACATCAGGAACTGACAATAGATTTGGGGGAGTAAACTGAGCTACTAACTTTGGATGACCAAGATGATTCCAGGTGTATTTGGATAAGAAAAAAATCTCAGCAGGTTTGCTTCAAAGACTGTTGAGAAACACTTCCCACTCTTCCAAATCTTGAAGAAAGTCAAGAAGTTTAGCTAGAACAAAGAGTGTCAAAAACCTTACGAGGCATTAAAAGACCAGCTTCAAACGTTGCCAACATTGAAGTCACCAATTGATGTGTTAAATTGTGTTCATACGTTTTGGGATTATTATGATTTTATTGAGATATAAGTTGCACTTTAAGGTGTTTTTGGTGCAGGAATTCATGGATTGTGAGAATTGAGAGCGAGCTATACATTGTACTATTTTTCCCTTAACCAACTGGTTTTTCCCACTAGGTTTTCTAGGTTAAAGTTTTTAATGAGATGATGTGCTCCAATGGAAAATATTCTTATTTTATAAGACATTTTTCCAGGGATGAAGGAAGAGAGGCAAAAGCAGAATTGCTGAAGTTATGGGGTGAAAAGTGAATTATTGAAGAGATGTGGATATGAAGAAAATAAAGATATTCACTTCCCATATTTATAAAGATTATATTATCTCTTTACAATTGAAATTTCTTAATTTTAAGAATTAGTTCTTTAGATTTAGAATAGATTATATTCTATTTTATTGTGGAAGAAGAATTTGAAATTAGTTTGGTTTTGGATTTTGTAATCGGGTATATATACCCAGGGTTTCGGAATAAATATACACGCATACTTTTTTTTTTTACTTTAAAACCATCCGGAGATGGAGGAGAGTTGTATTAGGCTTCCAAAACCCATAAAAAACAAGAAAGAAACCGAATCTTAGTTTATTTACAATGTGAGAGCATATTGCTCTTAAAGCAACACCTTGTTTCTTCCAAAAATAGTTGAAAGATAGAGACGTTGAGTAAAACTAGAGGATTACATATACTAATGGCTAGGTAATTGGCGCTCGAACTTGTTAGTGAATCAAAAGAGACACAAGTCAGTCAGAGACAACCTTAACCTAAGCCATAAGCCTATCCTCTAAATCTTTGTGAAACCTTTGCCAATGCTGTGTGCTCGGTTTTACTTTGGGAATCCGTAGAGAGTGGCCAGCCGATAATTACCTGCATAAATGCAGTAAAAAACAAGCTAGTAGCATCTGGTCAGTGGGCAGTTCTCAAGGAAGGAACACCTTCCTTATCTAACTTAACCAGCCCTGAAAATTTTGGAGGTAGCATATGTAAACTACTAAAGATGGAGGTAGTACTAGCAGATAAGCATTCCTTAGCCAAAGCCAATATACACGCATACAAACGTACGCTTACGTTCAGTTTTATAATATAGTCTTCTTGCTTTTGGGTGACCGAATTGATCAGGTGATATATTGGTTTTGTGATTAAATGATTTCGTAAGCAATTTGGTGTGCAGTAATTCTTGATTCACGCATGCATGCAATTTAAATCATGGTTTGTATTATTTAAGTAATTTCATTTTTAATTTATTATATTAATTATGTTCTGTTTTAATAATATTTTTTCTTTACTTTAATTCATATGAGTAGATAATTTATATATCGGGATGGAATAACAAGCATTAGTTTATGAATCGTGATGTCTAATTGCTTTATAATTTATTTTTATGTGTTCTTGATTTTTCTTGGTTTAATTTATTCCTAGTGTTTTTAAGGCTGGTTAACTCGAATATTATTGGAATATTGCTATTTAATTCCACCAATACGTAATCGTTAAAAAAGGTTAGTAAGTAGCGAGTTCTTGTGGAAAATAACTAACTAGCTAAGACTGTAATAGCAAGATGTGGAACAATTAAGTGTGTGTTACTACTTGTAAATACTTGGGTAATAGCTATATCATGTTCTTTTCATTCTTAATGCTATCGGGGTGTGTATCTAGTTCATCGAATACTTTCCAGGGGCATCTTGGTAAGAGAAACAATTAGTTAATTATAATTTATTAATTATAATTGGTTAATTATCGATAAATTAAGAAAGAATTGGGGAGGTTAAGCGTACCTATTTTCCTATAACTAATAGATGCATATGAATTGATTTATCTTTGCGCGTATGATTGATGTTTAACTAATGTGAGTTATTTCGAGCTGATTACCTTATTCATATATTTTATAGATTTTTATATCTGTTAGTTTACGTTATTATTTCATAT
Source organism: Rubia yunnanensis (assembly GCA_037428765.1). Lineage (NCBI taxonomy): Eukaryota > Viridiplantae > Streptophyta > Magnoliopsida > Gentianales > Rubiaceae > Rubia > Rubia yunnanensis. The sequence goes on along the minus strand of CM075063.1, from coordinate 76,996,296 downwards.
TTTATATTAGTTAGTTGAATTATTAGTTGTTAGATAAATCTAAAAATTAAGTCGTGGTGGTTACACCAAAAGTGTTATGTATTAGAAGGTATTTTATTATTGTTTTTGCTCTGTTCCTCGTGGGATCGACTCTGCTTGCTACTGTACGAACCCAATCTATTGAGTTTGCAGATTATTTTTGTGAGTAAAACGACATTCACCAAATTGGCGCCGTTGCCAGGGAACGGTAAGTCATCTTTTATAATTTTATCTTACTAATCTGTGTGTTACTGTGCTTGGTTTATGAGCAGATCATCAAGGCCGAATTTAATATTCGACCCCAAAGTTGAGAAGACAGCCAAGCAGAACATGAAGGGAACAAATGCGCAAAAAGCAGTTTCTGCCAAGACCCTTCAGTTTGGCCAAACTAGACCCGTTATGGTTTCAGCAACTACCTCTGATTCGGGAACTGATATCGAGATGGACAGAGCTGGACGAAATTAGAATCTTAGGCAGAACCCAAATAATCCATACATGTGGGAACTTACTGGTCATAGTGAAGATGATCCCCCACCCCCATTCAGCTGCCAGAGACCGAGAATCCGATTGAGATCAAGCTGGCGTTCCAGAATGTACTTCCAAAATTCCATGGGAGAAGCACAGAGGACTCCTACAACTTTCTGAGCGAATTTGGGAAGATTTTTAAGGTTTAGAAGAAGCCCTCTACAGTGACTGAATATCAATATAAGTTGGTGGTGTTTCCCTTCAGTCTGACGGGAGCAACAAATCAATAGTTCTCAAGCTTGCCATCCAACTCCATTTTGACATGGTCTAACTTGAAGAAATTATTTTTGGAATACTATTTTCCAGCCACAAGGACAGATGATTTGGAGATATAGATCACAAGTATCAAGCAAGAGTATAAGGAACCATCGAGTGCTTATTGGCTAAGGTACTGAAAGTTGATGGATAGCTGCCCGAATCACTGAATGATAGAAGGTCAATTGCTCCAGTGTTTTTATTAAGGGATAACAACCGTCAACAAGGATTTGGTGAATTCTTCTAGTAGTGGTGAATTTTCTCACCTTCGAGTGAATGAAGCTAGAGAGATTATTAAGATATTGGTGGATTCCAAGAAGGAGTATGATCAACCGGAGGTCCAGATCATGAAGGAGGTAGCACAAACCTCCACTCCCAAACAAGATGAAATCAAGGAGATGATGGAAAGAATGGAGGAGATTCTATCCAAGTTTGTTGACAAGGTTGCAGCTGTACAAGAAGGGCCTTGCGATACGTGTGGAACAGTTAACCATACGACGTCGCAATGTATTCTTACCATGAGGGAGATACATGTCCAAGCTAATGCTATTGGGAACTATAATGAGAGGCAACAAAAAGGTGATCCATATCCCCACACCTTCAATCCAAGGTATAGGGATCACCCAAACTTCTATGGGAGAGAACAAGGTCCCCCACCGCAGCATCTTTAGCACCACCATCAGCCTTATGTTCCTCCAATGCAACGAGAAGCCCCAGTTTTTCCTCAACCCTCGCAAGGTGGTCAAGGGAAATCTATGAATGATAAGCTAGACATACTGATGGACATAATGCAAAAGAAACACCAAAGGTTCGAGAAGATCAAAGCAACTTTAGAGGATCATACGTAATAGATCACCCATTTATCGAATTCCATGAACGGACTCAGAATGAAACAACCAGGGTTACCTTCTCAAGTTCAATTAAATCCACTTGAGACACTAAATCAGGTCACAATGAGATATGGGGAAGAAGTTGGTGCATTGCCTTTTAAGTCTTTGGTAAAAAAGATGAAAGAACTCACTGACGAGGGGTCCAGTTTGCCCAACCAGAACCCTGCAAAAGAAAATCAGATTCAAGAATCAGAGGAAAAAAATGATGCCACCATCATACAACACCCAAATCCCGAACTTCCAGATTTCATGCATGACGGTAAGTCTAGGGTTTAAGTGGAGGTAAGTAAAAAGTCAACCTTACGTAATCCCTCGATTAAAATTCTTCCAGCATTCCCTCGCAGATTGGAAAAGAAAAAAAGAAGATGATATGGATTTTGTCTCAATTTTTTGAAAAAAGGATATTAATATTCCTTTCTTGCAGGCCATAAAGTTACCACCAGTAAGCAAGTTCTTGAAAGATTTTACCGCAGGAAAGCCAAGAGATTCGAGCAAGATCATGATGGGTGAATTTGTGTCAACTGTGATTCAAAAGAAATTGCCTCAAAAGTGCAAGGACCCAGGTATGTTTTTCTTACCTTGTTATATAGGAGATAATAAGATCGATGCTACCATGTGTGATTTATGAGCTTCAATTAATGTTATGCCATTATCTGTGTATCAAATTTTAAATGGAGCTAAAATTTTGGACACTAGAGTAGTAATTCGATTGGCAGATAGATCTTACGTTTTTCCTGAAGGGTCGGTGGAAAATGTGCTTGTGAGAGTTAATGACTTTATTTATCCAATAGACTTTTATGTGGTAAAGATGAATCATACTAGTGATAAGGGAACACAAGGGGTATTGTTGGGTAGTCATTTCTTGAAAACAATAAACACTATTATTAATGTTGGGAATGGAACTATTTCTCTTGATTATTTTGGTGATAAGTACACACTCAACATTGATAAACCCATGCAGAAATCTATAGATGCTAATGTGAATGCAATTGATCATATTGACCCTTTTGTCCAAGATTCTCTTAAGACTAGCATTTTGCAGGATAAGATGGGAATTCAATTTCCTACAAGTTCAGACGAGGTAAATGTTCAGGACATGAGAGATAAGGAAAAACGTGAATTGTTGCGTTCAATTTACTCTCATGAAGTGGTTTCCAGCATTGAAATAAGCCATAGAGTCCTCAACCCAACTCAGTTTGAACCGGATATTTGGAAAAATTTTGAAGTGCGTACTGGGTCCGGTTTGGTCAAATGGGACCCATCCGCCAGACAAGTCCCATCACATGAGAAAACCTCAAATTTGGAGTTGAAGGCGTTACCACCCGATCTGAAGAATGTTTATCATGAAAATGATGATACTCTTCCAGTGAGCATGGAGTTGCTCAAGTGAGAGGAAGAAAGAAAGTTTCAACTCCAATAATTGGGAGATCTGCGATTCGAAGGATTTGATCAAGCTATGCAGTACAAGAAGAGCAGTAAGATGTGGCATGAAAGAGATTTGAAGTCTAAGAAATTCTTGGTTGAACAGAAAGTTCTTATTTTTTAGTCCAACTTTCAATATATGTCATGGAAATTCAAGTTTAAATGGACTAGATCATTCGAAGTGGTTATGTTTGGCCTGATGAGATTGTAGAGATTATAAGCATGGAGGCAAAAAGGGCATTCTTCATCGATGGTCATCGCCTTATGTTGTACTATGATACTTCTCAGGTGTCATTAATGGAAGAAATTTCATTGTGCCTAACAAATAATCATTAAAGGCATCTGAAAGTCTAGCCAAAGACTACAAACAAGGGCGCTAATTGGGAGGACCCAATTTTCTTAGTTTTTTTAAAATTTTTTTTTATTTTTAATCTTTTAGAAATTTCAATTTCTCATTTGCTCTCAACTCTTGATCTATAGAGTTGAAGTACTTGAATTTTCACCATGGAGAATTCGCACCTTCGGAGAGCTGGGACTCGCAGGGTTCCGTTTGACTAAACTGGAGGTCTGCAGCGGAACCTGATCCGGATCTAATGTTTTTTTCTTATTGGGAATTTCTCCACATCCCACCACTATAAGTTTCCTCTTTCCCGCGTATTTTTTTAATCTTGATGTTTGACTATGTGTGAAACTTTTTATCAGTAGGGCTTTGCATTATTTGCTTGACGACAAGCAAAGTTGAAGTGTGAGGAGGTTTATTGGGTTTATTGTTTGCTTTGTTTTTTTATCTTTGCAAAAAAATATTTTTTATTTCATTTTTTAATATTCAAACATGGGTTTTTGTGTTGTTATGAGTCGATAATTTGGCATGACGAAATTCTAGTGGCTCTTGATAAAAGTACCCTGCCGGTTTTAAACTTCATTGTAACAAACTTGGAAAATCCTATATGCCTTGAGGTTTTTGAATGAGATTTTCTATGATTTGTGAAATTTGATTGATATGATTTTTGGGATGACAAAAAAGGACGAGTTTAATTGAATATTTTAGCCGACTAAAGTGAGGTTTGAGCTAGAGTAGAGCACTCTCTATATCAATCTTTGTTCTGAGCGATCACATTGTTATAATTGGAGTTGTTATGTGTGAAAGTGATGGAAGGCACTAGGATTTAACCACGCATCTTAAATTTCCCACCAATTACATTGGAGTTGATGTTGAAGAATTCATCCATTGTGTTCTCTTGAGTTGATGACATTACTGAGTATGTGTCCAGTTTGCTTAGACTGAACGATTTCGAAATTGAATGTTGAATCTTATTATGAACAATGATGTTGTGGTTCTGTTTGCCCAAACTGGAGGGGCAGCCGTAAAAAAAAGGGGAAAAGAAAGAAATCTTATTATTTGTTATGTTGCGATTTTCCCTCACAAGTACTGATTTTGGACTATATTGAAGAAGAATGGTGCTGAAAAAAATTTGAAAAGGAAAGAAAAAAAATAAAAATATAATAGCACCTACATTTGATGTGATATTACTTGGCTTTCTCATAATAGCCACAAGATGAAGATTGTTGGTGAATGTCTACTAAACATGGGTGATGGTTGAAGAAAAAGACATGCATAATCTTTGATCGATATTGTTTGAGCTTAGAACCCTTAGGATCTCACCAATCTGAATGTTCTCTAGCCCGGTTATAACCCTTGAGAAAGACCTTCCTGATTTGCATATTAACTTCTCTATGTTATAGCTTGTGAATTATTTGAGTGAATGTCCTTCATATATTGAGAGTATTTGAGTGAAACCGTGAGAAAATATTCATTGCTTGTCCGATTTTGACTGAATTGATGATTAGATTTCCTGATCTTGAAGATTTTAATTTCAATCACCTTAAGGATTTATGATTTTTAGGTGCGTTAACGTGATCATTTACTCCTTGGCGGGGGAAAATTTATCATTATAAGAGAAGAATGTAGAGTTTGTAAATGTTTAATTTTCGTTTGTCTCGTTGTGTGATTTGTGTTTCTATCTTACTTTTTCCTTTTTATAGGGTTATTTTAGATAGAGTCTAAAGAGTGAATGAGAACTTATGAACATTGTGGTTTGTTGATTGATCTTATATTCTTCACTTCTTACTTGAGGACATGTATGATTCAAGTGTGAGAATATTTGATATGTGTTATATTGTGTTCACATTTTGTGGGATTATTGTAATTTTATTGAGATATAATTTGCACTTTCTCGTATTTTTGGTGTAGGAATTCATGGATTTCGAAGAATTGAGAGGGAGCTATACATTGTTCTATTTTTCCATTAACCAACAGCTTTTTCCTACTGGGTTTTTCAGGTTAAGGTTTTTAATGAGACGATGTGCTCCAATGAAAAATGTTCTTATTTTATAAGACATTTTTCCAGGGATGAAGGGAGAGAGGAAAAAGAAAAATTGATGAAGTTATGGGGTGAAAAGTGAACTATTGAAGAGATGTGGATTTGAAGAAAATAAAGATATTCAATTCCCATATTGATAAGGATTGTATTATCTCTTTCCAATTGAAATTCCTTAATTTTAGGAATTAGTTATTTAGAATTAGAATCGATTATATTCTATTTTATTGAGGAAGAAGAATCCAGGAATGGCGTAAAAAGAAAGCATGAAGAGATGATAATAAAAAGGAAAGAACTAAGATGAGTCACCTTAAGTGAACAGGCGTAGGAGGAGAGGAATGGTGACACGTAATAGTAAGGCGTCCAAACCAGGTAGGTGGATAGGGGGAGAAACCGAGTGCCGGGAAATTGTTTCACACTTACAGTAAGAGGTAGCTGATTTGAAAGCAAGAACAAAAAGCAGACAGGAGGAAGCAAGCAGCACAAATGAAATAAAGAAGCTGAAGACCTAATACCGAACCTACACTGGGCTGGAAAGGAAAGATTCGTGCTTTTATAATAGGTATAGAGTCCATATAAATATGTATAAAATATTTTTTTATTATTATTTTTATCACCGAACTATGAAATCGTCAAAGTTTTCATTATCAAACAATTCTCAACCACTTTTATTTAATGAACTTAAAAGAAAAAGTCCTCATTTCTTTATTATTGACGCTTTTTCCACTTTTTCAGGACTAATTTTCAAATAATAGCCACACATTTCACAAGTATTTAGTTGACACGTGCGTGTTTGTTGCATATTCATCTCATGATTGAGACTGAATATTTTAAATAAGGGATAAATTAATTTGACATTATTACCTTGATTTCATCATCGAAACATTATGGAAATAGAATTAATGAACATAATGGATTTTTTCCGTGTGTTATTTCTGTAGGCATGGAAAGTGAAAAAAACATATAAGAATATCCATGATCTTGATTGTGATCCAAAAACTGAAACAAATCATTTTTCAGCTTCTGATAGTGAGGAGTCTATATCATATGAGGGAGTAGAGGAAGATATCTTGAATGGAATCATTGATTAACCTTCATCCCACATTGAAGAGTCACCTAATGATAACATTGTTCATCCACTATGGTGAGCATTTCTCATGAGAAGAAAAATTAACCATTACTAACAAAGTTGGTAGCTGCGGGAAATCATGTGTCCAAAAAGAGGAAGATCACCAAGGAAAGTAAAATCTAGAAAAAGGAAGGACTGGAATCAGAAAAAGGGAGCAAGAGAAATCTTCCTGAAAGTGAAGGCATTGGATTACTGGGCAAAGAAGACACCGCTCAAAATTCTAAGGCATGAAAGCAAGAGAAGCGTGCAACTTTTTTGATTTGGTTCCATTAGAGTACACGAAATACCAACAAGAGAACCATTAAAGGTACAACAATCTTCTCATAATTCCTCTGGTCCACCTATGAATTTCAGGTTCAAAGATGAAGATCCTAAACCTAAAGAAAAAAATGGATTATGAAATTATGGTTGAAGGCATATTTAATGTGATAGTTAAAGATGTGATGTGTTATTATGAGCTTAGTCACTTGACATTCATGTGAATATACAAAAATAACTTGTTTACCACTAATCTAAGTTCTCCAAGTTTTTATCATCAAAAAGAATTTTGACAAGTTTTTATCATTGAACTAAAAAAGTGCTAAGTTGCACTTTTTTACACTTATTGCTTCTTTAATATCGACGTAATTGTAACATATCAAGTGGAAAAGTGCGTGTTTGTTGCATATTCAGAACATGATCATTCATGTTCGACACTAAATATTTTAGATAAGGGTGATAATAATTTTACATCGTTAATATGATTTCCGGAAAAATATTTATAAACTCCCAATTTTATTATTATTAGTTATTTATCACCGAACTATAAAATCCTGATTTTAGATCATCAAACACACTTAAAACTAATTTGAAATAATGAACTTAAAAATGTCAGCTATTTATTATTGTCGTCTTTTTCGAAAGTACTACAGTACAAAAGATGTTATAATGATATTTAATTGGTAAAATCACTAATAGATTCAAATGGAGAATATACGCATGCTAGTTTGTCTTACTCAGTCAAAGCTTACACACATTTATTTAATAGCAAAGGTGCTATCAAATATCAACGATTTAGTCTGTATCAGAAAGAAAAAATAAGATGGTATTTTAGTTATTTTAATAGATGCGGAGGGGGGACATGAGATAGTACCTAAAAACCTCTCAGCTTTCCATTTAATGTTTTCAAACCCAACCATTGAAATTCCCAGAGATTGCAATTTTTATAAAAATCTTTGCTTGGGTTCATTGTTGAATATATGAATGTAATCAAAGATTGTGTCAATTAAAAGAGTTGCACCTTTTAGGCTTAATTTTTAAATAATATCGACATATTCATATTTATTATAGATTATGGTTTGAAAAATTTGATAATGAGATTAAAGAAAAAATAAAACAAGAATTTTATTCATATTTAAATGAAAAAAAAAGATAAGGAAAATGAAAATTTTTATGTGGTTAGAATATTATTTAAATAAAGAAAGTATAATTAAAGAAGATAAATTAGAAGAAATTCCAATCATTAATGTTCAATCTAATTTATATAAAAAATGGAAATTACAAAATAATAATGTTATAAGTTCAATCCACCCACCATTAAAGAACATAGAAATTACTATAGATAATGAAACAATAATAGCATCACCTTTTAAATTAGGAAAAGATGGATCAGAAATGATAAATTCAGATGATATTAAAAAAGTTTATCAACAAAATAACTATTCAAATCAAATATTACATACTATTGCCAATCAAGTAGATTTTATATCAACTAAGTTAGATAAAAAACAAGAAAGATTTCCAAATAAAACTTCAAAACCACATTTTCAAGTATCATCATTTCCAAAAAAATGGAAAATTCGGTATCATTAATAAAAAAGAATGAACTAGTACTTCAAACAACATAGGAGTAATATCTCAAATAAATTCACAAGATTCAAGTACATCAAACTCTTCTTCTGACTCAGAAGAAGAATCAGAATATCAATTAGAAAATTAAATAGACTTAATAGAACAACAATTTGAATATTATCCCGAACAATCTAACGATAAACCCAAATTACAAATAAATAAAATTAATAGATCTAGAAAAAATTGGAGAAATGATAGAACAAAAAATTACTATCCTAGACCTACTCCACCTGATATTCAATATGAAGAACAAAACACGTCATTAAATAGTTATGATGGCTCATCATTATATCAATGGAATATAGATGGTAAATTAGAATATCAAATATTAAATATATTACAAGAAATGGGTATGGCCAGGATGTCATATAAAGGAAATATTAATATTACAGAACCAAATATTGTAATGTTATTAGTAACAGGATTTACAGGACAATTAAAAGGATGACGGGATAATTATCTCACATTAGAAGATAAACAAACCATTATGAATAATGAAACAGAAGAAGTTCAAGGTGAAGAATATGTAATGGTTCAAGATGGTTAAACATATTTAATTTATGTTATATCAATGTATTTCATAGGAAACCCAGAAGAAGAATTAACAAGTTCAAAAATATGTTTAACTAATTTAAGATGTTCGTCTTTAACTGATTTCAAATGGTATAAAGATATATTCCTAACTCAAGTATTAAGAAGAACAGATTCAAATTCGTCATTTTGGAAAGAAAAATTTATTACAGGATTACCAACTTTATTTTCTCAAAGAATAATTACTAATTTACAAAAAACATTAGGAACGGAAAAAATAGATTACTACACTTTAACTTTTGGTCAAATATTTGCTTTTGTTAAAAAAAAGCCTTAACTTTATGTCAAGACTTAAAAATTCAACATAAATATGGTTCAGAAAGAAAGGAGATGAGAACATTTTGCTAGCAATTTGGCATTATGGGTATTAAACCACCATCATCCAAACACAAAGAAATATTTAAGAAAAACAAAAGTTATAAGAAAAATAAATATTACAGAAAAGGCAACTATAAAAATTATAAGGAAAATAAGGATTTTTATAGAAGGAATAATAAATATAAAAATATTCAATGTTTTAAGTGTAAAAGATTTGGTCATACAGCCTCACACTGTAAGACGGAGAAAAAGATAAATTCATTATTCTCAGAAGAAAATGATTTAAAAAATAAATTATTATCATTATTAATCAATAATCCTGATAGTGAACAAAATATAGTTCAAATAGCTCTAGTGATTCAGATATATGTCAATGTAAGATTTCAACAATCAATAAGTTAAATAGCACAACAGGAAATAAAAAAATACTATTAGATATGATTGACAAATTAGAAGATTCGGAAAATAAAACAGAATATTTACAGCGATTAAAAGAATTAGTACAAGAAGAAGAAGAAACCAAGGATAGAGGAAGCATTTAGTTTAAGTAAAACAATTATAAAATATTCATAAATAGATAAAAAGAAACCAATAAAAATGGATGAATTAAGTATTGAAATTAATAAATTAAAAATAGAGATTAGTTAAATCAAGAATGAATTAAATTCATTAAAAGAAAAAGATTTAGAACTAGAATTGAAGCTTATAAATCAAAACAACATAGGCATACCTAGCACTAGTTCAAATATTAAGATATCACAAGCCACTACCACATATGGACAATTTTTCAATATTATTAATAAAATTAATATAGAAAAATGGTATTCATTAATAACAATAGGAGTAGAGGATTTCAGTACTACAATAGTAGCATTAATTGATAGTGGTACAGACCAATCCTGCATTAGAGCGGGAATAATTCCAAGTAAATATTTAGTTAAAACTAATGAAAAATTAGCAGCCACTAATGGAACACCAATGATAATTAATAAAAAAATTATCAAACATAATAATTATTGTATTAAACATTCATTCCTTATATTAGAAAATGTGTCATATGATGCAGAATTAGGAAATCCATTTCTTTATCAAATAACCCCTTTTAAGAAAACTCAAGAAGGCATTAGTACTAAGATATTAGGAAAGAAAGTATTATTCCCATTCATAAACCCACCGAGTCAAATAGAGTTAAATTTGTTACAAACAAATTCTATATATAAGAAGATATGGTTATTAAACACCAAGCAAAAACATATAGTTTTCCTTAAGGAATAATTAAGTTATTCAAAGATAGAAGAACAACTAAGTAACAAATCATTACAAGAAAAGGTTGTAAAATTAGAAAAGGAATTTAAAATTCAAGTTTGTTCAAAACATCCTAATGATTTTTGGGATAGAAAGAAACATATTGTTTCTTTACCATATGAGAAATATTTCAATGAACAACAAATTCCAACTAAAGCCAAACCTATTCAAATGAATGCAGAATTAGTCGAATTATGCAAACAAGAAATTCAAAGTCACTTAGAAAGAAAGTTAATTAGGAAAAGCAAGTCCCATGGAGTTGCTCAGTATTCTATGTCAATAAGCAAGCAGAAAAGGAAAGAGGAATTTCCAGATTAGTCATAAATTACAAACCATTAAACAAAGTATTACAATGGATTATATATCCTATTCCAAACAAAAGAGATTTAGTAAACAGATTAGTAAATGCAAAAGTATTTTTCAAATTTGATTTAAAATCAGGATATTGGCAAATTCAAATAAGTGAAACATATAAATACAAAACATCATTTGTAGTTCCATTCGGACAATATGAATGGAATGTAATGCTGTTTGGATTAAAAAATGCAACATCCGAATTCCAAAAAATTGTGAATGAAATATTTAGTCCTTATTCAAAATATGTCATAGTATATATTGATGACATATTAGTCTATTCTGATTCAATATATAGTCATTTCAAACACTTAAATATATTACGAAATATCATTAAGAAAAATGGATTAGTAATATCCGAACCAAAAATGAAATTATTCCAAACAAAAATAAGATTTTTAGGATACAATATTTGTTTAGGGAAAAAAAATAAGATTTTTAGGAATAATATTTGTTTAGAAATTATCGAATTTGTTGATAAATTTCCAGATGAAATTGAAGACAAGAACCAATTACAAAGATTTTTTAGGTTGTTTGAATTACATATAAGAGTTCTTTTCGAAAATAAGAATAATCTGCAAACCCTTATATGATAGATTAAAAATTAATCCACCTATATGAGCAGCTAAACATACTAAAATTATTAAAGATATAAAATTGAAAGAAAAATCATTATCATGCTTAGGAATTCCACATCCATCAGCATTCATGATCATAGAAACGGATGCATCAAATTTAGGATATGGAGGTATATTAAAACAAGTACATTTAGGAAAAGAGTCAATAGTTAGGTATAATTCAGGATTATGGATAGGAGCACAAATTAATTATTCAACTGTCAAAAAGGGAGTCTTATCAATTGTTTTTATGCATTTCAAAGTTTCAAGATGATTTGTACAATAAGGAATTTTTATTAAAAATAGATTGCAACTTTACAAAAAGATGTCAAAAAATTAGTTTCAAAACAGATTTTTGCCAGATGGCAAGCCCTTTTATTAGTTTTTTATTTTTATATTGAATTTATTAAAGGGAAGGATAACTCCCTTCCAGATTTCCTAACTCGTGAGTTCCTTACAGGACATCATGAGTAAACATTCAAGTTCAGCGAGTTCATCAAATTCAAAATCTTCCAAGGATTATGAAATTCCAAAACCATTAACACCAAAATACCCACACCAGACTTTCCTCCACTCACCTATTCAACAGTAGCCCAAAACCCATATTCCAGATTGATCCATACTCCAATATTAACATCAAATTATACAATCCTTACTCCACAAAAACAAGCTACTCAAACTCCCAGTCAAAAGTCTATTCCACCAGCCTCAAACCCTAGCCAATCTTATTTTGATAAACCAAACCCAGAATACATACTTATGACACAATTCCAAACAGAACCCGATATCCCGCAACTCAAAGCTTTTGTTGCTAATATATTTAGACCAACAAGTCCTTGGTTGGCAGAAGACATTAAAAAAACCCAGAATTTTTATGAATTCATTTTAGTAGACACCAAGTCCATAGAGATTCAACATATACAGAACAAGCATGATCCCAATAGAATTGATTATTAAAAAATATACATTAAACAAATCCTCCCCCCTAGCCATTTCCAAAATATCCATTCCAATAGAAGTTTTTCAGTCAATTACATTCCCACAGGATTCAATTATGTAGATTACATGCAAGCCTGGTATGTAACATTCTATATTAGGTCTTTTGATCATTCATGGTTCATTAACTTTCTCCAACAATTCAATGGAGATATTCCAATGTGGTTCTACGATTGGTGGTTGAAGTTAGGACCATCAAAAGATATACTCCCCATTCCAGTATTAGAAGGCCTAGAAACATTCAATAGACTAAGCAAATTCAAACCTTTTGAGAAAACCATATTTTTCCATTCAATATCTAGGATTCCATGGATTTTTTCCTAGAGCTTCTAGATTAAACCAATTCATTCAAATATGCCCTTTTCATTAGTAAGACAATTCAAAATTAAATGGTGGAACAATTACAAAACAGAGTTCTACTCCACCAAAGCAGTAACCCATTACATTCAAACCGGAGAAAAACTCAGAATCATATTCAATAAAGATATTAGTCCCAAAAGTCCAATTCAACATGCCCTTGAAATTCAAGCAACTCAGAGTCCAATACAGCAGGTCCTGAGTATACAACCTGCACCAACACCAATTCAAAAGGATGAAGACGATGAAAAATTTAAGAAGATGTTAGCTTTCTACAAACAATTCAAGAAACAAGAAAAGATAGAAATAAAGACAGAGGCCATTCAAGAAGAAGACCCGTTTGGAGGTCCGATGGGTCAAGACCCATTTGATTTCTAAAATGTAAGCAATGACGAATTCAAGAATAGCATTCAGTCAGACAGCTTCCAATCAATAATGGAGGGACCCAAACTCCACTCTAATAAAGTATTCAATAAAGAAGTCAGTAATGGAGGGACCCAAACTCCACTCTGACACCCACTCAACAGATAAGAGATAATGGAGGGACCCAGACTCCATTTCAGATCAAAGAAGAAACAAGTGTGACTCAGACCCCACTCCGGAATTCCAAATTCAGAGTTCAATTCAATGTAATAGATTAGACATCCGCCTCTATAAATAGAGAGGCCTTATTTCAGTATTAGGCACGCTGAATTCAGCCCCTTCTCATTCTATAACCCCCTCCCTCTAAGTTCTTAACTGAACTTCAATTACTTGTTATCCCAAAGCCATATGTACTTCCAAATTCAGAAATCTCATTCAATTATATAATTCATTCAAGATACTTTGTATTGTTTTGATTTCATCTTTTCCCTTAGTAGTTCTATTTACCTTTATTTACTTTATTTTATTTACTTTTGATTTACTTTAATTAATGCTTGATCCTGCTTAAAATGGTAGCAGAGCCAAGTTTAAAATTGATTATAACTATTTGGATAAATTATTTTTACCATTTCCAAAGAATTAACTTATTAGCAATTATGAAATTTAGAGTCTGTACAAGATTGTATACATTTAGCGTTGGTCAGCATCCAAAGCCTGTAAGACGGTTGTTCAGCCCAGGGAGGTGGTCCACACAAGGTATAGATGTGGTCCCGATAGATGTAAACAAGTCTAATTCATACAATAAATTGATCAATTAAAGAAAAGTTAATATGGCCGAGAGAGTTAAACGATTTATGTTTGGAGAATCAAGTCTTTCAAATTTAGGTTCAACATCATCAACATTATCTAGTATATTACAGAGTCATGAAATTCAACAAATTTTACCAAGTTATAACAATAATTCCATTTATCATCATGGCATATTAGTGTTTAGTAAAGCATATTCGATTAAAATTCATGAAGAAATACTCCCAATGAACCAAGAATTTCAATCGATAAAACTTCTTTCACAAAAAACTACTAATAAATATAAAGAAAAAAATTATAGATTTTTACATTTTGGTCTAATTCAAATAGCCTTGCATCCACTAGTAAGATTAGGAATAGATACTCTAATACTTATGGCATTAAGAGATGATAGGTTAATTGAAATAAAGACTCAATATTAGTACCCTGAAACCTTTACCCCTCGAATTAGTACCATGAAACCTTTACCCCTCGAACTAGTGCCTGGAAACCTTACCTCTCGAAACCTTCTCCCAAACCATTATCTCTCGAACTGTACCTCCCGAACCGTACCCTCGAAACTGTATCCCTCGAATTGTACCACTCGAACTTTCCCTCTTGAACTCACCTCTCGAACCTGTACCTCTCGAGCTAATATCACCGAAACTGTTACCTCTCGAACTGTACCTTTCAAACCTTACCCCTCAAACTAGTACTATAGAAACCTTTACCTCTCGAACCTTACCTCTCGAACTAGTGCCACTGGAACCTTACCTCTCGAACCTCACCAACTGAACCCGTACCTTTAGAATCTCTCCAATTTAACGTCACCACTCAAACTGATACCACTTACCACTCGAACCAGTACCACCTGATACCCATACCACTAGAACCTTCTCCACTTGAATTCTTTGCTCGAACCTCCTACCCAACTACTCGAACTGTAAGTACTCGAACCCCTGTACTTGAAACCTGATACTTGAACCTTTTTACTCGATACTCAAGCCATGAGAGAGAGATATGACGGTTACACTCAAATGATGGTATTTACTGATTGTTGATTTAAGTGTGTATTTTATCATACTGTACTAGATTATCATGAAACTGAACTCCTGAACTGCTCTGATATTTTCTGTGAAAGACCGGCTTGTACTTTATCTTGCCGTGTCAAACTTGAATTATATACTACTCTAATGACCGACTTGTACTTTATCTTGCCGTGTCAAACTTGAATTACCTGCTACTTGATTACCTGTCTATAAATTTTGGGAGGCCCGACGCGATTGTAGTTTGGTCGAAGTCGGCGGGGAATGTTACTGACCAGACCATCTGATTAGACCGACTACACGTGGAGTTTGGTATGCTAGCATAACCACCTGACTGATTCGAGCTCGTAACTGAACACCGGCATGAATGGGGAAAGTGAATTCTGAACTAATAGCCTTCAGGCATCACTGACTGGGTTATGTCGTGTATGTTAGTTAGAGTTGCCATATAGGCACTTGGCAGCAACTTGGCATTAAACACCCGTATCCTTTTACTGTGTGCTAGGACATACGTGGCTAGTTGTTAATTGTTATTTCTGTGATCACGAAAACTTAACTGGGTAAATATTGGCGATGGAACCTCACTAAGCAAGGAGCTTACCCTAGTTGAACAACCATTTTTCAGGTAAAGAAGAATAGTAAGAGAAAAATGCTTAATGTCTTTACTTCTTTTGAGAAAGATCCTGGGAGAACTGTTAGGATTTTAGAGTAAACTTTGAATCTGTAACAGTTAGTTGAAACTTTCGTTTAACACTTGTACTAATCCCGTCACTTTAATAGTAAAGTTAGGTTTTTGAATTTATCTAAATCACTTTTGCATAAAATTATCTGCTCGTTACTGTTAGCACTTTCCGTAGCACGCCCAGACCCTACCCGATACTTGTGCTGGGTTAAGGGGTGTTATAGATGTGGTATCAGAGCATCCTCAAACTAAGTAAAGGAAAATTCATACTTATCTTAATAAAATATTCTAGAGGTAAACTAAATGAACTATGAATAAAGTAAGGGGGGTGGGTTAGTTGTGTATAAATTATCAAGCAAATAATTTTGTTACGTCGATAGATGGACAATAACGTAGAGATTGAGAGAAATTCCTTTCAAGAAATTATTGAGGTGAAAAGAAATTACAGAGCATTCCCAGAAACATTTCTTCCTTGGATGGAAATAATAAACAATTCTCAATGGGTAGAAACTCACGCTTACCTAAATTGGATTGTGCATGCGCTAGTCATGGAGCGGACATAATTAATAGGCAGGGTCATTAGCCTCGAGACCCAAGAACAATTAACGAGAGATGCAATGTGGGAACAATATCTGTGTGCTAACGCAGAGAAGACAAGGGAAAATATGGCGGTCGTCGAAAACAATCGATTGAGGAATCAAAGAAGTAGGGAGCTTGGACAAAGGGATGTAAAGTGATAAGAAGTCTTTCGACAAGTAGACTTAGCCCTGGTAAATGCCCAAGAAATACAGGGAGGTCTGATCGCCTATCATCGACAACCAACGAAATCACATTGGAGGTATATTAGAGAGACTCAAGGCACGATGAAGCAAGCTCTCATCATATTGTGGGAAGATTTAATTAACCGAGCATACCCTGGAGCTGAGCAAGAAGAAGGAGGTGAATCCACCAAGGATTCGAGAGTTGATTAGAATTGGAAGCTGAATTTTTGGGGAAAAACTTACAGCCGTTTGTAAGATAAGTATTAGAGCAAGAAGCGATTCCCAATTTTTGATGTCAAAAGACGATGCTAGAGGACTATAAAATTTTTGCAAATATCTTATAATGAAGCTATAACTACTGTAAAAAGTTTTGTGATGTTAAAAAAATATTTTGTGAATTATATTCTTTTGGTTAGGTAACCAAATGAAGATTGGTTCAATCTATGGAACTAACTTATTGAGTATAGGAAAATGGAAAGGGAACAAGGAGAGAGTTCAAACTCACCCACGGGATAGAATCCCCCAACCGCTGGGATGGAATTATTCGCAAGTCAGGTTTCCAAAATTTTGAGCCGCATGATAGTGAGAGACAATTGAGCTCAATCTCCTGTCAGGGATCGAAGTCATAGGCCGGAGACAGAGGACGGGGCCTTGGAATGATTCCTGAAGTTTCATCCACCCACATTCAACGGCGGCCCAGATGATGAAGTCACTGAAAATTATATCGAAACAATGGGTCGAACCTTTCGAGCCTTGGGATATGTGGATGGACGGAAGGTGAATTTTGCTATATTCCAATTAGAAGGTGCCGCACTAGATTGGTGGAACATAATACAAAGGAAGTGGGACATGGAGGAAATTCCCAGGACCTGGGAGAATTTTGAAAAGGAATTTAAGAAGAATTTAAATCCACCTCTAGTTATCGAAAGGAAAGAAGAGGAGTTTATAAAATTGAAATAAGGATTGATGAGTGTAACAGAGTATGAGGCAAAGTTTTCCCAACTCTCTAAATTTCTAGAGAAGATGGTCTCGACTGATGAAGAATACAAGAGGAGATTTATCTAAGGGTTAAGGATGGAGTTGAAGGATGCCCTAGCCCCGACCTATCAGAACATTTATGCCCCAGCCATTGAATCCGCTTGTAGAGTGGAGGAAACCAAGAATTCTTTACGAGCCATGCACCAATCTAGAAGGACAAATGTGAGGTCCCAATCAGTATACATCCCTGTCCCACAGGGAGTAAACTTGGAGCAAAACAAAGTCCCTAGGAGAGACACATCCCGACCCTCGACCATGACAAGGAGCTCAAGCATTGCCTCGAGAGGAACAACTCATGTGCCTTGCACGTACTGTGGAAAGGGAGGCCATGATGAGCACGATTGCTGGAAGAGGGCAAACAAGTGTTTACGGTGTGGAAGTTCTGAACATATTTGAATGCTCGCAAGCTCAGTCGAGTTGCTTGTCTCAACCCATGGGATCCCAGGCATCGGTTTCCAAACCTGCTCAGAAAGGAGGAGCAAGTAGGGGAAGTTAACCAAAAGTGCAAACTTGCATATACACAATGAAAGATAGTGAAGCCTTGGTTTCGACCGAGGTCATTGAAGGTACCCTTCCTATCCTGGGTAAAATAGCTAAAGTTTTGATTGATCCTGGTGCTTTTCATCTTTTGCTAGTTACTCCTTTCTTGAGAATATGGAAGAGAAAATAGAGGACTTACCCTATAAATTGAAAGTTATCACTCTGACAAACGATATCAAAATCCTAACTGGACGTGTATGTAGAAATTGTGAGGTAAATGTGGGACGTTGGGAATTGCCCATAGACTTATTTGCTTTACCATTAAAAGAATATGAGGTGATCTTGGTATGGATTGGCTTACTAAAAGTCACGCCCAGTTAAATTTTCATACAAAGGAAGTTAAGTTGTGTCAACCTAGGGAACTTCCGATTAAAGTAGATGTGGGATGGAAGAGATCCTCCTCATTACTTGTGGCGGGAGTCAAAGCCCAACGAATGATTTGTAAGGGAGCAACTGGAATATTGGCTTATATCTTGAATAAGCCAGTGGACCAGTTAAAAGGAGAAGATATAACTGTGGTTCAAGACTTCCCTGAGGTATTTCCAGAGGCACTAGTAAGTTTACCTCCTGAAAGGGAGACTGAGTTTACTATTAATCTAGTACCAGGAGCCGCACCTATTTCTTAAACCCCTTATTGGGTGGCACTGCTAGAGCTACATGAGTTGAAGCTACAACTCAAAGATTTATTAGCTTGAGGATTTGTTCAACCGAGTACCTCCCCATGGGGAGCCCCAGTATTGATTGTTAAGAAGAAGGATGGTTCTCTTCGGATGTGTATCGATTATTGAGTCTTAAAAATGTGACAATTAAGAATAAATAGAGTTGTTTGATCAACTCCAAGGGGCAGTCATATTTTCCAAACTGGATTTGCGACAAGGGTACTACCAGTTACGAGTGAAGAGGGAGGACATATCCATGACAACTTTCTATTCTCGATATGGTCATTATGAATTCCTGGTAATGCCATTTGGAGTAACCAATACACCAGCAGCATTTATGGACCTCATGCATCGAGTATTTTGGCCATACCTAGCCAAGTTTGTTGTCATCTTCATTGATGATATCCTGGTCTATTCCAAATCTCAACCTTTTACTTATTTTCCTCATGTGGGAGTTAGAATTAATTCCTGAGCATGAAGGACATCTAAGGAAGGTATTACAGCTGCTGAAAGAGAACAAGTTGTACGCCAAGTTTAGCAAATGTGAATTCGGGCTAAGTCAAGTGAACTTTTTGGGGCACGTGATTAGTAAGGAAGGAATATCCGTGGATCTCTCTAAATTTGAGACAATTCTAAACTGGAGGGTGCCGAACAATAGTACAAAAGTGCAGAAATTTCTTGGATTGGCAGGATATTATCGGCGTTTCATTAAAGACTTCTCTAATCTAGCATCCCCTTTATTCTGCTTAACTTAGAAGGGAGTTAAGTATGAATGGAATGAGAAGACTGAATCTAGTTTTCATGATTTAAATAAGTGTCTCACCCCTTCCCCAATCCTTGCCCTAACTGAGGGAAATGATGGATTCATAGTATATATTGATGCTTCAGGAGTTGGTCTAGGGTGCATATTGATGCAAAGGGGCCACGTGATTGCTTATGCATCTCGGAAGTTGAAACTTTATGAAAATAATTACCTCACCCATGACCTAGAACTAGGTGGAGTGGTGTTTGCTTTAAAGAAGTGGCGACATTACTTATATGGAGTCACGTTTCAAGTAATGTCATATCATAAAAACTTGAAGTACCTATTTTCCCAAAAGGATTTGAATATGCGCCAACATCGCTGGATGGAGTTTTTGGGGTAGTATGACTGTGTAAGCAATTATCATCCGGGCAAGGTAAATGTGGTGGCAGACGCGCTAGGTCGGAAGGTGAATTTGGTGAATATATGGATAAAAGAGACGGGGATATTATAACAGGCAGAGAATTGGGAATGTGAGACTAAACCTAACCAACTTGTATTCTGCAATCTAAGGGTACAAATGGTTTTAACCACGGAGATTAAGGAGGCTCAAGAGTCGGATGAATCATTGGTGAAGAAGAAAAAGCTTATCGCTAAAGGGAAGTTGCCGGACTTTGAAGTAAACAGTGAAGGAATACTGACTTGTAGAGGTAGGCTTTGTCTACCCCAAAATTCAACAATCACCCAAAGAGTGTTCGAAGAAGCTCACCGATCCAAGTATACGGTACACCCTGGGGGGACCAAAATGTACCGGACCAAAATGTACCAAGACCTAAAACAGCGGTACTGTTGGGATAATATGAGGAGGGACATAGCAGAATACGTAGCACGTTGTTTAGTGTTCTAGCAGGTCAAGGCCGAGCATCAGAAGCCATCGGGGTTGTTACAACCATTGGAGATTCCCGAATAGAAGTGGGATCACATCACGATGGACTTTGTGATAGGATTACCCCACACATCGAAGAATTTTGATTCAATATGGGTAGTGGTTGATAGGTTGACCAAGTCAGCTCATTTCCTACCTATTAATGTTAAATACTCCTTGGAAAGACTGACTGTCCTATACATCTGGGAAATCTTAAGATTGCATGGGGTGTCGATAACTATTGTATCCGATAGGGACCCAAGATTCACTTCCCATTTTCGGAGGCAACTGCAAGCAGCTTTGGGAACCAAATTGAACTTTAGTACAAGTGCCCATCCACAAACAGACGAGCAGTCGGAGAGGACAATTCAAACCTTGGAGGAGATGCTCTAAAGCTGTGTCATGGATTTCGTGGGAAGTTGGGACACTCATTTACCTTTGGTAGAATTCGCTTATAACAATAGTTATCATTCGTCCATTGGTATGGCCCCATATGAAATACTCTATGGTAAGAAGTGTTGGACACCCCTCTTTTGGGATGAAGTGGGAGAGAAAAAGATTTTGCTAGTGGCCAGTATACCTTGGATTGAGGAATCCGTGGATAAGGTCAAATTGATAAAGCAACGCCTACAGATGGCTCAAAGTCGACAAAAGAGATACACAGACCATCAGAGGAAGGATTTGGAGTTTGGAGTGGGTGACCATGTTTTTTTTAAGGTAACCCCTCACAAAGGTCTAGTTCGGCATGGAAAGAAAGGAAAACTAAGTCCTAGGTACATTGACCCTTTGAGATATTACTGCGAGTCGGGCCAGTTGCGTACCGACTTAACCTACCTAGCTACTTGGGGAAATTACACAATGTTTTTCATGTGTCACTTCTGAAAAAGTACCACCCTGACCCCAGACACGTGTTAAACCATGAAGACTTAGCTGTGAACGAAAAACTAATGTACGAGGAAAATCCCATGAAGATATTGGATCGAAAAAATCAAAACCTTGCGAACTAGAGAGATTCCTATGGTCTTGATGTTATGGAGAAATCAAAAGGTCGAGGAAGCAACTTGGGAGTTGGAAGCTGAAATGAAGGATAATTACTCGGAGTTTTTCACCGAAAATGAAAATTTTGGGGATGAAATTCATTAAGGGGGGGAAATTGTGAAAACCCCTACCGAAATGAAATTAGAGTACATGTAATAATTAAATTTTATCAAAAATCCCCATATTTCCTTTAATTCTCCATAAAATATATATGTATATGTATTTTTAAATAATATATATATAATAATGATAATAATAGTAATAACAATAAAAAATAATAAGTAAGAGAAATTACCAAGAAGAAACTACACATAATCATATATACATATATATATATATATATTATATGACAATAGTAATAATAAGAAAATAAATGAGCCAAGGAATAAATATGTGAAAAATTATCCAAAGTCATTTTTTGGGCAAGTGGTATTACTGGGAAGGAATGAATGGCGGACGTGAAAAGTAATTGTGGGCAAGTAGGCTTAAGGTTTACAGGATAAACTTTTAGGTTGACTAGGTGTCAGAACCCTATATTTTACCAAGTATAAGTACCAGTGATATCCTCCCCAAAACTCACAACCTTAAGATACTTTGAGAACCAGAAAAGAATTTAGAGGTTAAGCAGTGAAGTAGAGGCGGCGGTTGTCAAGCCAAGTTAAACTAAGGTGAATGTTACATCGCCCTAGCACGAATTGAGTTAAAATCTGAGTTTATGTTTACATATATATATATATATATATATATATATATATATAATGCCATCATATCTTGACTCTCTCGAGCTAAACCTTCCACCTCTCGAACCCCTGCTGAAACTTCACCTCTCAAACCCCTGTTGAAGCTCTATCTCTCGAACCCTGCCAAAATACTACCTCTCGAACCCCTGCCGAAACTCCACCTCTTGAACCCCCTGGTGAAGCTCTATCTCTTAAACCCCTACCAAAATACTAACTCTCGAACCCCTGCCAAAACATTACCTCTCGAACCCCTGCCACAACTCTACCTCTCGAACGCCTGCCACAACTCTACCTCTCGAACCCCTACTGAAAATCCCACCACTCGAACCCCTACTGAAACCTTTACCTCTCGAACATGTGCCCCTGAAACGTTTACCCCTCAAACTAGTACTCTGAAACCTTTACCCCTCGAACTAGTTCCCTAAAACCTTTACCCCTCGAACATGTGTCCCTAGAACATTTACCCCTCGAACTAGTACTCTGAAACCTTTACCGCTCGAACTAGTACCCTGAAACCTTTATCCCTCGAATTAGTACCCTGAAACCTTTACCCCTTGAACTAGTACCCTGAAACCTTTCCTCTCAAAACCTTCTCCAAAAAATTATCTCTCAAACTGTATATCCCGAACCGTACCCTCGAAACTGTATCCCTCAAACTGTACCACCCGAACTGTTCCTCCGGAACTCACCTCTGGAACCCGTACCTCTCGAACTAATATCATCAAAACTGTTACCTCTCGAACTGTACCCCTCGAACTAGTACTACAGAAACCTTTACCTCTCGAACCTTACCTCTCAAACCTTACCTCTCGAACTAGTGCCACTAGAACCTTACCTCTCGAACCTCACCAACTGAACCCGTACCTTTAGAATCTCTACAACTAAAACTCACCACTCAAACTGATACCACTTACCACTTAAACAAGTACCACCTGATACCCATACCACTAGAACCTTCTCCACTTGAATTCTTTGCTCGAACCTTCTACCCAACTACTAGAACTGTAAGTACTCAAAACCTGATACTCGAACCTTTTTACTTGATACTCAAGCCATGAGAGAGAGATATGACGGTTATACTCAAATGATGGTATTTACTGACTGTTGAATTAAGTGTGTATTTTATCATACTGTACTAGATTATCATGAAACTGAACTCCTGAACTGCTCTGATATTTTCTGTGAAAAATCGGCTTGTACTTTATCTTTCCGTGTCAAACTTGAATCATATACTACTCTGATGACCGGCTTTTACTTTATCTTACCGTTTTAAACTTGAATTACCTGCTACCTGATTGTCTGTCTATGAATTTCAGGGGGCCCAACGCGATTGTAGTTTGGTCAAAATCGGTGGGGAATGGTATTGACCGGATCGTCTGATTAGACCGGCTACACGTGGAGTTTGGTATGCTAGAATATCAACCTGACTGATACGAGCTCGTAACTGAACACCGGCGTGAATGGGGAAAGTGAATTATGAACTTATAGCCTTCGGGCATCACTGACTAGGTTATTTCGTGTATGTTAATCAGAATTTCCATACAGGCACTTGGCAGCAACTCGACATTAACCACCCGTATCCTTTTACTGTGTGCTAGGACATACGTCGCTAGTTGTGAATTGTTATTTCTGTGATCAGTAAAACTCAACTGGGTAAATACTGGTGATGGAACCTCACTAAGTAAGGATCTTACCCTAGTTAAACAATCCCTTTTCAGGTGAAGAAGAACAATAAGAGAAAAGTGTTTTATGTCTTTACTTCTTTTGAGAAAGATCCTGGGAGAACTGTTAGGATTTTAAAGTAAACTTTGAATCTGTAACAGTTAGTTGAAACTTTCGTTTAACACTTGTACTAATCCTATCAGTGTAATAGTAAAGTAAGGTTTTTGAATTTATCTAAATCACTTTCGCATAAAATTTATCTGCTCGTTACTGTTATCACTTTCGGTAGCACGCCCAAACCCGACCCGATACTTGTGGTGGGTTTGGGGGTGTTACAGATGTGGTATCAGGGCATTCTCAAACTAAGTAAAGGAAAATTCATACTTACCTTAATAAAAGATTCTAAAGGAAACTAAATGAACTGTGAATAAAGTAAGGGGGGTTAGTTGTGTACAAATTATCAAGCTAATAAGTTTGTTATGTCGATAGATGGACAATAACATAGAGATTGAGAGCAATGCCTTTCAAAAAATTATTGAGGTGAAAAGACATTACGGAGCATTCCCAGAAACGTTTCTTCCTTGGACGGAAATAATAAACAATCCTTAATGGGTAGAAACTCATGCTTACCCAAATTGGATTATGCATACATTAGTCATGGAGTGGGCAGAATTTATGGGCAGGGTCCTTACCCTCGAGACCCAAGAACAATTAACGAGACATGCAATGTGGGAACAATATCTTCGGGCTAATGCAGAGAAGACAAGGGTGAATACGGCGGTCGTTGAAAACAATCGATTGAGGAATCAAAGAAGTAGGGAGCTTGGACAATGGGATGCAGAGCGACAAGAAGTCTTTCGACAAGTAGACTTAGCCCTGGTAAATGCCCAAGAACTACAGGGAGGTCTGATCGCCTATCGTCGACAACCAACGGAATCATGTTGGAGGCATATTAGAGAGACTTGAGGCATGATGGAGCAAGCTCTCGCCACATTGCTGGATGATTTAATGAACCAAGCGTACCCTGGAGCTGAGCAAGAAGAATGAGGTGAGTCCACTAGGAATTTGAGAGTTGATTAGAATTGGAAGCTGAATTTTTGGGGAAAAAATTACAGCCGTTTGTAAGATAGGTATTAGAACAAGAAGCGATTCCCAATTTTCGACGTCGAAAGACGACGCTAGAGAACTATAAAATTATCGTAAATATCTTATAATGAAGCTATAACTACTTAAAAAAATTTTGTGATGTTAAAAAAATATTTTGTGAATTATATTCTTTTGGTTAGGTAACCAAATGAAGATTGGTTTCATCTATGGAACTAACTTATTGAGTATAGGACAATGGAAAGGGAACAAGGAGAGAGTTCGAACTCACCCGCGGGACAGAATCCCCCAACCGCTGGGATGGAATTATTCGCAAGTCAGGCTATCAAAATTTTGAGCCGCATGATAAAGAGAGACAATCGAGCTCGATCTCCTATCTCAGATCAAAGTCATAGGGCGGAGACAGAGGATGGGGCCTTGGAATGATTCCTGAAGTTTCATCCACCCAGATTCAATGGCGGCCCAGATGATGAAGTCACTGAAAATTGGATCGAAACAATGGCTCGAACCTTCCGAGCCTTGGGATATACTGATGGACGGAAGGTGAATTTTGCTATATTCCAATTAGAAGGCGCCACACTAGATTGGCGGAACATAATACAAAGGAAGTGGGACATGGAGGAAACTCCCAGGACCTGGGAGAATTTCGAAAAGGAATTTAAGAAGAAGTTCATTCCACCTCTATTTATCGAAGGGAAAGAAGCGGAGTTTACAAACCTGAAACAAGGACTGATGAGTGTAACAGAGTATGAGGCAACGTTTTCCCGACTCTCTAAATTTGCAGAGAAAATGGTCTCGACTAATGAGGAACGCAAGATGAGATTTATCCAAGGGTTAAGGCTGGAGTTGATGGATGCCCTAGCCCCGACCTATCAGAACAGTTATGCCGCAACCATCGAATCCACTTGCAGAGTGGAGGAAACCAAGAATGCCTTACAAGCCATGCACCAATCAAGAAGGACAAATGTAAAGTCCGTATACATCCCAATCACTTTCGGTAGCACGCCCAGACCCGACCTGATACTTGTGTTGGGTTTGGGGGTGTTACACTAAATATTTTAAATATTGGTGAAAATGACTCTATGTTAATTAATGTGTGATCATTTGGAGCGTATTTGTAATGTATTTGGTTCTTAACATTAATTTTTATTACAAATTAAATCCGTATCAAAACATAAACATCATCTATGTAATATAATATATCTACGTAATACATTTGGAATAATTCACCTTTAAAATATTTGATTAGAGAGAAATTATTATTGCTAACATTTACTTTAAAAATATATTATAGATTAACACTGGGGTGGAGGCTTTCTTGACAAGATTTTTTCATTCACATAGAGGGCTCTAGACTAGCTACAACTTTATCAGGGTTTTTGTATTTAACTTTGGTTACTTTTTCTCTAAGGGTTTGGAGTACCCATTAATCTCCCATCTCTAATGGAGATGTGTTTCTATTTTTTTAAAAAATTATAGATTAACATTGAAATAAGATTTTCAGTATTTTAATACACATTGAACTTACATGTTTTTAATCATGCACCAGATTGTAATCAAATTACTACAGATCGACGTAGGGAATTATTATGGATGTAAGTTTCATTTTCAATTTTTATGGCTACTGTCCAAATAAGCCACAACGGGTAGCGAATACTATGTGCAGAAATCGACATGTACAGTTCCTATTAAAGGGCTCATCTCATCACTAAATCCATTTTTTAATGCTACGTTCACTTCAAAGAGAGCTTGCTATGTTTTGCACACAAACCATTCACCTAAGATAGATTTTGAACTTAACTTGGAATCATAAGTTCACAACCAAGAATTATATGCATTAAAATGCCCTTTATGTAAATTGTCAACCGTACGTACCTTGTAAATGAAAAATCTAGTACTCAAACACCCTTTGTTTGAATGATAAATTTATCCTTTTCAAACCATATGATGCACTCTTTATACTTATTTTGGGACATGGGATACCTAATTTATACCCCCATCCATCTAAGGTGGCTTTAGTATTTTTAGAAGTCTACCGATGAGTGAGAGTGAGAAAAGTTAAAAATTTCTTGCCTATAGGTTCACTGTTAATTATGTTAATGTAATCAAAGAATGGGTCAGCTGAAGGAGTTGCACTTTTTTAGGCTTAATTTTGAATGATATCCACGTATTTTCACGTATTTAGTTGGCATGTGCGTGTTTATTGCATATTAGGCACGTGTTTGGCACTAAATATTTGATATATGGGTAGAAATTACCATATGTCAATTGATGTGTGATCATTTGGAGTATGTTTGGTCACTTATTTGGCTCTTAACATTTCAAATAAGAATTGCGTTAATTTTTGTTACAAAATTCATCATGCATCAAAACATAAACATCGTTTGTATTATAAATATATCTACATTATAAATTTGAAATATTCATCTTTAATATATTTTATTAGATAAAAATTATTATAATACCAACATTTAATTTTAAAATAATTCTAGATAAAAATTGAAATGAGATGTTATGTATTTCAATTAATCAAAAGATTTGATAAATAAAGACTTTCATTAATTTTATTTGCATTACTTGTATACTAATATACATTCCACTGCATCAAAAATCTGATTTTTTAAAAAAATTGCACATATTTAGTTTGAGTCCATCTCCTGCGAGACCGTCTCATAGCGAGACCAACGACTAAACTACAAATACAAAAAATTAAAAACATGAAAAATGAAATTCGATGGTTTAAACATAAATATTACATATTCGGGGTGAAAATTAAAAGATGTAATAAATATCAGGAACTATATGCAAAAATGAAAAACTACCTTCTTCTTCTTCTCCGGTGAGCAGTCCTCCGCCGCGCTCCACCACTTCTCCAACGTTCTGCCATGCTCCTAATCAACGTTCCATCGTGCAACCTCCTTCTTCGTTCCATCGCTAATCAACCGGCCATCTTCTCTGTCAAATTCCTCAATTCACGCAAATTTCCAACCTCTATACTCGTCCCTCCTTGTCCACCTCTCTTTCTTTGTCATTTTTCTCCGACCTTGCCTCTCCTTCTTTGTCTCTCGTTCATCCCAAATGCACTCAATATTTTCATCACTCAATCTCGCCGTTAAAACAGGGGAATTCACCATCGTTTTAGTCGGTCCAACCACTGTGACGTTCACTGGTGTTTCGAGCTCTTCCATCAAATTTGAAGCGCCGAAAAGATGAAGAACATGTTGGCGACGGAGAAAATCCAGCAAACATTTTGGGTTAAAATCGGGTTATGGCAAATGAATTCGGGGAAGAATCTGGGGCGGGTATGGAGTCAGTTGGATTTGGGCCCAACATATATATTTTTATTGGGTTATAATGTCATTGAGCCAATCATATTTAAAATATAAAAAATCAATTAAAAATAATTTAGTTAAAAACATCAAACAAAAATCATAAAACTCAAACATCGAATAAAAATGGTTAAACATCGAATAAAATTATTTCAAAATTTAAAATACACTAACTTTATTAACAACAAATGGAAATAGTTAAACATCGAATAAACAAATGGAAATGGTCCATTGGATTATTTTAATATAAAATAGAAAATATCATTAAAAACATTGTACTTTAAAATATCAAACTAAAATACTAAAGCGTAAACATCAAATGAAAATGGTTGAATTATGAAATTATTTCAAATTATAAAATACATAAATTTTAATAATATCATATGGAAATTGTTAAACATCGAATAAACAAATGAAAATGGTCCATTGAGTTTTTTAAAAAATAAAATAGAAAAATCCAATTAAAAAAACTATAGTATAAAAACATCAAACTAAAATACTAAAACGTAAATATCAAATAAAAATGGTTGAACATCGAATAAAATTATTTGCAAATATAAAAATACTTTAATTTTAATAACATCGGATGGAAATGGTTAAACATCGAATAAACATTATATCATAAGAAAATAGTAAGTCATCGAATTAAAAGAATAAAAGTACCTAAAATGTATGATGTTTTTAAAAATACACTAATTTTGAAAATCAAAATACAATATTAAAATATTGATACTCCAAATTTAAAATAAATAAAACAGCAATACAAAGTGATTCCAAATCCAAAAATCATCACAAGTTTGAAATTTCAAAATACTAAAGTTTATTATCATGTAAAAAACGTAAAACATGACAGTAATATATTCAAAAATCAATATAAATAATTAAAAAGTCAATTAATTAAATTTATTTAAACATCAAATAAATATAAATTGATTTAAAATAGAAAAACATCAAACTAAAACACTAAAACGTACATATCAAGTGAAAATGGTTAAATATCGAATAAAAATTTATATCAAATTAAAATAGCACACTAAAATTGTAAAACATGAGAGAACACAACTGAATTGTAACCATAATTTTATTAAAAAAAATCAAAATATAATACATCAAATAACAATAATAAAACATCATCCTAAAATCTAAAATCATCGCAAGTTTACATTGTAAAAATGTTTAAAGTTAAAATCATGTAAAAAAACGTAAAACATGAAAGTAATATATAGAAAGATCGTCATAAATAACTTAAAAGTAAAATAATTAAAACAATGGTTAAAATCAGACCCAAAAACAGGGCTTAAAAAAACATTAGGCCCAAAAACTAACTAAACCCTTACCCTGCCCAATTGACCCACCGCCCAACCCGACCCGATTCACCACCCAACCCGACCTGATTCTCTACCCAACCCTAATCGTTCACCGCCGATCCGTCACCCCACCCGCTGCTAGAAGAAATGGAATTGGAGTCCAATTCGTCATCCTCGTTGTCTATTCTTACTATATTTTCATCGTCCTCAATCCCTAACCTCCATATCACTGTCGAAATAACTTGTTCGAGTTTGTCGCCTCCATCTCTGTAAAATGAGGTTTTCTTGCGACGATCTATAACACAAGATTCAGAAAAATCCTTCAATTCAAACAGGCGAAACTAACAGTGGAAGGATGTGGATGTCATTGATGAAGAAAGGAGCTTGAAAGAGATAAGGATTGAGGCGAAATGAAGCTGGAACAATGTTGGAATGGTCACCAGGTAATCTCAAAACTGGTAGCTTCGTTGGAGAAGATGGAACTTCTAATTTATTGCAGTTTAACCCCTAAACTTCTATTAAGTTTTTATAAATACCCCAGAAAAAAATTAATTTTAATTTGACCGTAACTCCAACAAAAACTGCTATAGATTGCAATTTAAACCCCGGTCTCGCACAAGACTTTGTCGTTTAGTTTTATACTAATATGAATTTCACTGCATTAAAAAGTTGATTTTAACATTGAAATAATGTGGAACGAGGATTAATGGACGTAATGGATTTGTCAGCAAGTGGTTTTTGTAGGCATGGAAAGTGAAGAAACATATAACGATAAGAATTTTCTATATTATGATCCAAAAACTGATACCAATCATTCTTCGCCTTCATATAGTGAGGATTCTATATCAAATAAGGAAGTCGATGAAGATATCATGAAGGGAACCTTTAATTAACCTTTATCCCACATTATGGAGTCACCTACAGGTAATCGTTGTTCTTCCATTCTAGTGATCATTGTTGATGATAAGAACGATTCAACACTGCCAAGAAAGTTTGTAGCTTCGTGAAATCATGTGCTAAAGAAGAGGTAGATCACCAGAGAAAGTTATATCTAGAAAAGGGAAGAGACTAGAATTGGAAAAATGGAGTAGGAGAACTCTTTCTGAAAGCGGAGGCATTTGATTACTGGACAAAGAAGACACCGCTCCAAATTCTAAGGCACAAAAGCAAGAGACGCTTTCATGTTTGTTACATGTTGGGCTTTTGATAATTTGGCACGTGTTTAGCTTTTAATATTTTAGATAAGAGTGAAACCAATTTCACATCTATAATATAATTCCAAATAAATATGTATAATTATTTTTTTTATCATCGAACTATGAAATCGTCAAGGTTTTCATCATCAAACAAAATTCAACCACTTTTATTTAATGAACTTTAAATAAAAGTCCTCAGGTTTTGATTATTGACACCTTTTTTCATTTTATCAGGATTAATTTTTAAATAATATCAACATATTTCAGAAGTATTTAGTTGACATATGCGTGTTTGTTGTATATTCGACTAATAATCATTTGGCACATGATTGACACTGAATATTTTAAATATGGTATAAATTAATTTTACATGATTACCTTGATTTTATCATTGAAACACTGGGGAAATAGGATTAATGAATGTAATGGATTTTTTCTGTGTGTGATTTTCATAGGCATGGATAGTGAACAAACATAAGGATATCTATGATCTTGACTATGATCCAAAAACATATATGAATCATTCTTCAGCTTCTAATAGTGTGGAGTATATATCACACGAGGGAGTAGAGGAAGATATATTGAAGGGAATCATTAAGTAACCTTTATCCCACATTGTGGAGTCACATAAAGATAAACATATTTCATCCACTGTGTTAAGCATTTTTTTAGTGAAAAGAACAGTTAAACACCACTAACAAAGTTTGTAGGTTGAGGAAATTATGAGGAAGATCACCGGAGAAAGTTAAATCTAGAAAAAGATAGAGACTAAAATCAGAAAAAGGGAGCAAGAGAACTCTTCCCGAAAGCGGGGTTTTCACCGGTCAAAATTTTAAGGCCCAAATGAAAAAGAAGCTTGCAAGTTTTCTGATTTGGATCCATAAGAGGACATGTAATTGTAAAGAGAACCACCAAAGTTACAACTATCTTCTGTTAAATCCTCCAATAGACCTATGAAGTTCAGGTTCGAAGGTGAAGATCCTAAACCAGTATAAAAAATGGGTCCTGAAATTATTGTTAAAGGCATGTTAGATCTCTTAGTAATAGATATGATTTTTTTTCTCGTGAGGTTTGTGATATGAATCTCATTGCGAAGACTCGCGATTACGGAATTAATATCTTTGATCTAGTGAATGGATATGAAAACCCTCACTATCTCGCACGAAATTCAAGGTCCAGTCCTTGGGGTAAACTCAATTTTGACTTGCTCTCTAACTAGCCCTTGGGATCAGATTACAAGGTTTATTGATACTTAACTAGCCCTCGGGGTTAAGCAACAATGGAATAGCTTGCAAGCAACAACAGTATGAACTCAAAGGTTTATATTTCTGAATAATTATAATAATGGTACAAATCTTGAGAATTCAACCCCTATTTATAGGGCAGAATTTCGTCCAAAACCCTAGTCCTAATCAAGATGGGATTTTGTAATTCCTGTCAGAAACTGAATAGAATTATGGCAGTTTTAAGAAAAACCATATTTAACTAAAATACCTAAAATAAACTGTATATGGCTGAAATTCATCTAGATTACAACTTGGATGAATATTGCCTTATCTAAAATTACCAAAACTACTTCCAATTAGAATAAAACTGAATATTTTCAAAACCCTAATGGACCGGTTCAAAAATCAACTCTTCAAAGCCCACATGGCCGAGCTCTACAGTTTAAGATCCAAAATGAAATAATTTTACAATGTTTTACAGTGATCACACTACCTCATTAAAAACTAAGTGGAAAAAAGAGTATAGTGTTCTTCATGATGTCTTTAATTCATTGACAATATTGAACAATAAATCCAAGTGATTCCTTCTTCAATTCTTCATCATAAAGTTGATCCATTAAACCATTTAAAGCACCATTAAAGCATTTGATATTTTTATCACTCCCTCCTAGATTGAAAAGTTTCGTCTTAAAAAAGGGAAGCATATAACCTATAAAGACATCCATGAATTCCTGAAACAACTTAACAAACCATGAATGCATATCTACATGAATATCTTCATTGGCATAGTAACCTTTTTTAAAGGACATCATAAGAACAAAAGAATGATTAGTCAAAGCTTGATTCACATCTCTTGTTGAAGCATAAAATGATTTACTAGAGTCAATAGATAGTTTATGCCTCATCATATAAATAGAAGGTAAAGGACTAAGAGGTGAAGACAACACTTTATGCGACTTATCAGAATCATTTTGCAACTTACCTGTCTTACCTGCCTTAGGATCGACCAAGAACTTGTGTATAGAAATATTTACTGTCTTTTTGGCGGAATGGACTTGCTCTTTGTGGGGGAGTAATTTTGACAACTTCTGTGGAATACGCCTAAAAAACTTCTTGTGTTTCAGGACCCTGCTCACCTCTGTCAACAATGATGATTTCATCATCTTTGTTCTTCTTCGGTGTAATACCGTGGAGGAATATCATCATCTTCTTCCTTCTCCAATGTTGTTATAATTCGTTCATGGGGACAGTTATTGTGAACATGTCCTCGTTCATTACAATGAAAACATGTAGGAGTGTTAGAAGAAACTGTATTTGACAAGGTAGAAATTGATTTAACTGTATCTTGGCTAAGATACTGATTGGTTGCAATCATTCTTCGATCGGTGGGTTTAAATGGTGGATTTGAGTAGGCTTTAGTCAAATTAGGGTTTTCTCGGCCACCCATGTACGAATTACTACCACCTTTAGTCGAATTTAGACTTCTGAAATCAGAGACTTGCCTTTGACTATCATATCCGAAATTAGATCTTTCTCTGGTCTAAATATCGATTTAACCAACCTGGTCTTGATCAATAAATCTCAAATGGACAAATAATTTTGGAGCTTAACCGGTACTTGGAGATTTTCTCTTAAGCCTTTAATGAACCGATTCTTTGTAAAGGCATCATTTTCTCTCATGCCAGCTCTTCTCATAGCTAATTCAAGATCTTGCCATTATTCATCTACACTGCAGTTTCCTTGCTTCATATTGCTGAGATACGAATATTGCTCTATCAAAAATTTTCATGGAACATGATATAATTGAAGCTTGGTTTTCAATCTCTCCCGGGTGGAGATAGGTCTTTTACCAGCAAGTTGTCTTGATTCTTTCAACTTTTCCCACCATTCTATGGCATAATGGGTGAAAGAATACTGTGCAATCTTCATATTCTCTTTCTTACAATAGTTGTAAATATCAAATAAGTTCTCGATCTTCCACTCCAAATCTAAGTATTTCATTGGATTGTGTCGACCATCAAATCTAAGAATATCATACTTCAAGCCTTTGATGTCACAAGCATATTCAACTTTCCTTACAGAACGAGGTAGCATAGGATTTTCCAGCTCATCTACCTTCCTAGAAAATTTCTAAATATCACTGATTAAGGAATTCCTGACATTCTTTATAGGTCGATTGTTGGGACTGCCAACAAATGGCGGGACGAACGGATCGTTCGCCATCCCTGCTAAGAAGAAACAACTTATTAGTAATAAATGTACCCCCCCCCCTTCCCCTTTGTTTAGTAAGGTCACTCACAAAGTGTATAACACTCAAAACCACAATACGAAGGCTAATGCAAGGGCAATTGATCAATTCACCGCAATTCAAAGCAAAATATGGAGATGAGTACTGCAGAACTTATTTTGAAATTTAAAAATATGTAAAATCAAAATTGGGCTCTACTATCTAAAATTCCAAATTATACAAAGAATAAGGAACAAATCACAATTTAAATGGCACGAATTAAAGCAGTATTGAATAAGTTATGATCAAAATAAGAAGGCTTTATATAGGCGACAAATAGGTTCCGAAAATTCAAGAAACTTTTCCAAAAACAAATTGGAATAGGAACTCAAATCCAAATCCCTTGTGGTAAATGATTTTAATAACTTACTTGTCCCTCAAGCCAAAAATTCAGATCAAAATCCCTCTCTCAATTGGCTTTTATTTCCTCTTCCTCTTCCGATTAGAATTTTGACTTTTCTTTTCCTTTTTCAAATTGGATTTCCTTTTTCTTTACTTCTTTTTCAGCCACAAATTTATTTTTGTACTATAAAACACTCACAACCAGAATCTTATTCCCAAAAAAAAATTTCGGTCACAATTCTCAAAATTTTTGGAAATTGCAAATCTGCCCCCAAATCCTAAATTCCAATTTTGAAACCCAAATATCTGCTACCTTTTGTTTTTGATTTTTGAAAAGTTTTGGAAAAAAAATAGCCTATACAAAACTTGGAATAAGAAATCGGCGACAACTTCCTCTTGATTCAACTGAACTTCGAGGTATTCAAGATCGTAAGGATCAAGAATATGACACTATATATATGGAAAACGACACAAGACTCTTTTTTTAATAAGGTGTGATCAAGAATCAAAG
Organism: Rubia yunnanensis; assembly: GCA_037428765.1. NCBI lineage: Eukaryota > Viridiplantae > Streptophyta > Magnoliopsida > Gentianales > Rubiaceae > Rubia > Rubia yunnanensis. Next base: position 76,960,967 of record CM075063.1, on the reverse strand, counting down.
AAAAATTCAAAATTACGGAATCAAAGAACGATAAAGAAAACAAACAGGATTATGAGTACCCAATAATTTTCAGAAGAGTTGACAAAAATTATCACAGGCACATAAACTGTTTAAGCTACCTAAAAAATACAAAACTGACCAGGAGGTAAAGGCAGATAATACTTGTTAACGCTCAGACCCTTCGACGTCCTCCTGACTTGATTGATGAATGTGAAGGCGGATAGTAGTACCAAAGTTTTCTAACTCTTGGACCCTTCGACGTTCTTTGACTCTAGATTCACTCCTCCTAATAAGAAAGATCAAATAAACACAGTCAAAATACGACATGAAAGAGTTTATAAATAAAAAATCAAAAATAAATAAAGCAAGAAACTCAAAACCCCTGATTTTTTTTTCTCGGCCTTCACTATATCTTTTGCTTTGCTCTGATACCAACTGATATGAACCTCCTTCCAAAGAATCATGATTGCAGAATTAATATCTTTGATCCAGTGAAAGGATATGAAAACCCTCACTATCTCACACAAATTTCAAGGTCTAGCCCTCGGGGTACACTCAATTTTAACTTGCTCTCTAACTAGCCCTCAAGATCAGATTACAAGGTTTATTGATACTTAACTAGCCCTCGGGGTTAAGCAACAATGGAATAGCTCGCAAGCAACAAGAGTAGGAACTCAAAGGTTTGTATTTCTGAATGATTGTAAGAATGGTACAAATCTCAAGAATTCAACCCCTATTTATAGGGCAGAATTTTGTTCAAAACCCTAGTCCTAATCAAGACGGGATTTGGTAATTCCTGTTAGAAACTGAATATAATTATGGCAGTTTTAAGAAGCTAAAACCATATTTAAGTAAAATACCTAAAATAAATTATCTATGGCTAGAATGCATCCAGATTACTTGGATAAATCTTGCCTTATCTAAACTTACCAAAACTAATTCTAATCAGAATAAAACTTACTATTTTTGAAACCCTAACGTACTGGTTCGAAAATAAGCTCTTCAAAGAACACATGGCTGAGCTTTAGAGTCTAAGATCCAAAATGAAATTATTTTATAATATTTTACAGTGACCACACTACCTCATTAAAAATATAGTTGGAAAAAAGAGTATAGCGTTCTTCATGATGTCTTCAGTTCGTTGACAATCTTGAACAATAAATCCAAGATGTCGATGGTGAATCCTTCTTCAATTCTTCATCCTAAATCAAAGCATTTAAAGAACCATCAAAGCATTTGTTTTCGTATCAGTTTGTTTCTTGACACTCATGTGAATATAGAAAAGTTACTTGTTTACAATTTATCTAAATCGTCTATGTTCTGATTATTAAACAAAATTTTGTTTAGTTTTGCTCATTGAACATAAAAAAGTGCGCATTTGCACTTTTCTACGGCTATTTTTTTCATTAATATCGATGTATTTTTAGCGCATCAAGCTGATACGTGCGGGTTTGTTATATATTCAAAAAATGATCATTTGGCAAGTGGTTGACACTAAATATTTTAAATGGGGTGAAATTGATTTCCAAAAAAATATGTATAAAATCCCAATTTCTTTATAGTTTTTTTTATCATCAAAATTTGAAATCGTATGAGTTTTGATCATCAAATTGATCAAAAACTACTTTTAAATACTGAATTAAAAAATGTCCTCAGTTCTTAATTAATACCGTCTTTTTGGAATGTACACGTACGAAACATGTTATATTTATAATTAATTGGTAAAATCATTAACCGATTCAAATGGAGAATATATGAATGTTACATTGTCTTACTCGGTCAAAGCTCATGCAGATTTATTTAATAGCGAAGATGCTATAAATTATCAACGATTTAGTTTGTTGCAGAAAGGAAAAATAAAATGGTTTTTCTGTCCTTTTTATAGATGTGGAGGGGGGGGGGGGGGGGGCACTAGGTAGTACCTAAAAACTCTCAATTTTCCATTTAAAGTTTAGCCCAACCCTTGAAATTCTCAGGGATTGCGAATTTTAAAAAAATAATTGTTTGGGTTCATTGTTGAATATGTGAATGTAATCAAAGAATGTGTCAACTAAAGGAGGTGCACTATTTTAAGCTTAATTTTCAAATGATATCCAAGTATTTTGCACATATTTAGTTGACATGTATGTGCTTGTTGCATACTAGACACGTGTTTGGCACTATATATTTTAAATATTGGAAAATTTGACTCTATGTCAATTGATGCGTAATCATTTGGAGCGTGTTTGGTAATGTATTCGGTTCTTACCATTAATTTTTATTACAAATTAAATCACTTATCAAAACATAAACATCATCTATATAATATAATATATCTAGATAATACAGTTTGAATAATTCACCTTTGAAATATTTGACTATAGAGAAATTATTATAGTGCTAACATTTACTTTAAAATATATTATATATAAGCATTTAAACGAAACTTTCAATATTTTAATACACACTAACATATATGTTTTTTGTCATGCACCATGTTCTAAGAAAATTACTACATATCAACATGGGCAATTTTTATGGATGTAAGCTTCATTAACAAGTCACAAAGAGAAGGCATGGATGTTGTCCAAATAAGCCACAACCATTGAAAAATATTTTGTGCATAAATAAACATATACAGTTCCTATAAAGGGGATCTTCTCATCATTAAACCCATTTTTTACTGTTGCGTTCACTCTAATAAAAGCTTGATATCTTCTGCACACAAACCATTAGCATACGACGGATTTTAAACTTAACTAGGAATCATAATTTCACAACCAAGTATTACATGCATTAAAAATGCCCTTTATGTAAATTAATCAACTGCGTACCATATAAACTGAAAATTTGGTACTCAAACACCCTTTGTTTAATGATAAACTTACCCTTTTCAAACCATATGATTCACTCTTTATGCTTTTTTTAAGACCTGGGATACCTAATGTATACCCCTATCCGTCTAATGTGGCTTTAGTTTTTTAGAAGTCTGCCAATGAGTGAGAGTGAGAAAAGTTAAAAATTCATTGCCTATAGGTTCACTGTTAAACATGTGAATGTAATCAAATAATAGGTAAACTAAAGGAGTTGCACTTTTTTGGGCTTAATTTTTGAATAATATCTACATAGTTTGCACGTATTTGGTTGACACGTGCATGTTAGTTGCATATAAGGTACATGTTTGGCACTCAATATTAGAAATATGGGTAGAATTAACCCTATTTCAATTGATGCTTGATCATTTGGAATGTGTTTGGTCATGTATTTGGCTCTTCACATTTCAAATAAGAATCGCGTTAATTTTTATTACAAAATTCATCATGCATCAAAACTTAAACATCATCTATATTATATATATTTCTACGTAATACATTTTGGAATATTTCAACTTTAAAATATTTTATTAGATAGAAATTATTATATTGCTAACATTTAACTTTAATTCATCAAAATATTTGATAAATAGATACTTGCATTATTTGTATACGAATATGCATTGCACTGCATCAAATGTGTGTCAATATGCATTCTACAATTACATGTTCATTAAACCCGATCCCGATCATTTTTCAACTTCTGATAGTGAGAAGTCTATATTAGATGGGGGAGTCGAGGAAGACATCATAATGGAATTACTAATGAATCTTTACCCCACATTCTAGATTCGCTTAACAATAATCGTTGTTCAGCCATTTTAAAAAGCATGTTGATAACAATGACATTGTAACACCATATGTGAAGTTGGTAAGTGCGGGGAAATAATTTTCTATAAAAAAAATAGAAGATCATCTGGAAAAGGTAAAACAGGAAACAAAAAAAGAGAGGGGGACTAGAATCATAAAAAGGGAGCAATAAACTTTTCCAGAAACTAGAGGCTCGGGATGTTTGGACAAGGAAGACCTTGATAAAAATTCTGAGGAACGTAAGCAAGATAAAGTTGCAAGTTTTAAGATTGGTTCCATTAGAGGATATGAGATATCGGAACAAGAACCACCAATGGTAAAATCATATCTCAGAATTTCTTCTGCCTGTCGTTGAGTTCAGGTTTGAAGATGAAAATCCTAATCCAGTAGAAAAAAACATATCATTAAATTATGGTTGAAGGCATGTTTGATGTGATAGTTGTGGATGTGATGTGTTCTCATAAGGTTTGTTTCTTAAAATCATGTGAATATAAAAAAGTAAATTTTTTTTTACAATTCATCTAAATAGTCCATATTTTGATCATCAAACAAAAGTTTGATCAGTATCGATCATTGAACTAAATAAGTGCTCAGTGCTGATCAATTACTCTTTCTTAGGCTTAATTTTTAAATATTAGCCCCGTATTTTAAATGTATTTAGTTGACACTTGAATGTTTGTTTCATATTGGGCTGATGATGTTTTGGCACATTTTTGGCTTTTAATATTTTAGATAAGTGTGAAACCAGTTTCACATCTTTAAAATAATTCCAAATAATATAAAATGTGAATTGTTTTATTGTTATTTTTTATCATCGAACTGTGAGATCGTCAAAGGTTTCATTAACAAACAAATTATCGACCACTTTTATTTAATGAACTTCTAAAAAAAGTCCTCAGTTCTTGATTATTGACGTCTTTTTACACTTTTTTAGAATTAATTTTTTAATAATATTGACGTATTTCACAAGTATTTAGTTGACATGTGTGTGTTTGTTGCATATTCGGTACATGACTGACACTAAATATTTTTAATAAGGGATAAATTAATTTTACATTATTACCATGATTTTTTTCATCAAAACACTGTGGAAATAGAATTAATGAATGTAATGGATTTTTTCAGTTTGTGATTTTCATAGGCATGGAAAGTGAACAAACATACAAGGATATTCGGAATCTTTATTATGATCCAAAAATTGAAATAAATAATTTTTTGGCTTCTGATAGTGAGGAGTCTATATCACATGAGGGAGTAGAGGAAGATATCTTGAATGAAATCATTAATTAACCTTTATCCCACATTGTGGAGTCACCTAAAGATAACATTGTTCATCCACTATGGTGATAATTTTTTATGATAAGAACAATTAAACACCACTAAGAAAGTTAGTAGCTGTGGGAAATCATGTGTTAAAAAAGAGAAAGATCACCAAGGAAAGTTATATCTAGAAAAAGGAAAAGATTGGAATCAGAAAAGGGAGCAAGAGAACTCTTCCTGTAAGTGGAGGCTTTGGATTACTGGACAAAGAAGACACCAATCTAAATTCTAAGGCACAAAAGAAAAAGAAGCTTGCGAGTTTTCTGATCTGCATCCATCAGAGGACATGAAATACTGATAAGGGAACCACCAAAGGTACAACAATATTATCTGAAATCCTCTGGTAGGCCTATGAAGTTCAGGTTCAAAGATGAAGATCCTAAACAAGTAGAAAAAAAGGATCATGAAATTATGGTTGAAGGTATTTTAAATGTGATAGCTGTATATGTGATTTTGTTTTCTCGTGAGGTTTGTTTCTTGACACTCATAAGAATATAGCAAAGTAATATGTTTACCATTCATCTAAATCGTCTATTAATAGATCATTGAAATTTTTTTGTCCTATTTCGATATTTGAACTAAAACACTGCCCACTATTTTACGGTTATGTTTTCATTAATATCGACGTATTTTTCACGTATCAAGTTGACATGTAAGTGTTTGTTGCATATTCAAAAAAAAATGATCAGTTGGCATGTGTTTGACACTAAATATTTTAAATAATGGTGAAATTAATTTTACATCTTTAATATGATTTCCAAAAATAAATATGTATAAAATCCCTATTTATTTATTTATTTTAATCATCGAACTATAAATCGTCTGAGTATTGATCATAAAATTGATCTAAAACCACTATAATAATGAATTTTAAAAAATTCCTCAGTTTTTTATTACTGTTGTCTTCTTGAAAAGTACTACATTTATGAAATGTGTTTTATTTATATTTTATTGGTAACATCATCAACCGATTCAAATGGAGAATATGTGGATGTTGCTTTGTCTTACTCAGGCAAAGCTCACACGCATTTATTTTATTAGCGAAGGTGCTATTAAATATGAACAATTTAGTTTGTTACAAAAAGCAATAATAAATGTTATTATTGTCCTTTCAATAGATGCAGAGGGGGGACACAAGGTTGTACCTAAAAAACTCTTAGTTTCCATTTAAAATTTAACCCAACCCTTGAAATTCCAAGAGATTGATAATTTTATAAAAATCTTTGCTTGGGTTCATTGTTCAATATGTAAATGTGTAATCAATTAGTGGGTCAATTGAAGGAGTTGCACTATTTTAGGCTTAATTTTTAAATGATATCTACATTTTTTGCACGTGCTTGTTGCATATTGTGCACGTGTTTGGCACTAAAAAAATTTAATATTGGAACCCTATGTCATTTGATGCATGATCATTTGGAGCATGTTTGGTCCCTTCAACCTCTCTTGCCAATGGAAATCTAATTTTTTTTTCTCCCACTCAGCCCCAGTACTGGATGATTCAGATCTGCTACCATCCACTCTCACGTGTCAAAGGCCCTTAGCATCACTTGTCTCCACCGTTCCACAATAATCTACCTCATGAATACACCAAAGTTATATGATAAGCGTAAAATATAATTCGCTTTTTATTACAAATTAAATCACGCATCAAAACATAAACAGCGTCTATATAATATAATATATCTACGTAATATATTTGGAATAATTCAAAATTGAAATATTTTATTACAGAGAAATTATTATAATGACAAAATTTACATTTGGAATAATTCACCTTTGAAATATTTAATTAGATAAACATTGAAATGAGATTTTCAGTATTTTAATACACAAACATACAAGTTTTTAATCATGCACCGGGTTCCAAGGAAATTACTACAGATCAACATCAACAATATTTATGGATGTAAGCTTCATTTCCAAGTCACAAAGAGATGACATGGTTGCTATCCAAATAAGCCACAACAGATGGAGAATACTTTGTGCGCAAATCGACATATACAGTTCCTATAAAGGGGCTCTTCTCATCACTAAACCCATTTTTTACTACTACGTTCACTTCAAGGAAAGCTTACAATCTATTGAACACAAACCATTAGCCTACGATGGATTTTGAGCTTAACTAGGAATCATAACTTCACAACCAAGAATTGCATGCATTAAAAATGACCGATGAAATTAATCAACCGTACGTACCTTATAAATGTAAAATTTGGTACTCAAACACCCTTTGTTTGAATGGTAAACTTAACCTTTTCAAACCATATGATGTGCTCTTTATGTTTTTTTCAAAACCTGGGATACCTAATATATACCTCCTTCCGTCTAAGGTGGCTTTAGTTTTTTAAGAAGTCTGTCGATGAGTGAGAGTAAGAAAAGTAAAAAATTCCTTGCCCATTGGTCAACTAAAGGAGTTAAACTTTTGTAGGCTTAATTTTTTTAATAATATCCACGTATTTTGCACATATTTATTTGACACGTGCATGTTTGTTGCATATTAGGCACATGTTTGGCACTCAATATTAGAAATATGATTGGAATTTACCTTATGTCAATTGATGCGTGATCATTTGGAATGTGTTTGGTCACATATTTGGCTCTTAATATTTCAAATAAGAATCACGTTAATTGTTCTTACAAAATTCATCACGTATCCAAATATAATTATCATCTAAATTATAAACATAGCTACGTAATAAATTTGGAATATTTCACCTTTAAAATATTTTATTAGATAAAAATTATTATAATGCTACCATTTACTTTTAAAATATATTATGGATAAAATAGAAATGAAATGTTCAGTATTTAATTCATCAAAAGAATTGATAAATAGGGACTTGCATTGATTTGACTTGCATTATGTATATACTAATATGCATTGCACTGCATCAAATGTGTGTGAATATGTTTCCTACAATTATACCACTACCACGCGAAGACACCTCTAGCACCGGTTGTTTTCGTTCCTAGCACCAGTTTTTTAGTGGCTAAAAAACCGGTGCCTAAGTAAGTGATGCTACATTATCACCGGTTGAAGCAAAACCGGTGCTAAATTTCTTTTATTAGCACCGGTTATATTTTGCACCGGTTTAAGTTACCGGTGCTATAATGTACCATATTAGCACCAGTTTTTTGCAACCGGTGCTAGAAAAAACTGGTGTAAATTTTGTAATTCTTGCTCCGGTTATAACACCTGTGATAAATAAAATTTTGTCGCACCGGATTTGTTAGCACCGGTTATGGAACCGGTGTTAAATCTTTATATCTAACACCGGTTTGTAGGTAGCACCGGTTTTTAAACCGGTGACAGAAAAATAAATTGCACTGGTTATAGTTTAGCAACGGTTTGGGAACCGGTGATAAAAAATAGTTTTATTGCACCAGTCATATGTTAGCACCGGTAAAATAACCGGTGCTAGAGTTTTTTATTTGTGCACCGGTTAAATTTTTTACCCGTTTGAAAACCGGTGCAATGAAGTAAATATAGCACCGGTTATGATTGCACCTTTTTTTAGTAGCGGTTTGTGAAAGCGGTGCTACAAGCATTAATTTTGCACCGTTTAATATTAGCACCGCTTCTCTAATCGAAAGAAACCGGTGTTAAAAGCGTGAGTAACTATTGTGGTCACTGTAAGCTGCGGCGTGCTGCAGCTTCCATCATTCATCTTCTCACAGCCAGTTCCTTTTTTTTCCAGGCATGGTACCCGATATTTGTTGTGCGCAGTAACAGAATGGTGCACGAAGACAAATTGAACAAATTCCGAGCCACAATGATGCATAGACAAGAAAGTAGGTTGAAGAAAGCATTGAATCCGATGAAGTATAATTTATGACTAGCAAAAGAAGAGCATGAAGTGTTTCGTAGTGTCCTAAGATACTGAAACCCCCCGCAGCGTCAAATTTGACGAGTATCAGAAGAGATGGTCAATTACCTTTCTTGTAACAGATAATACTAACCACTATCCGACGATTTGTGCAAGTCCTTGTATGATATTCAATTGAGCTATGCATTTTGGTAGAGTATTTTTTACAAAAATACAAACCCATTTCAAAGCAATACTCCGCAGTTCATCGCTCCCCAGTGGAGTGTAATCTTCCGGGAATTGCTGAAACAATGCATTAAATGACATGTTAAGAGAAGGATGTATATGTGAGGATAACAAATACATAGAATAATTTTAAGAAAACGTACTAGAATAATGTCAATGTCATGTACGTGCCTAACAATTTTTTCCATGTAATACATGCAATGGTATCCGCACTCCCAAGTACTACTTTGTATCTTGTGCTGATGATGGAAAAGGCAATTTGTTGAACCGATTACGAAGATGAAAATAACACGTGAAATATGAAGGTATGAGATGATATGTACACTGATGTTTATGACATCCCAAGTGTAGTTGGAAGGGTAGGACCTATTTTGTTTGGAATTGGACCGTCGATATTTTGTTGCAATCCTACAATAGATGGAAACCTATTTTTGTCAACATGAGGAATATTATTTTCAAAAATTGGGGTTCACACAATATATGATAACATACTGAGTAACCGTAATTGTAAATAATTGAGCCAAGAGAGTGCGAAACGTACAAGAACACAATTACAGGAACAACCATTTTTGAATAACATCGAAGCTGAAGGAAAGAAACGAATGTGTTCCACTTACAAATGAATCATTTTAAGGCATGATCTATTTCGTTTGGAAATTCCCCCAGTTATTGAGTCGATGCAATATACTCGATCGATTTCTGGTACGAAGACAAGCAAAAACCAATGGTCCCTATGGGAAAAAGGGAAAAACAAAAGTACTTAAGATTCTTAAAATAAAATCACAGCACACAGTTGCTTTTGCTTCCATGTGGGCGGGTCTAGCTGCTCGGAAAACGAATGGAACTTACTCTCGATTGTATGGGAAGATGTACATCCTCACTTCAGTGTGGCACATGACAGCCGAAACCTCGTCCGCAGTCAATTCCACCCTTTGATTTGCCTTCTGAGCCATTAAGTTCGAAGAGGCAGGAATAAACTGGACGTTGCCTCCACGTATCACCCCATCGCAAAGGTATCTTACAAATTAATATGGTTAGTGAAGCAAATATAATGATACTTGTATCTATGAATAATGAAAGCATGCACTTCTTACGATGCCCATATATCAAGTTGGCACCCACTGATCCACTCCATTTCATCATCTGCGTCCAAGCTGTTCATGAACAGTCGTATCTTGTCAGTAAATATGGCTGCGTAGACTTCTTCTGATCCGAACACCTTTGTGCTGGAATTGATACGGAATATTTTGTCTGATCCATATATTTGTGAAGATAGTCGTAAAGCATCATTAATCTGGTGAACAGCAGCGATGCATTCTTGGTTTTCCGTGGCTCCCTAATCATTACATTCAAAATATAATAATGTTAGTTGAACAGTATTTCTATGTAATTCAGTAGTGGATGATAATGTAAAGGCTGAAATGAGTTCTCACAAATATGTATTGGGGAGAAATCGATGAGGGAGGATTTGGTTGCCCATTCTCCGGTGATGTAGTTTTTTCTATTGGTAGTTGCTAATGGGTAAAATATTAGTGATGCGTAGGAGAAAATCAGTTGAATGAAATAGTATAGGGGTATGTACCTCTCCTTTTACCGATCGAGCGGCCACCTCTCCACGAGGAGTATCTTCCTTAGCCACTGGTGTGAGGTTTGTTTGAGGACTTCCAATTTCATCGACCACCATTTCCTGTGGAGGCGGTTGCTGCTCGTTCTCCTACGTTCGTATATGAATAACATATCATGTCATTGTATTAGCAAGAAAGATATGTATGAGCATCGATGAGAAGAAGAATACAATTATCACACCTCATCATCCTGTTGCTCTATGACACTTATCAGCTTCCCCGGCCATAGAATGTTATATCCAATGGCCTGAGTGACAAACTCAAATTCTTCGTGTTCAATCGAATAAGTCAGTTTCCGCTTCCTTTGGAAAGAATATACCGAATGCAGCTACCTCCCTTTCTCCATGATGGTTCAAAACATATAGGCAGCATTTTTTTCCTCTCTGAGAGATGAACTTAGAGATTGGGTAAATACATCGGTTGGGCAATAACTAAGTATTCTCTATTGAAGGAAAACAAATAAAGTCGGAAGTGTTAGCGATAGATGATAAGAAGTAATGAATTGTACATGTAGCTGCTGAAGGCTCCAGCTTTCAGTGCCCAGCTGAGACTGAGAGCTACAACGCGCTGCAGCTTCCAGCGTTCATCAGAAATGAACTGTATCCCCACAATATCAATCCAAATCAGGAAATGGAAATCCATATACTACAAATCATATAGTAAGAAAGGAACAAATACGATTGCAGTTCACGATTTGGACTACCTTGTTATCCGCTGCAGTTCCTTGTGGGTCACTACATCCCGATGCTGAAGGAATGAATACCCGGTTGTCCTTGTTCGTGGGGGTGGAAGATGCAGCAAGGAAATTACGGGCATCCAAGTATGGGGGAATAGCTTTACCCAATTGCCCAGCTAGCCAATTTGTTTGGGCCTCAAGTAAAGCAACAAATGTTTCCCTGAGCTCGATGACATCTGTTGGTTGTTTGTTTGAATTTGAAATTTCCTCAGATGGTTTCGTGTTTGTGCTCCCACATCGACTAGATGCGTAACGGGTGACAATCATATGTGGTAGGGCCTCGTTCACCTTAGAGGTTGCGGAACAACCTCTCCAACGACCCCTATGATCATTCCTACCCGTTGCTTGAACTAGAATATCTTCTTTTCCACGTATAACCAAATCTCCCTTTTGCTTCTTATCCAAAAAGTTTTTCTAAGAAACAAAGAAAATATAATCCATTTGATTGGGATAACATTAAAGAATATCAATAGAGATAGATTCAATTATGAATTATGCTCACAATAGTGGGGGCTGCTCTTCGGACGGAGTCGTTAGTGTAGGTTGATAATTTATTGTCCCAGTTAGCGGCAAGGAACACTTCCGAGCGGTCCGGTTTGAAATCCATGCTTTGAATTAAAGCCTCTTCTTCTTCTACACTCTGACCTTCATCCAGAAGCACCTCAATTTTAGCGTTTCTTTTCCTCTTCTCGAGTTCTACTGCAACCCTACGGTTCCCTCCACTCCCTGTGTGATGGATGTAGTCCTTCTGTGAGGCGCTTAATTTTGCTGCATCACTTACCACCTGTTTGGACATCAGTTTATAAACTGCTCTCATCATAAAGACTAGAGAAAAATTATATTGAAGGAAGTACCTTGAATTCAGGGATTGACCTGTGTTTCACAAACAGCTCCCACTCATTTTTGTCCATCCAGCGATAGTCTCTCCATGCACAACAGCCCGGCTGTTTTTGCACAGTGTACTTGTACGCCACCTTAGTCTTCCAATTCCTCCACTTTTCTCCTGCATAAATTGTCCATTTATTTCGGAACTTATTCATCTCATTGAAAGTCATTTTCGTTTGTATATCCCAGCTAATCTGGAGGATAAGGAGACATGTTGTTAGTGCGACATGTAACGAAGTTGACATGAACAATGGAGGATTAGAAGACACTTACGAGAATGTCTTCCCATGCGTCTTTCTTCACATGGTTTGGGACTGATCTCCAATTATGCCACGTCCCGAAGCGGATTCTTTGCCGGAAGGCATAGCCAACAACATCGACCATCGGCTGTGCATAACTAGGGGTTCAAAGTCATCATCGAAGAATATTTTCAGAGGCTTCTTTTGTTTCGCAAGCAACATGGACTTGCACGTGGCTGTACCTCTGCGCTTGCAATACTCTCCAATCTCAAACTTGTTGAAGCTCCCACTCATGTCTTCTTTTGCCATAGTTTCTTCTTCTTCTCCTGACTTCTCTGATCCTGAGCAATATATCGGTACATCAGCCCGTTCCTCGCTATTGTCGTCACAGTTGGCATCCTTTGGAGGGGTAAAACATTTATCGGCAACAGTTTGTCTACCACCAGAGTCAAACAATTTCTTCCTCGGCGGCATCATTTAATCTCTTCTATGAGTAAATGAAACACAAGCAAAACATTAATCCAACACAGCCCTTTGCGGATTTTCACGAAAATCCAACCGAGTTCAACAAATTCGTAGAGGGGGCATGTGGGTAGGCAAAAATTATGACATAACAAGCACGCATATAATGTATGAGCATGAAACAACACCCACAATAGTATAACAAGAAACATCAACACAAACTCACATGCAAAGAGACCAACCAAAATATAGCTACTCATAAACCCGGGAAAGATAGAAACTACCAATGGGTGTTACCTTATTCCGTCAACAGCCGGCTGTCTTGGTTACCCCCTCCACTGTGAAGATTTCAACCTGGGTACGAAATTTGTGGAGTTGAATGTCGACAAAATTGGTGTATTTGGTTGGCGACCAGGATTGGGAGGTTGAAGCCCGACATAAATGGGAAGGGAGGGACACTATTTTTGGGGGAAATCTACACGAGGTTATGGTGGGAAGAGGGGGAACTTGGGATTAGGGATGTGGTGGGTGGAAAGAACTCGGTCAATGTGGTGGGGAGGGAAGGGTACGGAAACCGAGGGTGAAGGATATGGAGGGAAAAGGGAAACATTTGGAGGGAATGAATATGAAGCTTTGTTGGCACATTTTGGTGTCTATAAATTCAAATGCTTTAATTTTAAAAAAATAATCCATACGAATGGGAGTGATATGTATTATATTTCATAGGACCTGGAAAAGATCGTAAAATCTTTAAAATCTTGTACTTCCTCCGTCCCAAAATAAATGGTGTGCGAGAGACTTCCACGTTCATAAAGAAACCTATCTAACCGCTAATGCTCGAGTAAATGGAGTGCTTGACTGCTTGATGGCTTGAGGGTAGGTTTCTTTATAAGCACTCCAGCTCTCGAGCCATCCTACCCTCAAGCCATCAAGCAGTCAAGCACTCGAGCCCTCGAACCATCGAGCCTCGACCCCTCGAGACCTCGAGCCCTGGAGTCCTCGACCACTCAAGCCTTGGAGTCCTCGAGCCTTGGATCCCTCGAGCACTGGATACCTCGAAACTCAAGAACTCGAGCCCTCCAGCCTAGGAGACCTCGAGCCCTGGATCCCTTGAGCACTCAAGCTCTTGAGCCATCCCACCCTCGAGCCATCAGGCACTCAAACCATCGAGCACTCAAGCACTCGAGCCCTCGAATCATCGAGCCTCGACCCCTCGAGATCTCGAGCCATCAAGCACTTGACCATCGACCCCTCGAGTCTAAAACTTAATATTCAATTGGTCTAACATTCAGCCCAAAAATCAAATGTAAACTTCAGCCCAATTAGTATAAGGTGTTTGTGTATTATTTTTTGGCCCACAACCTCTGCTCTTCCATTACCTTCATCCGCCGTTCCCAAGGCCATTCCTTCGCCGTTCCCAAGCCCCATCCTTCGCCGTCCCCAAGCCCCATCCTTCGCCGTCCCCAAGACCCTTCCTCCGCCGTTCCTAAGCCCTCCACCTCCCCCTGCTCCCTCTGCCATCCTCTACTCTCACGGCATCGTCCCCTCCCACCTCCGCCGTGCCCTGCTCCCTCTGCCGTCCCGGCTCCCTCCGCCGTCCACTTCTCCAGCTGCGCCCCTTCATCGGCCAAGCTCTGTCCGACCATCGTCGACTCTACACCGAACACCACTCGTCAACAACCCGTACTCCGAATTAGGTTAAGGGATTATTCTCCTAAGGTTTGTACAACTATATTTTTTCTTCCTCACATTTTGGTGTCATGATAATGCCTCATTGTGTCAATGCCCTCATTGTGCTCTTGTTTTCGGCATTGGTGAATAATGTTGTGCCTAACACGATTGTTCATGATATGTGATTCTAGATGGCATAACCCGTGCTCCGATATGACATGATAATTTTGTGCATAACCTGATTGTTCATGAATTTTTTTCTTGCTCAAGGGTTGATTTCATGATAATGCCTCATCGTGTCAATGCCCTCACTGTGCTATTATTTTCGGCATTGGTGAATAATTTTGTGCATACACTGATTGTTCATGACATGCGATTCTGGGTGGCCCATTGATTCGTCCCATGATTTATAGAATGTCCATCTAGTTTAATTATTTTACTTCTGTTAATATTATTTGAAATTGGGATTCACTGTGAATAAACATTATTCCATATTCAGCCTACGAGAAAAAATGATTCATTTAGAATAAGTTGATTCCGTATAATTTACTTTCCTGATTGTGTATTATTTACCGTTTTGCATTCTGGCTTATGTTAACACATTTAGTTTAACAGACATGGCCCCCAAAAAAGTTGCAACCAAGCAAAAGAAGAACACCCAAAACCCAGCCAAAAAGGCTAGAGTGGTGGAGGGGGAGGATGTCGAGCACGGGACTCAGATTGTTCCGTCGACTGAGCCCATACCAGCCGCAGAGGCAGACTGTATTGAGCAAATTACTGTGTACAAGGACTTCATCTCGAGGGGCCTCATCCTTAAGACAGGGTTGAGGATAGAAAAGCCCTTCAGGAACTATGTGAAGGAGCACGACTGGGAAGGCTTCATCGCACAACCGACGCGTACAAACCAGACCATGGCATGTGAATTCCTGTCGCTCATGAAGTACAAGAATTCTACAACTATTTTCCTCCAGGGTCATTTGGTCGAGTTGTCTTCGGATTTGATCAACACGTTCTACAGGATCCCATCGAAGCCCTCGAGCTTGTACGAAGCCGCTGACACCGCCGTTGAACAAGCTTCATGGGGGGACATCATCACAGAAATGTGTGATGACAGCGATGCAGTAATTCGGAATCTACCCCAAGAATGGTTCAACATAGAGAAAAAGTACTTGAATGAAGACATGAACGTGTGGTACAGTTTCATAGCTGCCCGGCTACTCCCCCGTGAAATTGAATAGCGAGGTTCATCGGTCCCGTATGCTGCTACTCTACAAGATAAAGAAGAACATGAGCATCGATGTTGGGAGTACAATAATGGCATACATCTGGGATTGTGTCAATGCCCATAACTGCATAGGCTTGTCCTCACTCATCACTGCAATATGCGTGGAAGCAGGTTGCAGATACAAAGATGATGATGTCACAATGATGCCAAAGCTCCCCATAAACCCTCTCATATTCTCGAAGAAGAAGAACGTTGCTGAGTCATCTAGGGCGGAAACAAGTAAATCATCGAATGAGAACTCGGATGGGGACTTGGCGGCATTGCAACTGAAGGTGGATCATTTGGTGCGCTGGACATCGAAGGTTGGGAAGATCCTCACAACCATGTGTGGCGAGAGAATAAATGAATTGGGTCCAATCCCTACCTTTGATTTGCCAAGGCCCAACACGGTGGAGAAGAGGGCGCGCAGGAAATGACTGCCCATATTGAGCTCACATCTTCGTATTATCAGGTTGTTTCATTTGCTAGTTTAATTTGGATGTCTGACTCGTGCATTGATTACTTTCGAAACATACATTGCTCCTTTGTTGATTATGTTTGGATGTGATTTTGGAATGTTATCTTTCAAGCCACATAACGTATTTGTGCCATTATCTTAAACGAACTGCATGAGCAATTCGTTTCAGGTTCATGTGTGTGTAAAATTGCTGCAGCGCGCTGAACTAGTAAAGTTGCAGTGCGCTGCAGAGGCCAGAACCTACAATAGGAATAGAAAGCCAATTTTTTTACCAATCTTTACCAAAAGCGCTGGAGTACGCTGCAGCGGACAGAACTGCTTGAAATGGCAACAAATTGGGAGATATTCTTACAATAGTTGCCAGGGGCAACAAAACACAACAATGTACAAACAGTTAATAAATTTTAACTTCGACATCATTGTTCGACACCCCTTAGTCTACAACCAACTTCATCTTCTTGGATTGACTGTCTCGAAGTTCTCGGCCATCGTCATCTATCCAAATGCCATCTTTGTGTTTCCTCCGTATAGCTCCCGCCTTAATCCCGTTGTCACTAGGTACAGGGGAAATAGAGGGGAACTCTAACCTTCCACTTGTAACCTCAAAATCAATTTCATCTCGGAAAGAGAATTTCCTACCTTGTACCACAACAGACCAACCTACATTGCACGGGTCATTTACGTAGAAAACTTGTCTTGCTTGTTCGGCCAAAATAAACTGATCATTTTCATATGCCACACGAGTCGGGTCAACAAGGGTAAATCCCATTGGATCATCATTTAGAACCCCAGTCGTGTTATCAAACCATTGGCACTTGAATACTGGAATCTTGAATTCTCCATAGTCAAGCTCCCAAATCTCATCAATAACACCATAGAACGACATCACAGCTAGGACTGGTTTTTTGTCTTTCTTACTTGCTTGCCACATAGTCTCCGACTCAATGTATACCCCACTATTTTGTGTCGTGCTCTTCAAATCTTAGTCCCCAGTAGCGAAAGAAAAACCATTGATGTCATATCCGGAATACCTCAAAATCGTGCAGTTAGGCTTCCTCGCAAATGCCCTAATTTTTGGGTCGTAATCAGCAACATTGCATCGATCATATAACCAATTCACAAAATTATCATTGTGCTCCAACTGAACTTTATTAGGGGGCCACGTGGGATGACACTCTGTTATTGAATTAAGGTGCTCGGTCACATAAGCAGTAGTCTCCAAACAATTCCTCAACACATACAAATGAACTGACATCAGATCACTATTCAATGGAGTAAATAATGTTCCCCTCGACCTCGGCTTGCCCCTCTTCCTACCAACATGTCGATTCAGGGGCACCCCAAATTCTCTGTGTCCCTGCAAATAGCAAGAGACAAATTCAATCACTTCTTCGGTAACATACCTCTCAACAATACTAGCTTCCGACCGGCTCATACATTTCACGTACCCCTTAAAGACTTTCATGTGACGCTCGAATGGATACATCCAATGCATGCCAACTGGACCACATATCTTTACCTCCCGCACTAGATGGACGACCAAGTGAACCATTATATCAAAAAAGGATGGAGGGAAATACATTTCCAACTTGCAGAGCACAACAACAACATCTTTTTGTAGGACATCCAGATGGTCCCGGTCAATAGACTTTAGGCATATGGACGCAAAAAATATACAAAGTCTAGTGATTGAGTGCCTTACGTCGGCCTTCATTACCCCACGAATAGCAATATGTAAAAGTTGTTGCATCAAAACATGACAATCATGAGATTTCAACCCCGTCATCCGACAATCCTTCGTAACTACCCGACTCACGTTCAATGAATAACTAATGGGGACTTTCACTGATTTTAAACTATCACAAACTGAGATTCTTTCCTCCTTAGATAAGGTACAAGGTGCAGGGGGCAAGTACCTCCACTTACCCTTCACTTCTGGGGCGAGGTCATTTCTGATTCCCAAATCAACCAAGTCCAACTAGGCATTCAAACAATCTTTCGTCTTCCAAGGAATATTCAAGAGGGTGCCTATCAAACTTTCACAAACATTTTTCTCAATATGCATCACGTCTTGGCAATGCCTAACCTCAAGATGCTCCCAATATGGTAGATAAAAAAATTTTGACCTTTTCTTCCGAGGCCCACCACAATGTATTTTGTCCTTGCCTTTGTACTTTCCCAACACCACTCTCAATTTCTTAACCTTACTGTGAATCTGCACACCAGTTAGTGGTGTAAGGGATTTCCTTCGTTCTTTCCCGCCAACAAAATTGACCACATCATCCCAGTATTTATGGTTTCCATGGAGCCATTTTCTATGGCCAAGATACACTGTCTTTCTTCCATGTCTTAGCTGTTTGAATTCAGTCTTCTCCTCACAAATGAGACATGCTTTGTGCCCCTTCACAACGTACCCTGACAAATTTCCATAGGCTGGAAAATCATTGATCGTGCAAAAAAGCATGGCACGAAGTTGAAACTCCTCATTCATATAGCCATCAAATACCAACACCCCTTTATCTTCCCACAGTATCTTCAAATCATCGATCAATGGTCTCAAATACAGATCAGCCTCATTTCCAGGTTGTCTAGGAGCTGAGATTAACATAGGTATCATAACATATTTACGTTTCATGTACAAATATGGGGGCAAATTGTATATAACCAACATCACGGACCACGAACTATGCTTCGATGACATATTACCAAATGGATTCATCCCATCAGTACACAATGCAAGACGGAGATTTCTAACCTCCAAAGAAAAGGAAGGATATCGCTTGTCAAAATTTCTCCATTGTTCAACGTCCGCCGGATGTCTTATCTTGTCGTCATGTAGTCTTTCCTGCTCTCCATGCCATCGCAAGTTCTTCGCATCTTCTAAATTTGCGAATAACCTCTTCAACCTAGGAATTATAGGAAGATACCACATACACTTTAATGGGACCTTCTTCTTCTTCTTAGCCAAACACCCATCATTATCATTCGTCACACAATTATATCTTGCATTTTGGCACACGGGACATTCAACAGCATCTATCAAATCACCATCATACAAAACATAATCATTTGGACATGAGTGTATTTTCTTGTATTCCAAACCAAGTGGACACAATATTTTCTTGGCCTCGTAATAGTTTTTCAGAATTCCATTCCCCTGCGGAAACTTATCCTTCAGAATCTTTAGTAGTGAATTCACACTTTCAACACTCCAAGAACTTGTAGCTTTCAAATTGAAAACCTCCATCAAGAAAGAGATTATGGTATCCTTACTTTTACATCCCGGATACAATGGCTTCCCTTTCTCGTCGAGCAAAGCAGTCAACATTGTAGGCTTCCCCTCAAAATCTCTTACAATGTAATCGAACATACCATCAACTGTACATTTGTCTCCATCTACCTTGTCAAACCCACCGTCATGTCCTTGCTCAACCTCTCCATGAAATGTCCATACAATGTAACCTCCATCAAATCTTTTCTTCAACAAGTGAAATCTAGTAACCCCACGATCATCAAACCGTTCACGACACAAGCATCTTTTGCATGGACAAAGTATCCTCTCCTCCCGACCAAAGGCATAATCTAGAAACAAATCAATAAATGCAATATGTTCACCACTCCCTCTAGCTACACTTGGACAGTTAACCATTTTTTCCCTCCATGCAAACATTGATTCTCGGTTTGTTGTACCTAAACAAGGCAAAACACACCATTACACATATTTTCATTGGTAAAAAATATGAAAAATGAACACGATCTTTTTGCTACACAATACTAAACGTGTCATGTCCGTGTATAAGTATGTGAATCGATCAACTGCATGTTCTCGGGAAACATATATATATATATATATATATATATATATATATACCATCTACCAAAAGAAACACAAAAATGTTCACATCAACACTCATTAATTTACACTCTCATAACATGATCGATACTCAACCAACATAAGCTAGGCATAGAGAAACCAATAATAAATACGAAAAAACTACCTCCAATCATGCATTTATGGTTCTAGTTGATTGAAATTCCCAAAAATTAATGAATACTTACTTCCATGAGTCTTCATTTATTTGAGTTATTGCACACCTTCCCAAGAAATCTACCATCTAATAATGGATGTTCAAGTTCATAACTAATTTAAGAGGGTAAATTTGGAGTATTAAATGCTCGATTTAGCACCGGTTTTTGTCAATAGTACACAAAACCGGTGCCAGTTTTCCCGCCTTTTTCCATGAATGCATTCAGCACCGGTTTCTACATTCCATAACACCGGTTCCTATAACTGGTGCCAAAAACATACATCACACCGGTTTTCTAGGATTCTTTGCACCGGTCTTCAAACCGGTGCGAATATAACACCGGTTATCGTTGTTCTTAGCACCGGTTTCTTGACCGGTGCTAAGCTCTCAACGGTTTCCACAAATTCTAGCAATGGTTTCCCGACCGGTGTAAAAATAACACCGGTTTTTATTTAAATAACCAGTGCAAAAATATTTTTAACTGGTGCCACAATAACACCGGTTTTACAACCGGTGCTAACACAAAAAAAACCGTTGCTAAAACATGATTTGCATCGGTTTTCATAATCGGTGTTAGAAAACCGGTGCCAGAGGGGGTCTCTGTGGTAGTGTACGTTCATTAAAAAACTTACATGCCAAATTATTTAATTTTTGTACGTTATTAAGGTTTAAGAGGGAGATGAGTAGGGGCATGTGAGCCCAATGCTCATCCTAAATCCATTATTTATAAAACCAAATTGTGGATGGGAATAATATTTGGAAAGATAACCGGTGTAAATACAGGTCCTACAGACTCTTAGAAGGTAGATAATGAGAAAGAGAAAGGGAAAGCTGAATGAACCCTCTAGAGCCCGAGATCTTTCCAAAGACAGTGTTTTCTTTTAAACTGAAGTGGAAGACATCAGGAAGGCATAGCAGGAGTCCAGTAAATAAGCTACATTCTCTTGTTAATGATAGAAAAAAGACAGTATATGTATACTTTGTATCAGAGACTTTTTGACATTGTATCCATGAAACCAAATGTGGACAGCTGCAAACATATAGGTGACTCTCGTATTGGCTCATCCATTTTCAACAAGTTTTGTTATGACTAGATAAATCAGGTTATCCGTTCTCATTGACAGCAACGTTGGGTTCTCTGGTTGAATGTTCTTATACATATGTCTTGGAGGTTTTGACTTTTAGTTTAGTTTGAAACTTTGACATCTAAATGTGTACAATAGAATAAGATGTTTAGGTTTGTAGAAAACTAAATTTATTTATTATTAATAGTATTAGTAACCATAATTATAATAATAAAAAGACATCATGAAGAAATTTCGAATGAACTTTTTTCCCGCATTGTGGACTAGCCTAATGATAACTATTGTTCAACCATTCCTAAAAGTATGTTGATGAGAATAACAGTTTAACTCAGCAAGTGAAGTTGGTAGATACGGGGAAATCATGTGCTAATAAAGAGGAAGATCACTTGGGAAAGGTAAAACAAGAAAGAATAAAATAAGAGACTAAAATCAGAAAAAAAAGAAGCAAGAGAATTTTTCCTTAATCCGTAGGCATTAGATTATTAGACGAAGAAGACACTAACATAAATTCCAAGGCACGGAAGCAAGATAAGCTTGCGAATTATTATATTGGTTCCATCAAAGAAGATGAGATACCGAAACAAGAACCAGTAAAAGTAAAACAAAATTTCAGAATTCCTTCAATCCACATTTGAAGTTCAGGTTTGAAGATGAAAAACCTAATCCAGTATAAAAAAAAACATCATGAAACTATGGTTGAAGGCATGTTTGATGTGATAGTTGTACGTGTGATGTGTTCTCGTTAGGTCTGTTTCTTTTTTACCATTTATCTAAATAGTTGCCAACCAAAAGTATTTTTTTTTACCATTTATCTAAAGAGTCTAAGTTTGGATCATCAAACAAAAGTTTGATCAATATTGATCACTGAACTGAACAAATTTTTTAATGCTCATTTGCTCTTTTTCAGGCTTGATTTTTAATTAATATGCCCATATTTTGAGCGTATGTAGTTGACACTTGCTTGTTTGATGCATATTTGGCTCATGATCATTAGGCACATGGTTGGCACTTCAGAAAAGGGTGAAAATAGTTTCAAATCTTTAATATAATTCCAATAAATAAGTATAAAAAGCTAATTTTTTTATTGTTATATTTTATCATCGAACTATGAAATTGTCAAGGTTTTCATCATTCAACCAATTTTTGATCACTTTTATATAATGACCTTTAAAAAAAGAGTCCTCGGTTCGTGACTATTGACGTCTCCTCCACATTTTTAGGCTTTATTTTTAATTAATTTTCATGTATTTTGCAAGTATTTAGCTGACATGTGAGTGTTTGATGCATATTTTGTACATTATCATTTGGCATTAAAATTTTCAAATAAGGCATAAATTTATATCATTACCTTGATTTTGACATCGAAACACTGTGAAAATAGGATTAATGGACGTAATGGATTTTGTTAGTGTGTGATTTTTGTAGGCATGAAAAGTGAAGAAACATATAAGGATATAAATATTCTTGATTATGATCCAAAAACAGATACCAATTATTCTTCGCCTTCTGATAGTGAGGATTCTAAAACAAAGAAATAGAGGAAGATATCTTGAAGGGAACCATTAATTAACCTTTACCCCCACATTGTTGAGTCACCTACATATAATCGTTGTTCATCCATTCTTGTGAGCATTGTTGATGATAAGAACAATTCAACACCGCCACCAAAGTTTGTAGGTTCACAAAATCATGTGCTAAAGAAGATGAAAATCACCAGGGAAAGGTAATCTAGAAAATGGAAGAGACTAGAATTAGAAAAAAAGAGAGCAAGAGAACTCATCCTGAAAGCGGAGGCATCAGATTACTGGACGAAGAAGACACCAATTAAAATTCTAAGGCATGAAAGTAAGAGAAGCTTGGGAGTTTTCTGATTTGGTTCCATCAGAGGATATGGAATACCAACAAGAGAACCACCAAAGGTACAATAATCTTCTCATAATTCCTCTGGTCCATCTATGAAATTAAGGTTCAAAGAAGAAGATCTTAAACTAGTAGAAAAAATGGATCATGAAATTTTGGTTGAAGGCATATTTCATGTCATAGTTGAAGATGTGATAAGTTTTCATGGGCTTTGTTTCTTGACACTCATGTGAATATACAAAAGTAACTTGTTTACGATTCATCTAAATCGTCCATGTTTTGATCATTAAACAAAATTTAGTTCAATTTTTTTAATTGAACTAAAAATGTGCCCAATGCCTAGTTGCATTTTTTTAGATTTCATTATTAATTAATAACCATTTAATTTGCACAATTTAGTTGACACATGTATGTTTATTTCATATTCGGCACCTGGTCATTTGGCACATGTTTGGCACTAAATATTTTAGATTAGGGTGACACTAATTTTATATCATTAATATGATTTCAAGAAAAAATATCCATAAAATCCTTAAATTATTTTTATCATCGAACTAAGTTATCATAGACTTTTATCATGAAACAAAATGTTGACCATTTTTAATTAATTAACCTTAAAAAGGTCCTCGAACTATGTTATCATTGATGTTTTTTAATGTATTACAGGTGAAAGGTGTCACAATGATATTTAATTTGTAAAAACGTAAAATTATTCAAATGGAGAATATAAGAATGTTAATTTTTCTTACTTGGTCAAAGCTCTATACATTTGTTTAATAACAAAGATGCTATATATCAAGTATTCACTGTTTAGTCTCAAAATGGAAAGAAACGGAGGAGGTTATTTTGTTCTCTTTAGTATATCTGGAGGGGGGACACGAGGTAGTACCTAAAAAACACTATGTTTTCCATTTTATGTTTTCCAACTCAACCCCTGAAGTTACCGAAGAAAACTCCGTAACCCAAAATTTTATAAAAACCCTTGTCTAGTTTTTTTTATTAACCAAAACCATAAAAAATGGTGATTGGAGGGTGTTTTTCTCTTTTCATTAAGAACACTTGTTACTGAAAAATGGGTTACATCAAGAGTTGCCTGAAGGTTTAAATCAAGTTGCCCCAAAATGGGGTTCACAAATGCGCTAAACATCAAATTAAAAATGTGTAGCTTTTATGTGTAATCAAATAAATGGAGTACATAGTAAGATGAATGGTCCAATACTGAAGACAATTCCGAATACTTCAGCTCGAATTAGCCGGCTATTGACCAACTCTCACTGCAAGCCGATAAAACAATGGGTCAACTGAGAAGTTGCAATTTTTTAGATTAATTCATATTTTGGAGTATTTAGTTGGCATGTGTGTGGGAAGTCATCGCCGTACCTTTCAAAGTTAATACTTTTAAGCCCTAATGATTCCTATCTACAATTAAGTAGATAATGACAAGTCCGGGTCGTCCACGAGAAGAGAGATATTTTCAAGTGTTTAAACATATATAGGAGAAAATATACTAGGCATATTCATACATAGATACATATAAAAGCATGTAAACAAGGGGGGGGGGGTTTTGGTTTGTTTTTTATCTTAAGTTATCAAATTGAAATACAACACCTAGAAAAACAAGAGAACTATACTAATCATGCAAGACAACTAAAGATAAGATGAAAACAACAATTAACGGAACCTTGGGCGCAATTGACTTCCTTTCCAAGCCTCTTATCCATCATTGAACATGCAACCTATTTACTACTTTCACTACTTGTTGTGAAGACTAAACTTCTATCCTTCTTAGATAGTAGTTTGCAAGAGTGAATTCAAAATCTCTTGTCAAACCTCACCAATGACTCCCGTAGTCGAAACACGACTAAAAGTATCCCATTGATGGCATTTAGCACGAAGAATCAACAAGCTTGGAAATACTTATAAACACTACACCGTGTCTAAGCATTTAACCAATTCATGCATTTACACGAGATTAGTCAAGAATGATCGACATTCTTAGACTTCCCTCATTTTCTACAAGCAACAAACATGACAAATAATTCAAAATTATCATATTCATCTAGCAATTATCAATCAATCAACACAATCAAAAGCTCTAAATCATACTCTTGGTTTCCTATCAAGAAAAGGGGAAATAACCAAACTTCCCCAAGCCCTAACAAGCATATCATACAAGTACTTCATATACTCAAGCTTTCAATAACATTAATGATAGTAATAAACACATTCAATGCTCCATAAATGCATAATAGTAAGAGTATCAAATAGGCTATAAATTGTTCTTAAGACATGGGCTTGGAAGCCTTAGTCAATTGCTCCCAAGAACTAGATTTAGCTAATACAAATCATACTAACATCCATAAACAAATGCATAGAGAAATGAAGAGAGAAAAGATGGAAAAGATGAAGAACCTAGGGTTGGGAGAAGAGGAAATTTGGCAAAGAAGGATAAGGTATGAAGTGGGTGGCCAAAAACTCCTTTTATAGTACAAGAGGGAGGAAAAGAAAAGTAAAAAGCAAGAGTGTAGCAGGCTCCCGCTCGGGCGGGAATGGCCTCGCCCGGGCGGGAATGACCATTTTCACCCTTGTGTGGCCTTGCCTTCAAATCCTCGATTTTTTTTGTCTTCAATCTTCAAAACTAGTCTTCAAATCTTCGAAGTCTTCAAAAGGTGATCTTCAATGGTCTCCGGTCTTCAAGTCTCAATGTTCTTCCTTTGTCACGCAAAATACACTTAGAAAAAGGTAAAAGAGCGTAAAGTCGCTCTTACCTCTCCTAAGAGAATTACAAGGTAAAACACAAACTCTTGATAACAAAAGAGCACAAAAGTGATCCCAGAGAGTACTAAAAATGCACATAAAATGGACACATCAAACCTCCCCGCACTTAAACCTTACTCGCCCTCGAGTAAGAAAAGATCCAAGTGCGCGAAGGAATTGACGTATCCACATCCTAACTACTATTCCTCCAAGCCAATACCTCACAAAACTCTCAATATCACACATCCCAACGTTAAGATCAAATGAGAAGTTTCCCACAACCCCCATTCCTAAATCTACCCAAACCATATTAACCAATCAATTCATTGATATCCCTAAAACATCTCCAAATCTCGAATTGACAATCCCAAATCCAATGGTACAAGGTGAATCTAAAAGCATACATAAAGTTCAAACACATACTCCACTTTATACAAATATATCATTCTAAAAATGAAGTATATCAACAATCAAGAATTTCATAACTTACTTCGTTTCTCCGCTAAATTTCCCAATCCCAAGAGGTCTCAAGATGTCAAGCTACGCGATCCGTCCATATGGCCACCGCAGGCTTATGACTCCAACACCGGAAAATGAGTGAACACATAACATTTTTCAATTTCTCTCATTTTCTCTCATTTTGTGTAGGAGCCCTTTCGGGTTTTCATCCTAGCCACACGTCATGTTTTTGTTTTTGGCTTACATCTCACTTTTTTCCACACATTTAGCCTCTCATTTTTTCCTAGGTCGCCCTCTCGGGTTTTCGACCTATCCAGACCCCCAATGTTTCCTAAGATTCCCTCTCAGGTTTTCAACTTAGCGGGATTAAAAGAAAATTCATTTTTTTTGTGTTTTTCCAATAAAAAGTAGCTAATTATGTACGTGTAAATCTTTAAACCTCTCCCCCCACACTTAAAATCATACATTTCCCTCAATGTAAAACACCTGAGGAAATAAGTTTCAAATATAAGGACAAAGGAAAAACAATTTACAACTATTGATGCGACGACTCCCCCAAGCTCTAAGAGTCCAATGAACAATGGACAATATAGCACATGACCCAAAAAATGGTGAAATTTGAAAGATGGAGATGTGTTATTTAGGGGAGTTCTTGAATTGGAGAAGAGATGCAATGAAGAAGAAATAAATATAAATTTTTTAAAAAAAATTTAAAAAATTTTAAGAGTGCCCGCGCGCACCACACAGGCGGGGGCTTGGCCACACGGGCGGGAAGGATCCCAACATCCTCGGCCAGCCTGATCCTCCTCTTTTCTTTTTCTTTTTTTTCTCCCGCGCCCATGCGCAGGTGGGAGCCTGGCCGCCTGGGCAGGAGAGCTCCCAGCTTCCCACGGCCAGCTCCCCTGATCAGTTTTTTTTTGCCCTCCTTCTTTTTCCATGGCCAATTTTTTCATTCCAAAATTGTCGTAGATTCTCCAATGCTCGACCTATTTTTCTACAAAATCATGGAAAACACAACCGTGATAGAATAAATTAAAACAATGAAAAATCACGAAAAAATCAAATTGTGATAACATCGACGAAATGTCACGGATGACCAAGTTTATTTAACGCCGTCGGCATGACTTACTCCCCTTCTTGGAGCTTACTCACAAAATGAGCCGAAATGATCGGTCCCCTTTCCCCGATCCGGGTCAATACAATCGGGATTCACATCATCCCCTAACAAAACCTTCTTCAAGTAGCTAAGGGTCTCTTCATGTTCCCTCAACATTTCCAACAACTCACCTTTTTATTCCATGGTGATCTCAAGCACGTGAGCATTCGGGGGTTTCTCTCCTTCTCTAAGGGGTGCACATTTAAGAGCTTTTGGTGGTGGTTTGCATCTTCCACCGAAGTCTTCTCAAGAGAATGAGGGAAAACCACACTTATTGGCTTACCCGTGGACGCACGAAAAGTGTTGGATGTTGTTTTACCAAGAGTGTATTCACCATTGTTGTTTTCCTTCAAGTTAGTATTAACAACATTTGAAATCAAAGCATCACTCAAACCATTATCTATGACAATGTTTAAGGAACTACCATCTTTGGGCTTAATTACATCTTAATCTTTATCATCAGTAACATAAATAGCTTGGCAAGAAAGGTATCTACTAGGATGATCAATATAGCTATTAGTGTCAAATTCTACCTTCCACACATTAAATTCCATGGTCAATGTTCCTGTATGCACGTTAATTATGGTCCTTGAAGTCTTTAGAAATGATCTTCCTAAAAGAATAGGCTTATAACTATTATCACCTCCCATTTCAAGAACATAAAAGTCCACGGGGAATGTCAAAGAATCCACTTTCACCAACATATCCTTCACAATACCTTTCGGGTATGTGTTAGAGTGATCGGCTAGTTGGATAACAACCCCGGTTTTGTGCAAAATGCCTAGATTTATACTTTTAGACAAGGAATATGGGATTACATTGATTGAAGCACCCACGTCTAACATGGCCTTGTTAACACATTTGCCTCCTATCTCACAAGGGATTCTAAACATTCCCGGATCATCACATTTACGTGGCATTTCATCATCAAACATGGCGAGACTTATTCACTCTTCACACTCTTTTTCTTAATTTTCAATTGTTGTTTCCTATTGATGGTACACAATTCTTTAAGAAATTTAGCATATCTAGGAACTTGATTTAGAGCATTTAAGAGTGGAATATTTACCTCGCATCTACGAAAGACTTCGTAGATGTCTTTGTTGTCCTCCTTGGTCCTCCTATCCTTTAATGCCTCCGGAAATGGTGGTTCCAGCGCATAGATAAGGATCTCCACCCCTCTTTACTTCTTGTGTGGTGGGGATGAGGTTTCGGTATTTGATCCCAGTCTTGGCACAAATGTCTCCACCTCGATTTCTTCTTCTTTGCTTTCTTTGGCCAACTCCTCGGCCTTCCTTTCATGGTCTTTTTCTTTCTCAATCATCCGCTCAACAACAACCCTTGTATGGGGCTCTTTCACTTCTCTTCCACTTCTCAATGAGATTGCACTCACATTTTGTCGAGGGTTGATCTCCGGTTGGGCGGTAGTTTACCCTTTTCTCGGGCCTCCATCCGATTCACCACTTGAGCTATTTGGCTCACTTCAGTTTCTAAGTTCTTGATGCTCGCCCTGGCTTCATCTTGGAATTTTTCACTATTCTCCACACGCATGCCTAACCGGTGAATGGCTTGCATCACCTCATCATTTGTTAACCCCGAGCTCTCCCCTTGGTCTCGAGGTTTGTCTTGAAGCCTTTGAAATTGTTGTTGAGGTGGCCTATATTGTTGTTGAGGAGGCTGATACGGTTGAGAGTTTTGGCTTTCTTGAGGGTTTCCATACCAAAGGTTTGGGTTATCACGATTTCCCAAATTGTACGGTCGGTTTTGGTACCCTTGATAACCTTGGTAGCCTTGGTGACCTTGGTATCCTTGCCCACCTTGATACCTTTGGTTGCCTTGGTAGCCTTGATTTCCTTAATACCCTATAGCACTCACCTCCTCGACATAGTCCTCTTGCAAAGTGGGGCAAGTCTCCGTAGGATGCGCCAAGTAACAAATTTCACATGATTTAACATGTGGCACATTTCCAGGCTTTGTCATCAAAGATTTCACCATGGATGCAAGGGCCAAGACTTGATCCTCAAGCTTTCCACTATTTGAAGAATCACTTGTGGGCATTGGATTTCTCCTTCTCAAATCGGCCCTCGAGCTAAAGTTTCTCAATTCTTCTGCTAGCTCTTTATACAATTGCATAGCTTTGGAGGATCTTTTGTTTCCAAGGGTGCCACCACAAGAACTTCTTACCAACCTTTGATCTTCATCAAGAAGGCCATTGTAGAAGTAATAAACAAAATCCCCCTTCGAATAACCGTGATAAGGGAAACTCACAAGAAGCTTCTTAAACCTCTCCCAATAATCGAAGAGAGATTCTCCATGCCATTGGAAGATGTTGCTTATGTCCTTCTTCAAGGTGGCGGATCTAGAGGCCGGAAAGTATTTTGCTAGAAACTTTGTTTTCATATCAAGCCAACTCTTAATGCTCTTGGGCGGTAGGTAGTGGAGCCAATCTTTTGCACCATCCCTCAGTGTGAACGGGAATGCCTTTAACTTATAGAAATCTTTATCCACTCCATGGGGGACCGTACCACCACACAATAAGTGAAACTTGGTGAGGTGTTTGTTGGCATTCTCCCCATGCCTACCAAGGAAGATGGGTAGCATGTTAATGAACCCGGTCTTTAGCTCAAAGTGCCTATTTGGTCCAACCATGGGATACTCGATGCACATCGCTTGTTGATCGAGGTTGGGGGCCATGATGTCTCTTAACAAAGCTTTCCCCAAAGGAATCTCTCTTTGGTGGAGAGGAGGAGCTTGCCATTGGAAAGGAGGATGTTGAGGCCCCCCTCCCAAATGCTCATCTTCGTGCTCAAGTTGATGTTCCATAGAGGAAGATGTATCCACAAAATGGTCACTAGGAGGGGTGTTATTCATACTTTCCAAAGAAAGCCTCCTAGTCCATGTCAAATTAAACTCTAACTTGGGGTGGTAGTGTAGGGGTTCTTGTGAAGAGGATCGCATACGGACCATGCACTAAGAACTCGAACAATACGTCTCCAAGCCAAGCGAAAATGGAAAATCAACTAAGAAATCAAAATAAAAGAAAACTAACAAATATTTACAAATAGCATATAATCAAACATAATATGCCCAAACACTTAAAAATAAATGCCTCTTCCCCGGCAGCAGCGCCAAAATTTGGGAGGTTATCGTCGTACATCTCAAAGTTAATAGTTTTAAGCCCTAATGCTTCCTATCTACAATTAAGTAGATAATGGCAAGTCGGGGCCGTCCACGAGAAGAGGGATCTTTTCAAGTGTTTAAACATATATAGGAGAAAACATACTAGGCATATACATACATAGATACATATAAAAGCTTGTAAATAGGGGGGGGGTTGGTTTGTTTTTTATCTTAAGTTATCAAATTGAAATACAACCACTAACAAAGCAAGAGAACTATGCTAATCATGCAAGACAACTAAAGATAAGATGAAAACAACAATTAACGGAACCTCGGGCTCAATTGACTTCCACTTCCAAGCCTCTTATCCATCATTGAACGTGCAACCTATTTACCACTTTCACTACTTGTTGTGAAGACTAAACTTCTATCCTTCTTAGATAATAGTTTGCAAGAGTGAATTCAACATCTCCTGTCAAACCTCGCCAATGACTCCCGTAGTCGAAACATGACTAAAAGTATCTCATTGATGGCATTTAGCACGAAGAATCAACAAGCTTGGAAACACTTATAAACACTACACCGTGTCTAAGCATTTAACCAATTCATGCATTTACACAAGATTAGTCAAGAACGATCGACATTCTTAGACTTCCCTCATTTTCCACAAGCAACAAACATGACAAAGAGTTCAACATTGTCATATTCATCTAGCAATTATCAATCAATCAACACAATCAAAAGCTCTAAATCATACTCTTGGTTTCCTATCAATAAAATGGGAAATCAACAAATTTCCCCAAACCCTAACAAGCGTATCATACAAGTACTTCATATACTCAAGCTTTCAATAACATTAACGATATTAAGAAACATATTGAATGCTCCATAAATGTATAATAGTAAGAGTATCAAATAGGCTACAAATTGTTCTTAAGAATGGGCTTGGAAGCCTTAGTCAATTGCTCCCAAGAACTAGATTTAGCTAATACAAATCATACTAACATCCATTAACAAATGCATAGAGAAATGAAGGGAGAAAAGATGGAAAAGATGAAGAACCTAGGGTTGGGAGAAGAGGAATTTTGGCCAAGAAGGATAAGGTATGAAGTGGGTAGCTAAAAACTCCTTTTATAGTACAAGAGGGAGGAAAAGAAAAGCAAAAAGCAAAAGTGTAGCAGGCTCCCGCCTGGGCAGGAATGGCCTCGCTCGGGCGGGAATGGTCATTTTCACCCTTGTGTCGCCTTGCCTTCAAATCCTCAATTCTTTTTTTTGTCTTCAATCTTCAAAACTATTCTTCAAATATTCAAAGTCCTTAAAAGGTGATCTTCAATGGTCTCCGGTCTTCAAGTCTCAATGTTCTTCCTTTGTCACACAAAATACACTTAGAAAAAGGTAAAAGAGCGTAAAGTCGCTCTTACCTCTCCTAAGAGAATTTCAAGGTAAAACACAAGCTCTTGATGACAAAAGAGCACAAAAGTGATCCCAACAAGTACTAAAATATGCACATGAAATGGGCACATCAGTGCGCCTTTGTTACATATTCAACATATTATCATTTGGCACTTGATTGGCACTTTATATTTTAAATAACAGATAAATTAGTTTTTACATTCTTACTTTTATTTTCCAAAAATATGAATAGAAATTCTTTTTTTGAAACGCTTTAAAAATAGGATTGCTGAATGTGATAGACTATTTACAGTGTGTGATTTTTGTAGGCACGGAAAGTGAATAAACAAATAAAGATATCGATGATCTTAATGATCTTGAAACTGATCCCGGTCATTTTTTGATTTCTGATAGCGAGGAATTATAATAGATGAGGGAGTCAAGGAAGACATCATGAACAAATTACTAATGAATCTTTACCCCGCATTGTGGACTCTTTAACAATAATCGTTGTTCAACTATTCTTAAAAGCGTGTTGATAAAAATAACAGTTTAACACCATACGTGAAGTTGGAAGGTGTGGGGAAATCATTTGCTCAAAAAAAGATCGCTTGGGAAAGGTAAAACAGGAAAAAAAAAGACTAGAATCATAAAAATAGGAACAAGAAAACTTCTCCAAAAACTAGAGGCTTTGGATTATTGGATGAAGAAGACCTTGATAAAACAATTCCGAGGAATGTAAGCAAGATAAGCTTGCGAGTTTTAAGATTGGTTCCACCAGAGGATATGAGATATCAGAACAAGAACCACAAGTGGTAAAATAATATCTCAAAATTCTTTCTGCCAGTCATTGAGTTCAGGTTTGAAGATGAAAATCCTAATCCAGTAGAAAAAACATATCATGAAATTACAATTGAAGGCATATTTGATGTGATAGTTTTAGATGTGATGTGTTCTCATAAGGTTTATTTCTTGAAAATCATGTGAATATACAAAAGTAGTTTTCTTACCATTCATCTAAATAATCCATGTTTTGATCACCAATCAAAAGTTTAATCAGTATTGATCATTGAACTAAATAAGTGCTCAGTGTTGATCAGTTGCTCTTTCTTAAGCTCAATTTTAAGTTAATATCCCTGTATTTTAAATGATTTAGTTGGCACTTGAATGTTTGTTGCACATTGGGCTGATGATGATTTGGCATGTATTTGGCTATTAATATTTTAGATAAGGGTGAAACCAGTTTCACATATTTAATATAATTATAAATAAATAAAAATAAATTCTGAATTTTTTATTGTTATTTTTTATTAGCGAACTATGAAATCGTCAAAGTTTGCATTATCAAACAAAATCTCAACCACTTTTATTTAATGAACTTAGAAAAAGGTATGCATTTCTTGATTATTGACGTCTTTTTGCACTTTTTTAGGATTAATTTTCAAATAATATCCACATATTTCACAAGTATTTAGTTCACATGTGCTTGTTTGCTGCATATTAGGCACATGATTGAAACCGAATATTTAAAAATAAGGGATAAATTAATTTTACATTATTACCTTGATTTTATCATTGAAACACTGTGGAAATAGGATTAATGAATGTAATGGATATTTTTTCGTGTGTGGTATCCGTAGGCATTGAAAGTGAACAAACATATAAGGATATCCATGATCTTGATTATGATCCAAAAACTAAAACGAATCATTTTTCGGCTTCTGATAGTGAGGAGTCTCTATCACATGAGGGAGTAGAGGAAGATATCTTGAATGGAATCATTAATTAACCTTTACCCCACATTGCGGGGTCACCTAAAGATAACATTGTTCATCCACTATGGTGAGCATTTTTTATGAGAAGAACAATTAAACACCACTAACAAAGTTGGTAGCAGTGGGAAATCATGTGTTAAAAAAGAGGAAGGTTTCCAAGGAAAGTTAAATCTAGAAAAAGGAAGAGACCAGAATAAAAAAAAAGGGAGTGAGAGAACTCTTCATGAAAGTGGAGGCTTTGGATTACTGGACGAAGAAGACACCAATCAAAATTCTAAGGCACAAAAGAAAAGGAATCTTGCGAGTTTTATGATTTGGTTCCATCAGAGAACATGCAATACTGGCAAGAGAACCACTAATTCAAGTGCAAAGAGCCATAGCATATGATGGAGACAACATCCCGTGTTCAAGTGCAGTTTCCCGAGGTTCAAATTCAGCATGCTAGACAAATTATAGAGGCGAGGATGAGTAAAAATGAAACACAAGTCAGCCAACTAGGGGAGAGGCAACAAAAAGAAAGCTCAGTACAGGAAGACAACATGATCCATCGGGAGCTACAACGCGGCCGCAGAACTGACTCTAGCCCAAGCACCGGGATACCACGTCGAACTAAATCATGTTGCGGTGTTGGAAGGAAGAGCCCCACAGCAGAATCTGAACACCCAGGGGGAGAACCAGCGTTTGGTGATGATGATCGACCTATCCAAAGCACCAGAAAACTGCCAAAATAGATGACTCACCCAAAAATTAGGGGAAAAATACCAAGGGTTCACAGAAACAAGAGCAAACCACCACCTGTGTCAGGAGCCACCACTAGAGCACAGATCAAGTCCCGTCTACGCATGCCAGTCAAGGGAATACAGAAACCATACATGCGCCTGCTACATGCCTCAATGAGCAACTCCGAGGCATCAAACAACAAAACTGATGAAGGCGGCGGTCCACGGCCAGAAGGGACCTTCATCCCCAAATGAATACAACCTCAACGAATGTCAGGGGCTTGTCGGCCCCACTAAGGCGGAGATGGGTTAAAGGAATCATCTCGGACAATAATGTAGGCCTCTGTGGTCTGCTGGAAACAAAGATGGAAGAAAAAGCTTTACGCATTTTTTTGAAAATTTTTAAAGGGTTGAATCATACACATAATTTTGAACTATGGAAGAACTTGAGAATTTTGATCATCTGGGATCCAAGAAGCTACACGGTTCAGGTCCTTGGTAAAATGCCTTAGTGTATACACCTTAAGGCACACAGCCAATTGACCGGTGTGGAATTCCTCTACACATTTGTCTACGGCCATAGTGAAAGAAGCGTAGTGCACCGACCGTTATGGGCTGAGCTTAAGACATTTGGCCAGAATATAAATATCCCATGGATGATGCTGGGAGATTTTAACGCAATTTTGAGTTTAAATGATCATCGTGGGCTCACGGTCCCAAGTCTGTATCCTATGAGGGAATTTCAAGATGCATGTGTCAAATGCGGCCTCAGAGACACACCCTCTATTGGAGAAAATTTCACTTGGCACAGTGCGGACTGGAAAATTTGGAGAAAATTAGACCGTGTATTACTGAACCATGGCTGGGATGGTGATGCATGTCGCACCAATCGGACCACTGCCCAGTGATTGTTAGCATGGCACAAGAAATAGACAATAGGAGAAGACCTTTCCAACTACAGAACATGTGGTTGAATCATGACGGGCGCGGGCGGTCGTCGTACCCGCGCGCCAAAAGATAAAATATAAGCCCTAAATGTTTACTTTCTACAACTAGGTAGATAGTGGCAAATCGGGGTCGTCCAAAGAGAAGAGGGATCTTCCTAAGCGTCTAAGCACACAATGGTTGATATTAAGCTAGGAGTAAATATATACACACACACATAAAAGCATGTAAATAGGGGGGGGTTGGTTGGTTGGTTCATAAGTTAACAAAGATAAAAAGATGAGATAACTAGCAACGTCAAGTGACTATGCTAATCATCAAACGAAACTAAAGAAAAGGGGTTTTAAACTACAAAGATAAAATGCCTTGGGGGCAACGGATATCCACTTCCACATCTAATGTAGTTCATCGAATCATTCACACATTCCATCATATAGCATTCAGGACCCAACACTCACGCACCCATCTAGCAAGTACCACAACACACACATCACAAGGAGTTCTAAGTTCATGCTCATAGATCTTCATGCAAAGGCGCTACGAAATTCGTCACGTTCCTACACCTAAACAATTCAACCACACAAGCACTCCCTATGCTCAAACAACTCATGGCACACATGCAGTGAAACACACCGTCAGGAATACATAAACGCCAAATAACAAATGCTTCAAGAATGAATTTAAATCATCTATTCAATACTTCAACTACTTGTCGTGGAGACTAAACTCCTATCCTTCTTAGTTCGTAGTTTGCGAGAGTGAGTTCCACATCTCTCGTCAAACCTCACCAATGACTCCCGAGTCGCGACCACGACTCAAGGTGTCATTGGTGGCATTTAGCACGAAGGACCAACAAGCTTGGCAATGCCTATGACCACTACACCGTGACTAAGCATTTAACCAATTCATGCAGTTACACGAGATTAGTCAAGAGCGACCACTCATAGACCACGAGCATATAACTCTTCTCGTTTGCTACACAAACGAACATGATGAAGAGTTCGACATCAATCACATTCGTCTAGCACATTATCAATCCATCAACACAATCAAAAGCTCTAAATCATACTCTCACAAGAACAGGTGGGAAATTAACCCAAATCCCCCAAACCCTAGCTAGCAATTGATCCAAGCATTTCATATCATCAAGCTCTCAACAACATTAATAGAATCAACAATTAACATTCAAAGCACAATAAAATCACAATAGCAAAAACACCAAATAGATAGATAGAAATGAGTTCTTGCTACATAGATAATGGAAGCTTCAATCCTTTGCTCCCAAGAACAAAAACTACTCTAGAACAACAAGAGACATAATTAAACTACAAAAACTAAGAAAAGAAAGAGAAGAAAACAAAGGGTTTTCGAGCCCTAAAACCCAGAGAAAACGGGCTGAGCAAAACTTGAGAAGAAGAAGAAAGAGAGTAGTATTTATAGTGCAAAGAAGATAAAGTTGGTTTCTGGCCGCCCGTTGGTCGCGACTCGCGACGAGTTCGTCGCGACTCGCGACGGTGTAGGTCGCGACTCGCGATGGTGTCGCGACGGGGTCGCGATGGGAGCCAGAGTTTTGCATTGTTTCTTTGTCTTCTTCATAGCCATCCCTCTCAATCTTCAAGTCTTCAACGGCTCCAAAAATGTCTTCAACGGCCTCCGGTCTTCATGTCTTCGAAGTGAGTATCCAAAAGTCTTCGAAAGTATAGTCTTCAATGTCTTCCGGTCTTCGTTGCTTCCGTGTTCTTCCCTTGTCACACAAAATCCACTTAGAAGAGGTAAAAGAGTACAAAGTTGCTTTTGCCTCTCCTAAGTGAATTTCAAGGTAAAACACAAGCTCTCGTTAATAAAAGAGCACAAAAGTGATCCTAAATACTGCTAAATAAAGCATCTAAAATGGACACATCAAATCACCCTACCTGCAAACAAATTGTGAAAGACTTCTGGAATCTGCATGTCGAAGGAACAAAATAGTATGCCGTATGCCGGAAACTTTCAAGGCTAAAGCAACCTCTGGAATAGTTGGAGATTACGGACTACAATCACATCTCTAAGAAGGAAAAATAAGCGGATAAGGATTACAACAGTTGGTTCAGCAATTTCAACGCACTCAGTGCCTCAGCCCCGGACATTGAGGAGCTCAGAAGACTAAAAAATCGAGCGCTATTTTACTACCTTGCAGAGTCATCCTTCCTCTCCTAAAAGGGAAAAATTAATCACATCACCATGACAGACAAGGGTACATCATATTTTCATCAGATGATTTCGAAAAGAAAAGGCACAGGCCTTCCAGCCATACTCGATGGACAGAACCGCATTGTGACCTCTAACGTCAGAAAAGGAGAGCTCCTCGTGGACTACTACAAATACCTGTTTGGAACTCCAAGGGAAAGGATACCTATTGATCTAAATGTAATCCGATCAGGTAAAACCCTGGCAGACATGGACAGGGCTTTTCTCAATCAGGATGTGGTTACTCATGAAGTCAAATCAGCACTCTTTGCAATGAATGACGACAAGGCACCAGGACCTGATGGATACACAGCAGGCTTCTTCAAAAAGCACTGGGACACAGTAGGGAGGGAAACATCACATGCCGTCATGGAATTCTTTGAAACAGGAAGAAAAATGACACAATTAAACCACACCTCGATAGCCCTTATACCAAAGAAAAAGGATAACCTAAAGGTTGAAGACTTTCAGGCCTATTGCGTGCTGTAATGTCATCTACAAAATCATCACAAAGATAATCGCAAATAGACTGGAGTCTATCCTAACCGGCATAATCGACCCATGCCAAGGGGCCTTTGTAAAAGGCAGGAACATAACAGATAATATTATGCTGGCATAGGAATTTGTCCGAGGGTATGGGAGAGCCAGAAACTCACCAAGATGCATGATCATGGTCGACTTGCAAAAAGCCTTCGATACAGTGTCCTGGGATTTTCTAGAGGAAGTGCTAATCGGTATGGGTTTCCCCGACAGATTGAAAGATAGAATCATGATGTGCGTCACAACTGCATTGTTTTCTATTGCAGTCAACGGGAAATTAAGTGACCATTTCCATGGCCAACGGGGCATCAGACAGGGCGATCCGCTGTCACCTCTCCTATTTGTGATCTGCATAGAATATTTCTCCAGGCTCCTGAGCAAGAAAACAAAGTCCACACACTTCACTCACCACCTGCGATGTGAAGTACTAAAAATCACCCATCTGGCCATTATTGATGACCTGATGCTTTTCTCCAAAGGTGACACAAACTCAATTCACATTCTAATGACCGCCTTAAACAAATTCGAGTGCACATCAGGATTGGAAATCAATACGGCGAAGTTAAAATTCTTCGGAGTGGGCTTAAAGGAGGACTTAAGCTTCATAGGCATTTCGTGGGCCAGATTTTCGGTCAGGTACCTAGGAGTCCCACTCGACTCCAGCAAGCTGAAAGTTACCCAATTTGGAATGTTTCTTGGCAAGGTCGACTCAGAGGTTGCTAAATGGAAGGGTCATACCTTATCCTATGTGGTAAATTGAAGCTTGTCAAATCCATTGTCGGAGGAATTGAGGGATTTTGGATTCGAAACTTTGTAATACAATCCGTGGTAATGGATGCACTCGAACAGAAATGCAAACGATTCTTATTGGGAGAGAAATTCAAGAGTAATGTATCCTGGAAGAAGCTGTGTACTCCAAAGGCCTTCGGAGGCCTCGGACTCAGGGACTTCTCGACCTGGAATAGAGCCTCAATGACATAGAAGCTATGGGACATACACATGAAGAAAGACAGCCTATGGGTCAAGTGGATGCATTCTTTTTACCTAAAGAATGCCGCCATTTGGGAGATCAATCCAAGGATACAAAATGGAAGGCTTTGAGAAAGATACTCAAGCTACTTTGGAGACCTATGAACACTACAAGATGAGTTGCTGAATACACATGGAGGAAATTAGAGGGAAGTCAGGAACACACTCACCGTTTGGGCAACTTCGGGAAAGTTCACCAGTACAGCGTACCATTTTATGCATAAAAAAAAGTATCCTGGACTATATTTGCATCAAAGAAGTTCACGGAAGAGGATCCTAACCACAATCTAGCGTGAATTCATCCCCCCCAAAATTTTCATTTATCACATGGCTGGCGACCATTGGGAGACTCTACACCAAACACAAGTACATTTTGGATGAGGAAGAGGATATCATGGGCAGGACCTGTTCCCTGTGTCACTTAGAGGTGGAATCCAAGGATCACTTGTTTTTCAAATGTGAATTTGGTAGGTAATATGGGGGAAAGTAAAAAAATTGGATCAAATTAAGGAGGAGAACGAGAACAATAGAGAGCTCAGGAGCCTGGATCAAAAGGCATGTGCGAGGTTCAAAACTGAGAAACAAACTTGGTCCTCTGGCCTTGTCAACCATGGTCTATCACATCTGGCGGGAATGGAATAATGCCGTTATGGATGGAAAGCAACCAAGTTCTGCCAGAGCGTACGAGCTTATCAGAAAAGACTGCTACATGATACTGAATCGCCTTTTCTCGGAAGAACATTTCTATCAATCACTAGCGGCGAAGTGGTACAATATCAGCGGAATGTGTAGGGGGTGAGTTAACTAGCGTACGCAAAATTAATTTATCCACTGCCAGTTATTACTTGATTTTGACGGATGCGCGATTTGCCTGCGCTGCAATTTACAGTGCAATTTGGCATTAAGCTGTCCACTTGCTTCAAGTGGAACAGACGGTTACATAACCGCCACGTGGGGCGTGTGCGGTCTAGTCACGCCCGATCTCCTCATTTTACCTGGAGATCGTCTCCTTTTGAAGGCAAAAAATACCTTCAAAACTGTATAGGTGTATATGGTAGAACACTTCTACAAGGCCTCCCTCCAAGATAGCAAACCACTTCATATTTTTGGCAGAAATGGGATGGAGACCATCTATTTTTTTTAAGGCCAACAACACCCTCAAATTTGTATAGGTATATATGGTGGAACAATTCTAGAAGCCCTCCCAACAAACCACTTCATATTTTTGCAGAAGTGGGACGGAGGTATTAGAGGTGGGGAAAAAAACCTCGATTCCTCGAATGGGATCTGCCATCGAAGGGGTTGTACCCTTGAACAGGGCCTTGCCCTCGAAGGGGTTATATCCTCGAAGGGGTTCCACCCTCGAAGGGCTTAAATTCTTGAAGGGGTACGGCCTCAAAGGGGTTCAGTTCTCGAAGAGGTTCAATCCTCGAAGGGGTCCAGCCTCGAAGGGGTTATATCCTTGAAGGGGTTCTGCCCTCGAAGGGGTTATACCCTCGAAGGGGTTCTGCCCTCGAAGGGTTTATATCCTCGACGGGTTTCTGCCCTCAAAGGGGTCCTTCCCTTGAAGGGGTTATACCATCGAAGGGGTCCTGCCCTCGAAGTGGTCATGTCCTCGAAGGGGCTCTTCCCTGGGAGGGGTTATATCCTTGAAGGGGCTCGGCACTTGAAGGGGTTATATCCTCGAATGGGTCTTGCCATCAAAGGGGTTAAACCCTCGAAGGGGCTCTGCCCTCGAAGGGGTCATATCCTCGAAGGGGCACTTCCCTCGAAGGGGTTATATCCTGGAAGGGGCTCTGCACTCGAAGGGGTTATATCCTCGAAGGGGCTCTACCCTCGAAGGGGATATGTCCTAGAAGGGGCTCTGCCCTCGAAGGGGATATGTCTTAGAAGGGGCTCTGCCCTCGAAGGGATTATATCCTCGATGGGGTATTTTCCTAGAGAGGGTTCGATCATAGAAGGGATGGGTCACTCCATCCTCGAAGGGGTCGGCTCCTCGAACGGGTGCTGGAAAAAATTTTTATCTAGATTTGGCAGTGAGTTTCAGCCTTCCCTATGTCCTGAAACTGTATTCGGTGGGAGTGCAACCTTACACCATTGGGTTGCACAACCATGTACATTGGGTAGTGGATTAATTAATTAGCATACGCAAAATTAATTAATATATTGCTAGTCTTCTTACTGGGATTTGACGGACCACGCGCTCTGTGCTCACGCTACACTTTGTGTAAGATTAGCATACGGTTGTCCATTTGCTTAAAATGGAGTGGGAGATTACAGAATTGCCAGGTCTGACACACGCCGTACAAGCTGTGTCCGTTCTCTTCACTACTAGGAGGACTGTTTTTGAGGGAATCAGAAGGGTTATTGGCACTGCCTACGGACACCCTTCCCCTCAAAAAATTCCACGGTACACAACATGGGAATGTTGAAGGCAAATAACACTCCTCTTTCTTCATTTTAGGGGTGTATATGGTAGAAGCTGTTCCACCTTTGGAGGTCCTGGCTTCACTCGAATTACGCATCACTAGCACTACATGGCGACCATTAAAGACCCAAGTTCATGACACTCGGCTGCGCTTCATGCCTACCACTGGCTTCTCTTTCACTAGCACCTCCTCTTCAAGACCTGAGACCCACGTCTCGGCTGCGATGAGGAGACCATTTGAAGAGCCAGTACACATTTCTAGTTGCTATGTATAGGTCCAGATTTAAGCCTCAATCTGGACTTGCATTTACTTCCCTAGGCTTAGCACCATTTAGCTTAGGACTAGCATTTGGGGGGGTGCCCATTGGACACCCCCTCCCCTCCCCGGGCATATCAGTTCTCCCTAGGCTCTTCACCATTTAGCTTAGGGTTTGCATTACTTTTGTATTAGATGAGTCACCTGTACTTTCAAGGGGCCTTGTCGGATGTTCCACCTCATTTTCTATTTACCATATTTACACTCAAAGAGAACCACTAAAGATACAACAATCTTCTCCGAAATCCTCTGGCAGACCTATGAAGTTCAGGTTCAAAGATGAAACCCTAAACCAGTAGAAAAAATAGATCATGAAATTATGGTTGAAGGCATTTAAATTGTGATAGTTGTAGATGTGATTTTTTCTCGTGAGGTTTGTTTCTTGACACTCGTGTCAATATAGAAAAGTAACGTGTTTCTCATTCATCTTAATCTTCCATTTTCTGATCATTAAATGACATTTTGTCCAATTTTGATAATTGAACTAAAATAGTGCCCACTTTTTTACGGTTATTTTTTCATTAATATCAACATTTTTTCACGTATCAAGTTGACACATGCGTGTTTGTTGCATATTAAAAAATGATCATTTGGCACGTGTTGGACACTAAATATTTTAAATAATGGTGAAATAATTTTACATCTTTAATATGATTTCCAAAAAAATGTGTCTAACGATTTAGTCTGTTACAGAAATAAATAATAAAATTGTATTATTGTCCTTTTAATAGATGCGGAGGGGGGACATGAGGTAGTACCTAAACAATTCTCAGTTTTCGATTAAAGTTTAACCAACCCTTGAAATTCCCCGAGATTGCAAATTTCATAAAAATCTTTGCTTGGGTTCATTGTTGAATATGTGAATGTGTGGATCAACTGAAGGAGTTGCACTGTTTTAGGCTTAATTTTTAAATGATATCCACGTATTTTGCACGTGTTTGTTGCATATTTGGGCACGTGTTTTGCACTAAACTTTTTATATAATTGAAAAATAGACCCTATATCAATTGATGCATGATCATTGAGAGCATGTTTGGTACCTTCATCCTCTCTTGATAATGGATATCCAATTTCTTCTCCCACTCAGCCCCATTACTTGTTGATTCAGATTTGCTGCCATCCACTCTCACATGTCAAAGGCCCTTAGCATCACTGATCTCCACCCATCCATAGTAATCTACCCCA
This sequence comes from Rubia yunnanensis, assembly GCA_037428765.1. Classification (NCBI taxonomy): domain Eukaryota; kingdom Viridiplantae; phylum Streptophyta; class Magnoliopsida; order Gentianales; family Rubiaceae; genus Rubia; species Rubia yunnanensis. The sequence continues at coordinate 76,917,553 of CM075063.1, read as the reverse complement.
TGAAGACGCCAAAGGTATGTGATAAGCGTAAAAACTAATTAAGTTTTTATTACAAATTAAATCATGTATAAAAACATAAACACCATCTATATAATATTACATATCTACGTAATACATTTGGAATAATTCACCATTGAAATATTTTATTAGAGACAAATTATTATAATGCTAACATGTTTGATTAGATAAACATTGGAATTAGACATTCAGTATTTTAATACACATTGAACATACATGTTTTGGATCATTGACCAGGTTCTAATCAATTTACTATGCATCAACATGGGTAATTTTTATGGACGTAAGTTTCATTTCCAAGTCACAAAGAGATGGCATGGCTGCTTTCCAAATAAGCCACAACAGATGGAGAATACTCTGTGCACAAATCGACACATACAGTTCCTACAAAAGGGCTTTTCTCATCACTAAACCCATTTGTTACTGCTACGTTCACTTCAAAGAAATTTTAATATCTTTTGAACACAAACCATTAGCCTACGATGGATTTTGAACTTAACTTGGAATCATAAGTTCACAACCAAGAATTACATGCATTAGAAATGCTCTATGGAAATTAATCATCCGTACGTACCTTATAAATGGAAAATTTGATACTCAAACACCCTTTGTTTGAATGATAAACTTATCCTTCTCAAACCATATGATGCACTCTTTATGCTTTTTTCAAGTCCTGGGATACCTAATGTATACCCCCTTCCGTCTAAGGTGGCTTTAGTTTTTTAAGAAGTCTGCCGATGAGTGAGAGTGAGAAAAGTTAAAAATTCCTTGCCTATAGTTCATTGTTGACTATACGAATGTAATCAAAGCATAGGTCAGCTGAAGGAGTTGCACTTTTTAATGCTTAGTTTTTGAATAATATCCACGTATTTTGCACATATTTAGTTGAAATGTGCGTGTTTGTTGCACATTAGGCACATGTTTGGCACTTAATATTTAAAATATGGGTGGACATGACCTTATGTCAATTGATGCGTGATCATTTGGAATGTGTTTGATCACGTATTTAGCTATTAATATTTCAAGTGAGAATCGCGTTAATATTTGTTACAAAATTCATCACGTATCTACACATAAACATCATCTATATTATAAATATATCTACGTAATAAATTTGGAATATTTAACCTCTGAAATATTTTATTAGATAGAAATTATTATAATGCTGACATTTACTTTTGAAATATATTATTGATAAAATTGAAATGAAATGTTCAGTAGTTTAATTCATCAAAAGATTTGATAAATAGAGACTTGCATTATGTATATACTATATGCATTGCACTGCATCAAATGTGTGTCAAAATGTGTTCTAAAGTTATATGTTCATTAAAAAAACTTACATGCCAAATTATTTAATTTTGTACGATATTAAGGTTTAAGATGGAGATGAGTAGCAGTACGTGAGCCCAATGCTCATCCTAAATATGTTATTTATAAAACCAAATTGTGGATGGAAATAATCTTTGGAAAGATAACCAGTGTGGATACAGGTCCTACCGACTCTCAAAAGGCAGATACTGAGAAAGAGAAAGAGAAAGGGAAAGCTAAATGAACCCTCTAGAGTCTGGGATCTTTCCAAATATGATATTTTCTTTAAACCTGAAGTGGAAAACATCAGGAAGGTGTAGCAGAAGTCCAGTAAATAAGCTACATTCTCTTATTAATGATAGAAAAAAGGTGATGACCCTAATGACCAAACTTTGTATCAATGACAGTTCAACATTGCATCTATGAAACCAGATCTGGACAACTGCAAACGCATATATTACTCTAGTTTTGGTTCATCCATTGTTACTACTTTAACAAGTTAGGTTATGGCTAGGTAAATCAGGCTGTCCTTTCTTACCTGACAACAACAGTAGGTTCTCTAGTGGAATGTTCTTGTACATATGTCGTGGAGGTTTTGACTTTTAGTTTAGTTTGGAACTTCGATATCTAAATGTAGTACAATATAATTAGATGTTTAGGTTGTAGTTAACTAAATTTATTTCTAATTAATATTATTAGTAACCAAAATAATAATGATAACAATAAGACATCATGAAGGGATTTCTAATGAACCTTTAACCCACATTGTGGACTTGCCTAATAATAACTATTGTTCAGCCATTTCTAAGAGCGTATTGATGAGAATAACAGTTTAACACCACAACTGAAGTTGGTAGGTGTAGGGAAATTATGTGCTAATAAAGAATAAGTTCACTTGGGAAAGGTAAAACAAGATAGAAAAAAAAAATAAGAGACTAGAATCAGAAGAAAAAATAAAGAGCAAGAGAACTTTTCCTGAAACTGGAGGCATTGGATTATTAGACGAAGAAAAAAGTGATAAATTCCAAGGCACGAAAGCAAGATAAGCTTGCAAATTTTTATATTGGTTCCATCAAAGGACATGAGTTACCAATACAAGAACCATTGAATGTACATCCATATTTTGGAATTCCTTCAATCCACCTTTGAAGTTCAAGTTTGAAAAAGAAAAACCTAGTCCAGTAGAAAAAATGGATCATGAAATTATGGTTGAAGGCTTGTTTGACGTGATAGTTATAGATGTGATGTTTTCTTGTAAGGTTTGTTTCTTTACAATCATGTGAATATACAAAAGTAATTGTTTTACCATTTATCTAAATAGTCCAAGTTTTGATCATCAAACATAAGTTTGATCAGTATTGTTCATTGAACTGAACAATTGTTTAGTGCTCAGTTGCTCTTTTTAGGCTTAATTTTTAATTAGTATACTCGTATTCTGAACGTATTCAGTTGACACTTGAATGTTTGTTGCATATTTGGCTCATGATCATTAGGCACGTGTTTGACACTTTAGATAAGGGAGAAACTAGTTTCACATCTTTAATATGACTCCAAATAAATATGTATAGAAAGCTGATTTATTTAATTGTTATTTTTTATCATCGAACTACGAAATTGTCGATGTTTTCATCATCCAACTAATTATTTACCACTTTTATTTAAGGAAAAAGTCATCGGTTCGTAATTATTGACATCTCCTGCAATAATTTAGGCTTGATATTTAATTAATATCCACGTATTTTGCAAGTATTTAGTTGACACGTGTGTGTTTGATGCATATTTGGCACATTATCATTTGGAACAAAAAATTTGAAGTAAGGGATAAAATTATTTTATATCATTACAATGATTTTAACATCGAAACACTGTGGAAATAGGATTAATGGAGTAATGGATTTTTTCAGTGTGATTTTTTGTAGGCATGGAAAGTGAAGTAATATATAAGGATATCAATGTTCTTGATTATGATCCAAAAATCTATTTCAATGATTGTTCGACTTCTGATAGTGAGGATTATATGAAATGAGGAAGTAGAGGAAGATATCTTGAAGGGAACCATTAATTAACCTTTACCCCACATTGTGGAGTCACCTAAAGATAATCGTTGTTCATCCATTCTAGTGAGCATTGTTGATGATAAGAACAATTCAACACCACTAGCAAAGTTTGAAACTTCGTAAAATCATGTGCTAAGAAGAGGAATATTACCAGGGAAAGGTAATATAGAAAATGGAAGACACTGGAATCAGAAAAAAGGAGCAAGAGAAATCATCCTAAAAGCGGAGGCATCATAATACTTGACAAAGAAGACACCGATCAAAATTCTAAGGCACAATAGTAAGAGAAGCTTGCAAGTTTTCGGATTTGGTTCCATCAGAGGACATGAAATACCGACAAGAGAACCACCAAGGGTACAAAAATCTTTTTACAATTCCTCTGGTCCATCTATGAAGTTAAGGTTCAAAGAAGAAGATCCTAAATTAATGGAAAAATGGATCATGAAATTATGGCTGAAGGCATATTACATGTCATAGTTGTAGATGTGATATGCTCTCATGAGGTTTTTTTCTTGACACTCATGTGAATATACAAAATTAAATTTTTAACATTCATCTAAAATTTTCATGTTTTGATCATAAAATAAAATTTTGTTCAGTTTTTTTATAATCGAACTAAAAAAGTGCCCAGTGCCTAGTTGCACTTTTTTAGGCTTCATTATTAATTAATAACCACGTATTTTACACAATTTAGTTGAAACATATATGTTTTTTGCGTATTTGGCACATGAACATTTGGCACGTGTTTGGCACTAAATATTTTAGATTAGGGTGACATTAATTTCATAACATTAATATGATTTCAAGGAAAAATATTGATAAAATCCCAATATTATATAGTTATTTTAATCATCTAACTATGTTATCGTTTAGGCTTTTATCACGAAACAAAATATTGACCATTTATTTAATTGGCTTTAAAGTCCTCTCCTCATTATAATTGATGTCTTCTTTTAAATTATTATAGGTGAAAGGTGTTATAATGATATTTAATTTGTAAAAACATAAAATTATTCAAATGGAGAATATAGAATATTAATTTATGGATGCTTCATTTTCAAGTCATAAAAAGATGGCATGACTGCTATCCAAATAAGCCACAATGGATGGAGAACACTTTGTGCACAAATCCACATATACAGTTCCTATAAAGGGGCTCTTCTCATCACTAAACCCATTTTTTACTGCTACGCTCACTTTATTGAAAGCTTGCTAGCATTGCACACAAACCATTAGCCTACGATGGATTTTGAACTTAACTTGGAATCAAAAGTTCATGACCAATAATTACATGCATTAAAAATGCCCTTTATGTAAAATAATCAACCGTATGTACCTTATAAATGGAAAATTTGGTACTCAGACACCTTTTATTTGAATGATAGACTTGTCCTTTTCAAACCATATGATGCACACTTTATGCTTTTTTTCAGGACCTGAGATACCTAATATATACCCCCACCAGTCTTAGGTGGCTTTAGTTTTTTTCAGAAGTCTGCCAATGAGTGAGAGTGGAAAAATTAAAAATTCCTTGCCTATAGTTTTATTGTTAAATATATGAATGTAATCAAAGAATGGGTCAACTGAAGGAGTTGCACGGTTTTAGGCTTAAGTTTTTAATAATATCCACGTATTTTGCATGTATTTAGTTGACATGTGCGTGTTTGCTGCATATTAGGCATGTGTGTGGCACTTAATATTTGAATTATGGGTGGAATTGACCTATGTCAATTGATGTGTGATCTTGAAGTGTGTTTGGTCACGTATACCCTTAACATTTCAAATAAGAATCGCGTTAAATTTTTTACAAAATTCACCACGCATCAAAACATTAACATCATTTGTATTATAAATATAGCTATGTAATACATTTGGAATGTTTTAACTTTAAAATATTTATAAGATATAAATTATTAAAATTTTGACGTTTACTTTAAATATAAACTATATATAAAAATTGAAATGAGATGTTCAGTATTTTAATAAATCAAAAGATTTAATAAATAGAGACTTCCATTGATTTGTCTTTTATTATTTGTATACTAATATGCATTGTACTACATTAATTGTGTGTCATTATGTGTTGTACAATTATATGTTCATTAAAAAAGTTACATATCAAATTATTTATTTTTTGTACTATATTAAGGTTTAAGAGTGAGATGAGTAGAGGCACATGAGCCCAATGCTCATCCTAAATCTGTCATTTATGGAAAAAAAATTTGTGGATGGAAATAATCTTTGGAGAAACAACCGTTGCCGATACAAGTCCTATCAATTCTTAGAAGGGTGATACAGAGACAGAGAAAGAGAAAGAGAAAGAGAAAGAGAAAGCTGAATACACCTTTTAGAGTCTGAGTTCTTTCCAAAGACAGCTTTTTATTTAAACTAAAGTTGAAGTCATCAGAAGGGCATAGAAAGAGTCTTGAAAATAAGCTACATTCTCCTGTTCATGAAAGAAAAGAGGAGACAACTACAATAAGCACATTTCGTATCAGAGGCTTGTCAACATTGTATCTATTAAACCAGATGAGTAAAAATGCAAACGTATAGGTGACTCATTTTTTTGGTTCTTCTGTTGTTAATAATTTAACACATTTTTGTTAACACTAGGTAAATTAGGCTGTCCTTTCTTCACTGACAACGACAGTAGGTGCTCTAGTTGAATGTTCTTGTACATAAGTCGTGAAGGTTATTACTTTTAGTTTAGTTTGGAACTTTGACATCTAAATGTTTTACAATAGAATACGACATTTAGGTTTGTAGACAACTAAATTTATTTATAATTAATAGTATTAGTTACCAATATAATAATAAGAATAATCTACCAAAAAGGAAATGAGTCATTTCTAGTGGAGCAAACAAATAAGGGTGAATATCCACGTATTTTGCACGTGGTTAGTTGGAACGTGCATGTTTGGTGCGTGTTTATCACGGTTTTAGTTGACACGTGTTTGACTCTAAAGAATTAAATTAAGGGTCTTAATGATATTTAATCATTGTTTAATTTCCAAAGAAATATCATAGAAATACAATATTGTATTGCTCATGATATGCCCTTGGATGATAAATCAATTTCCTGGAAAAATAAAACTTCTTATAAATTGGGATCATTACATTGTTGGATGCTATGAAGGTAATATTCATGTCCATTTATTTGAAAATTTTCTTTTTGGTTGAGATTAAAGTTGATGTGAAACCAGCTGGAGGTTATATGTGAGATCACTATGATGACAGAAGTCTAGCAATCATACTTTGGGCCATCTGACAATAGTTTAGATGTCCCATTGGGTTGCATGTTTGGCCAATATGTGCATTTACATGTTACATTTGGTGGAGTTGGAGAATCTTATATGTGCGGATGAGATACCTAACGTGATAGTCTTAAAATTGGATTTTTCCAACATCTCACTGAGGGTGATAGAAAAATTTTCTGTGAGAGTTTTTTTAATTATTTGTTATCGATCTAAGTCTTCCTATACCGATTCAACTAATTTTCACATGGTTGGGATCATGTTTACTTTGCAAGCTACATTGATGATGATAATAGACTACTAATGTACACTTACCACATACAAGAAAAGACCCTCTTGGTGTTGTTTTTGGTGCCTCATGTTAACATGTCTAAATCATATTGGATACTCATCCCTGATGTTGAACCACTAGAAAAAGGTGAAGATGACTATATTAATAGAGGAAGATATTAGATCATATATTTGTAAGAAAAAATTATTATAAGTAATAGATGGTATCCAACAATTATAATGGTGATAGTTGAGATGAAACCATACTTTGAACCCTCGAGTTGTAGCATGGATGTCCCATTGGGTGGCATGTTGGGGCAGCTTGTATATGATATATGTCACATTTGGTGGAGTTGGAGATTATAATGTTAGAGATGAGATACTCATTTTGTTAGTCGTGAAACTGGATATTCTATTATTTTATGAAGGTGATTTATATTTTTCCCAATACAAGCCTTTTCATTAGTGTTGATCAACTTATGTAATTCTAGATTGCTTCAGATGGGTCTCTCGTGGCCAAAAAATGAGTTTACTTTGCAGGTTACTTTGATGACTAGAATAACAATTTGATAGTATCTAACTGTTCAAATAATGATGGTGGTGAAAAGATATTTAATGGTCTTTCTAATGAAAATTTGCCAATGATTTCTTGACATGTAACCAACCTAGCAGAATACTTGAGTTTCCAAGTATTCATCAAGTTGTGTTGTCTATAGGCTCTTCAAGGGAATGGAAAAGTATATTACAATAAAGAAATTTTCTTTTTATAGCCATCAAAAAAAGACATTAAGGGATCACAGATTTTAGAGCATGATGTTTGATCCCAATAGATAATATTTTCAATTGAAATTTTGAGGGAAAAAATAAATAACGTTATGGAGTTGCCCAATGATAATCGTTGTTCAGCCATTCTAAATAAGGAGTGTTGATGAGAATAACAATTCAACACCACCAGTGAAGTTCGTAGCTGCCGATCATGTGCCAAAAAAAAGAACAATGTCACCTAGGAAGGGTTTAACGAAAAAAAAAAGAATGGAGAGACTAGAATCCAAAAATGGAGCAAGAGAAATCTTCCTTAAAGCGGATGCATTGGATTAGTGGATGTAGAAAACACTAATCAACATTCTAAGGCATGGAGGCAAGAGAAGCTTGCAACCACCAAAGGTACAACCATCTTCTCATAACTTCTTTAGTCCCCCTTTGAAATTCATGTTCGAAGGTGATGATACTAATCCAGTAGATAAATGGTAAATTAAATTATTGTTGAAGGCAAGTTTGATGTGATAGATGTAGATGTGATGTGTTCTTGTGAGATTTGTTTCTTAGTGCTCATATGAATGTAAAAAAAAAGTTGCTTTTTACTATTCATCCAAATCATTCAAGAATTGATCATCAAACAAAATTTTTATCAATTTTTATCACTAAACTAAAGAACTTCTTAGTTTTCATTTTCACTTTTTAGGCTTAATTTTTAATTAATATCTACATATTTTGCACGTATTAAGTCGGCACATTCATATTTGCATGACCCACACCCGCAGGGTTATCTACAACAGGGCTTGAGATCGAAGATAGAATTTATAAGTTGCTCGTGTAGTTGCGGCTAACTACAATAAAGTAGCTAGTGTCCAGTTTGGGACCGTTCACCCGAGACAATAGAATTTAAAAAGTTGCCTCGACATAACCCACAATCGAATGCTTGGTAGTTTGTTAGTCACAACCCCCCCCCCCCCCAAATTATCTGTTCAAGGTACTACCTAGATTCTATCACATATAACCATATAAACCTATTCTTAGCACTATGTCACATAAGGTGGAGATGGACGGGAATTCCCATTGTCTGTCACACATAGGCTCTACTCCTTAAAACTATCTCACTGCCTCCGTATTTAGGGATGCGCTCCAATCCTTCCGACTCTGCTTTTCATCCCCGTAACCTCACTTTTTATGCCAACAATTCTCTTTAAAGGTACTTAAGCCCTCACAAGCAACAGTGTTGGATATGAGAGTGAGTCTAATACGTCCAGGGCACTCCATTATGGATGAAAACCCTAGGCCTAGAAAGGCAAAAGAATTGGCATCTTGTGATAACTCTAGGGTTGCCATGACCCTAGTCGCTACAAACTAAAATGCCTATCTTTCGGGGTAAGACAAGGTTTTTCTCTCATTAGGAATTAGTCTAGCACCCCTAACATTCAATCACTCACACAACTAGCCAATTAGAATTAGGGTCCAATGATTGCCACGGTACTCTCAAGATAGCAAGAATGCACTCATCTTCCAGGTACTCTCGAGACTATAATGGCCCTAACCTAACACTCCCAAGATAGCATTATAGACTAACACGATATTATACTATTCATAGAACTATGGATGCATCATAAAATATGTCATGGCATAAATCATACAAGAATGGAAAATATAAAATCATACACAAATATTCATAAGACATAGAAAGTAGGGTAATCTAAAATCTCACAAAATCATAAATCCTGTCATGAATACAAATACTACCCCAAGATAATAACTACTCTACTACTATTAAATCCATAGCATTCATTGAATTAATTGCCATAGATCAAAGAACTAAGTGAAGGAAAGAAGAAGAACTCTAGAGAGAGAGAGGGGGAAGGAGAGAGAGAATTCTCCTCTTCCTTCCTACCTAACCACTTCTCAGATTTACATTATGATACTTGCTTAAACCCCAGAAGACTAAAGGCTCTTTTTATAGGAGAAGATAAATGGGCCTCTAAAAGTCCAAGTTTGGAAACCCCACGGAAACCCTAGTACCGCCCTAGTGCAATGTTGGAATAGGTCGTGCCAGTTTACAAGGCATGACCAGCACTGCCTGTGCAATCATACACGAGTCATCATCTAGGTACCTGATAAACAAGGTATGATCGCACGGGTCATTCCAAATTGCACGGCCCGTCGCCTGGGTCCTCGTTTCTGCCTTCTGATTGCACGGGGTGTGACAACATCTACGTCTCATTGTCTGGACTGGAGTTTCCACCTGCTCTTCATATATGGGTCATGCAAGTTTTCATGACCTATCTTGGTCCCCAAGTTGGCTGACATGGGGTATAAGCATGAGGCATTGGCACGGGCCATGCCATTTTACATGGCCCGTGCTGCTTCTTCGACTCTTCTAAAACTTGACTTTTTCCTTCAACTTATATGCGCTACTACAGGTGAATCGCTGATCCTGTTTGGGAGTTCTTGTAGTTGATTTTATAGTTCTTGAGAAGACAAATCCAGCGGTGCCACCCTTGGAACCTGATTATTCTCATATTGACTTTTAACTCGATTTAAACTCTTAGATCACAATTCATCTGCTTCTTTGTCTTCCTTCTTTTACACTTCTATCTTCTACCACATTTCGACTCATGGCCTTCAATCTTCTACCAATATTTTGATTGAGCTTCACTAAGCTACTCTGATGTGCTTACGAGCAATCTACAAATAAGCTCAAAAACTAGAATCTAGATTCTCGTAGAGACAAAAATCATTAGATTTAAATAGGCTAAAAAATGTGAGGTTTAGATAACAAAGCCAAAAATGGTAAACCAAATCCCTTATGATATAAACCTACCTGAACCTAGCAATCTGCCAATGAAATGATAACAAAAGAGATGTTAAATGCCTTAGAAAATACATGCAGTTGACGTCTCATCATGGCACATGATCATTTAGCATGTGATTGGCACTAAATTTTTTGAATAAGGAATGAAATAATATAAGCCATCAGTTTGATTTCCTGAAATTATATGTATAGAAATACTAATTTTTATTTTTTATCATCAAAACACTATGGAAATATGATCAATGAATGTAATCGAGAGTTTTTGTGTGTGATAATTTTAGGCATGGAAAGTGTAGAAACATATTAGGATATTCATGATCTTGATTATGATCCTAAAACTGGCCCTGGTCATTCTTCGGCTTCTAATAATGAGGATTCTATTTCAAATAAAAGAGTAGAGGAAGATATCATTAATGAAATTACTAAAGGGATTTATCCCACATTGTGTAGTCTATTGGAATAGTGTCCTCCAGTTAATGCGCATTTTTTGCAATATAGTTTGAGGATTAATTATGAAGATAATTAATTCTGCTATTTTGAGTGATCGAAGTGTTTAGCTACAAGTAGCTTTGGACAACTAGCATCAATTATATTGGGCTTGAAGTTTATTATGATTGAACATCTACACTCACACACAAAGCATGATAAAAATAAATAATTACTGGGCTAGGAGCGAAAGATTAATTATATGAGAAATGAGTTTAGAACTCATTAAGTCCAGTTGGGCTAGGCCCAAATTGACTTGGATTAGGGTTTCCTTGGATTAATAACCATTCTGTATAAATAGACATTTTCAAGATTATTTAGTAAGACAAAATTAGAACCCTTGCTGTTTAGAACGACAGAAACCAAAATAATCCTACAATTTTCATGGAACAAACTCCACTGTAAAAGAGAAGGAGGAAAACATGATCATCTCTGCTTGCTAATATGTTCTATAATGACAAAGAAGTAGGCGGCCTGATCTTGCTGTATTGATACGTATAGAGGGATCACATTTGGGATTATCGTCTACGTATTTGAACGTTTCTCCTGGAAAGCACACTTCAAAGGTAATCTAAACCCTTTGATAGATTCAAATTGATTACATGCCGGAGATCTTGAATATGGTTATTGATATTCCCCTAAATTAGATTCAATCAATTCCCAACAATTGTTTCAGAGCCTCTTGCATGTTTTAGTTTGATCTAGGAAATATGTGAATAATATTTACACAATATATGGTGTTTAGATTTGTTGATACGAGTATCAAAATATCATTTATGTCAGTTTTCTTTGTAGTTTTATTTTATTTTGGTCCATGATTTTTATTAGCTTAACACTGTATTCTTTTTCTCGCAAATTAGATTTTAATCAATTTTTAACAGTGGTATCAAAACCTCTTGCATATTTTTTTAGGCAATATACAAATAAGGTTTACATAATATAGTCTTTTGTTTTGTGTTCGTGTTTCAATTATTGCACTAAAAAAGTGATATGAGCTCAACACTTTTCTAGTCTTAATTTTTAATTAATATCCACGTATTTTACCATTATTTATTTGACTCGTGGATATTTGTCTAGTATTCTGCACATGGTCATTTGGCACGCTTTTAGCACTATAATAAAAAATAAGTGAGAAATTACTTTAACATCATTAATATCATTAATATGTTTGTATGATTTTTGTGCGTGAAGTCGATGCACCGTCATCTCCAGCTGTGGTGGTTTTCCAACAGCAGTTAGCGCCTTCTGCTGCGACGTCTTCAGGCTTACCAGTTCTGCTGCCTCCAGCCTCATCATCGATTTTGACATCCTCCCCGCTGATGTCAACGTCGTCAGATAGTCCAGTGGTCGAGTCATCTTCTTGTTATTCAATGGTCACTCGCTCTTGCACTGGCTCTCTCAGGTACAAAAACAATTTTACTATGACATTTCTGGATTATTGAGTGCTCTTTTTTACTAAGACTAAGTCATGAAGTCATTTCTTAGTTGTTAAGGATCCTGAATGGGTTGCTTTGAAATGGTGGCTCTTTGCACTCGGCGTACCTGGGATTTAGTTTTTCGTCCTTCTAATGCAAATGTTATTGGCTCAAAATGGGTGTATCGTTTAAAGTATAAAGCAAGGTTAGTTTCTCAAGGTTTTTTGCAATTGCCTGGTTTTGATTATGATCATACTTCTATTCATGTGGTGAAGGTTTCTATTGTTCGTACTGTTTTATCTTTGGCTTTTCATCGTAATTGGCCCTTACGATGGCTAGATGTTAAGAATATATTTTTAAATGGTGTTCTTGACTCTCCGATTTACATGGATCATCTTACTAGATACAAAGACTCCATGCGTCCAGATTTTGTTTGCCATCTCCACAAGACCATTTATGGTTTTAAGCAATCTTCGTGCTTGGTTTCAATATTTTATCTCTTTTTCATTGGTCTGAGGTTTGTATGCAATTCCTCCGATACATCTTTATTTGTAATTTCACAGTGTGCCTCTCTTCTTTATTTGTTGGTTTACGTTGATGACATTATTCATACCAGGAATGATAGTCGTCTCATACAGAAGTTTATTGATAGAGTTCGTCAAGAATTTAAGATAACCGATCTTGGCACTCTGCAGTATTTCTTTGGTTTGAGGTTGTTCGTACTTCCAATGGCTTATTCCTTAGTCAGGCCAGATATGTCATAATATTTGTGACTTTTTTGCAGCTTGTCAGTCCTTTTGGTAAGCCGTTCGAAAATCTCACACTTTATCGATCTCTGGTTGGTCTGTTATAGTATCTGTCAATTACACATCCCGACTTGTCCTATGATGTGACTACGGGTAATCAATATATGCAGGCTCTTACTGATGACCATTTCCAAGCTGTTACTCAAATTTTGCGCTACGTTCGTGGTACTCTACACTATGGACTTCAGTTTTACGCAAATTCATCGATTTTACCAGTTCTTGATTATTTTGATGATGATTGGGCTCGTTACATTAAGACTCATAGGTCTACATATGGTTATACCATTTTCCTTGGTGATAACTTGGTTTCTTGGAGTGCTAAGAAGAAATCTATAGTTTCTCGTTCTAGTTCGGAATTGGAATACTGTGCTATGGACAATACTGCAGTGGAATTAGCTTGGTTAGTAAATCTTCTTCGGGATTTACGTGTATCGACTACTGCGCCTCCTTTTTTACTGTGTAATAATAGTAGTGCTCTCTTTCTGGCTCAAATTTAGTTTCACATAAGAGAGCCAAGCACATTGATATTGATTATCATTTTATGTGTGAAATGTTGTCTTCTTACAAGCTCAAGGTTGCTCATGTTTCCATGGACTTGGAGCTTGCTGACATCTTTCCAAAGAGGTTACCTCGTCCTTAGTTTGAGTTCCTACGTTCCAAGCTTTCTGTTGCAACCAGTCCTATACTTTTCTTGAGAAGGGGGATAATCGAGATATAATTAATTTAGAATCGGGATAAGAAAGGAATACCCTTTCTGGTTGGTTTTGTATATATCTTGTTCCATATTTATTTTTACTTTGTATACCCTTTGTATTCACTATATATATAAATACACACAATCATAATTATTTATGGGTTTTTACATTCTATCAACGTCTCATTAGGTTGCATGTTGAGGCAATGTCTACATGAGATACTCCATGTGTTAGTCTTGAAATTCAAATTTTCCAACATCTCGTGTAAGGTGATAGAAAATTATTTCAATGGAGTCTTTTTCAAAAGTTGTGATCCATCTATGTCTTGCCATACAACCTCAAATAAGTTTCACATAGTTGGGTATCAAGTTTACTTTGCAAGAAACATTGATGATGAGAATTGACCGCTAATGTACACTTACCAAATACAACAAGTGACTCTCTCGATATCTTTGTTGGTACCTCATGTTAATGTCTCTAAATCATATTGGATACTCATCCCCGGTGTTAAAGCACTAGAAAATGTTGAGGCTAATTACCTTAATGAAGGAGAAGATTTGATCAGTTATAAGTATGAAAAAAGGGATTATAATCACTTAATGATATTCAACAGTTATAATGGTGATTGTTGAGATGAAACCATCTTTAATGACCTTTTTGTTGACATTATGAAGATAATTTCTTAACATTTAATCAACAAAGTAGGCTACTTGAATTTTTTAGCATATAACAACTTGTGTTGTACTCTAGGCTCTTCAAAGTAATTGACAAGTATATCATAATAGGAAACTTTATTGTCATAGCAATAGAGCAAAAGAAAGGCAGTAAGAGATCAACGATTTTGGGATCTGATGTTTGATCCCAATTGTTAATATCTTGAATTTAAACAGTGAAATAAAAAATAAATACCTAAATGAAATCATTTTTCATATAAATATGGAAAGTAGTGTAAGCAGCGTAAAAATAAGGGATTGGAAAATTCTTTTTATACCGTGTCTTATGTGTCTTTATAATATGACCTTTTTGAGGGAGTAGTACTTTTTTTACCAAACAATTTAAATTATTTTCATGTATTAAGCATGTATTTATCTTAACGTGCATGTTTGATGCATGTGTATGTGCTTAATGGGCACATTTTTGGTTTTAAACATTTTAATATATGGTAAAATTGGCATTCTTCATTAATTTAATTTTCACAAAAAATGAAAACATAAATTTGTATTGCTATTGATGTCTTTGGAAGTGAAATTAATTTATCAGAAAAAGAAAATTTCTTGAAGTTGGGGTATCAAGGAATTTTTGCAGGCAATACTGGTAGTATATTCATGTCTATTGAGTCAAAAAAAATTTTGTTGGTTGTGATCTTCAAACAAAATTTAGACCAGCTTTGATCATTGAACTAGAAACGTTCTAAGTGCTCAGTTGCACTTTTTAAGCTTAGTTTTAAATTAATATCCACATATTTTTCACGTATTTAGTCAGCACATGCGTCTTTGTAGCATATTTGGCACATGATCATTTGGCACGTGATTGACACTAAATATTTTGAATAAGGGAAAAAATAGTATACATCATTAGTTTGATATCCAGAAAAATATGTATAGAAATACCCATTTTACTGTTATTTTTTATCATCACAACACTTTGGAAATATGATTGATGAATGTATTTGATAGCATTTGTGTGACTGTAGGCATGAAATTTGAAAAAAAAGCGTATAAGGATATCCATGATTTTGATTCTAATCATGAAAATGGTCACAATCATTCTTCGGCTTCAAAGAGTTAGAATTTTATATCAAATGGGGGAGTAGAGGTAGATTACTAGAATGGAATTACTAAAGGACTTTATCCCACATTGTAGAGTCATCTAAGGATAACTGTTGTTAAACCATTTTAAGGAGTAGTGTTGATCAGAAGAACAGTTCAACACCACTAGTAAAGTTGGTACGTGCGGGAAAATCATGTGCTAAAAATAAAAGAAGAAGATCACCAAAGAAAGGTAAAACCAAAAAAAAGGAGAAGAGACTTGACGAAGTATATCTTCCTGAAAGCGGAGATATTGGATTAGTTGACGAAGAAGACATTGATCAAAATTCTAAGGCATGGAAGAAAGAGAAGCTTGCGAGTTTTCTGATTGGCTCCATCATCAAACATGAGATACTGGCACACGAACCACCAAAGGTACAACCTTCTTCTTAGAATTCCTCCAGTTAGCCTTTTCTGAAGTTCAGACTCAAAGATGAGATCCTAATCAAGTAGAAAAATGGATCATGATATTATAGTTGAGGCATGTTTGCTTTGATAGTTTTAGATGTGATGTGTTCTCGTGAGATTTATTTCTCAACACTCCTGTGAATTTACAAAAGTAACATGTCTACCATTTATCTAAATCACCCAAGTTTTAATCATCAAACAAAATTTTGACAAGTTGTGATCATTGAACTAAAAAAGTGCTCAGTGCTCAATACTTTTTTAGTCTTAATATTTTATTAATGTTCACGTATTTTGTCATTATTTATTTGACGCGTGTGTGTTTGTTGAATATTCTGGACATGATCATTTGGTACACGTTGACACTAAATATTTTTAAATAAGAGAGAAATTACTTTAACATCATTTATCATCAAACTATGAAATCGCAAATTTCATCATTAAAAATTCCATCCACTTTAATTAATGAACTTAAAATATGTCCTTTGTTCTTGATTATTGGCGTCTTTTGGAAAGTATTACATGTATGAAAGGAAATATAATGATATTATTTTGGTAAAAATGTCAATCGATTCAAAATGAGAATATATGAATGTTATTTTGTCTTACTCAGTCAAGGCCCACGCGCATTTTTTATTAACAAAGATGCTATCTAATATCAACAATTTAGTCTCTAAAAAGAAAATATAAGGAGGGTATTTGTGTCTTTTTATAGATGCAGACGAGGGACACAAGGTAGTACTTATAAAACTCTTTGTTTTCCATTTAAAATTCTCCAACCAAACCCTTGAAATTCCCAAACAAAACTCCCTGCTAAAAAATTTACAAAAATCCTTGCCAAAGTTCATTGTAGAATATGTGAATATAATCAAAGAATGGGTCAACTGAAATAGTTGCACTTTTTAGCTTCATTTTTAATTAATATCAACGTATTTTTGCACGTATTTTAGTTGACACGTATGTGTTTGTTGCATGTTTGACACATAATTATTTGCCACGTGATTGGCACTAAATATTTAAAATAAGAAATGAATTAATTTTACATCACTAGTTTGATTTACAGATAAATATGAAGAAATCCCAATTTTTTAATGTTATTTTAAATCATTGAATGAAATCGTCAGGGTTTTGATCATCTAACAGATTTTCAACAACTTTTATTTATGAAATTAAAAAAAGTTGGTGCTTCTTGATTATCGTCATCTTTTTTGAAAGTATTAATGATATGAAAGGTGTTATAATTATATTTGATTGGGAAAAATATTAATCGATTCAAATGGAGAATATATGAATATTACTCTTACTCGACCAAAGCTCACACGCATTTTTTTATAATAGAAAAGATGCAATAAAATATCAACGATTTAATCTCTTACAAGAAGTAAGAAAGGGCATTTTTATCCTTTTAATAGACATGGAAGGGGGACACAAGGTAGTATCTAAAAAACTCTTTATTTTCCATTCTCAGTTTCCAAACCCAGCCCTAGAAATTCCAAAGATTGAGAATTTCATAAAAAAAATACTGCTTAGGTTCCTTGTTGTTTGTGTGAATGAAACCAAAGAATGGGTCAAGTGAAGGAGTTGCATTTTTTTGGCTCAGTTTTTAAATAATATCTACGTATTTTTTTGCGTATTTAATTGACATGTACGTGTTTGTTGCATATTAGGCACGTGTTTGACATCAAATATTTTAGATAAGCGTGAAAATGACCCTATGTCAATTGATGCATACTGGTATGAATTTAACTGGCCGAACCATCTATTACTGTTTCTAGGTGCGAATTCAGTGTGATTTGCCCAATACGCAAACTACTCTGTCGTTTCTTTTCTCTTCTCTCTCCTTCATCAAAGTCTTCTAACTGATAACGGTCGGATCCTGAACTTTGGTTTCTGGCCATGGCGGCTCCTCCGCCTGGCCGTAGTGGCAACGCTGCGGCCAAGTCTTTCCTTCAAGCTCCGGGAACTCGCCAACCCCCACTACATGCAGCACTCCCATCCAACCCTGAAATCATCCCTAAAACTCACTACAAAGGGGACATCGCCTGTTTAGTCTCCCGTCATGATGCAGAACTACTGGCTTCCCATTACCAAAATGCCCTGGTGGGTAAATTTGCAAGAGGAAAGCCGCCAATGACAGCACTAAATGAGGCTTTCAAATCGGTTGGGTTCAAAAGCAATTTTCAAATCGGCTCAATCGATTACAGACACATCCTAATCCGAATCCAGGAAAAAGAGGATTATCAGAGGTTATGGCTTAAGGGTCACTGGATTTTCAATCAGGCCCCAATGAAGGTTCTAAAATGGACAACGGACTTCTCCCCGGAGGCTGAATCTTCCATCGTACCGGTATGGGTTAACATTCCATATGTTCCTATCTATTTCTATAATATTGCTATGCTTCAATCGATGGGAAATCAGATAGGGACGTTTATTAAGATAGACGCAGCTACTGCTGCCCTTACCAGGCCTTCAGTGGTTAAGATGTGCGTAGAAATTGATCTACAAAAATAGCTTCCAACATATATTAGAGTGGGAATTGAAGAGGATGGTATTGAGTATAATGTGGTTAAGCTTCCTCTAGAATTTGAGGATATCCCTCTGTATTGTCACCACTGCAAAACTATAGGGCATGAGGATAATCAATGCATATACCTGCATCCCGAACTTAAGAGATCCAAGTCCCATAGGATTGATAAATTCCCAAATCAGATGACTCTAGGGGGTGATTTGATTGTGCAACAGAGAGCCTCAGAAAATAGTCCTGTAGAGGGTGCAGCTAACTTAAAGGCTGGCAGTTCAGGTTTATCTGTTGCTGAGAAACAAGGTACTCGTATCACAAAGACTTTTAAATATGTCCCAAAACAAAAAACGACTGCAATTACAATCAGTGAGGGGACTAGTGTACCTGATCCTCTAGTTGAGATGAATAGAGTTAGGCTTTCTGATACTTTAGTTACTGGAGTTGCTACACAGACTGGTGACCAGGAGAAAGTAAGCACTTCTCCAATCAATGTTCTTGAATCTGAGACTGGTGTTCAGTCTGATATAAACCAGATTATAAGGTCAGACTTTACCCCTGAGGTAGCTGAGACCAGGGGGATCCTAGGTGAAGAAGGCATTGATTCAACTAAGAGGTCTCCTGAGAATCAATCACAACATCCCCAGTCTGCTCCTCCATTTCCTATACCAAAGAGAATTTTCGCTAAGGATGACATTCCTAGAAAAAGAGGTCAATCTTTCTCACCTTTCAATTCTATTATTGCGGCTAAAAACTTCCTCTTCTCTCAGCAGAAACATAAACATAACAGATTCCTCCCACTTGAGGATGATGATGGATCTAGTGAGGAGAATTCCAATGAAAATCCTGCAACTGTTACCGGGGTTAGGGAGGATACTGAGGTTAAATCTTTGAGAGTCTCCCCCTCAGCCAGTTCTGATTCTCATTTCAATCAGATTAGGCAGGTAAGTCCCTCAATTTCCCACTCCAAATCAGCTAAGCAAAAGAAGGGTAGTCAGCTTGCCATTGAATCAAATCATAAGAATGAGACATATCTAACACAATTGAATACTATCATGACTAGATCAAAAAGCGCCAATAATGTTTTAATATGAATAATACAACCCTCAGGATAAAATTTCTGATTTGGAATTTAAGAGGGATGGATACTTCCATGCTCAGACTACAAAACCTGATCACTAGGCATAATTTTGACCTCATTTGCTTAATTGAACCAAAACATGACAATCTGCAATGTGACTCCTACAGGCAAGTGCTACATTTTGATAACTGTATGTATGCTATGAATGGACAGATTTGGCTATTTTGGAATTCATCTGTTACTCTCACTGTCAAATATGATAATTTACAATTTCTTGTTGTCTCTTTGTATAGTCTCACTCTAAATAAAAATATGGATGCCTTTTTTGTGTATGGCCTTAGAACTAGAGATGGAAGGAAATCCCTTTGGTCTGATCTTAAGTCATCTACCCATTCAGATACTATTTTTATTTGAGACTTTAACGCCATCACATCAGTGCAAGAATATAAAGGTCCCTCTACTCCTAAATCAGGCAGTATGAAGGATTTTAATAATTTTATAAATGTAATGGCTTTAGAGGAAATCAATACAGTTGGTAATTTATTTACTTGGAGTAATAACAGATTGAGAAATCCTACTATTCAGAGATTAGATATGGGGCTTTGTAATTCTGCATGGTCATCTTCTTTTCCTTCTTCTTCTGTTCAAATTTTAAATAGGTCTTCTTCTGATCACAGCCCTATGCTTCTAACTATAGGAAGTGATATTCCATCTAATCCTAGACCTTTTAGATTCCTGAACACCTGGTTTAAAAGGAAAGATTTCATGAATGTAATCAAGAATAATTGGGACCTCCCTATGCATTATTCAGGAATGCTAGGTTACTGCCTAAAACTCTTAAGATTGAAGAAGGAATTAAAAATATGGAATAAAGAGCATTTTGGTAATATTCATGACAATGTAATACTGGCTGAAAATGCATTGCTGTTCCAGGAACAAATATATGATCAGAATGCTACTGAGTCTAACATGATTAATCTTAAGGAAGCTAAGGCTAAGTTGGTTAGAACATTAGTGGAACAGAAAAGCTTCTGGAAACATAAAGCAAAGATTAAATGGTTAAAGGAGGGGGATAATAATACCAACTTTTTTCACAATTCAGTTAAGGAAAGAAAAGGGAGATTAAGGATCACAAAAATCAGAAGTGCTAATGGATTATGGCTAGATAGTGTTCAGGAAATAGAGTCAGAAGCCATCCAATACTACAAAGGCCTTCTAACAGATGACAGCTCCTCTGAATCTAACCTTTTCAAAACACACTTCCTCAGCCAGATTCCCAACTGTGTCTCCCAACAAGATAATGAAAACCTTATGCACCCGGTTACAATGTATGAGCTTAATCACATAGTACTTGGTCTTAATAAACATAGTAGTCCGGGTCCAGATGGTTTCACATCTAAATTTTATATTAAAGCTTGGGATATTATTTCCACTGACCTATTAGCAGCAGTTCAGGATTTTATGAATGGAAATAACATTCCTAGGGGTTTTAGTAGCACTTGGATTACAATCATACCTAAAAAGAAAACCCCTTTTTCTTTTGATGATTACAGACCAATAAGTCTCTCTAATGTAGTTAACAAGATTTGTTCAAAAGTGATAATGGAAAGACTTAAACCACTAATGCCAAAACTCATTTCTCCTCAGCAAACTGCTTTCCTAAAAGGCCGAGACATTTCTGATAATGTAATTTACTTACAAGAAATGGTAAGATTTTTGAATAGGAATCAAAGACAACCAAATTGCAATGTCAAATTAGACCTTAAGAAAGCTTTTGATAGAGTTAAGTGGTCTTTTCTATATAGTGTTCTTCTTAAATTTGGTTTTCATGCAAGATTTCTTTTTCCCATCATGAATAATTTATCTCAGGCTTGGTTCTCTATCTTGATAAATGGTAGGCCGGTTGGTTTTTTCCAATCTACTAGAGGTATTAAACAGGGAGATCCCCTTTCCCCTTTCCTTTTTAACATCTTTTCTGAGGCTTTTACTAGAAGTTTAGCATTTATCTTCCACACAGGTAAATTGGCCTACTATGATCTCCCAGGTAAATCCATACAAATCTCTCATTTATCTTATGCAGATGATACAGTTGTGTTTTTAAAGGCTGAAAATAAAACTTTGGTTAGATTTAAAGCCTTTCTATCTACTTTTGAGGATGTCACTGGTCAACAGATAAATTATGGTAAAAGTGATATCTACATTGGGAAGCATGCCTCTATTCATATAGTTAATAACATTAAAAAGACTTTGAGAATGAAAATTGGATGCATGCCTTTTACATATTTGGGGGTACCTCTTTTTACAGGTCCTGCACATAAGGTTCATTTTCAGCCATTAATTGAACAAATAGATAACAGAATCTGTAGTTGGAAAAATAAATGGTTATCTATGGGGGGAAAAATAACACTCATAAAATCATGCATTTTTTCTATTCCCCAACATATATGGTCAGTGCTGAAACCTGGCAAGAAGATTGTTTCCATAATAGAAAAGAAAATGAGCAGGTTTTTCTGGGGTGTTATTGATCAGAAACCTAATAGAGCATGGAGAAAATGGGAATCACTTTGTTTTCCAATTAACCAGAATGGTCTAGGGTATAGATCAATCAACTCCATCATTGATACATGCTCTGTTAAGTTATGGTGGAAATATCAAAAAGCAGAGGCTCCATGGACACATTTTCTTGAATCACTGCCAACCTCATATAAATCATCTCCTAACTGGAAAAGAATTTGTAGTTTTAATGCTTGGGCAGAAGCAAATTCCAGAGTTATTCTGGGCAGGGGATCTTGCAATTTTTGGACTTCCAATTGGCTTGGTGTTAGTCCTATTATTGATTACTGTGATCCGATTCAGGTTGATATCTCGGAGGACTGCACAATGGCTGATTTCATTGAGAACAAAGATATTTTGATTCAGAAATTTCTCCATTTACTTCCAACAGATATCATCTCTCTTTTGCAGGACTCTAAGCTCCATCCACATAGGTGTGACAGGCTAATATGGAAACCTGGAATTAGGGGAGACTTCACTTTCAAATCCACGTATCTCATGCTTAGTCCACAGTCAGGTAATATTGCCTCGACTAAACTTTTTTGGAGTAGTAGAATTGAAAAGAAAGTCTCAGTTTTTATGTGGAAACTGATCAACTCTTATTTACCTTTTGATAATATTCTACAAAAATTGACTTTTTGATTGCCTTCTAAGTGTGTCATGTGCTGTAATCATGTGGATTCTTTAGATCACTTTTTTAACTCCTGCACTTTCACAACTTTTGTTTGGAACAATGTACATCGGTTTATGGGTATCACAGATAAATCATTCCCTTCCATTTGGGAAAGAGTCTCTTTCTATCTAACCTATCCAGGTTTAAGCTCATTACATTCTACATTAATTAGGAATGCTTCTCTAATTACGTGTTGGAATCTATGGAAAATGAGGAACAAATGTATATATGATTCGGACATCCCAAGCAGAGTTACGGTACTAAGTCAAATTAGGGATCATATCTTCTACTCTTTCTGTTCTAAACCAGTCTACATTACATCTGCATTTGACTATGGCATTGCAAACCACTCATTTCTGCCTCTGATAAAGACTGCTCCGAAACCAAAGATTTTCAAAATTGCATGGCAAAGGCCGCAGGAGGGGTACAAGTTTAATGTAGATGCTGCATGGAGTCCTAATTCTGATATGTGTGGATTAGGATTGATTATTAGGGATTCCAGTGGTAGTTTCATCTCAGCTTACACTAGATTTACATATGCTAGTTCTGCTTTAGAAGCTGAGCTAAGGGCAATTCTTCTTGCTATTCATATTGGTGTAGGATTATTGACTCCTATTTTCATTGAATCTGATTGCTTAAATGCGGTTCTTGCTGTTCATCATCCTTTGCATGCTAATTGAAAACTTTTTGAACTGGCTGATGAGATACATCAGGCTTTGGGTGATATGAGTGTCTTGCATATACATACACAAGCTAACTTGGTTGCGGGTTTTTTGGCTAAGGAATGTTTCACTGCTAAGACTAGTAGTTATTTTAGTAGCTTACAAATGCTACCCCCTATCTGTACAGGTCTTATTAGGTTAGATCAGTTAGGGACACCCTCTCTAAGATTCTCTCATTGAACGGATGCTACTGAGTTTTATTATTGCTAATTGGCAGGGATGGTTTCTAACAATCTGAGAAAGCAAGGCCCGGACGGCAGAAACCTGAAAGGGATCAAAAGTTACGGACTTGGTTTCTTTCTGTTCATCAACTCAACAAAAGAGATTACTCTGCTGATCCAAGTGATATATTCGGTCAAAGTTGCTCATTTTGATTTCTCTTCCAGCTTTCAGATTAGTAGAGGATAGGCTTTCGGTTTAGGTAAATATTTCTCTGACTGACTTGTGTTTCGTTCATCCGATTCACTAACAAGTTCGAGATCTGCTTACCTGGCCTTTTAGTATTTGAAATCCTCTAGCTACTATAATCTTTTATCTCTTTCTTTTGGTAGCAACAAATGCTGCTTCACGAGCAATGTGCTCAACTTGTATATCTAAACTAAGTTTTGGCTTCCTTTCATCTTGTTTTTACGGCTTGGGAAGGCTAATAAAATTTCCCCTATCTATGGATGGTTTAATCTAAAAAAAAAAAAATTCTCTCTGGTATATCGATGAAGATGAAAAGCATTAGTGTTCCTCTTTTGTTTTGATAAAAAAAATGTCAATTGATGCATGATCATTTGCAATGTGTTTGATCATGTATTTGGCTCTTAAAATTTCAAATAAGATTCACTTTAATTTTTGTTGAAAAATTCATCACATATAAAAACAAAAAAATCACACACACACACACACACACACACACACACACATATATATATATATATATCTACGTAATACATTTGGAATATTTCACAATTGAAATATTTGATTAGATAGAAATTATTATAATGCTAACATTTACTCCCTCTGTCCCAGATGAAATTGCACTCTTGACTTTTTGACACTATTCTCTATCAAAGTTTGACCGCATATTTAAATAGATCTATGAACAACAATATTATCATATATGATATTGTTCAATTCGTCGTAATAAATAGTTTCTAAGCATCTACTTTTTATTTGTCATTATGATATTTAGGTAAAGATATTAACGATCAAACATGTTTCTTGAACAACGTGCTAATGATTGCAGTTCAATTTCAGGTGAGACAGGAGGAGTACTTCAAAATAAATTATGGATAAAAATTGAAATGAGATTTTCAGTATTTTAATTAATCAAAATATATGATAAATAGATATTTGCATTGCTTGTATAAAATATGCATTGCACTGCATCAATTGTATGTTCATATGCATTCTACAATTGCATTCAATTAAAAAAATTACGTAACTAATTATTTAACTTTTGTGCTATAATGAGGTTTAAGACCAAGATAAGTTAGGGCATGTGAGCTGACACCCATCCTAAATCCATCATTTATAAATACCAAATTGTGGATGGAAATAATCTTTGGAGAGACAACCGGTGCATATACATGTCCTATAGACTCTCAAAAGGCAAATACTGATAAAGAGAATGAGAAAGCAGGATGAACCTCTTGGAGTCTGAGATCATTCAAAAGCTGGTGTGTTTCTTTAAACTGAAGTTGAAGACATTGGGAAGGCGTAGCAAGTGTCCTATAACTAAGTTACATTCTCTTGTTCATGATAGAAAAAAAGGGAGACATCCCCAATAAGCAGACTTCATATTAGAGACTTTTTTGACATTGCATCTTTGAAACCATATTTGAACAACTGCAGATGAATAGGTGACTCTCGTTTTGGTTCTTCCCTTGTTACTAGTTTAAAATTTTTGATCAGACTGTCATTTCTTCAATGATAGCAGCAGTAGGTGCTCAGTTTAATGTTCTAGTACATATTTCTTGGTAGTTTTGACTTTTTGTTTAGTTTGGAAATTTAACATATAAATTTTGTACATTATAATAAGACGTTCAAGTTTCAGGACAACTAATTTATTACTAACTAATAGTATTAGTAAACAAAATAATAGTAATGGTCTATTTACCAAGGAAAGGAGTCATTGCTAGTGGACCAAACAAATTAAAGGTGAAGATGTGAAAAAATATAACAAAATTGAATGTGGTATAAGCAACAAAGACAAGGAAGGGGTAGAACATATTTATACTAAAATTTAATGAATATCCATGTATTTTGCACGTGTTTAGTTGGAACTTGCATGTTTGGTGCGTATTAGTCATATGCTTAGTGGGACGTCTTTGACACTAAACAATTTAATAAATGGTATAATTGATATTTTTACATTGTTTAACTTCAAAAGAAATATTCATAGAAAACACAATATTGTATTGCTGTTGATATGTCCTTGGATGATAAATCAATTTGCTGAAAAATTATATTGCTTATAGTTGGGGGTCATGACATTGTTGGATTCTATGAAGGTAATATTCTTGTCCATATATTTTTAAAATTACTTTTTGTCTAAGATTAAAAATTAGATGATACTAGGGAGGCTATTGGTGAGACCACTATGATGAAAGAGGTCTTGCAATCATACTTTGGGCCCTCCAATGATAGTTTGAATGCCCCATTGGGTTGCATGGTTGGGGCAATGTGTACATGATACATGTTGCATTTGTTGGAGTGGAAGAATCTTATATTCGGGGATGGAATACTCAATGTGTTAGTGTTGAAATTGAAAATTTTTAACGTCTCGTGGAAGGCGATAGAAAATTATTCCAATAGAGTTTTTTTCATTAGTTGTGATCAGTCTATGTTTTTCCATACTACCTCAACTGTTTTTCAAATGGTTTGGAATCAAGTTTACTTTGCAGGAAATATTAATGATGAGAATAGACTGCTAATGTAAACTTACCAGATACAACAAGCGATCCTCTCGATGTTTTTGCTGGTACCTCATGTTAACATGTCAAAATTATCTTCAATACTCATCCCCAGAGGCAGATACAGGGAATCCGAAAGAGAAAGATGAATGCATCTCCTAGAGTTCTAGATCTTTCCAAAGACAATGTTTTCTTTAAACTGAAGTAGAAGACAATAGAAAGGCGTAGCATAAGTCCTTTAAATAAGCTACATTCTCTTGTTTATGATAGAAAAAAAAAGGGCGGATGACCTTAATAAGCACACTTTGTATCAGAGACTTTTAGACATTGAATCTTTGAAACTAGATACAAACAACTACAAATGTATGGGTGACTCTCGTTTTGGTTTTTTTGTTGGTACGAATTTAACTAGTTTGGTTATAATTAGGTAAATCTGATTGTCCTTTCTTTACAAATAGTAGTAGTAGGTGCTCTGGTTTAGTGTCCGTGTAATTATAACTTGGAGGTTTTGGCTTTTAGTTTATTTTGGAACTTTGACATCTAAATGTTGTACAATAGAATAAGACGTTATGGTTTTAATACAACTAAATTTATTACTAACGGATAGTATTAGTAACCAAAATAATAATAATAATATAGACAACAAGGAAAGGGTTCATTGCTAGAGGACAAAACAAAATTGCAAAAAAAGAGAAAATTGAATATAGTATAAGCAACAAAGACAAGGAAGGGTTATCACATTTTTATACAAAAATTTAATGAATATCAATAAATTTGCACGTGTTTAGATGGAATGTGCATGTTTGTTGCGTTTTCGTCACGTGCTTGACACAAAAAATTTAATTAAGGGTACAATTGATATTTTATAATTGTTTACTATCTAAAGAAATATTCATAGAAAACACTATATTGTAGTGCTCTTGATATATCCTTGGATGATAATCAATTAGGTGGAAAAATAAAATTGCTCGGGGTCATGACATTGTTGAATGCTATAAATGTAATATTTATGTCCATTTTTTTGGAAAATTATTTTTTTGTTGGCTAAGATTAAATCTGATGTGAAAGTGAGGAGGCTATTGGTGAGACCACAATGATGAAAGAGGTCTAGAAATCATACTTTGGGCCCTCCGATACGAGTTTTGATGTCTCATTTGGTTGCATTTTGGGGCAATGTGTACATGATACGTGTCACGTTCGGTGGAGTTGATGAGTCTTATATTTGGGGTGAGATACTCAGTGTGTTAGTCTTGAAATTAAAAATTTTCAACATCATGTGGAAGGTGGTAGAAAATTGTTCCAGTAGAGTCTTTTTCATTAGTTGTGATCGATCTCTGTCTTGCCATACCGCCTCTACTAATATTCACATGGTTGGGAATTAAGTTTACTTTGCAGGCTTGATGATGAGAATAAATCACTAATGTACATTTACAACATACAACAAGCAACCCTCTCGGTGTCTTTGTTGGTGCCTCATGTTAATGTGTCTAAATCATATTGGATACTTGTCCCCGATGTTGAGGCACTAGAAAATGGTGCAGATTATTATCTTAATGGAGGCGTATTAGAACAATTATTATAAAAAAAAACATTTATAACCACTTAACGGTACCGAAAATTATTTTTGATAGTGAATGAGATAAAACATGTTGAATGATCTTTTTGTTGACATTTTGCGAATAACTTCTTTACATCTAATCAACTAAGTAGGCTACTTGAATTTGTAAGCATTAAACTATACTCTAGGCTCTTCAAAGGAATTGAAAAGTATATCAGAATAGAAAAACTTTCTTTTCATAGCTATAGAGTAAATGAAAGACAGTAAATGATCAACGATTTTAAGGTCTGATCTTCTATCCTAATTGGTAATATCTTGACTTGAGATTGTGAAGAATTAGAAATAAAGATTCAAATGAAATCATATTTTTTAAAAATAAATATGGAAAGTAATGTAATGGCTGATGAAAGGGATTAGACCATTCTGTTTATACTGTCTATTTTTATTTCTTTACAAATATGACCTTTTTGAAAACTAATTTACATTATCTCTCTAGTCGTCTAGGTGGTTACTTATTTGGCTATTAACATTTAAATGTAGGGCAAATTTGTAACTAATAAAACCATAAGAAAGTGAAAAGCAGTACAAGAAATGATGAAACATGAGAGGGAATAGTGTTTTTTAAACCAAACAATTCAAATAATTTTTGTGTATTTAGCATGTGTGTATCTTAACGTTCAAGCGGTTGGAAATTAATTAAATTTAATTTAGCGTAAAATCAATTCTCTAATCATGGATCTCATGCATGTAATTAATTTGAATCTATCTAAGAGTTTAGATTACCTTAAAAGGGTGCTTTACCATCAGATGTGATAAAACACTAAGAAGAATCAAATATGTGATTCCTCTATATATATCCACACAACACGATCAGACCGTCTCCTCCGATGTTGGCTTAGAACAAAGATCAACAAGCAAAGACCCAATCTTTCTTCTTCTCTTTACAGTGAGGTTTATTTTATGAGAATAGTGTAATTATTTATGTTGTTCTAGACTTACAGGGTTCTAATGCCTATCATAGTGTTTATTCCTGCAAAGAATCTATTTATACATAATAAACATAACTCCAATAAATCACAATCCAAGTCCTTCTAAGCCTAGCCCAATTAGACTAAATGAGTTCTAAACTTAATTCTCATGTAATTAATTTATGGTCTCCTAGCTCAAAAGTTGTTTCTTTTATCCAATTTTGTACTTTGTGTGTGACCATATATGTTTAGTCATAATAAGCTACAAGACCAATACAATTGATGCTAGCATATCGAAATCGATTTCCAGCTAAACATTCCAATCACTCAAAATAACTGGATTAATTATTTTCGTAATTAATCGTCCAACTATATTATGAAAAATGCACATTGGCCGAAGGACAATGTTCCAACAATCTCCCACTTGTCCTTTTAGAACAAGTGTGCATTTTAAGTAGGATGGGTTTTTCTTTTGCCTCGATCTGCCCTCTATGCATGAACAGTTTAGATAATTTGGACCACTCTTTCAATTCTTGCACCTCTTCATGTGCTGTCTAGCAAAGTGTGCATTCCTTTTTATTACAACAAAAAGGATTTAGGGACTTAAAAGGTAGGGTGCAATTTTACTTATCATATAGGGCTGAATAAAAAATTCATGCCAACTTGATCACCGCTGCTCTACTGGTGACAATTTGGACCCATAGGAACAAAGTCATTTTTGACAATAGACCATTCTCACATGATGACTGTGTTTACGAAATTAAAGATACGATCTATCAAATATTCAAAGCTCATAACTTGATAGGTAATAGAGATAGGCATAAGCAATGGATTCAGGATAAAATTATTCCACATATCTTACAGAAGAAGAAAAAAGTTATTACTTCGGTATATTGGAAAAAACCACTAAATGGCTACAAAATCAACACTGATGCATCATGGATCTCTAGTGGTCTTTCCTCAGCTGCTGTTATAGTGAGGGATTGGAATGGAAATGTGGTTAAAATGAGAGTCAAAATTTTCCAAAGTCCATCCCCCTTATATGCCGAGCTGTTTGCTATACAATGTGGATATGTTATCTGTTCAGAACTAGCTTTAGAAAACTGTGTAATTGAATCTGATTGCTTAAATGCTGTTAGGGGTATTCAGAACCCTTGCTCCTGCCCTTGGAAAGTTTTCTCCATTTGCAGTGCACTTCATTTAGAGCAGTGCTCAACCCCGATTCAGCATATACCTAGAGAAGCTAATTTGGCTACTGATTTCTTGGCAAAATTTGCTAAGGAAAACCTCCTACAGGGTGATTTAGATTACAGTTCAATTCCACTCTTCCTTAGGGGATTATTGTCACTTGATTGCATAGGTTATCCAGCGATTCGTATCGGATCCCGTATGGATACCTGTATGACATAGAAATGGTCTATTCATTTAGCTACCAAGAGAATGTATTGCTATTTTTTTTCATTACTTTCGCAACCTGTCTCTGTGAGTATTCCAAATACTGCTAGTTTCTTTCTTCTTCTTTTTAGGCTGTCCACCTGATGCAAGCATAGGGAGCAGGGAGCTACTTTTGGTCAGAATTTCACCCTCTTCTTCAAGAGGAATTTACAGCTATTTGCCCGACACTCCGGAGGAAACGTCTAACTCCTCAACTGCTAAATGAAGACACCTTGCTGGAATGCAACATCAATCAGGAACAAAAATTCCATTCCGGCTGGCACAGCGTTGACAAATAGGGGTTTCAAATTCTCGATTCTCTGACCTGTTCGCGGTGTACTAGCCAGATGGTTTCTTAGACCGTACAATATATTTTAGTTAGTCTCTTTGTTCCTTTGTATGTAAGAGGTGGAAACACCGCTTTTGGAAGCAAACGTTGTCCAGTTTCAGGAGCTTATTTTAGCTCCGGGATCATCATAGGGATGATCTTTTTTGTAAATTGTAACGTACCAAGACTTTTAGCGCCTAATTTGGCTCACCTACTTTGGACCGGGGAGACTAATATATTCCCCCCATCCTCGGATGGTCTTTAATTAAAAAAAAAGAACAAGTGTGCATTTGTATTCCTTTGTCACTTAATGTATTAATCTAAACATAAGGTAAGATAACGTGTCATCCTTATCAATTTCAAATGCATTTCTCGAATTCCTGAGTCAAAATGTTAAGAAAAATGATTAATCATTAATCCATCTGAGAATGACCATGCATTTTACTATCCCAACTCCCCGAAAGGCCCATAAGATAACTATCTCATGTAAATGAGAGGAAAATCCCACTCTTGTACATTTAAGTTTTTTGGACTCGATTCATGGCAACCTAAGACCTTTCTAGTCTCCTTTTACGGTGCGACGGTTGACAGCCTCAAGGTACACCAATCTACAAGCAAGCAAACACTGAATAGCTCGGGTATGAGGAATACAATCCTGTAGCCAATGAGACATATTTATGACATTCTAAATATCTTGAAGTATTCTTATCCCGGGTCTGTCCAATACAAGTTCCCACATTGCATCCATACAATCGATTCATGATATCCCACGTCCTTCACCCATGAAACAGCATTGTGAATCTACTTGCAAATTTGTTTTCTTCAGTCATGAGTGTCCACTCTCAATGACCTAAACTAGGGACATGATCAATCTTACACTCCAGTTCACTAAATAGGGTTTCATTATCCAAGACATATTATTGATAACCTATTTGGAGAAGTAAATTGATTTTTGACTTTCATTCAACACCAAACCAAGTTAAATAACATGAAATGATAATTTCATAATATGTTAAATAGTTCAATCTTCAGTGTCTAAAATCATAAAATTATGATAACTAGAACATCACAGAAATCATAGCCACTATCCAAAGTGCTTGATTCGTATCACAATTGTGTGAGCCTTATGCTCCATTCATAGAAGAAGATTAGATTTTGGATCGAAAATTTTTCATCCTTTCTTACCTTGAATATAACAACTTCACCATTCTTCTCGACATACTCTCAAATAATGTGAACTTTCTTAGGACAAATTTGGACTTATTGGGTTCCCTTGGCTCGTTTTTCCCAAGCGGTGACTCTACCATTACCCCAATAGAGAGTCACGTGGTCAGCTAAGACAAGGACCACATCGGGCTCAGTGCTGAATTTCCTAATTCAAACACCTTGCTACGCAGTTTCCAAAGCAACAACAGACTCAACTTCAATTGTAAAATCAACAACAGTGATTTACTTAGCAATTTTCACGACCAACTCATTTTAACTATAGACCCAAGAATTTATCTTTAGTCCATTTCAGGCACTAAAACATTTTCTTGGTTGTACACTAATGTGCCTCACCTTAGTCTATTTTATATCTCATCATTGTACACCATGCATACGAGATCTTAGTGTGGGTACATATCATAGCATATATGATCCGCACTCCGTGATTTTGTTAATAACACCAACCTTTTCACGGGAGAGCAGTTACTAACCCACATAATGTAGGATGCAAAGATTGACATTTGTATTGTTTCCTGTATGTTCAATACCAACAACTAGAAAGTAGCTAGTGGTAAGTCCGGGATCGTCCACATAGATGCAAGAATTCGAAATTTAACTAGGCACAACTCACAATTGTCACTTTGATTGTTTGGGAATAGCTAGTGCCACAGACATAAGTTGGGTTTTTTTAATCTAATAACTACTAATCATGCAAATCAAGAGATTAAGCTATATTAGACTAACCTTGGGGATATTTGCGCAACATGATTGGTGAATAAATTTGATCCTAGAATCTATCGCATATAAGACATATAAACCTATCTCATGTCTATGTCACATAGTGTGGGTGACAGGTGGCCATTCCCAATGTCTGTCATACAAAGGTACGTCGGCCCATTTTTACCTATCACCTCCCCCACTGTCACTAGAGAAGGTGCTTCAATCACACCTTTGGACACTACTACAAATATGTCTTTTAACTTTGTCTCATTGACTTCAGTTGTGCTATTAACCGAAGTTCAAAGTTCTTTTACTTCGGTAATTAGAAAAATGGAAGCAAAAAAAAGTTATTTTAACTTTGGTTTTCAAAATATTGAAGTCAAAAGATGTCCTTTGCCTTCGGTTGTAAAATAACCGAAGTGAAAACACATCTTTGACTTCAGTTGGAAAAGAACTGAAGTTAAAATACGTCTTTTAACCTCGGTTGGAAAAAAATCGAAGTTAAAAGTTGCTTTCACCCAATGTCGGGTAAAGGTGTACCCGATGTCGGGTGACACGAAACCAAGACATATACTCTACCGATGTCAGGTGTAATCGTGCTTAATCCTTTTTGAATTGGTTTTAACTTCTTTTTCCTTTCTCTTCCTTATCAATTTCATGGGAGCAGCGGAAAAAAAGGTTGAACACTAATTTGTGCTCGATTGTAGAGGGTCACGACAACTATTGGGAATTTTGGATGCTACAAAAAATGCAAACATCGGATGTGCTTTAAGGAGAAACTACATGAAGCCAAATATGATTGGACTATACGGAATTTAATTATAAATAATTTAAATGTTATATTATTTTTGTATTTAATAAAATTCAAACCCTCATGTAATCAAGGTTAAGCGTTTGGAATGAAATGAATTATATTTTGCTTTTAAATTTTAAAAATTTTACAAGTATTCACAATTACAAACTCGTACAACTAGTAATACACAAAGACTTATTTTAAGCAATATAAACATTAAGCAGAGATCATCATTCAATTATTATATATACTAATTGTAATTGGGATGAGGTTTATGTTTTAAACTAGAGGGCTTCTTGCGTAAATATAATATTTTCGTCCATATATTATATCAAAATTTCATTTATAAACACTCGTTTCTTCCAACCCGATCTCTTCTTCCAACCGCCACCCAAACCGTCGCCGGCGACGTCGATAGCCACTTCCTCTCCGCCGGACGATCTCTGACGCTAGTCTCCTCCGAAAACGTTGCGTTCTCCATTTCGCATCTAATAGCAGCTGTCAAAGCCAAGAGGATTGTAGAAATCATAGATTCTGCGGAGCGAAAAGGTAGATAACTGTTAGGAATACCTCAGTAGATTCGCTAGGGCTTCTTCCTAGATCGCGAAGCTTCGGTTTCTCCTCTCAAAACTTTCGTGGGCGATAACTATGGCGTTCTAGTGGGTGCTGTTGGAGTTTGCTTTAGCGTTCCTGATCTGTAAGCTCATTCCGTCCAATGTTCCGTCGATCGACGTCGATGCTTCCTACCGTATGTAATTATCCTTTCCTTTTGATTGCGTAGATTTTTTGCTTTGAAATTGATAAGATTTGAAACCTCTTGCTCCGTGTCACAACCTGCACGGATAATCAGTTTTGAACAGTTGGCGTAGTTTCTTGTACTGATGAATTTGAAAGTTCTTGTGTTATTTGCTCCAATAGAAGGAGGATTTTTCTGTAACTGTATCAGCATTGTAAATCCTTCTCTACGTAGTGGAATTAATCTGGAGATGAGAATGATGAGAATTTGCCTGATCGCTTCATTTATCTTGCAGTATATTTGTCCAAGTTGCTGTCTATTCAATTCTGAAGTTCTGTCCTGTAGACCTAAGCTATATCTTCTTCTGAAGGTTCTTAATGTAACTGTGAAGTTTATTCAGAAGGATGCCGAGGAGAAGAAGACATCCTTTAAACCCAGACCATATTATCGGTTGTTTATAAACTGGATCTTGGATTTGTGCTCTCTGGACCCTAATTTTGATGGTGCAAACTTTCAGGTGCTCACAGCTTTAGCAAATGCTTTTCAGGCTCTCCAACCCCTTAAAGTTCCTGGGTTCAGGGTAGCACTTCTTCTGAAGACTATGGAGATGATACAGACTGATTTTACGAAAATCTTTTTTCTTGGAAATCTTCATTTCATTTCATCTAGCCTGTAAACTTTATAAGATTTCCGTGATTGCGTAGACGGAAGATGTACACTATAATATGATAAATGGTGGTTATGATGATATTTGTTGATCTTGAAAAGCATTTGGTGGAGCTATACTAGGAGATATTGTGGCTTGAAAGGATCCATAACTTGAATAAGATTTGTGAATCTCAGAATGTTTAGTCCAAAACTTTTTATACTTAACCTTTTAGAAAGCTATGTCATTTTAGACGCCCTAATATGACATTGTTGAAAACAGTGATTAATTAATGAGTCCGTCTCTTGAAAGACGGTCTTTCCATAAGTTATGGAAAGATCAAGGTTTAAAGTGTAAATTAGAAGGAATGAAGATAAAATTTTTGGGTTGCATAAAACGGATTATAAACTTTATAATTACAACATGTTGCATAATAAATTATTAATATTGCAACTAAGACCTTTTACCTTCTATTATTATGATTAAATCTCGTCTTTCCATAAGCTTATGGAAAGACGATCTTTCCCAAAACTTTACCTTAATTAATTAACTTAAACTATTTGAGAAAGGAGATAATCTATAAATTTGGGATCAATATGCTTAAATGCATATAAAAGTAAAAAGAAAAAAGAACATTATTCTGAGTTATGGTCCATGTACATGACCAACTCTACTTAATGGTCTAAATCCTGAGTTCTTGTTCCCGTAATTGTTTTTAGAAAAAAGGTGTTTTCATAACCCTACCTAGTTGATATAAGTGTCAATATAACCTTTTAATATTTGAAAGTGCCAATATAACCCTATCTAGTTAGTGAAAGTGCTAATATAACCTTATAAGTTTTAAGGATGTGATGATATAACCCTACAAATATTAGAAATGTGCTAATATAACCCAACAAACATTAGGAATGTGCTGATATAACCCAATAAGATTGCATAATGTGCTAATATAACCCTACCTGTTTCGGCGGCGGTCCGGTGAACTATGAGGGTAAAATTATCTACCTAATTTCAGAGTTAGCCCAAAGGGTATTTTGGTCAATTTACTTAGAGTCAATTCCAAAAAATTGAGGTCAATGCCGGGAAATGGGGTCTGAGGGTTATATTGACACTTTCATTAACTATTTAGGGTTATATTTTCACTAAATATTATCATAGGGTTATATTGGCACTTACTCAAGTAGATAGGGTTATATTGGCACTTATCCCTTCTTTTTATGGATATTAAATTATAATAGATGTGATGATTTTGATTTGGTTTCTTGGTAATGTGAATGGATGTTTAGTAATCTTGAATTTCTAAAATTTTGGTCCTAGTCATGATTCAGATGAACTACCGAAGGCGGAACCGTAACCCATTTCGCTTTCGGTAGTGTTTTTTTAATCGGGAAAATGAGCCTACCGACATCGGTAGAACTTCAGATGCAATTTTGGGTGACCTGATATCGATTCCGGTGTTGTCAGTTTCGGGTGAACTTTTAACTTTGGTTATTTTCAACCGAAGTAAAAAGAGTAAAGCTTATAACTTCGGTTATTTTCAACCAAAGTAAAAAGATGACCTTTTACTGCGCCTCCTTCTACTCCGGTTATTTTTTGGTTGAGAACCAAAGTTATAAGTGCCTGAGAACCGAAGTTAAAAGTCATTTCTATAGTAGTGGGATACCACAATTCCTTTCCCATAAATCTCACTTCCAATGTTAACGCGCCCCTACTTAAGGGATCAAGTGCCTAAGCAGTCGCTTTGCGGTGGTAGCGAACATTAGATATGAGAGTAAGGAAAATACATTCTGAGCAATCCACTATGGATTCTTTTCCCTAGGCCTATAAAGGCATAGGAATTAGCATCTCACGATGACTCCATGGTTCAAACAACGGTGGTCGCTACATGACAACCCTAGTTGCTACAAACTATCATACTCATCCTATCAGGGTACAACGAAGGTGCCTCGCACCTCCGTTAGGGGTAATGCCTTCCCTACACTGCCACAGCAACCCACCTCTAGCACCGGTTTTTTAATGTTCTAGCACCTATTTTTTCGTAAAAAAAAACCGGTGCCTAAGTAACCGGTGCTAAATTAGCACCGGTTTTTTTATCAATCGGTGCTAAATTTAGCACCGTTTTTTCTTTTGTTAGCACCGGTTTTCAACCGATGCTAAATTAGCACCAGTTTTTTTGTTAGCACCAGTTTTTCAACCGGTGCTAAATTAGCACCGGTTTTTTTTGTTAGCACCGGTTTTTCAACCTGTGCTAATTTAGCACCGGTTGATTTTGTTAGCACCGATTTTTCAACCGGTGCTAATTTATTTACGACGTTGAAAAAAATCCCTTCCTTTGAAAGCTGCAGCGCGCTGCCGCTTTCATAGAAAGGGAAAAAGACTCAAAATTAACAATTTTATTCCACATTAATTTAATAATAAAATCAACTTCACAAAATTAATAATTTATTTCGACATTAATGTATACAAACACCTTGTATCGCACGACTATGACAAGAATAATAGTTCTAATTATACAATAATAAAACTACCGCAGCACAATTTATGGTGCACTGCCTTCACTTACAGCTCTAGAATCTCAGTTTATTCTCTACTCTTGCAAAAACAAAGATGAAATGAGTACATAGTTGGGAGAACGGAACCTATCAACAGTAATTATAATTCCCAAATTTCGAATTGGAGGTAAACAAAGGTACAAGTGGTTAGTGAAACAATCTAATGATTCTGGAAAATGATTGACAAGAACAAGATGGACAATAAGAATGATTACTCATTGTGGTTAAAGAGATATTCGTTTGAAGAAGAATTGTAGCCAGGAAGTGGCTAAAATCCTTGGAATGAGAATGAAAGAATCTTGAACAATCCATCGGGGTTGCATGTACTTGCACGTTGCAAAAATATCAGTGTATTCAACGTCTCCGCCATGGATAACCTAGCATATTTATGGTTTAATTCACCCTTAACTATATAAAATATTACTTCATCCATCTTTATAAAAAAGGTGTATTGGTTCTGCAATAGTACGAGAAATATGATTCATTTTGTTTTCGTCTAAGGTGACGCTACTAGTACCTCCAAGAACGTGTTGGAACCCAACAATCCTAGCCCAGAAAATAAACATTTCTCATTTTTCCATTTGTTGCATCCTAACATCAGTATCAATTCTCCCATTTTCTTCTATGCAGACACTATATTTCGTAAAATACATAAACGAGTCCAGATCCAATACCACTGAAATAGATGAAAATTATTTGTATAATTGTATGTTACATGCTCGCTCACTCTATATTTTACCAGACACCATTTTGTCACTGGATACTGAAAACTACGTTAAGAAACAATCACCTTCAAATGTGAAACCATGTTACTATGAAAACAAAATGATGAAGCAAGGATATATTCCCTTTTTACTATATACAACACGGAAGCAAGAACTTGTGATGGATAGTAAATTTATTCTGACAAAAAAACATAACCTTGAAACTGGATGTAGCTAGACGGGCGAGAATTCGGTAAAGAGAGAATAGGCTAACTTTCACTAATATCCTAAAAGAAAAAAATTTTCTGGAAGCATGTAGTACTGGATTCTGGACATTTTGTTCAGAGAGAGAACATAATAGTCATCCACCATTACCACAGCTTGAGTCAATTATACAATTGGCATACAAAACAGAACTCTCCACTAGAAGACATCATCTTAAGATACCAAGCATATATCGCAGGCAGAGTTGATCTCATTGAATATTCTATCTCATGGAAGACATCATTGAAGATACCAAGCATATACCAAGCATATATCCCAAGGGTACATGCAAATCCAGAAAAGTTATTGTAGACAGGAAGATTCTATCTACACTCTGAAGAATAAGAAAGCTTGAGAGAATAATGAATCTTTCTAAAAGATCAATCATTGCTGACCATGATCATTCCATGAAGGATGAAAATTGTCAAGAAAATACACATCATGAGCCAAACAGAGTTATAGTCGTATGAGCATTACCTGCACTACAATAAAAATAGCACTCAAAAGTTGAA
Organism: Rubia yunnanensis; assembly: GCA_037428765.1. Taxonomy (NCBI): domain Eukaryota; kingdom Viridiplantae; phylum Streptophyta; class Magnoliopsida; order Gentianales; family Rubiaceae; genus Rubia; species Rubia yunnanensis. The sequence goes on along the minus strand of CM075063.1, from coordinate 76,878,574 downwards.
GAAAGCAGTCGGGAGACAGGCTTCTAAGGTTATCTCCAAGCGATGAATCTCCCCCTGTCAGAAAATGTATCAATAACTGATATAAATAAACCATACCCATCCAGATACTCAAACTAGTTATAATTTAAAGTAAGGAACTAAAGATTAAAATTTTATAACATATTTTGTGGCAGATTATAATACAACAATATTTTCTTTCCACCTGACATGAAGGGAAGAAGGATTATGCTGGAAAGTAAGTTATGAGACTTATCATTATCATCAACCATCCTTTCACCTTGAACATCCGAGGCAACGAGAACAGGAAGCCACTCAGAAACTGCTGCCTTGAAAGCAGCTTTCATATCAGCAATAAGTGTATCACGATACATTCTCAATACTACATGGATTCTTGCCTAAAAAGAAGTTTTATAGTGATTTAGTAATAATGTGTTACTAATTCTACTATTGAAACATTATCAAAGATAAGCAATGGCTGAGATTTCTTGAGTAAATATTATATCAAATTAAGCTTAACAGATCTTCAACAAATCAACAAATGGAAAAAATGAGATGAATATATTTGCGTAATAGGACCAAATACTCGCTTCTCTTTTTTATAATAGAACAACAGAAGAGCATATACTTAGTAAAATCAGCCGGAAGTCACATTCAAACACTTATCAGTTCAATCACTGATTATTCCAATTTTTATAATCATCATACTCCCTCTATCCGAACTTAAGTTACACAATTTAACTTTTCACGATTGATTTAAAACGTAAACACAGAAAAAACAGTACTTATAGAATAGAAAACAGTACTTAAAACAATAAACTAACGGAAATAAATATAATTTATCTACTATAGCTCAGTAACATCAAAGCTTAAACATCACAAATGCAATTGAAATCGGCAGACATCAAACTGAAAACGGAGAAATGAATAAGTAAATTACAATGAGCTTTAGAGACTCACCAATGCTAGATTTAAAGGCTTCGGCAGCGGAGGGTGGCAGCGCCAGTGGTAGAGGATCCTCCTCAACCCGTTCAGCTCGACAACGAGCAAGAACCTGCTAATAATAATAAAAAATCAATTAAACAGTGAAAAGATGATGGAATCACCACATCGAGACCGCAAATCAAAGATTAAAATGAAAAAAAACAAGTAAAGTGGCGAACCTAGGATTTCTGAACAACGGAGCCTAGCAAATCGTAGCAGGGGGGAGCAACATAGCGGAGCATATCTGAACAGGTCGGAGCATATCTCAACTCATTCAGTTTGAGAACGAGCAAGGACCTGCAAGTAACAATAAAAAATTAATTAAACAGTGAAAATATGTCGGAATCACCATGTTGAGACCGCAAATCAAAGATTAAAATTGGAAAATGAGAAAAAAAAACTAGTAAAGAGAGGAACCTAGGGTTTCATAGAAGAGTGAAGCAACGGATGGAGTAAATTGGAGCACAGAAGAGAATATATGAGCAGATTAGAGTGGGGTGGGCCGTGGAAGAGAAAACGAAGGAGGAGCGGAGCTGCGGAGGAGAAGCGGAGGAGAAGTGGAGGAGGAAAATGGAGGAAGAGCAGAGGACGAATAGAGAACGGCTAGTGAATTGGGGAAGAAAGATGTATTATTATTCTATATAATTACATCAAAGTCCCTACCCCTTTTCTTATTTTAATATAGACCTCAGTCTCACCATAATCTTGGGTGAGACCGTTTCACCCAAATCTTTGTAATTTATTATATATTAGTTAAAGTAAGGCTTGACCATTGATTAGTTAAAGTCAACTTTTTTATTAGTGTTTATATATTGAAAGTCAAGTAAAGTTTTACCGTTGATTAGTTAAAGTCAGCTTAGTCACTAGTGTTTATATATAGAAAGTCAAGTAAGGTTTGACCGTTAATTAGACAAAGTCAAACATTTTTATTAGTATTTATTATATACTAATTCAAATAAAGTTTGACCGTTAATTAGTTAAAGTCAACTTTATTATTAGTGTTTATATATTGAAAGTCAAGTAAATTTTGACCGTTGATTAGTTAAAGTCAGCTTAGTCACTAGTTTTTATATATAGAAAGTCAAGTAAGGTTTAATCGTTAATTAGACAAAGTCAAACATTTTTATTAGTATTTATTATATACTAATTCAAATAAAGTTTGACCGTTAATTAGTTAAAGTCAACTTTGTTTTTAGTGTTTATATATTGAAAGTCAAGTAAAGTTTGACCGTTGATTAGTTAAAGTCAGCTTAGTCACTAGTGTTTATATACAGAAAGTCAAGTAAGGTTTGACCGTTCATTAGACAAAGTCAAACATTTTTATTAGTATTTATTATATACTAATTCAAATAAATTTTGACCGTTAATTAGTTAAAGTCAACTTTGTTATTAGTGTTTATTTATTGAAAGTCAAGTATAGTTTGACCGTTGATTAGTCAAGTATAGTTTAACCGTTGACTAGTCAAAGTTAGCCTAGTTATTAGTGTTGGGAAAGTCTCAAGAAAGACGGCATTTCCATGAGCTTATGGACAGTCCTCAGAGATACTTGCCTAAAATGTTATAATTTTTTTATAAAATTTAAATATTGCATTTTATAAGTTAAAATAAGTAATAATATGTATTTGAAGGTGAAATAATAAAAATATATAATCTAAAAAAATTTCAAAATTTTTAAATTTTAGATGTAATTTAAGAAATTCAGTGTATAAGGTAAGAAATAAGTGGCCTGTCTATAAGCTTATGGACAGGCCGCCTGTCAGGAGACCTACTTATTAGTGTTTATATATTGAAAGTCAAGTAAAGTTTTCGCGATTGTTTATATATTTATTGAAATATGTAGTCAAAGTTTTCTTAGTTTGACTGAATTTTTGATCTTGTGCAATTTAATCCGGGACGGAGGGAGTATATTTAATCAATTAAGGGTTGAACGTTAATTATTTAATGTAAACAAATTTTATTCTTATTTGTATATATGAGGTCAGTGAAGGTTGATCGTTGATTAATTTAACTTAAGTTAGTCATTAGTTAAAGTCAACAAAAGAAGTGAACGATTTTGAAAGTTGAAAAAAATAGCTTAGAGCGGCTGCGCAACTGCTCCCAGGTCATGAAATTTCTGGGAAGATTATTTGAACTTTTTAGCGAATTATTTGAATTCTTTGGGCGGAAATAATGAAATTTAAAAAATTTCGAAAAATATTTAGAAGTTTTTGGCATTTCTTTGGAGGGAGAATTTTTTGGCGGGAAAAATTTAAATTTTTTTAGCACCGGTTCAAACCGGTGCTATTTTCTTCCAAAACCGATGCTATTTTAAAATATTTGGAAATTTCTTTGGCAGAAAATTTTTTTTGGCAATTTCTTTGGCGGGAAAATTTTAAACCGGTGTTATTTTCTTCCAAAATTGGTGCTAAATTTTCTAAAACCGGTGCTATTTTAAAATTTTGGGCTATTTCATTGGCGGGAAAATAATTATAGAAAATTTTTAGCACCAGTTTATAAAAACCGGTGCTATTTTTTAAAAAACCGGTGTTAAATTTTACAAAAAATCGGTGCCAAGTTTTAATTTTTAGCACCAATTTTTAAACCGGTGCTATTGTTTTGCAAAAACCGGTGCTATTCCTCAATTTTTAGCACCGCCGGTGCTATTTTTTACTAAAACCGGTGCTATTTTGAATTTGTTGGCGGGAAGATAGAATTTTACAAATATTTAGCACCGGTTTTTAGAAACCGGTGCAAATATTTTCAAAATCGGTGCTATTTTAAAACTTTTTGCTATTTCTTTAGCGGGAAAATGAGTCTCGAAAATTTTTAGCACCGGTTTTTAAAAATCAGTGCTATTTTTTACCAAAACCGGTGCTAAATTTTAATTTTTAGCACCGGTTTTAAAAACCGGTGCTATATTTTACTACAACCGGTGCTATTTTGAATTTTTTGGCGGGGAGATAGAATTTTACAAATATTTAGCACCGGTTTTGAGTGTAGGGTCAGGGGTTTCCGCCTTGTTATCAAAAAGGGAGTTGGGTAAAGCAAACTCCCTCCTTGGAAAAGCACAGGCTTAGTCAAGTAGAATCGGGTTGCGCTGCTTGATGCTCCGATCTTCGAAAAAAAATTGGTGGGGCCATGCCGGTACGACTGAATATGCGTTATAAACGGTGCTAATATTTTCAAAACCGGTGCTATTTAAAAAAATTTGGCTATTTCTTTGGCGGGAAAAATAAAATTTTCTAATTTTTAGCATCAGTTTTTAAAAACCGGTGGTAATTGTTTCCAAAAATGGTGCTATTGTAAAATTTAGCACCGGTTTTGAAAAAACCGGTGTTAAAATTAACACCGATTTTTAAAAAACCGATGTTAAAATTAACACCAGTTTTGAAAACCGGTGTTAAAAATTAAAAAATCGGTGCTAGAGGTGGGTCTCTGTGGTAGTGCTAACATGAACATTATTACACGATGAGCCAATTAAGCTAGGCTATAAGGATCAGAATGGTACTCTTGATCGTATATGCATGCACTAAAAAAGATGAAACTCATGAACCTACAATACACCTAACCCAACACTCCCAAGGTAGCAATCAACCCTAGCACGATAACATATCACATAAGAACAACGGTGCATCATAGAATATATATATATATATATATATATATATATATATATATATAACATGCATCTCACAAGAATATAAAGCTCAAATCAAATAAGAATATTCAAAGACATAAAAGATAGGAAGATCTAGAATCTAAAAAAATCATCACCAAGTCATTAACACAAAAAAAATCCACAAGTAATTACGCTACTACATGGACATTGAACCTAGTTCGATAATTGGATTCAATTCCATAGGCATAAACTAGGAAATGGTAAATGGTAAATGAGAAGAGAAGAGTTAGTCGCTCTCTCTCTCTACCTACTCTTAAAACTAGAAATAAAATAATGATTGATAGATGGTCTCTCTCACCCTAGTAGACTAGCGTATCTTTGTATAGTAGGTGGAAATGAGCATTAGAGAAGCCCAAAACAAAGGGAAGCCCTAGCAGCCACGTCGGCACAGATTGTACAGTAGCACACAGGCCGTAGATTGGAAGCTATCCTCGGTCAAACTGATTACGCGGCTTGCGCAAAATCCACGTGAGCCGCCATCTGGAAGGCGTTCTTAGCGGTCTAAGCTGCATGGCCTGTGCAGAATCCTGCAGGACCCCATCTGGAGTCATGATCTTCACTTCTGATGGTGCAGTAGCGCAATAGAGTGCGAGCCGCGGACTAGACGTCAGCGTCTTCACGTTCTGAGCGCATGGCCCGTGCTGGGAATGAGTCTCACGAGCAATTGGGTTGGCACGAGTCGTTCCAGTCTTCATATCTTTCTGGATTTTAACCCTTTTTCTTCAGCGCATCCTATCCACTACCACGAATAAGCACCTGGCTTTTGGTTTACTACCATTTTTGCAAATGGCCTTTAACTATCTTCTACCATTCTTGTGAATGGTCTTCACTAAGCTACTCTGAAGTGCTTACGAGCAATCTACAAATAAACCCACAAAATAGAATCTAGATTCTCGTAAGAACATAGTATCCATTAGATCTAAATGAATTACAAAACGAGAGATTTAGATATGAAAACCAACAATGGTCATATAAACCCCTTGTAATGTAAACTCATCTTAAACTAGCAATCTACTGCACAAAAGCTACTAAGAGATATGCTAAACGCATTAGGAAACACATGCTTCTAGTGCTCATCAACATTCATGATAGATCCTATTGCCTATGCATAAGCGATAATACTTATTATCTTTTTCTCATCGGGTTATAGACATCGAGTCTTGCTAAGATTCATGTGATGAATCATGGGTAGAAAATCTATTACGATTGTTCATATTGAACCTATAAAATACCTTACCTAGTAAGTGTTTTGACTAAGGTCAATCATCCTCTTTGATCTATTATTATAGATCTTGATGCCCAAGATGTACTTTGCCTCTCCTAAGTCATTCATTGTAACACTTTCAAAACCAAGTCTTCATAGACTCTAGTTTCCAATTTTCGTTTCCAATGCCATCGACATAGAGGAGTAGAATTCAATCTTGCTCCCACTGATCTTCTTGTATACACAGGATTTCTTAACATTTTGTTGAACTCCAATCTCTTAATTTCTACATTGAAATGTATGTTCTAATTCCTTGATACTTGCTTCTATCCATAAATGGACCTCTAAAGTGCGCATATTTTCCAGTGCTATTTTGGCGTATAAAACCCTTAGATTGTGGTACATACACATCTTCTTCCAAAATCCAATTAAGGAAGACGGTTATGACCTTCATTTTCCAGATCTCAAAATCAAAATAAGCTTCTATTGATAGGAGAATTCGAATAGACTAAGGCATTCCAACTAGAGAAAGGTCTCCTCACAATCTATCTCATACTTGTTTATAACCTTAAGCTACAAGTCTAGCCTTGAAAACATAAATGTCTGGTTTCATCTTGAAGACCCATTTATATCAATTTAATGTTACACTTTTAGTAATCCAACCAAATTCAAAACTTGAGTTTCATATATAGAGCCTATTCCAAATTTCATGGCCTTAAGTTACTTTGAGGATTTAGGGCTTGTCAAAGTTTAACTGTAATTCATAGGTTCATCACTTTCTAAAAGTATGATTTCATAGTTTTCAGTCGCAAGGACATAAATGTACCTTCGTATGAATCCTATACCTTTTTGACCAACTTGGGGAATAAGCGTTTTCAGTAGTCTCTAAGACTTTTCCTATATTTATCTTCACCACTTCAAATGAAGGGATCGAGTTTCCAGAACAAATTATTGCTCACCTCAAAACTTATTGAGGTTTAAATTTCTCCCACTTGTCATTTTGGAAAGATAATTCTTCTCCCAAAGGACACATTCTCGAGAAACAAAACACAGTTCTCTACTGGTTTTAAAAGTAATACACCTTTATCTCTTTTAGATACCCCACAAAGAGACATTCATCGGACTTGGTGCAAGCTCAATGAGAAACCTCATTTCACATAAGCTTCGCAACCCCAAATCATTAAGAGAAAAGACATTCAAGGAACCCTTCCTTGTATATCCCATGTGATGTCTTTCCTACCTCTTTAGGCAATGCTTGTTTCAGTGTGAACACTACCTTTTTAGAAGAGTATGTCCCTCATAAATAAATTGGAAGACTGGCTTGACCCATCAGAAACTAAAAATATCCAATAAGGTATCATGAATTTCTCCTTGCGGAAACACCAATTCATTATTGTGTTCCTACTTGATTTAATTTTGAAAAAATGCCATATTCCTCCAGATGGTCAACAAATTCCTGATTAAATATTCAGAACATCAATCCAAATGAAGTGCTTCAATTTCCTTGCCAAGTATATTCTAAACTTCATTGTGAAACTTTTTAATTTTGTCAAAAGAATCAGACGTGCCTCACATCAAATAGACAACTATATCCACTCAAATCCCCACCGAAACTAATGAAGTCATGAATCCACCTCTTGTAGTTGAACATATTTGGTCTACAAAACACTTTGTAAATAAGACCTAATAGTTCACTTGCTCCACCACCCATCACTATGAAGGGTAATTTTGTCATTTTGCCATCACAATATTTGCAAGTCTCAATCGACTCCAAATCAAAGGATTCCACTCGTTGGAGTCACTGCATGTGTTTTATGTTCATGTGGCCAAATCGACACTTCCAAAGGTACGTTGGACTCGAATAATTATTTTTTAGCCCTTTTGATAATTACGTTATAAACTTGTTTATCCATATCAAGCAAATAAAGACAGTTGTCTAATTTTGCAAAACCACAACACATCCATTTAAAGTGGAACAACCGTTGCTCCTATTACAATGAAAACCTTTCATGTCAAACACATAAATGGTAAATGTGTTATAATAACACTTAGATCAAAATAACTAATATATGACCCAATGTAAGCCCATAAGGTGTAGATAAACTATAAGTTCCCACCGTCGGTGGAGCAACCTTTGCTTCATTTCCCTCATGTAGGTTGACCTTTGATCAATCTTAATTACTACTTTGATCTCCACATTTTTGAAATTGTGAGAAGCACATATGGTATCCAATACCCAATAGTAGAGTTATTAACGACAGAGAGTGTCTATGACGTGTATAACTGCAATATCAACTACTCACCCATTCTCTATCCTTTAGGAACTAGAGGCAGTATCCTTTCTAATGGCATGTGTCATTGCAGTAGAAGTATTGGGACATATCATACTTTACAACTTTTTTTCTTCCTGGTAGTATGTTGTGTCTCAGGCGCATGGGTACTATGGTTACCTTGCCCTATCCCACTTCTTCATTAATTTTTCCATTTCTGATTCAGATACCTTTTGCTTTTGCACCAATAGAATCTTATTCCCGATTTCAATCTTGACACTTGACTCAGTTTATTATAAATATTTCATGCAGTTTAGTCAAAGTCTTTTCATTTCCACTTAAATGGTTCCAAACCATTATAGAGTGAACAAAGTTAGATGCCAAGGGCCAACTTTCACCTATAGGCAAAACTAAGTGTCTCCATGTTATCAAATGATCCATTCATTTTCAAAACATGAGATCCCACTAGTTTTCTTTTCTTGATGTTACAATCAAGAATGGTCTTAAAGGTCTCAAACCTCTCAACCTTGATCTGCTCCTAAATCATATCTCAAATCTCTAGGTTGATGATGTTAGTATCTGAGTTCAAAATATGTCTTGCAATTTTGGACTCATACTATTTAACATAAGACACTTGGCATCGGGGATTTGATTATCAATGACATACTTCTTTTCTTGCATTATAACTATTAATAAGTTCCTTTGCTAAGTTACTGCCATTCAATTCATCCTTCCAAAGGATCGAACGTAGATTAGAAGAGTTGTTATTTGTTGTTATACATGATTACTACAATATAATTAAATTCAATAAAAATAGTTTATACAGAATAACTTGAAGAAAAGCTTGCAACCCTTATAAGAAGTTATTAACATTTTATTCTATCCAAGTTGGTCCCATGAATAAAATGATTCCAATACCCTCAAAATCACAAGGTCTTAAGCATGCTTTGGCTTCTTTCAATTTCTTTGATTTTAGGTAAGCAATCTAATTGCTAATACTATCCAATACTACTCTTGGTCGATAGGGTACATCCAATGTACTACCTATCTCCTTTTACGTCAACATATGAGGACCTCTCACTGATATTGATGAGCAAACCAAAAATAACATGTAGGCCCCTTTCACTAGGTCTGCCCGCATTTGTCCCAAGATTAGAAGCCATTGTTGCTCTAGCAAAATCTGTCAATATAAATCGAGAGGTTAATGAGTGTTCTTGTTTTGGAAAGGTAAATTATTGCTCATTATTGCTTTTGGGACCGTGGTTCATTATGCTGGTTTGATCATTAGTGAACTAACTTCATAATCATCCTACACACAAAAACCAATCGCATGCATTTATAATATAAAGAACTAAATAAAAATAATAAATAAATGCATCTAAAGTGATCTATAACCCCCCTAATCTTGACAAAATCTTCACCTTGTTTGTTGAATTTACAGCATAAGAATAAACGGTACGTAGACTATATTTAAATATCTAGTTGGCCCATACTAGTCACTTATAACCCTGCACTGAATCCAATTTATATATGCATACATTCATTTCTAAAATGAATGACCCAATTACATATAAAATTAAATTGGATAACATCACATAGAAATTATAAAATCATTAAAAAAATTATGTTAACTAATTCCTAAAATTATTAACCTTAATTATTTTCCTTTGTAATATTTAATAATTCTTAATTAATAAATAAACTAAGTATATTAGGAAATCCATATACCAAAAATAATTAATTTAAATAATTTCTAAAATTATTAACCTTAATTAGGATCTCTTGCCATATTTAATAACTTTAAACTACTAAATAAACTAAATGTATTAGACAATCCATATACCTAAATATTAAGTAAACTAATTTCTAAAATTATCAACTTTAAATATCTTTACATAATATTTTGTTAAATTAAATAAAATAATTAAATTTAATAATCAAGCACATACAATGCCTTAATTAATAAAAAATTTCATCTTTAGTTTTAATTTCCAAAAATTAAAATTACTCCCACTCAAAATTAGAATTTAAAAGAAAAAAAGTGAGCCTAGTTCAGATTAAATTTTTAAAAAACATTAATTTAAATTATTTTTAAATATAATGTCATACTAGTCCAATCTGATCCAACCGAAACCAATCATCCGATCAGATCAGATGAGATATGGTCTGACCACCCAGCCCAAACCAGCACTTTGCACTGTAGGCGGCCCAACCGCATTATTGATTGTTCCTTTGGCCTAGCCACAAATTTGTGCCAAAATTGAACTCCTAGCCGGGTGCACTATCTCCATGCGGCTGCGCTATAGTGCCCGCGGGTGAACAGTAATCCCGGTGGGTGAACAATACTTTTTAAGATTTGTTTTTGAGTGGATTAAAATCAAATTAAATCCTTCAATAGTTAATTTGATTAAAATAAGAGCAAAAATATAAAAATCATCTCAAGCACAATATAATAGAAATTCTTTGCTTTCTGTGGTGGTGGTTTGGTATTTTGGTGTTTTGAAATATTGAAGTCATTTTGACTAACCTAAACCCAAGTAGTCTAAATTTAACATACTAATATTATTATATGCTAATGAATTTATTTCTTTACTATATATAATCAATTTTAACTTGTTAAAATGTACAACTTCTAAAAAAATATGTTAGAAATCCTAAATATACCATTATACTATATGTGTATATATATCACTCAAGAAAATCCAAAGAAACACATAATCGGAATAACAAAAGGTTCAAATTTTTTTATACAATGATAGAACACTTTTGATAGAAATATGTGTGTGTATGTCTCTCTCTCTATATATATATATCACAAAGTATTGTTTAAGACTGAGTAACTGTTAGATAGAGACATTTTATAATTAGTGAGACTAATAAAATCGTTTGATATTTAATTTTATTCAATGATATATATAATTATATATATAATTATAATAACCTTTTAAAATTAATCTCAACATATAAATAATTATTTTTAAAATAATTTAAATGAAATTTTATTAAAAATAACCACTTTTAGTATATTCAATATGTAAATATTTCTAACTAAATTAATTATTTAACTTCATTAATCATAGTTTTCCTAAGATGGCTGAAATTTAAAATTTTAAATAAAATTTTGTGTCAAGTTTAAATGTAAGACACAAAAAGTACATAAAATTCATTCTAATTTTTAAAATAATAATAATGCACAACATGCGGTGGAACTCCACTACTATTATGTAAATTCAATTCAAATATTGTTCATATCAAACTAAGATATGCAAGAGGATCTGATAACATTGTTGGGAATTGATTAAATCTAATTTAGCGGAAAATAAATTATCTAATCCCAGATCCCATGCATTTAATTAATTCAAATATATCTAAGAGTTCAGATTACCATTGAAGTGTGCTTTAACGTTGAATTTGATCAACCACGGACACAAAAATCCCATATGTAATTCCTCTATATGTATCCTAACAGCACGATCAGACCACCTCCACTGCCATCAACTTAGAACATAGATCAGCAAGCAAAGACCCAGTCTTTTTTCTTTGAGTCCGTCTCCTGCGAGACTGTCTTACCGTAAGACCAAGGACTAGAGAGAAAATAGCAAAAGAACAAATCAAATTCAGGGGCAGAATTCAAAATACTCAAGACTTGGGGTCATTAATGAAAAACACAAAAAATATGGGGGACCAAACAACAAATAATAAAAAATAACCACAGAACATATCTGATCTCCTTCTTTTGCCTTGTCTATCGCGTCACCGATGATAGAGCTCCGTCGTTATTTAAAATCAGAGGTTAGCATCGTCGTTGAGGCGATCAGTAATGTCGTTGTCATTGAAAATTTCTGATTTGACCCTCGAATTGTTATTCTATGTCGTCGTTGAAATCTATTGTTGAAAAATTGTACTGGTTGGCGGAGGATGGTCCTTTCTGAGCTGGTGAGTGAGGAGGAAGATGACGTCAGTATTGGCATTGAAAGAGAGTGCGGTGACAAGGTAGGCGACTCGCTTGGAGTGGAAGTTGGCGGCGGATGAGAGCTCGATCGTGTGGAACGTAGCCCAGGACATATTGACACCGTAGAGGGAGTCAAGGTAGGTGAGCTTTTGTAAGGCGGAAAATTTGGTCTGAGGATTGGTGGCTTTGTTCTTGCGGCAGATCTCGTCGACGCATTTAGAGATAAAGGCAGAAGACTGGGCGGTGCCAGCGTGGAGGCAGGTGAGCATTGGAAGAGGGAATCCATCAGTGAGGGGTTCAGGCTAAAGGTTTGGGCTAAAAAAAGGTCCAAATTTTTGGGCTTTAAGTTTACAGTTCTCATTTAAGTGATAATACATTAAATGTAAAATTAATAACATCAAATAAAAACTCTAAACCATCAAATTAAATAATTATACTAAAATAATTATTCTGGGCCTGATTATTTTTGCTTTGACTTGTGCTGGGCTTTTTTTTTTTTAATAAAAACACCCGAAGGTGGGGGTGATATATTAGAGGTTCCCCAATCCTCATTTAAGAACAATTACATCTATGAACCAAAGTTTGTGATGAGGCAACAACCTTGCCCTCCAAAAGTCCTGCTAACACCTATAAAGAGATCTTTATGATAGAAAAGATAACACTTTCCTAACAAAAGAAAAGAAACGATAGATGATGAAGTTGCGATCCAGAGACGGGAATCTCCACCCCTCGTGTTAATTCCCACCTCCAGCCAGGCAACTCCAACTACCAAAATAAGACTAGAAATATACAGAGATCCTAGATGATGTAAAAGTGAGTACGGGAACTTGAATCATCCAAAAGTTCAGAGAAATTGGTTCCAAGGAAAAGGTCTGTACATCTCTGAAAAGCTGCATCCTAAAAGCCGAAGTTGAAGGTGACCAGTTGAGCAGTAAATCAGAACATCAGTGAGGCTCAGGGGACCCCTGCAAAAAAGGAACATGATTAGCAGTATCAATCCATAAGAGGGAGTATTAGGAAGCTCTAACTTGCGGGATATGTGCCCTATCTAAGGAGATCAGTCCTTTGATATGTTGGGGGATGAGGTCAGGCTGCAGACATATTAAGAAACAGTTGTGATGTTTAGCTATAGCATTAGCTACTGAATTCCCCTCCCTGTAAACATATTGGAGCTGAGCACTCCCCAACAAAATATTGATTTTATATGCCAAGTCAAATAGGTTCCAGTTTGAAGAATAAGGATTATTAATCATGTTCACAGCCAACCAACAATCAGATTCAAAAAAGCATTTGTTACTCAAAGTGGAAACTTTTTCAGCAGCAAACAAGATAGCCCTCATTTCTGCTTCAATAGGAGAACCAGCATCAATTGAGGCAGAGGCTAAATCAATCATATTGCCCACGTTATCACGAACTACCATACCAACTGCAGCTTTATCAGAATACCAAGAGGCGTCAACATTGATTTTAAGGCATCCTACAGGTGGTGTTTCCCAATAAATAGCAGCAATATTAGGCTTTGGAGGAGGTCTACTAAACGGGATCCAATGACTTAAGGAGGAGTCTATGCCAGAGAATGAAAAGTACGTCCTTGGTGTAGTTAAGAGAGCCAATTTTATCAAATCGTGAGCCTCATTCGAGATTATGTCCGATGAGAAAGGTTTATTATCATATAGGAACCTATTTCTAGCTTTCCAAAGTGACCAGCAGGTTATAGAAGGAATAATTGTACACACAAAATGCTTCCAGCCAACCAAATCCTTAGTATTCCAGAAATTAAAGAATCTTTGTATAAGGGAGTGATCAGAATGTATATGGAAATTAACCAAAGAAGCAATATTTACCCAGACTGCCCTAGCAATATGACAAGAAGTGAAGAAATGCTGAATTGTATCTGAATTAGAACAGGCAGGACACTTGGAAGCTAAACTGAACCCTAAGGTAATCAGAATTTCATCAAAGGGAAGAAGGGATTGCAACATTTTCCATGTAAATATTGAAATCTTCTTTTGCAAAGCCTTGTTCCAAATAAATTTACATGCAGGGAAGTTACCTGATACAAGGGTGAGAGCCTTGTAAGTTGATTTTGAAGTGAAATTACCTGATGCTTCAACCTTCCAGATTAGTCTATCCTCTCTGCCAGGAATCAGAACAGAGCCCTGTAAAAATGACAAAGTATCATTTTCTAAAAAAGAACTAATCTGAGTCATAATGCAGGATTTGTTATTTATAAAATCTGCCACAATCAGATTTAGCATATCAGCAGTAATCTGTTGAGGAATGATCATGCAAAGAGGCCCCTAGGACACCAATTTGCTGTCCAGAAATTACAAGTACCCATCCCATGGATAATTACTGAATTTTGTTCTGCAAAATAGTTAATAGATACAATTCTCCTCCAAGTTACAGATTTCCTATGTGACAGAGGTAATGACCAGATTAATTTAGACCAAAGAGTAATCCCTAATTGGCTTTTCCACCAGAGCTTTGCTGAGCATGTATCAATAATAGCTCTAACATATCTAAATCCAAGACCATTAAATTCAACAGGGGATGAGATATCTGACCATTTTTTCCAGATTTTGTTTTTTTCCATTTGCCTCACCCCAAAAGAATCTAGATAATCTTTTTTCAAAATTCCTAATTATAATTTTTGGTGGATTAGTAACTGCCCATACATGGATTACACTCATCCCGAAGAAGGCAACACCTAGTACTTTTAGTGATTTCTGGCCAATTAGTTTATCTAATGTACTTAATAAAATTTGCTCTAAAGTGCTTATGGAAAGGCTAAGGCCTTATATGGACACCCTTATATCTCCTACTCAATCATCTTTTTTAAAGAAAAGGGACATCTCAGATAACATTATCTATTTACAGGAAATGGTCAGATTTCTTGACAAAAAGAATAGGATTCCAAACTGCATTTTGAAATTAGGTTTAATGAAGGCCTTTGATAGAGTAAACTGGAAATTCCTTAGGAGAATTTTAGTCAAATTTGGTTTTAATGGGAATTTTTTAACTGCAGTTATGAGTAACTTATCTCAGGCATATTTTTCAGTACTTGTTAATGGGAATCCTGTTGGATTCTTTAAAGCTTCTAGAGGAATCAAATAAGGTGATCCACTCTCTCCTTTTCTTTTTAATATATTCACTGAAGCTTTCTCAAGAAGTTTAGATTATATTTTTGCTAACAATAGGCTTACTCGTTTTTATTTGCCGGCCTCAATCCCTGCTGTGTCTCATTTAATGTATGCAGATGATACTGTGATATTCATGCAAGCTTCTAAATCTAATCTCATAAGACTTAAAGCTTTTTTAGAGGTATTTGAGGAAACTTCAGGACAGAAATTCAACTTTGAAAAATCAGATATTTATCTTAGTAATAGGGCTTCTATTCTGAAAAAAAATCAGGTTAAGGCTATCCTTAAGATGAAAAAAGGTTCTTTTCCATTCCAGTATCTTGGCTGCCCTATATTTAGGGGAAGAACCTTAAAAAGGTATTTCCAACCTCTAATGACTAACCTGGACTCTAAACTACAAAGTTGGAAAAACAAGTGGCTAAGTGCGGGGGGTAAAATGATTTTAATTAAAGACTTGTGCTGGGCTTAATTACTAAAACTTCATATCCAAATAATAATTCATCCTATAAAGACATTTAAACATCAAGGTTAAAAATTAATTATAAAATAAACTAAATTAAAATAGATAAACATCATATAAAAATAATAAAATAGATAAACATCAAATGAAAACACTAAAAATACACTAGATTATAGTTAAACATCAAAATAAATTAAAATATTTTAATTTCAAGTACAGATAAATATACACATAAAACAAAAATAGTTAAACATCAAACAGAATTAGTTAAAACTCCAAAAAATAATAAATTAACACCCAATACAAAATTAAGCACACAATGCTCAATTCATCTAAAATCAGCTTGTTGGGACTTCGTAATTATTTATTGTCATATTGAGATGTTACATTGTTATATTGTGATGGTTCAATTTTTTTGTTTGATGTTTTACAAAATTACTGATAAAGATGTTGATATAAACAAGATATTCATATGTTCCATTGTACTAAAACATTCCATTGTTGTTGCATTGAAATAACTTGTTAAACATCATTCATTACAAAAAGGGTTCAAATGCCCTAATGCATTGGTAACATAAAAACAGATGAAATTCAAATAAACCTAAAATATCAACAACAATCTAGTGTCTCGGCTCTAACAAATAAACCAATATTTTAAAACATCATTCGAACAATACACCCCCAAGCAATCAAATTCTACCCCCCCCCCCCAACTTATTTCCCTTCATTGCTCACTTGTTCACAGACTTGCCTTTTCTCCTACTGGTTTTGAAGAGGATGACTCTTCTACTTCACCAACGCTAAGATCAAAGGTCGGCTCCGGTCCTATTTTAAAAAGAACATCTTCATGAGCATGATTCCTCATAGCATTTTTTTTAATGTCTCATCAATGACATCGTGGAGCTTTGGCTTGGAAAGTATTTCTGTAAAATAAACATAAAACATCACATACAATAATTAAAAAAAATCAATATCTGAAATTAAAACATCACAATAGCACACATAACATCATTGAAAACTACATTGAGAAAAATCAAATACAATATTTAAAACATCAATCTCAAAATTCAAAAATATCAATCAGTACACACTAAAATATCAAAAGAATAAAACTGAACATCAGTTGCATGCTTAAATATGAAAACCCCACAAGCATCAAACATTGAAATTATATCATTACACCAACACACAAAAAATACTTTAAGCATAAACATGAAAGCTCAAAGATAAAACCAGAAACATCAACAATAATATCTAAAACATCACGGCTAAAAAAAAGAAAACTTATAGTTCCTACTTCATTCTTGAATGCAGCAACGGTGGCAAGTGCTCTTAGACATCTAAGAAACAACGACAACAACATAAAAATTAGCACAATACTAACAAAACTCTAAGATATCACACGCACAATCAAAATAACAAAACTGAACATCAATTAATTGCACACTTAAAACACTAAAAGCATCAAATACTGAAATGAAAACATCACACCAACACACATAAAAAATACTCAGAGCTTAAACATGAAAGATCAAACATAAAACAAGAAACATCAATAACAATATTAAAAACATAACATCTGCAAAATAACAAAATTTACAAATCCTCTTTCCTTCTTGATTGAAGCAACATTGGGCAAGCATTCTTACACATCTAAGAAATAGCAACAACAACACAAAAATTAGCACAAATCGTAACAAAATCCTAAGATATCACACACAATCAAAATTGAAAATCAATTGCAAACTTAAGCATGAAAACACCACAAGTATCAAACACTGGAATTAGAACATCACACCAACACAGATAACAATACTTAAAGCCTAACATGAAATATCAAACTGAAAACGAGAAACATCAATACCTATACCTAAAACATCACTGTTGAAAAATAAGAAAACTTACAAATCCTCCTTCCTTCTCGAATGCAGCAGCAGTGAGGCAAATCTTCCTAGACATCTAAGAAACAGTAGCATCAACATGAATATTAGCACAAATCTGTAAGAACAACTCACAAAACACAAAAAATAGAGAAATCCCCAAATATTAACACAATGGAAAATATAAACCCTAGAAAATCACATGAACCAAAAAAAGCAAACAAAAATTGGAAAAAAAACAAAATATGAATAAAAATCTGAGAAAAGACATTACCTTCGAAGATAAACACGAAAGGAAGGTTGTATCGTGTTTGGCCATTGGAAACCAAAGCTAAAACCGGAAAATTCCAAGGATCTCAACGAATCACTGCTCGCAAGAAAGGAGGAAGAAATTGGAGAGGATTTGCAGTTAATTGGAAGAAATGGCGGTCAAATTGAAGGAAGATGGAAGGGAAATGGAGAGGAGAGAGAAGAAGAAGGTGAATACGGCTGGAGAGAAAAGGAGAGTGATGGAGATGCCAAGACGGCTACCACCATAAATGAAGACATTCCACGACTTGATCAAACATTTAAAGGATATGTTCAGGAACTCTAAGTGACATGGCGGGACCTATGACTAAGTCAAGGAGTAAGATTGAGGATGCTACTTGAAATGGTTTTATTGATCGCCTTTATGATGAGGAGTTGAAGAAGGAGTCACCATCGACATCTTGGGTTCATTATTCAAGATTTTCGACGAACTAAAGACATCATAAAGAACACTTTACTTTTTTTTCCCACTGGGTTTTTAATGAGGTAGTGTGATCACTGTAAAATATTGTAAAATTATTTAATTTTTAGTTTATTGGACTGATAGCTCGGCCATGTGGGCTTTGAAGAGCTGATTTTGAAAATACAGTCCATTAACGTTTAGTATATTAAGTTTTATTCTGATTAGAATTAGATTTGGTAAGATTAGATAAGGTAATATTCTTAAAGGTTGCTTCTTGAAGAATTTGACTAGATTACCATTTATTTTAGGTATTTTAGTTAGATATGGTTTTAGCTTCTTAAAGCTGCGATAAGTCAATTCAGTTTCCAGTTGTGATTAGGGTTTATCGCCGAAATCTACCCTATAAATAGGGAGGCCTTATGGACGAATTTACTACCACTTTTATCAATCAAATATACAACCTTTTGAGTTCATACTCTTTGCTTGCAAGCTATTCCATTGTTTCTTAACCTCGAGGGCTAGTTAAGTACCAATAAACCTTGTAATCTAATCCCGAGGACTAGTTAGAGAGCAAGTCGAGATTAGGCATACCCCAATGGCTAGACACCTGAATTTTGTGCGAGATAGTGAGGGTTTGCAAGATCAATTCATTAGATCAAAGATATTAATTCCGCAATCGTGAGTCTTCGCAAGGAGATTCATATCAGTTGGTATCAGAGCAAAGCGAAAGATCTACTGAAGCCGAAAAAAAGGGGTTTCAAGTTTTTGTTGAATTTATTTTTTATTTTTTAAAATTTATAAACTCTTTCGTGTCATGTTTTAACTGTGTTTGTTTAATATTTTTATCGGGAGGATTGAATCTAGAGTCGAAGGACATCGAAGGGTTCGAGAGTTAGAATACTTCGGTATATTACTATCCGCCTTCACCTTCATCAATCGAGTCAGGAAGACGTCGAAGGGTCTAAGCATTAACAAGTATTATCCGCCTCCACCTCCTGGTTAGTTTCATAGTTTTTAGGTAGCTTAAACAGTTTTTGTGCTTGTGATATTTTTCGTCAACTCTTCTGAAAATTATTGCATGCTCATAATCGTATTTGTTTTCTTTATCGTTCTTTGATTCTGTGATCTTGAATTGTTCTTTGATTCTTGATTACACCTTATTAAAAAAAAGAGTCTTGAGTCGTTTTCCATATATATAGTGTCATATTCTTGATCCTTACGATCTTGAATACTCGATGTTCATTCGAATCAAGAGGAAGTTGTCGCAGTTTTTTTATTCCAAGTTTTGTATAGGTGATATTTGTTCCACAAAATTTTGAAAATAAAAAAATAAAGGTAGCAGATTTTTGGATTTCAAAATTGGAATTTAGGATTTGAAATCTGAAATTTGGGGCAAATTAGCAATAAGTTTGGGGGTAGATTTGCAATTTCCAAAAATTTTGAAATTGTGACCAACATTTTTTTCTCGGGGATAAGATTCTTGTTCTTGGTTTTATAGTAAAAAAAAGGGAAAAAATGAACTGTGGCTGAAAAAATAAGGAAAGAAAAAGGAAATCCGATTTCAAAAAGGAAAAGAAAAGTCAAAATTCTAATCGGAAGAGGAAAAGGAAATAAAAGCCAATTGAGAGAGGATTTTTGATCTGAATTTTTTACTTGGAGGACAAGTAAGTCATTAAAATCCTTTACCACAAGGGATTTGGATTTGAGTTCCTATTCCAATTTGTTTTCGGAAAAGTTTCTTGAATTTTCGGAACCTATTTGTCGCCTATATAAAGCCTTCTTTGTTTTGATCATAATTCATTCAATACAACTCCAATTTGTGCCATTGAAATTGCGTTTTGTTTATTATTCTTTGTAGAATTTGTAATTATAGATCTTAGATCCCAATTTTGAGTCTATATATTTTTTAATATCGAAATAAGTTCTGCAGTACTCATCTCCATAGTTTGCTTTGAATTGCGGTGAATTGATCATTTGGCTTTGCATTAGCCTTCACCTTGTGAGTTGTGAGTGTTATACACTTGGTGAGTGGCCTTACTAAACAATGAGAATGGGGGAAATTTTTTTTAACTAACTGTTTGATTTTCTTAGCAGTTTAGCGAAGATGGGGTGCGAAAATCCATTCATCCATCCTTTTGTTAGAAATCCTAACAATTTCCCATTGACAAACACCTCTAATGGCGGGCGTGGTAGTCATCCACGTGAAGAGGTTCCAGATAGTTGGGAGCGACATCGAATTAATCCAAATGAAGCCAATGATCTTGATCGGTTTGCTGTCGCAATAAATGCACTTATGAGTGAGGTGCAAAGGTTGGCGAGAAAAGTTGACAGCATGGCATCGCCTACACATACATCATCGTTCAAGAGGGAAGAAACCAAGAAATATGTCCATCAATTCAATGGTTCTGGAAGTTCAGATGACTATTCTGATGGTGGTTCGGAAAGGCGATCACACTGAGGGTCTTCTAGAAGGCATCGTTACTGTAAACCTCATTCTCGAAGGAGCATGAAGAGTAATACGGGATTTGAGTTGGGTTCTGATAAAGCTCAAGACCTCAAGGTTTAAAATATGACATCCCTCGATTTGATGGTCAACACAATCCAGTGAAGTATCTTGATTGGGAACGGCAGATTGAGAATATGTTTGATCTCAACCATTATCAGGAGAAGGAAAAAGTCAAAGTGGTACAATATTCTTTCACTCACTATATGGCTGAATGGTGGAAAAATAAAAAGGAGTCACGATATCTTGCCAGAAAAAAACCTATCTCCACCTGGGAGAGATTGAGATCCAAGCTTCGCCAATATCATGTTCCGCCTACTTAATGGAAAAAATTCTTATCTGTCCAACATGAAGCAAGGAAATTACACAGTTGATGAATACTAGAAAGATCTATAGTTGACCATGAGAAGGGTTGGAATGAAACAAGACAACACATTCATCAAAAATCGATTCATAGAAGGCTTGTAATCGATTCATTGAAGGCTTGTAATCGATTCATTGAAGGCACGCCCATGGGAGGATAAGGATCGGTTCAGATTTATTCAAATCTGACTTGTAATCCTACTGAGATGATGGCGGCACCATCTACCCAATAGGTTTAGAAAATTCCAGGAAAATTCACTACTTCTTCATCAAATTCGATTTTTGTTAACTCTCCTATTTGTTTTCATTGTAAAGAAAGAGGACATGTCTGCAATAACTGTCCTTATGCACAAGCATTAACAACAACTAAGGAAGGATATGAAGAAGAGGAATATGCTGATATGCCGCCATTGTATGAAAGTGGTGAAGAACAGGTACATGAAGAGGCCATTATAAATGATTATGGTGAACAAGGTCTGAAAAAACTAGGTAACTTCGTGTCGATAAGAGATCTAAATTCTCAAATGGTTGAAACATAGGTACACAAGATTAACATTTTTATTACCCGTTGTGTTGTGAAAGATAAGAATTCTTTACTAATTATTGACAGTGGTTCTTGTGCTAATACTGTGTCTAATATTCTTGTCAAATTATTGTCTTTGCCTGTGACTACTTATCCATCACCATATAAACTTATTTGGTTAAATGGAGGTGGTGAAATTAGGGTTAAAAACAATGCACGATTAACATTAGGATTGGAAAATACCATGATTCTATCTTATGTGATGTTATACCTATGGAAGCTAGTCATATTTTATTAGGGAGACCTTGGCAGTGTGATCGTAAATCTATGCATGATTGTTACACTAACAAAATTACTATGATTAAGGATAGAACAAGGTATACTTTGGTTCCATTATCTCCAGTGAAAGTTTTGGAGACACAGAGATGCATCAGAGTCGACAAAAAGAAGTTTTCGACTGATGTTCAAATGGTCGACCAAAACCCTGATAGGGCTTGAAGGAGATCGGCCACAAGGTGAAAAATAGAGGCAAAAACCTTGATAATTTCGACCAAAAATCAAGGGAGGTCATCCCAGGTAAGCCAGGTAAGTCTAAGAGTGATTATGATAAGTCGCGTAAAATCCTATCTTCACATCTTAGTCCTCCGCCATCGATTTACATGATGAGATATGAACTTCCTAATGATTTTGGTAGATCATTTAATACATCAATTAGTGACGTGAATCATGCTTTTGCTAATCATTCTTACGTGCTTATCATGCATTTTAAAGAGAGTTACTTTGCCAGTGAAGATATTCCTATGCATGTTCCTCCACAGTTTGCTCAGATGGTACGGGAATTTGAGGATGTCTTTTCGGAAGCCTTACCTGTGGGTTTACCACCTTTGCGAGGTATTGAACACCATATTGACTTTATTTCGGGTTTGGTTATCCCAAACAGTCCAGCGTATAAAGCAAACCGTGATACAAAGGAACTACAACGACAAGTCGAGGAGTTACTTCAAAAAGGTTATGTGTGAGAATCCATATCTCCTTGTGTTGTAACCATCATTTTAGTTCCTAAGAAAGATAAAACTTGGCGTCTGTGCATTGATTGTCATGCTATTAATAAGATTACCATGAAGTATCGCCATTCTATCCCTAGATGAGATGATGTGCTTGAAGATTTGCATGGGTCTGTGATTTATACTAAGATTGATTTGACTCAGGGTTATCATCATATTCGAATTAATGAGGGGGATGAATGAAAAACTCCATTTAAGACTAAGTTCAGGTTGTACGAATGGATTGGTATGCCTTTCGGTTTAACTAATGCGCCTAGTACTTTTATGCGGTTGATGAATCATGTCTTAAGAAAGTTTATTGGTTGGTTTTTTGTGGTCTATTTTGATGATATATTGATTTATTCTAAGTCGGCTGATGAACATATTGATCATGTTAAAATGGTTCTTGTTGTACTCTACGAGTCTTGTTCGTATGCGAACATCAAGAAGTGCACATTTTGCACTTCAGAAGTGGTGTTTATCGGTTTTGTGGTCTCTAAGGAGGGTATGAAAGTCGACAAAACCAAAAATAAGGCCATGAAAACCTGTCCAAGACCTACTAATGCCAACCAGGTACTCTCTTTTCATGGTTTAGCTAGTTTTCATAGACGGTTTGTGCGTGATTTCTCATTGATTGCTGCACCTATAAATGAACTAGTTAAAAGGATGTGAAATTGTTTTGGACCGATAGTCAAGAGAATGCATTCAATGAATTGAAAGTACAATTATGTAATGCACTCATTCCTGCTTTACCTGATTTTAATGGTACTTTTGAGATTAATTGTGATGCTTCTGGTGTTGGTATTGGTGCTGTTTTGATGCAAGAGAATCGACCTATACCTTGTTTCAGTGTAAAGCTAAAGGGCGGTGCTCTAAACCATCATGTGTATGATAAATAATTATATGCAATTGTGGTGCATTAGAAACTTGGCAACATTATTTATTGCATAAAGAATTTGTCATTCATAGTGATCATGAATCCTTGAAATACTTGAAGAGTCAGATGAAGTCGAATAAGCATTATGCTAAATGGTCTAGTTTCATTGAATCTTTTCGTTATGTGCTGCGTTACAAAAAAGGTAAAGAAAATGTTGTTGTTGATGCTTTGAGTCGTAGAAATGTTTTACTTACACGATTGGAATGCATTATGTTAAGGTTTTCATTCGTGCGAGATTTATATTCCATTGATTCTGATTTTTCATCTATTTTTGCTGCATGTGATAATGGTGCTTATGAGAAGTTTTTTCGGCATGATGGTTTCTTGTTCATGGATAATAGGTTAGGTATTCCTCAATGTTTTATGCGTGAATTACTTGTTAGAGAAGCTCATTCGGGTGGTTTAATGGGACATTTTGGTGCATTTAAAACTTATAATTTGTTGCGAAAACACTTCTATAAGCCCAAAATGGCATTTGCTATTGACAGGGTTTGTAGGAATTGTCTTGATTTCTTGAAGGCTAAGTCTAAAACTAAGCCTCATGGTCTTTATACTCCATTACTTGTTCCTACACATCCTTGGGTTGATATTTCTATGGGTTTTGTCCTAGGTTTACCACGTTCTCAGTCAGTTAATGATTCTATCTTTGTGGTTGTGGATAGATTTTTGAAAATGGCACATTTTATTCCTTGTAGGAAGACAGATGATGCAAAGCATTTTGCGGATCTATTTTTGAAGGAGGTAGTTTGGTTACATGGAATTCCTGCATCTATTGTCTCTGATCACGATGTTAAATTTTTATCCTATTTTTGGAATACCTTGTGGCACAAGTTAGGGACAAAGTTGTTATTTTCAACTGCCAGTCATCCTCAAACTGATGGAAAAATAGAAGTGACCAATCGAACCCTAGGGGCTCTCCTTCATGCACTAGTTCAGAAGAACTTAAAGAATTGGGAAAAATACATTCCGATTGCAGAGTTTGCTTACAATTTCCCTATTCATTCTACTACTTCTTTATCTCCATTTGAACATTTTTATGGTTTTCTACCTATTACACCTCTTGATCTACTTCCTTTTAAATTTAAACAGATTAAACACCTTGATGGAGAAAAGAAAGATGATTTTGTGAAGAAAATCCATGAGAAGGTGCGCATGAAAATTGAACGGACAAATGCACAGAATGCTGATAAAGCTAATCAAAGTTTCAAGTTGATGAGGTTCAATGTGGGAGATTATGTTTAGGTTCATCTGCGGGAAGAGAGGTTTTCAAATGCTCGGAAATCTAAGTTGAGCCCACGTGGAGATGGTCATTTAAAAGTGTTGGATCATGTGAATGACAATGCTTACAAGATTGAGTTACCAGATCATTATGGTGTTATTGCATCCTCCAATGTTGCTGATTTATCTCCATTTACCTTTGAAGACAATTCAGTTTCAAGGGCGAAACCTTTCGACCATGGAGGGAATGATGGAGACGCCAAGATGACTACCACCATAAATGAAGATATTCCATGACTTGATCAAATATTTAAATGATATGTTTGGGATCCTCTAAGTGATATGGCAGGACCTATGACTAGGTCAAGGACTAAGTTTAGGGATGCTATATTAAATGCTTTGATTGATCGCCTTTATGATGAAGAATTGAAGAAGGAGTCACCGTCGACATCTCGGATTCATTATTCAAGATTGTCGACGAACAGAATACATCATGAAGAACACTATACTCTATTTTTCCCACTGGGTTTTTAATGAGGTAGTGTGATCACTGTAAAATATTGTAAAATTATTTCATTTTTGGTTTATTGGATTGATAGCTCGGCCATGTGGGCTTTGTAGAGCTGAATTTCAAAAATATAGTCTATTAAGGTTTGGTATATATTCAGTTTTATTTTGATTAGAATTAGATTTGGTAAGATTAGATAAGGTAATATTCTTCAAGGTTACTTCTTGAAGAATTTGACCAGATTACCTTAGATTACCATTTATTTTAGGTATTTTAGTTAGATATGGTTTTAGCTTCTTAAAGGTGTGATAAGTCAATTCAGTTTCCAGTTGTGATTAGTGTTAGAGTAAATCGGGTTTGTGACTTAGAGTAAATCACAGTGATGGAGGACTGTACATGTTGGACAAGGGTGATGTAGCCCTAGTTTCCTTCTTGCAGCAGAATAAAGAACGGGCATCATATGAGCTTTGGAATGCTCAACTGGGGCACGTGCCAGCGACTATCATCTTTGGTTTACAGAAGTCCGGTCTTCTTTCAGTTTCCTCTTTACTACCTAAACTGCATACTTGTGCTCTTTGTGTTATAGCAAAGAGGCAGCGATTAACTTTTGTTGAGAATCATAAGCGTGTTGTGCATGTCCTGGACTTGGTACATTGTGATTTGTGGGGTCCCTCCCCAGTTTTATCTAACAATGGTTTTTCTTATCATGCCTTGTTTGTGGATGATTACTCTCGTTTTACTTGGTTTTTTCCACTGCATTGAAAATCCAAGTTCTTTGATACTTACTTGCAGTTTGAGGCCTTGGTCGAGAATCAATTTATGTATAAAATAAAGGTTTTTCAAAGTGATGGTGGCACTGAGTTCTTAAATATGCACCTACGATCCCATTTTTTCCTCCAAAGGCATTCATCATCAAGTTTTGTGCCCATACACCCTGGAGCAAAATGGCATAGCCGAGTGCAAACACAGACATGTTGCAGAAATGGGCCTCACTATGCTTTTCCATTCGCATCTACCCTTCTCCAGATGGGATATTGCTTGCCACTGCAGTTTACACTATTACCGGTTTCCCACTCCAGTTTTACAAGGAAATTCTCCTTATGGACTTCTTTATCATCTTGATTTGATTTACTCAAACTTTCATCCTTTTTGTTGTCGAGTATTTCCATATGTTCGTCCCATAACCCCTTACAAGTTATCTCCTCGGAGCATTCCTTGGGTTATCATTGGTTACAACTGCCATTATAAGGGTTTTCGCTGCCTTGATCCTTCCACTAGAAAGTTTATGTCAGCCGTCATACTCATTTCGACAAAGGGTGTTTTATTTTTGCCTCATCTTCAGCCTCAAAAACTAGTGCCGCTCTCTTGGCCTTAGATATTTCTGCCTTTCTTGACACTGATGGTAGTTCTGGCCCACTACTCTCAACCCTTGATCAGCCGTCATCTATGCTCTTCACTATTTGCTCGTCAGACTATGTTACACCGTCTCTTAACCGGTTAGCCCCACCATGGTCATCTGCGGCCAGTCCTACTCCCATGGTGGCATCATCTCCGGCCACCTCGGTCGTTCAGTCCCCGGCACCCTCTCCGCCTCCTTCTCCTCCGACCTTTTCACTGCAGCATCGTACTCATCGCATGGCCAGTAGATCATCCACTGGAGCTACTCAGCATTGAGACTATTATGATCTTGTGGCTCATGGTCTTCTTGATGTCCTTCTTGCTCAGTCAGAACCTACTGATTATCGTTTGGATTTGATCGTCTTGGGTCGCTACTATGAATGAGGAGATTGCTACTTTGCAGGGCCAGCACACTTGGGATCTTGTTCCACGCCCATCTGGTGTCAACATTGTTGGATCCAAATGGGTTTATCAGCTAAAATATTATCCTGATGGTACGGTTGATCATCACAAAGCTCAGCTTGTTGCACAGGGGTTCTCTCAGATTCCGGGCTTTTATTTTGATCATACTTTTAGTCCTGTGGTCAAGGCCCCCACTGTCTGGAGTGTTCTTTCTATTTCCATTATGCGCTCCTTGCCTCTTCATCAGTTGGATGTCAAGAACACTTTTTTAGAACTGTGTTCTTGATACTCCGCTATATATAGCACAACCAGTTGGTTACAAGGACCCTCTTCATCCAGAGTATGTCTACCGCTCGCGAAAGGCCATTTATAGTCTTAAGCAAGGCCCTCGAGCTTGGTTTCAGTGGTTCAACACCTATCTATCTCAGCTCGATTTCCGGTGCAGTTCTGCTGACACTTCCCTTTTTGTTCTCTCTCGAGGTTCGTCATTGCTATATCTCTTGGTCTATGATGATGATATCATCCCCATAGGCAATGACTCTGCTCTCCTCTGACAGTTTATTGATCGGACACATCGGGAGTTTGCTATTAAGAATTTGGGTGCCCTCCACTATTTTCTTGGCTTAGAAGTATCACCCACTTCTTCAGGTTAACTTTTCGGTCAAGCTAATAATGCTCGGGATATTCTCACTCGTGCCAGAATGCTCGATGCTACCCTAGTCTCTACCCCCATGTTCCTGGTTCACCGTTACACAGCTCCACCAGTCCGCCATTTTGGAATCTGATACTGTATCGATCCCTTATTGGCATCCTACATTATCTGACGATTATCCATCCCAATTTGGCATATACAGTTCAGCTAATTTCTTCATGATTCTCGGGATGACCATTACGCTACAATCACTTGGATTCTTTGCTACATCCGAGGAACTCTCCATTTTGGCCTCACCTTTCGCTCGGCCAGCTCTCCTGAGGTCTTGGGGTATTCGGATGCTAATTGGGCTTGTTGTCTTGAGACTTGCTGATCTATATATGGCTATGCAGTATTTCTTAGTGGAAACCTTGTTTTCTGGAGTACCGAGAAGCAGCCTACCGCCTCTCGTTCTAGCACTGAGTCAGGGTATCAAGCTCTCGCCAACACAGCCTTGGAGGTGGTCTGGATGACAGATTTGCTTCACAACCTTCGTGTTTTGCTTTCGAGCTCCCCACTACTTTTATGTGACCACACTAGTGCCATCTTCTTAGCTCAGAATCCGGTTGCTCACAAGTGGGCTAAGCATATTGACATCGACTATCACTTTGTACGTGAGGTTGTTTCTTCTAGCAAGTTGCGTGTTGCCTATGTTTCCACTGGTCTTCAAATTGCTGACATCTTCACCAAAGGACTCTCTCGTCCACTGTTTGAATTCTTTTGATCCAAGCTCTGCATCGCTGAACATCCGACGCTTTGCTTGGGGGGTGTTAGAGTAAATCAGGTTTCTGATTAGATCTTGATTGATTCTTAATAAGTCATGTTGATAAGACATAGTTCTACTCACATTATGTTTCCATATTTTACTCTATATATTCTTGTCATCAATGCAATAATTGAGTACGGGAAATATAATTCTATCAATTAGGGTTTACGGCCAAAATCTACCCTATAAATAGGGAGGCCTTATGGACGAATTTACTACCACTTTTATCAATCAAATATACAACCTTTTAAGTTCATGCTCTTTGCTTGTGAGCTATTCCATTGTTGCTTAACCCCGAGGGCTAATTAAGTATCAATAAACCTTGTAATCTGATCCCGAGGGCTAGTTAGAGAGCAAGTCAAGATTAGGCGTACCTCGAGGGCTAAACACATGAATTTTGTGCGAGATAGTGAGGGTTTGCGAGATCCCTTCACAAGATCAAAGATATTAACTCCGCAAACGTGAGTCTTCGCATGGAGATTCATATCAGAGAGGAGAGAGAGAAAGCATCAGAAACAAATGAGACAAAAATGAGAAAAAATTGATATTTATACCTGGACTTAAATGTAAATTAACAAAATTACACATCCAGCCCCTGAACTTTTAAAATTGGCTCATGAGCAATTCCATCACATGCAGCAGTCGGTGAATGAAGCCCCTCATGGCCAATATTCTCATTGTGGGTTCCCTCAAATTGTTGTTGGCTGCTTCTTTTATCTTTCACCCTCTCATCCTTTGTTAAAGGAAAACCAGCCTCTACCATAACCCCTTTATCATAACCTATTATTTCAAGATAATAAGCCCTGGCGAGTAAAGATTTTTCTACCAATGCATGTACAAGGGCAGTCTAGTAGGGTCGGGCTGACCTCTAAAAGGAAACCTATAAATATAAGCCAGCAGCAATACAAACAAACAAACGCCAACATAAAACACCTCTTTTACCTAAATCTGATTTGAAGCTCCTAACACCCTCACAGAGACAATCAAGCACTAAGCCACACCAATCAAGATGCTTAATGGTCCCAACATTCTGTAAAGCACTAACTAGCTTAAAATCAACCAATTTTCTAGTAGTTGGCACCAAGAAAGAACACATGACATACATAACGAAAAATCTCTAAAAGTACTCACCACCATCGCCTAGTTTACCAAGCACCTAAAATATAATAACATGAGAAATATTACCATATTTATCGGCACCTAACTAATCTCTACATCTATTCCTAATATCCAAATCCCTTCACAAACCCCTCCCACTGTTTCTAACAAAACCAATAGGACAGCCTGGAATCCTAGAAATACAGAATATATCAAACACATCATCAGGGGTAATGATGTACCTTGAGCTGGATATTTCTTGAACACAACCAACATGATCAAACCTAGAAAAAAAACTAAGAAGTCACCCTAGAATAATTTGAAGTCAGCATAAAGCAATATGAAATTAGCCCCCATAATCAAACCTATCAACCAGCCAAGGCACAATTCCAAAAGGAATGGATGAGATGTCAAAGGCAAGAAGTCTACAAAAACCTATATCTTCCACATCAATCTTTTGGGTGGGAGTCAGCAAGGAAATTAATGATTTCAGCTTCAAAGGACAACAGCTGGTTGAGAATTTCTTAACAAAACTAAAATAAAGTACAAATATGAAATGTTTAAGCATACTCTTGAAAAGTGTAAGTTTAAATCTAACAGACAAAGATCAGTCACACATGATATAGTTAACTAAAACAACATTAAGACCAACATATAAAATATAAAAAACAAAAAAACATTTACATGGAAATAAAATAACAAATACATCATGAATGTTAACATATGCAACATTGAATAAAATAAATACAACTTTTTATCAACATGTAGGAAAATGAAAAACTGAAGACACACAAACTGTGAATAACAAATAAACACTGAATCTTATAAAATGCAGCATCTTATGAAACAGGTATAGTTTATAACATATTAAAATAACAATGTAAACAAGGAAAAAACACTTACGTGTTACCCTCGTCATCAATACGTTCGACCACCTGCTTCTTCTTACAGGTTGCGCTGCTGTTTCGTAGCTCCTTCTTCACCAGCAACCATTTTTCCTGACCCCAAAGCTTCACCAGCAGTACTGTCTGCTTTCCTCTTCAAACCAAGATTTTTTTCCACTTCAACACCTTTCTTCACCTTCTCAACAGACTCCTTCAAAACTCCACCAAATTTCTTCGCCTTTTTAGCACCTTTCTTCACAAAAACTTTTTAGTCTTTGTCTTCATCACCTTCTCAGCAAGCGACTTTGTAGCATGTTCTTCTGCCTTCCTTTTATTCTGTCCAGTAGAGGTCAAATGGTTTACCCTTCTCCTTGCTCAACATACGAGGTGCCAACCTATCCTTCTTTCCTTCAAAGGAGACCACCACAGTAGGTTGAGCATTAACACTCTCACTCACATCCACATTAGCTTCACCACCCTCACTTTCCCTCTCACACGCAGTAGCTTGCACTGTCTTCGCCTTTGCAACTGCATCCAAAATCCACTGATTTTCATAAGTATAGTCTCCAATCATACTGTCCATACTATCACCATCATCCCTGGACCCACCTTCACCATCATTCTCAACATCCTTAGAACAACCTTCACCAGCAGGTACAACTTCCTCCCTAACAGATTCAGTCTCTTTCCTATCCAAATCAGTATCATTCTCATTAAAATATGCCTTAACTTCAGCATCAATTTCTGCTGAAAAATTATTCCCCTCAGCAGACCTAACAACTTCACCATCAATTTGTGCTGAAACATCCTTCCCCTCAACACCACCACCTTCAACACCAACATTAGCATCAACCCCTTCAACACCAACATTAACATTATCAATCATGGCATCCAAAACGTCCCTAATATCTTTCTTCACTACCTTAGAACCTCCGGCTTCATTAACACCAGCTACTTCTCTACTCATTCGAACAACATCATTCATTAGTGTGTCATAGTCAAATTCTTAACTTGATCCACCTTCACCCACAACTGATACACCTTCACCCACAACTGATACACCTTCACCCACAACTGATACACCTTCACCCACAACTGATACACCTTCACCCACAACTGATACACCTTCACCATCTTTCAGTTGATTAACACCCACATTCATCTGTTTCTTGTTTCCCAGCTTACGAACAGCAGGAACTAGAATTTGTGTAATTTGTGTAGTATAGCACCACCAATTCTAGCAGACCTACGTGCCAATACAACTACTACACAGAAAAATGAAAAATAAAAAACTATATAAGCACATATCAAAAAAAACAAACATAATAACACAAATAAAATGCACTTCTATCTCAGGTTCTTTATGTTGAATAGTATCTTCACCTGCTTCAGGCACTAAAAAAATTCATATACCACACAGTCATAAACTAATACATAAAGCATACAAACATATGCATGTTGTAATAAAAAATGCATGCATACTCTGACAACCAATAAGCTACCTAATCTGGAAAAACTACAGTATAACTAACTAATGCATAGGCTATACTAATATATGCAACTTGTAATGAAATAAATGCATGCATAGTCTGAAAGTCAGTAAGCAACATAATTTGACATACACATTATAACTAACTCATGCATATAGTAAACTAACATAAGCAACTTGTAATGAAACAAAATACATACTAGCAAATCAGAAAGAATAACAATAAGTAACTAACAATCAGTGAAAGTAAAAATACAGACTAAGTAACTAATACATAAGTTATATTAACATATGCAATTTCTAAGAAAACAAGTGCACAATAAAACAATCAGTCGACAACAAAATAAGTAACTCATAAAACATAGTAAGTAACTTATACAAATGTTAACCTAACATATGCAACTCCTAAGAAAACAAATGCACATTATGAAACAGAGTCAAAACATGCGGATCTGACATACAAATCAGAACAATATGATGACTAACTAATACAACTGTTAGCCTAACATATGCAACTCCAAAGAAAACAAATGCACATTATAACTGAACTGCTAACATACCGAAAACAAAAATAGAGCAACTAACTAATGCATATCTTACAATAACAATGCAACTTCTTAACAATAAAATGCATGTTATAAAAAAGACTCAAAACATGCAGATCTGACTAATAAAAAAATCAACAACAACTTGTATAAAGATCTGACTTACAAATAAAATTTCTAAAAAAAGTCAAAATCAACAAGACTAAAAAAACACACATTCACACACAACAAGATAAAAAATGCAAAACTCCAAATATTCAAAATGGAAAACAAATGCACATTATAACTAGATTGCTAGCATACTAGAAAAAAAATAGAGCAACTAACTAGTACATATCTTACAATAAAAAATGCAACTTCTAAACAATCAAATTAATGTTATAAAAAGATTCAAAACATACAGATCTGACTAGCAAAAATGTCAACAACAACAACTTGTATGCAGATCTGACTTACAAATAAAATTTCTAAAAAAAGTCAACATCAACAAGACTAAAAAAAGCACATACACAAAAAAAGCGTAAAACTCCAAATATTCAAAATGGAAAATAGGAAGAATACGAACCAGGAAAAGAAGAAGGCTGAGACAACTTCCCAGCTTTAGGAAGAATAGCTTTCCCCTTCGCCCTACCTATAGACTAGGTCAAATACACAAAAACAAACTTACATTAGAATCGCAAACAACTGTAAAGTAAAAATGGAAAAGAAGAGCAACGAAATTTCAAAACCTAGAATATCAAGCTTACCGAATTCAAGCGATTCTTGTGCAAACTTAAACAGCGCAATTCCGATGAGATTTCGTGACGAACGAAGAGCAGAATTTTAAAAAATGAAGATAGGAGAAGAGGGGAATCGAAGAACGAAGAGAGGAGAAAACATAAGAGCAAACGCAGAAGATGAAATTTACGGCTGAATAATGAGGACAAAGACACGCGTGATAAATGGATTACAGTTTCCAAAAAAATTTAACTGCTCAAAACCGCTGACAAAAGGAAAATTAAAATGGATGAACATTAAAAACGGACAATCATCATTAATTAATTGCTAGGGACCTCAGTTTTTTTAAAAAAAATTACAATATAAAACCCATTTTGCATTTCAGTCCCTGGCTTGTCCATAAGCTTATGGACAAGCTGACTTTCCTGAGACTTTCCCTATTGGGCATACCCAAGATTGTTTTACCAAAATCATAATTTGTGTCATTAAATTTGATTTGTGAATAATGAGTTTGATTTAACAAAAACTTTTCACTTGTTCGGTAGATTCAAGGTCGAAGGGTTTTGAGGCAAGTATCTAGGAATTATAAAGATTGTCATAATGGATGAGGTGTTATTTTGAATAATATTTAAGAGCGACTTTTAGTAATGAGAAACAAAAATTCTGTCTAAGGAGGCTGACGTTTTTAAGTTGGACCATTTGTGACCCCTCCACAAGCATTTCCTGGGAATTTTGGGGAAATTATAAAAGTGTTTAAATCTATTATTCATGATTATGACACTATAATTAGGATATGGTGATATCCGATTAGTTATAATTGGTAAAGAGTTACCGACCTATTAAGGTTATCTTGATTTGTTGGGCATACTCAAGGTTACGATAACTAAAATAGGATCCTAGTCTACTATGAATTCACATTAGAATTCTCGAAGTCAAAATTGAGGGATATTGACTTGGATAAAATAGTGGAAGCAAAACCAAAATTGAGTTATGTCATATACAATATATATTTTGGTTTGGTCAAGGTGCATGATAATTTAATTTTTATTCAAGTTTGTTATTATAGAATTGTCTGCCAATTTGAATATGCATAAGGTAATTTTTTAGAGAACTTTCACCGGTCCAAATCTCATATAATAGATCCAAAGTCTAAAACATTTTTAAGGCACGAAAAATTGCTTATTTCCTTGATAACACTATCTCAATGCTCCTATTGATGAGGTTGATCAATCAGTCAAAGATGTCTTTTATAAGAATGTTGATGGCTCTTAGAATGCTTGTTGTCTTATGTTAGCCTCAATGAGTATTGAGCTACAAAAGCAACACATGGACATGACTGGCAATGAGATGCTTATGTATCTTTAGTCTTTAGTATCACAAAATGGCTAGGAATGGAACATATGATATCTCTTGGGAGCTTTTTCGATGTAAGATGGTTGAATGATCAACATTTCATCTCATGTGTTGAAGATGATAAGCCTCACGGGAAACTGAAAAGTTGGAATTTTTGTTGCTACATTAGTTAAGTGTTAATTTGATTTTACAATCTCTTTCTACTGGTTTCTATAAACCTTGTCATGAACTTTAACATGAATGATGTTAAAGCTATCACTCGAGCTCTATTGCTAAACAACAGAGGAGTCTATTAAAAAGGACAAGGAAATGTGTTATTGTTTGAACTTCCTTCCTATAAGAAGGGAGCCAAGAAAATTAAGGAAAAAAAAGGCTAAGGGCACTTGTTCCCATTGTGGTCAAGATGGAAACAGGAAAAGGAATTACGGGGAATAAGTGGATACCATGAAAGAGAATAAGTTTAAAGAAGTTTCTACTTTAGCTATACGTGGGATTGAACAAATCTTTAAACTTCTGTAAATTGGGTATTTGATGCCCGTTCTTTTTTTTTTGAAATATGTAGGACCTTTGGAAGAGTAAGAGATTGAATGACGAATTAATAAACCTACAATGAAGCAATTATTGCTGCTTAGACTGTAGGAACATTTAGTATTTCTTCGTCGGATTGATTTTTATGAATCCAACATTTATTTTTCATTCACAACATTTCTTGTGAAGTCCATTTCATGTTGATTTGGATAAATTTCACAATAGGGAATAATTTTTGTTCTATGTATTGTGTAATTTAACAATAAATTTTGCATTCTTGAGTTATATCTTATTTCAATATGAACACACGAAGATTCAAAGATAATATTGAGAAATTTTTCCTACGAAATAGTAGACTTACAAACTATAATGTACGCAGTTAAACTGCATAAGATGCATGTTTTAAGTTAGTTGACTATGAATCATTAACAATGCATATATTGTTTATACAAGTAAAATAACCAAAAATATCCTTCAAGTGAGAGAGTATAAAGTTTATTAAATACTAGGTCTGATACATGTTGATGAATATAAACTCGTGTAAAGTTGGGATGAATTTTCTGTACTTAAAAGTAATCACATGTATTTAGAGAAATAATTTTCCAAAAATCTTTGAGAATTTAGAAAGATAATTTGAAGCACATGATTATCTTATTTGTTCACTGAACAATTAGCCATGTGATTTTAATTTTTCTTAGAAACCATTTTGAAAATATGTTTTAATACTTTAACACTCGTCTATTCAACTATATGATTTTGAGCTTGTTCAAACTTACTAGAATAAAAACAAGATCTAGTTTGATATGAAATATTTGAATAAACTGTTTATTTCACAAATATTTAGTGGGAGGAAATAAAACCTAGAGAAATTTTTGACCCAAAAACTAGTAGCGAAAATATGATGGAATTGAACTTATGTGATAAGTTTTGCTCATATGATAAGAAATAATTAGTATACAAGTTTTACTTATGAGTATACAAGAATTAAGTGGGAGTGTCATAGTATTTTGCATATGATGAATATATATGAGAAATGATCCTTAAGTGTGTTAAGGATGATATTAGTAATTTCTCATTGAAATGGTGAAGGAAAAGTGTTTCTTCAGTGTTTAAAGTCATTGCTAGTATTATGAATGTCAATTATGGTAATTCTTATGCTTCCGCTGAATAGTTATACATTTTTTTATAAATGTAAAAAGATCAAACATCTTTGATTTTCGGTGTTATGAGTAACACTAATATTTTTCAAGGACGCTCAAGTGTTGATAAGTATGAAACATTATTTAATTATGATGGCAATTAGTACTTGAGAAGTATTAGGGGATGATTAGGAATACTAGTGATATTCTTTTTGCTTGATACGTACAAGGGATGCATTTTGATTTATGATATTAATTGAATTACGATAAATGACTTTTTAAAATTATCTTTTATGCATCTATGATATGACAATTTTGTTATTTTAATACTCTGTACGCTGCTACTATTAAAATGATAAAGTCCGTAGAATAATGTGTTTGTTATTCTTAAATTTCTCTAGTCATAGTATTAACATATAATAAGGATATTGTTAATATGGATAGACTATCTTGTATTGTGATACATGAGTGAATTATTGGTGAATAGTTCACTGGAATGACCGTCTAGAGATTTCTATAGGGTTAAACTTTGTTGTGCCGATAGAAAATCTCTATATAGCAGTAGTGTAAAGTAGTCCTTAGACTTGAAATTGTAAAGAGTATATTTTGTGTGGAAAGTTGTGCTCTAACCCTTTTCGTCCTTGGTCGTAAATGACTCCTAGCACAGTTGGTGTTGGGTATGACAAGAAGCATAGATTGATATTTTATAATTAATATAGGATTCACCACCCCTAAAGGGAGAGTATATCCTAGATATGGCCACTTGTTGGAATATCAACTCAAAATGTTTGCAAACGATCTAATAAAGTTAGAAAGTTTCTAATTTTTTTGGAACGTAATACTTTTCATTATAACACCAACTGTACACCATTCTCAAACACCATATCACCCCCTTCTATACAAAATCCACCATAAGCTTAGCACACTTACCTTTAAGCTTAGGATTAGCCCAACTCCTACATACTATACATTCAAAAATCTATTGAAGTATATCGATCTCCCTATTACTATCATTAAAGCATTTCTCATTTTGCCACTTTCATATACCATAGAGTGTTTCCGCTATAGAAATTTTCAGCATTTTTTATCTCCACCCCTTACCTTTGCATCTCCTCTCCAGCCAACCAAGTTCTGAATCCCATTCTTCCGGTCTTCTCGCCACTTGCATCCAACGAAGAACCTCACTCCAAATACCTCTAGCTATATCGTATCCAAAGAATAAATGCAAGATTGATTCCTCATTCACACAAAACAAACATTGTACTTCACTAATCAACCCAAAGTATTTCAAACGATCCCTTGTCACACAGCTTAGCCAAAGAATAAACTTGGCTTTTGAACGGGCAGAATTCCCAACCAACATATTCCTCCAAGAAACCCTTGGTTCATCACTTATCAGGGAGTCATACACCAATCCTGTATGGAGCTTCTGCTTACGAACCTGCGCACTCCAACCCTTCAAACCCAGGACTTCCACTCTGTATTTATCCAGCCTTTTAATGATCCATGAGCAGAACGTAGGAAAATGCATCGTTATTACATCACCCCATTTTATATAATATGCGTGCATCCACTGAATCTACAATCTATCAGTTTTCTAGCACAAATTCCACAAATTCTTGCACAAGCATGCCAGATTCCAAACAGGTAAAGATATAATGTTTGAACCTCATGACTATTTGGGTTCACACATTTTAGCCAGTGCAACTGGTGACTTTCATGTAAGTACTTCACCCCCACTCAATACAAATGAGTGCCATACCATCTCAATATGCTTAAGTACTGATTTAGGTAAAGGAAATACCTGGAGCCAATAATTCATGATAGAGAATAGGACACTATACACCAACTGTAGCCTTCCCGCGTAACTCAATAGTTTCGCGCTCTAATTCCTAACTCCATCCACAATTCTATCCACCAATGACTTATACATGATCACCGTGTGTTTACTACTTTTCAAAGGCACACCCAAATATCAGAATGGTAAATCCCTTTCATCAAAACCAGTAGCTTGCAAAATGGCCTCCTTTTGCTCATTATCAACCTTTCCAAAATAAACTTTACACTTTTGTTAGCTTACTCTCAGGCCCATTGAAAGTTCAAACATCCTATACCACATCATTAGCGCTGCAACTGATTCCGGTTCTCCCTTAGAGAAAAGTAAAACACCATCCTCAAACGTAAGGCCCCGGAGTTGACACAACTCACACTTTGGATGGTACTTGTATCCCTTCCTTCCATCCATAGCCTGAACACAACGTGTCATATATTCCATAACAATGACGAACAACAATGGTGACAACGGATCCCCCTGATGCAACCCTGTACTAGCCTTAACAATTCTGGATGTCTTACCATTCACCACATATTTATAGGAAACTGTAGAAACTCACAACATTATCCACTTCACAAAAGTGTCAGGGAACCCCATACCTCTAAGAATTTCTTCCAAAGCCATCTAATCTACTATATCGTAAGCTTTCTGTATTTCCATTTGAATGGTATATCTCGGGCTACCATTTTTCTACTTGTATCCCTTTAACAGCTCATAAGCAATCATGATGTTATCATGAATATTTCTGCCCAGAACAAAAGCTACTTGGTTCAGCTAGATGATCTCTGTTAGCACTTTTCTCAATCTATTTTTCAAAAACATGGATATTATCTTGTACAGAGTAAAACAACAAGAGATCTGACCAAAATGTT
Source organism: Rubia yunnanensis (assembly GCA_037428765.1). Classification (NCBI taxonomy): domain Eukaryota; kingdom Viridiplantae; phylum Streptophyta; class Magnoliopsida; order Gentianales; family Rubiaceae; genus Rubia; species Rubia yunnanensis. The sequence continues at coordinate 76,839,503 of CM075063.1, read as the reverse complement.
TCACCTTTTTCGCGGCTGGACTTTTAGGAATCAGGCTAATCAGTGTACAATTTGCTGCTCTATACAACCTTCCCTTAACAAAGAAATCCCCTATAGATGCCATCACATCTTCTTGAATGGTGCTTCAGAATGATTTTTAAAAATGTATCCGTAAAACCATCACACCCAGGGGCCTTTGAATCCTTAATACCTTTTAACACATCCCACGCCTCTTGTACTGTAAGTTCAGTAATCAGGTCCCTCCTAGCCTCATTGTTCAACACTTTGCCTATCTGAATCACCTCAATGTCAACAACCTTCTTTCTATTCTTTGTTCTGCCAATCAATTCTTCTTAGAACCTTACAATTTCATCTTCAAGCCCCTCTTGATCACTCACTGCTAATCCTGCATCTGTCTCCAATTTCTGAATGCTCATCAACCTATTTTTTATCTCAAGGATGCATAGACATACACATTGTTCCCATCCCCTAGCTTAAGCCATTCATCCTTGGCTTGTTGCTTTGCCACCTTCTCGTCTATATCACCCCAATATTGAACCTCTATTATACAGCTTAACACCTCTCAATTTTTCCTTTATCCATTCTTCGCCTGATCAGATCATGATATGCTCTTGACAACTCTCCTCTTGCTAGTTCCAGCTTCTTCTTATTACCCCTGACCCGTTTAGTGAACTACCACAAATCCTTTCAGTAACCTCATTAGCTTTGACCAAACACCAAACATTGGCCTCCCCCGCACTGCTCGTCCCCAACTTTCAACAATAGCCTTCCTTACATCATCTTGCTCAAGCAGACAGTCGATAAATTTGAATTGCCTGCACCTTGTATAACTATATTCTCCCATATGTACTCACAGTAAGACATGGTCTGAGACCCCCGGCTCCGGGATCTCCACCATCACATCTGGAAATTTACAGAACAAATGCCTATTAGCAGGAGCCCGATCAATCCTAGAGTAGATTACCCCATCAACATGATGATTTTACTAAGTATAACAGTCACCCAAAGTTTCAATCTCACTCAAATCCAGATCTGTCATTATATTCTCCAAATCCACCACCTCATAAGCCTGGACTTCACTACCAAAAATTCTATCCTCCATCTTCAGAACGTTATTATAGTCCCCAATCAACATCCATGGTCCTTGAACCAGGCCCTTAGACTACTTAATACTCCTCTTAAACCCTCATTTCCCGCAGATTATTCCCGGCCTAAATGGTAGTGAGCCAAAACTGTACTACATCATTCACATCACTAACTTGGCATAGTATTATTTAATCAGTATCACATAACTTCTTCACCTCCAGTTTGGATTTATCCTATAAAACCCAAATCCTACCATTCTGATGCCTCTTATAATTATCAATGAACTTCCTTTTCTCCCCAAAAATCCTCCTAACGTTTTTTGGCATTTTCTTCTTTAACCCTAGTTTCTAACAACATAGCAAACATAATATCCATGCCCTTGAAACGAGAGGTAATCTCAACCTGTTTTTCTACCTTATTCAACCCTCTCAAGTTCCATGCTACTATCATGGGAAAAAACAAAACTCACTCCCAGAGTATATCCAAACTGCTGAAGGCAACAACGCTTTCTCCCCATTTCCCTCCTAACACCTTGTATCACCCCTTATGCACTCATTCCATGTCTCTTTACCCTTTTTCGTGACTACCCATCACCTCTCCTCAGTTCCATTCATTCTGTCCTACCCCAGCACCCGATTCTTTTCCACAACAGCATTCACAGTTTTACCAGCTTGAACCTCTTTTCCTTCCGGCAACCACATTTGCACCATGTTCTTCTCCTTCTCCCTACAACGATGACCCCCTATCTGACAGGCTTCACAAAAGAGTGGCTTACCCTCCACCTCCGCTTTATGTTTAATCATACCACCATCCACATCTTTAATACTGATCACCTTAGGTACCTTCATAGCTTCCACTAGAATCCTTGCAAAAGAGTTTCTTAGTTTATTGGCTGTGCATTCGTCTATAAACAAAGGCTTACTCAGCACGCTGCCAATCTTCCTAACACTCTTGGAACCCAATAAGTGCAATGGTAAACCGGGTAGCTTCACCCAAATCCGATTCACTCTGACCAAGTCATTCTTCAAAGGGAAATTGGGCTTTCATACTTGCAGATACATCGTCATACTGTAGATGGTGTAAAGCCCCTTCCTCAGTACTGCATTTCTATCCTCCTGAGAATGAAAATGCACTACAAAGCACCCCTCCTCAATGCACAACAACTCCGACATTGCTACAAATGCCCAAGAATTACCTATAAACCTTCTAACCATAGCCATTGTCAAATTACCCCCAAACACATCCAAAATTAAGGCATTCTCCCAGTACTCAAACACATCCATTCACTTGCTCTCTATTCCCCATCACAACATCAGCCCACTGTTTCCCCAAATTAACCCTATTCAAATTCACAGTGTTAATTTGCTCATCATTTTTAACAGGGATTACCTATGAATCTGGAAAACCCACCTCATCCAACTTCTCTACCTCATCGGATTCCTCCACCACCCTATCCACCTCCCCAGACTCCGATCGATCCACTTTACTGGCCGCTTTAGCAGCTCCTTTCTGCTTAAAGCCGCTCCAATCTCTCACCGGAACCACTACCTTCTTCCGAGGACGGTCGTGCCCACGCTTCATGGCTGATGAAATTGCACCATGATTGTGTGTATTTGCCCACAGTCATTTTTTTAAACTTCTAAAGATATATTTAAGAGGTTCTAATTTTAATAGGGCGGAATTGAATTCCGTAACAAGAAATTATTAGTACATGAAAGAGTTTGCACATAACCTTACTCTTGTACTAATAATGGATATAGTATGACGAAAGGATATTTATTACATGGAATCTGGTTCATGGATAGGTGAAGACAATCATTTGACTTATTCCGTGATCATGATACCTTGCTAGAGGCCAATCTTGATCTATTTGATCAATTCTTACAAATGACACGACTAAATATTGTCTTTAGTCCAAGTGGGAGTCCGTAGGATTTTGGACTAATGGCAATAGATTTCTACATAATTATATATTGTTAAATGTTTAGGAACCTGAAAGGTCACAAACAATAGAATATGTTATTGGGGTTGATGGATTAATGAGATATTTAATCCATAAGGGCTAATTGGCAATTATTTATTTATGGATTATTTGATAATCAAGATAAATATGGATAGAGTATTGGAAATAATAAGAGCTATCACTTCTCACAATCAGTATTGATTTGGACAATCAATGATGACGATATTATTCCATCAATCAACATTAGTACACGATTAATGTTGTATGAATGAAATGTTAATATGATTAATATAAATGGAATGTTAATACCAACAACCGTTACATATGTTGATATGAATATGGTATTAACTTCTCCTTCTATTTGCATCTATAAATAGACCTGCAGTCAGGTTCACAATATGATAACGAATACTCTAGAAATAGTACCATGAGTGTTTTTAGGTGAATGGAGTTGGCATTTTAATTGACTGTCCAATGGTCATGTTTGTGTGGATACATTCAGAGGTCGAACTAATTATGCGACTAAGATCGACATCACCAACCCAAGTATCACATTGACAATAATCTGGTAATTATATTTATGCATTATGTATATTATATGATTTTGAATTTTATAGTATAGGTGAATACTTACATCTCAATGGAGAAAGAATATTAAATCAATTATTTATTTATAAAAAAAGGTAAATATAACCATTTAATAGTATTTAACTATTCCGATGATGCGGTGAAGATAGCATATTGAATGGTCTTTTTATTAAAATTTTGCCAATTATTTCTTCACATGTAACCAACCCAATAGACTACTTGAATTTCCGAGCATTCATCAAGCTTTATTGTTCTATAGGCTCTTCAAAGGAAAATAAAAGTACATCAGAATAAGGAAACTTTCTTGTCATAGCCATAAAACAAAAAGAAAGAAATTAGGAGAACAACGATTTTAGGGTGTGATATTTGATCCTGATTGATTATATCTTAAACTAAAATTATGAGAGAAAAAGAATAAAGAACATTGTGGATTCGCCTAATGATAATCGTTGTCCATCCATTGCAAAGAGTATTATTGATGGGAATAAGAGCTCAACACCACCAGTGAAGTTGGTAGCTTCCGGTAATCATGTGTTAACGAAAAGAAGAATATCACCTAGGAAAGGACAAACCAAAAAAAGAAAAGAATAGAGAGACTAGAATAAAAGTTTTGGAGCAAGAGAACTCTTCCTGAAAGTTGAGGCATTGAATTAGTGGACAAAGATAACACGAATCAAAGAAGCATGCAATTTTTCTATTTGATTCCATCAGAGGACATGGGATACCAACATAGGAACCACCAAAGGCACAACCATTTTCTCGAAATTTCTCCGGCCCGCCTTTGAAATCCAGGTTTGATAAAAAAAATGGTCATAAGGAGTACAAGATCCCATGGAAATACTATCAATACCTTCGGAGCATATGGAAACTTCTGCGATGGATCCATTTCTCTTTGTAGCATGTGTACATGGAAGCCAATAGCGCGGCAGATGCTTTAGCCAAACTTTCAAGCTTATCAAAGGTAAGCAATGTTTTTTTCTTTTGCAGGACTTCCACTGAATATTCAAGGTTTAGTTAAGTTAGACTCGATTTACTTTCCTTATATTCAAATGTATAAATAACTTGATATCTTTTTTAAGCTTAATAGAACTCTAGGATAGAAAAATAGGAATCATGTAATAGATTAAGTGCTTAAAGCTTTTTCAAAGTAAGGTATTACATCACCCTCTCTTTTTGTATTTCTTTTTTATTGTTAATAAACGGGTAGGGGGCTTCCAAATCCCCCACCATACCAGTTAGTTTTTCATCAAAAAAAGGAAGATACTAATCCAGTCTATAAACAGATCATTAAATTATGGTTGAAGGCATGTTTGATTTAAATAGCTGTAGATGTGATGTTTTCTCGTGATGTTTGTTTCTTGATACTCATGTGAATATAAAATAATGTAACTTTCTTACCATTCATCCAAATTGTATATTTTTTTATCATTGAGCAAAAGTTTAACATGTTTTATTTACTGAACTAAAAAAGCTCCCTAAGTTACATTTTTTAGGCTTAATTATCCACATATTTTTCACGTATTTAGTCGGCACGTGCGTCTTTGTTGCATATTTGGAAAATGATTGGCACAAAATATTTTAAATAAGGGATAAAATAATATACATCATTAGCTTGATTTCCCAGGAGAAAAAAAATATAGAAATACCAATTTTTATTGTTATTTTTTATCATCGGAACTCTATGGAAATATTATTATTGAATGGAATGGACAAATTTTTTTGTATGATTTTTGTAGGCATTGAAAGTGGAAAAACATATAAAATATACTTGATCTTGTCTATGATCCTGAAATTGATCCCAATTATTCTTCGGCTTCTGATAGTTAGAATTCAATATCAGGTGATGCAGTAGAGCACGATATCATGAATGAAATTACTAAAGGACTTTATCCAACATTGTGGATTCGCTGAAAGATAACTATTGTTCAACCATTTTAAAGAGTAGTGTTGATAAGAAGAACATTCTGACACACCAATAAAGTAGGTAGCTGTAGAGAATTGATGTGCCAAAATTATAAGAAAAAGATCACCAGGGAAAGTTAAAACTTCAAAAAAAATACTAGATGGAGAAGATCTTCCTGAAAGTGGAGGCATTGGATAAGTGGACGAAGAAGACACTGAACAAAATTCTAAGGCATGGAAGCAAGAGAAGCTTGTGAGTTTTCTGATTTGATCATTGTACTAAAAAGTGCTCAGTGCTCAGTACTCATAACTTTTTTAGTCTTATTTTTAATTAATATCCACGTATGACCCACCTCCACTCGAAGTCGTTAATTGTAGCTAATTAACTCGAGCATATGACGTTGGGTCAAAGATAGAGATTTATATTATGCACCCAACTAACTACTACGCTACCGATAGGGTAGTTAGCGATAAGCCTTAGGTATGTCCACAGATATTCTAGGGCCTAAGAATAAATTAAAACATAACCTCATGTGAGTCATCAATCCGTACGAGTGATAGGAATAGTTACTAAAGCAAACAAGGGGAGGGGTGGTGTTTCAACTAACAACTACCAAACTTGAAAATAAAAAAGCAAAGTAAATTATTTAGCTAAACACTTGGGGAATCATTGTGAGACATGAATGATTTAATGCTTCAATCATCGATTCATTCACATATAAGATGTAGACAAACCTAATAGAGTGTTCATAACACGTGGTGTGGCTGATGGCATACACTTCCCCGTACTTGTCACGTCGAGTGTGCTCGCAACCCTCCATTGACACCACCATCATAATTAGGGCAGTACAACAAGGTCTGACCATTGTTGTAGATCTGTTTCTCTCCCATTCAATTACATCAGGGGATTCCACTACAAATGTGCTACTTCCCAAAGTCTTATGAATTAGGCAAAGGGTCGTAGGCACCTTATCTATGACACTAGGGCCTCTTACAACCCTAACTTGCTACTTTGCACTATCTCTACCAGTAACCTCTAGGACTACTTTACGTAATCAGCTAAAACAGGTGCAATGGAAAGTAATTTAGAGTAATACTCGGGTCTCCTGTGTATACACTCACGCAGACCAACGTACCTCATTACCCATACAAACATCCAGGCTTCTATTCCCAAGGGGGCATCAATATTTTCATCAACGTGAATATGGAATAGAGTGTGTTCTTAATGTAGTGTACTATTCATGCAACTCTAACATTCAAGAACAAGTCACAATAATATCAGGAACACAAATATTATGATAAATTTAGGGAATCTCACAAAAGTATGTAAATCAAAACATGTCTACAACTTATCCCCAAGCTATGGAAACTACTCCATTGATATGGAATCACTACCACACGAAGACACCTCTGGCACCGGTTGTTTTGGTTCCTAGCACCAGTTTTTTAGTGGCTAAAAACCGGTGCCTAAGTAAGCGATGCTACGTTATCACCGGTTGAAACGAAACCGGTGCTAAATTTATTTTATTAGCACCGGTTATATTTTGCACCGGTTTAAGTTGCCGGTGCTATAATGTACCATATTAGCACCAGTTTTTTGTAACCGGTGCTAGAAAAAACCGGTGTAGATTTTGTAATTGTAGCACCGGTTATAGCACCGGTGATAAATAAAATTTTGTCGCACCGGTTATGGAACCAGTGTTAAATCTTTAGATTTCAGACCGGTTTGTAGGTAGCACCGGGTTTTAAACCGGTGACAGAAAAATAAATATCACTGGTTATATAGTGTAGCAACAGTTTGGGAACCGGTGTTAAATCTTTATATCTAACACTGGTTTGTATGTAGCACCGATTTTTAAACCGGTGACAGAAAAATAAATTGCACCGGTTATAGTTTAGCAACAGTTTGGGAACCGGTGATAAAAAACAGTTTTATTGCACCGGTTATATGTTAGCACCAGTAAAAAAACCGGTGCTAGAGTTGTTTATTTGTTGCACAGGTTAAATTTTGCACCCGTCTGAAAACCAGTGCAACGAAGTATATGTTAGCACCGGTTATGATCGCACTTTTTTTGTAGTAGCGGTTTTGAAAGCGGTGCTATAAGCATTAATTTTGCACCGTTTAATATTAGCACCGGTTCTCTATTCGAAAGTAATCGGTGTTAAAAGCGTGAGTAATTATTGTCCTCACTGTAAGCTGCGGCGTGCTGCAGCATTCATCTTCTCACAGCCAGTTCCTTTTTTTCCAGGCATGGTACCCAATATTTGTTGTGCGTAGTAACAGAATGGTGCACGAAGACAAATTGAACAAATTCGGAGACACAGTGATGCATAGACAAGAAAGTAGGTTGAAGAAAGGATTGAATCCGATGAAGTATAATATACGACTAGAAAAAGAAGAGCAGGAAGTGTTTCGTAGTGTCCTAAGATACTGAAACCCCCCGCAGCGTTGAAGTGGACGAGTATCAGATGAGATGGTCAATTACCTTTCTTGTAACAGATAATACTAACCACTATCCGACGATTTGTGCAAGTCCTTGTATGATATTCAATTGAGCTACGCAATTTGGCAGAGTATTTTTAGCAAAAATACAAACCCATTTCACAGCAATACTCCGCAGTTCATCCATCCCCAGTGGAGTGTAATCTTCCGGGAATTGCTGAAACAATGCATTAAATGACATGTTAAGAGAAGGATGTAAATGTGAGGATAACGAATAAATAGAAGAAATATAGGAAAACGTACCGGAATAATGTCAATGGCATGTACGTGCCTGACAATATTTTCCATGTAATACATGCAATGGTACCCGCACTCCCAAGTACTACTTTGTATCTTGTGCTGATGATGGAAAAGATAATTTGTTGAACCCATTACGAAGATGAAAATGACACGTGAAATATGAAGGTATGAGATGATACGTACACTGATGTTGATGACATCCCAAGTGTAGTTGGAAGGGTAGGCCCTATTTTGTTTGGAATTGGACCATCGATATTTTGTTGCAATCCTACAATAGATGGAAACCTATTTTTGTCAACATGAGGAATATTATTTTCAGAAATTGGGGTTCACACAGTATATGATAATATACTGAGTAACAGTAATTGTAAAGAATTGAGCCAAGAGAGTGTGAAACGTACAAGAACACAATTACGGGAACAACCATTTTTTAAAAACATCGAAGCTGAAGGAAAGAAACGAATGTGTTCCACTTACAAATGAATCATTTTAAGGCATGACCTATTTCATTTGGCAATTCCCCCAGTCATTGAGTCGATGCAATATACTCGATCAATTTCTGGTACGAAGACAAGCAAAAACCAATGGTCCCTATGGGAAAAAGGGAAAAACAAAAGTACTTAAGATTCTTAAAATAAAATCACAGCACACGGTTGCTTTCGCTTCCATGTGGCTGGGTCTAGCTATTCAGAAAATGAATGGAACTTACTTTCGATTGTATGGGAAGATGTACATCCTCGCTTCAGTGCGGCACATGACAGCCGAAACCTCGTCCGCAGTCAATTCCACCCTTTGATTTGCCTTCTGAGCCATTGAGTTCGAAGAGGCAGGAATAAACTGGACGTGGCCTCCACGTACCACCCCATCACAGAGGTATCTTGCAAATTAATATGGTTAGTGAAGCAAATATAATGATACTTGTATTTATGAATAATGAAAGCATGAACTTCTTACGATACCCATATATCAAGTAGGCACCCACTGATCCACTCCATTTCATCATCTGCGTCCAAGCTGTTCATGAACAGTCGTATCTTGTCAGTGAATATGGCTGCGTAAACTTCTTCTGATCCGAACACCTTTGCGCTGAAATTGATGCGGAATATTTTTTCTAGTCCACATATTTGTGCAGATAGCCGTAAAGCATCATTAATCTGGTGAACAGCAGCGATGCATTCTTGGTTTTCCATGGCTCCCTAATCATTACATTCAGAATCTAATAATGTTAGTTGAACAGTATTTTTATGTAATTCAGTAGTGGATGGTAATGTAAAGGCTGAAATGAGTTCTCACAAATATGTGTTTGGGAGAAATCGACGAGGGAGGATTTCGTTGCCCATTCTCCGGTGATGTAGTTTTTTCTTTTGGTAGTTGCTAATGGGTAAAATGTTAGTGATGCGTAGATAGAAAATCAGTAGGAATGAAATAGTATGGGGGTATGTACCTCCCCTTTTACCGATCGAGCGGCCACCTCTCCCAAAGGAGTATCTTCCTCAGCCACTGGTGTGAGGTTTGTTTGAGGACTTCCAATTTTGTCGACCACCATTTCCTACAGAGGCGGTTGCTGCTCGCTCTCCTACGTAAGAATATGAATAACATATCATGTCATTGTATTAGCAAGAAAGATATGTATGAGCACCGATGAGAAGAAGAATACAATTATCACACCTCATCATCCTGTTGCTCTATGACACTTATCAGCTTCTCCGGCCATAGAATGTTATACCCGATGGCCTGAATGACGAACTCAAATTCTTCATGTTCAATCGGCAAAGGTGCCTTTGGTATGATCACAGGTCCTTTTAGATTTACCCACTCCCACTTGATGGGTAAGTCAGTTTCCGCTTCCTTCAGAAAAAATATACCGAATGCAGCTACCTCCCTCTCTCCATGATGGTTCAAAACATATAGGCAACATTTTTTCCTCTCTGAGAGATGAACTTAGAGATTGGGTAAATACATGGGTCGGGCAATAAGTTAGTATTCTCTATTGCATGAAAACAGATAAATTCAGAAGTGCAAGCGATAGATGATAAGAAGTAATGAACTGTACATGTAGCAGCTGAAGGCTGCCGCGCGCTGCAGCTTTCAGTGCCCAGTAGAGACTGAAAGCTACAGCGCACTGTAGCTTCCAGCATTCATCAACAGCGAACTGTATTCTCACAACATCAATCCAAATCAGGAAATGGAAATCCATATACTACAAATCACATAGCAAGAAAGGAACAAATACGATTGCAGTTCACGGTTTGGACTACCTTATCATCCGCTGCAATTCCTTGTGGGTCACTACATCCCGATGCTGAAGGAATGAATACCAGGTTGTCCTTGGTTGTGGGGGTGGAAGATGCAGCCAGGAAATTACGGGCATCCAAGTGTGGGGGAATAGCTTTACCCAATTGCCCAGCTAGCCAATTTGTTTGGGCCTCAAGTAAAGCAACAAATGTTTCCCTGAGCTCAATGACATCTGTTGGTTGTTTGTTTGAATTTGAAATTTCCTCAGATGGTTTCGTGTTTGTGCTCCCACATCGACTGGATGTGTAACGGGTGACAGTCATATGTGGTAGGGCCTCGTTCACCTTAGAGGTTGCGGAGCAACCTCTCCAACGACCCCCGTGATCCTTCCTACACGTTGCTTGAACTAAAATATCTTCTTTTCCATGTATAACCAAATCTCCCTTTTGCTTCTTATTCAAAAGGTTTTGCTAAGAAACAAAGCAAATATAAGCCATTTTATCGGGATAACATCAAAGAATATCAATAGAGATAGATTCATTTATGAATTATGCTCACAATAGTGGGGGCTGCTCTTCGCACGGAGTCGTTGGTGTAGGTTGATAATTTCTTGTCCCAGTTTGCTGCAAGGAACACTTCCGAGCGGTCCAGTTTGAAATCCATGCATTGAACTAAAGCCTCTTCTTCTTCCACACTCTGACCTTCATCCAGAAGCGCCTCAATTGTAGCGTTTCTTTTCCTCTTCTCAAGTTCTACTGCAGCCCTACGGTTCCCTCCACTCCCCGTGTGATGGATGTAGTCCTTCTGTGAGGCGCTTAATTTTGCTACGTCACTTACCGCCTGTTTGGACATCAGTATATAAACAGCCGGCATGGTAGTGACTAGGGGAAAATATTGAAGGAATTACCTTGAATTCAGGGGTTGACCTGTTTTTCACAAACAACTCCCACTCATTTTTGTCCATCCACCGATAGTCTCTCCATGCACAAGATCCCGGTTTTTTTTCACAATGTACTTGTTCGCCACCTTAGTCTTCCAATTCCTCCATTTATTGCGGAACTTATTCATCTCATTGAAACTCATTTTCGTTTGTATATCCCAGCCAATCTGGAGGATAAGGAGACATCATGTTAGTACGACATGTAACAAAAGTTGACATGAACAATGGAGGATTAGAACACACTTACAAGAATGTCTTCCCATGCATCCTTCTTCACATGGTCTGGAACTAATCTCTAATTATGCCACGTCCCGAAGCGGATTCTTCGGTGGAAGGCATAGCCAACATACATCAACCATTGACTGCGCATAACTAGGGGTTCAAAGTCATCATCGAAGAATATTTTAAGAGGCTTCTTTTGTTTCGCCAGCAACACGGACTTGCACGTGGCTGTACCTCTGCACTTGCAATACTCTCCATCTCAAACTTGTCGAAGCTCTCACTCATGTCTTCTTTTACCATAGTTTCTTCTGTGTCTCCCGATTTCTCTGACCCCGAGCAATATTTCTGTGCATTAGCCCCTTCCTCGCTAATGTCGTCACAGTTGGCATCCTTTGGAGGGGTAAAACATTCATGGGCAACAGTTTGTCTACCACCGGAGACAAACAATTTCTTCCTCGGCGAAGCCATTGAATCTCTTCTATCAGTAAATGAAACACAAGAAAAACATTAATCCAACACTGCCCTTTGCGGATTTTCATGACAATCCAACCGACTTAAAATAATTCGTGTAGGGGGAACGTGGGTAGGCAAAAATTATGACATTACAAGAAAGCATATCATGTATAAGCATGAAACAACACCCACAATAGTTTAACAAGAAACGTCAACACAAACTCACACGCAAAGAGACCAACCAAAATATAGCTACTCATTAAACCCGGGAAAGATGGAAACTACCAATGGGTGTTACCTTTTTCTATCAACAGCTGGCCATCTTGGTTACCCCCTCCCGTGTGAACATTCCGAGCCGGGTACGAGCCGGGTACAAAATTTGTGGAGTAGAGTGTCGATAAAATTGGGGTATTTGGTTGGCGACCAGGATTGGGAGGTTGAAGCCCGACATAAATGGTGAAGGGAGGGACACTGTTTTTGGGGAAATTCTGCACGGAGTTATGGGGGGAAGAGGGGGAACTTGGGATTAAGATGTGGTGGGTGGAAAGAACTTGGTTCGATGTGGTGGGGAGGGAAGGGTACGGAAACAGAGGGTTAAGGATATGGAGGGAAAAGGGCAACTTTTGGAGGGAATGAAAATGCAGCTTTGTTGGCACATTTTGGTGTCTTATAATTTTTCTTTCTTTAATTTAAAAATAATAATCCATACGAATGGGAGGGATATGTATTATATTCCCCAGGACTTGGAAAAGATCGTAAAATCTTTCAAATCTGATACTCCCTCCGTCCCAAAATAAATGGTGTGCGAGAGACTTCCACCGCTAATAGGTTTAAGCACGTATAACGAAGGCATGTAAAAGATTACTTTTCATAAACTTAGTGTTGCGACAAATCTAACCATATAACATATGACAATATTATATTGTTCATATGACAATATGAATCGGGTAATTTCGCAGTTACTAAGCTCATATGGAATGTAATGTTACCTAAGAAGATTTGTATCTTCACCTGGAAACTGCTTAATACAGTGGAATGTGCATAATACAGTGGATACTTTTTCCATTTTCTGAATTGTAGTGACCTTACTGGATAGCAGAGAATGCTATGTCATCTGATTCATTCTGTAATCTGCTGGGCTTTATGGAAGGCTAGGAATGCTTATTTTTTTGATGGCACGCCTTTTCCCATCTCCCATATTAGCAAGGATGTCACAGATACACTCTACCTTTCCATTACCTCCTCTCCCCGAAGGTTTCATGTTCCCTTCTTTGTTGTTTCCCCCCAGACCCCCACTGAAGCTAACTATTTCCACAGTATACTAGGAATATCCAGATCACAGTTTCATCAGGGTTACAGTGGATGCATCTTGGTCTAATTCCTCTATTTCAATTGGCTTAGTTGCTCGCAATTGCCAAGGTTTACCAATCCTGATTAGATCAGAGACCATAACAGCCATATTTCAACTGGAAGATGAAGTTAAGGAAATTCTAATGGCCTGGCAGATCTGTCTGGATGGATATCCCAACCTCAATATTGAATCTGACTCGCTACAGGCAATTTCTATGATTAAGGATCCTTCACTTTCCAAATGGACCCTATACCCTCTAGTTTTCTGAGTTCACACTCTTTTGTCCCATGCTACCCTGAAGCACACATATAGAGATTGTAACTCAGTTGCAGATGCCATGGAGAAATATGAAGCATCCTCTGTGATGGTTTCTCCTTTGCATATGACCCGCATTCCGGCACATACTAACGGCTTAATCTATATGGATATTATTCATACACCTTAAATTAGAATCCACAGGTAAGCCTTTAAATAAGATTGATACTACTGATCTTTCCTCTATTTTTGCTGCTCTTCCGCGATGGCTACCATTTTTCACAGTCTCATTAGTGCTTTCAAATGGCGGATTCCCAGTTTCTAGCATCGAGCACTCGAGCCCTGGAGTCCTCGAGCACTCAAGCCTTGGAGCCCTCGAGCATTGGATGCCCTCGAGCACTGGATGCCCTCGAGCCTGGATGCCCTCGAGCCTGGATGCCCTCGAGCTAAGAATCCCCTCGAGCCCAGAATACCCTCGAGCCCAGAATGCCCTCGAGCACTAGATGCCCCCGAGCACCATATACCCTCGAGCTTGGATGCCCTCAAGCGTGGATGCCCTCGAGCCTGGGTGCCAGCGAGCACTGGATGCCCTCGAGCGTGGATGCCCTCGAGCGTGGATGCCCTCGAGCATCGATGCCCTGGAACCTGGATGCCAGCGAGCAGTGGATGCCCTCGAGCGTGGAAGCCCTCAAGCATAGATCCCCTCGAGCGTGGATGCCCTCGAGCGTGGATGCCCTCGAACCTGGATGCCAGCGAGCAGTGGATACCCTCGAACCTGGATGCCCTCGAGCGTGGATCCCCTCGAGCCTGGATACCCTCGAGCGTGGATGCCCTCGAGCCAGCAAGCACTTGACCATCAACCCCTCGAGTCTAAAACTTAATATTCTACTGGCCCAACATTCAGCCCAAAACAAATATAAACTGCAGCCCAATCAGTATAAGGTGTTTGTTTGTGTATTAGTATTTTGCCCACAACCTCTCCTCTTCCATCACCTACATTCGTCATTCCCAAGGCCATTACTCTGCCGTTCCCAAGAACCATCCTCCGCCGTTCCCAAGCCCCATCCTACGTCGTTCCCAAGCCCCCTCCTCCGCCGTTCCCAAGCCCCTTCCTCCGACGACCCCTTCTCCCTCCACCGTCCTCTACTCTCACGGTGCCGTCCCCTACCACCTCCGCCCTGCTCCCCACACCTTGCCGGCTCCCTCCGCCGTCCACTTCTCCAGCCGCTCCCCTTCATCGGCCAAGCGGTGTCCGACCATCGTCGACTGTACACCAAACACCAATCGTCAACAACCCATACTCCCAATTAGGTAAGGAGATTATTTTCCTGAGGGTTGTACCAAGAAATGTTTTCTTCCTCATGGGTTGATTTCATGATAATGCATCGTTGTGTCAATGCCCTCATTGTGCTCATGTTTTCAGCATTGGTGAACAATTTTGTGCGTACCCTGATTGTTCATGATATGTGATTCTGGATGGCACAACCCGTGCTCCAATATGATATGATAATTTTTTGCATCACCTGACTGTTCATGATATTTTTTCTTGCTCATGGGTTGATTTCATCATAATGCCTCATACCATCAATGCCCTCATTCTGCTCTTGTTTTTAGCATTGGTGAATTTTTTAGCATACCCTGACTGTTGTTCATGACATGTGATTCTGGGTGGCCCATTGATTCGCCCTAGGATTTATAGAATGTCCATCTAGTTCAATTCTTTTGCTTCTGTAAATATTAACAAAAATTGGGATTAAGTGTGAGTAAACATTATTCCATATTCAACCTACGAGAAGGAATGCTTAATTTAGAATAAGTTGAGTTTGTATTATTTCCCTTTGTGACTGTGTATTATTTACCGTTTTCCGTTCTGGCTGCCGTGAACACATTTAGTGTAACAGACATGGCCCCCAAAAAAGGTTCAACCAAGCAAAAGAACAACACTCAAAACCCCAGGAAAAAGCCAAGAGTGGTGGAGGGGGAGGACGGCGAGCACGGGACTCAGATTGTTTCGTCGACTGAGCCCATACCAGCTGCAGAGGCGGACTGCACTGAGCATACAACTATCTACAAGGAATTCATCTCAAGGGGCCTCATCCTTGAGAGAGGGTTGAGGTTGGAAAAGCCCTTCAGGAACTAAGTGGAGGAGCACGGCTGGGAAGGCCTCATCGCACAACCGTTGCGGGCAAACCAGACCATGGCGTGTGAATTCCTGTCGCTCATGAAGTACAAGAATTCAACAGCTATTTTCCTCCGTGGTCAGTTTGTTGAGTTGTCTTTGGATTTGATCAACACGTTCTACAGGATCCCACCAAAGCCTGCGAGCTTGTACGAAGCCGCTGACACCACAGTTGAACAAGCTTCATGGGAAGACATCATTGCAGCAATATGTGATGACAACGACGCAGTAATTCAGAATCTACCACAATAATGGTCTAGCGTAGAGAAAAAGTACTTGACTGAGGACATGAACGTGTGGTACAGTTTCATAGCTGCCCGGCTACTCCCCGTGAAATTGAATAGCGAGGTTCATCGTCCCGTATACTGCTGCTGTACAAGATAAAGAAGAACATGAGCCTAGATGTTGGGAGTACAATAATGGCATACATCTGGGATTGTGTCAATGCCCATAACTGCATAGGCTTGTCCTCACTCATCACTGCAATATGTGTGGAAGTAGGTTGCAGATACGAAGATGATGATGTCACAATGATGCCAAAGCTTCCCATAAACCCTCTCATATTCTCCAAGAAGAAGAACATTGCTGAGTCATCGAGGGCAACAACAAGTAAATCATCGAATGAGAACTCGGATGGGGACTTGGCAGCATTGCAAATGAAGGTGGATCATTTGGTGCGCTGGACATCGCAGGTTGGGAAGATCCTCACAGCCATGTGTGGTGAGAGAATCAATGAATTGGGTCCAATCCCTACCTTTTATTTGCCAAGGCCCAACGCGGTGGAGAAGAGGGCGCGCAGGAAATGACTACCCACGGTGACCTCACATCTGCATATTATCAGGTTTTTTCAGTTGCTAGTTTAATTTGGATATGGGGATCATACATTTGTTGCTTCCGAAACATACATTGCTACTTTGTTGGTACTGTTTTTGCTTTTATTTTGGAATGTTAGCTTTCAGGCCACATAACGTATTTGTGCTGTTGTCTTAAACGAACTGCATGACCAATTCCTATCAGGTTCCTACCTGACAAACATTGATGCAACGCGCTGAACTAGTAGAGCTGCAGCGTGCTGCAGTTGGCAGAACCTATCATAGGAATAATTGTCCACTTTTTTAACAGCCTTTACCCAAACCGCTGGAGTACGCTGCAGCGAACAGAACTGCTCGAAATGGTAACAAATTGGGAGATATTCTTACATTAGTTGCCATGGGCAACAAAACCCAACAAAGTACAAGAAGTAAATAAATTTTAACTTCGACATCGATGCTCGACCCCCCTAGTCTACAACCAACTTCATCTTCTTGGATTGACTGTCTCGAAGTTCTCGGCCATCGTCATCTATCCAAATGCCATCTTTGTGTTTCCTCTGAATGGCTCCCACCTCAATCCTGTTGTCACTAGGTAGAGGGGAAATAGAGGGGAACTCTAACCTTTCACTTGTAACCTCAAAATCAATTTCATCGCGGAAAGAGAATTTCCTACCTTGTACCACAACAGACCAACCTACATTGGACAGTTCATTTACGTAGAAAACTTGTCTTGCTTGTTCGGCCAAAATAAACTGATCATTTTCATATGCCACACGAGTCGGGTCAACAAGGGTAAATCCCATTGGATCATCAGTTCGAACCCCAGTTGTGTTATCAAACCATTGGCACTTGAATACCGGAATCTTGAATTCTCCATAGTCAACCTCCCAAATCTCATCAATAACACCATAGAACGACATCACAGCTACGACTAGTTTTTTGTCTTTCTTATTTGCTTGCCACATAGTCCCCGACTCAATGTATACCCCACTATTTTGTGTCGTGCTCTTCAAATCTTGGTCCCTAGTAGCGAAAGAAAAACCGTTAATGTCATATCCGGAATACCTCAAAACCGTACAGTTAGGCTTCCTCGCAAATGCCCTAATTTTTGGGCCGTAATCAGCAACATTGCATCGGTCATATAGCCAATTCACAAACTTGCCATTGTGCTCCAACTGGACTTTATTAGGGGGCCACGTGGGATGACACTCTGTTATCAAATTAAGGTGCTCTGTCACATAAGTAGTAGTCTCCAAACAATTCCTCAACACATACAAATGAACTGACATCAAATCACTATTCAATGGAGCAAATAACGTTCCCCTCGACCTCGGCTTGCCCCCCTTCCTCCTAACATGTCGATTCAGGGGCACCCCAAATTTTCTATGTCCCTTCAAATAGAAAGAGAAAAAATCAATCACTTCTTCGGTAACATACCTCTCAACAATACTAGCTTCCGGCCGACTCATACATTTCACGTACCCCTTGAAGACTTTCATGTGACGCTCGAATGGATACATCCAACGCATGCCAACTGGACCACATATCTTTACCTCCCGCACAAGATGGATGACCAGGTGAACCATTATATCAAAAAAGGATGGAGGGAAATACATTTCCAACTTGCAGAGCACAACAACAACATCTTTTTGTAGAACATCCGGATGGTCCCGGTCAATAGACTTCCGGCATATGGAGGCAAAAAATATACTAAGTCTAATGATTGAGTGCCTTACGTCGGCCTCCATTACCCCACGAATAGCAATAGATAAAAGTTGTTGCATCAAAACATAACAATCATGAGATTTCAACCCCGCCATCCGACAATCCTTCGTAACTACCCGACTCATGTTCGATGAATAACCAATGGGGACCTTCACTGATTTCAAACTATCATAAACTGAGATTCTCTCCTCTTTAGACAAGGTACAAGCTGCAGGGGGCAAGTACGTCCTCTTACCCTTCACTTCTGGGGCGAGGTCATTTCTGATTCCCAAATTAACCAAGTCCAACCGGGTATTCAAACAATCTTTCGTCTTCCAAGGAATATTCAAGAGGGTGCCTATCAAACTTTCACAAACATTTTTCTCAATATGCATCACGTCTAGGCAATGCTTAACCTCAAGATGCTCCCAGTATGGTAGTTAAAAAAATATTGACCTTTTCTTCCATGGCCCACCACAATTTATTTTGTCCTTGCCTTTGTAATTTCCCCACACCACTCGTAAATTCTTAACCTTGCTGTGAATCTGCACACCAGTTAGTGGTGTAGGGGATTTCCTTCGTTCATTCCCGCCAACAAAATTGACCATATCACCCCGGTATTTATGGTTACCGTTGAGCCATTTTCTATGGCCAAGATACACTGTTTTTCTTCCATGTCTTAGCTGTTTGAATTCAGTCTTCTCCTCACAAATGGGACATGCATTGTGCCCCTTCACAACGTACCCAGACAAATTTTTGTAGGCCAGAAAATCATTGATCGTGCAAAAAAGCATGGCCCGCAGTTGAAACTCCTCATTCATATGGCCATCAAATACCAACACCCCTTTATCTTCCCACAATATCTTCAAATCTTCTATCAATGGTCTCAAATACACATCAACCTCATTCCCAGGTTATTTAGGACCTGAGATTAACATAGGCATCATAACATATTTATGTTTTATGCACAAATATGGGGGCAAATTATATATAACCAACATCACGGGCCACGAACTATGCTTCGATGACATATTACCAAATGGATTCATCCCATCAGTACACAATGCAAGGCGGAGATTTCTAACCTCTGAAGCAAAGGAAGGATATCGCTTGTCAAAATTTCTCCATTGTTCGTCGTCCGCTGGATGTCTTATCTTGTCGTCATTTAGTCTTTCCCGTTCTCCATGCCATCGCAAGTTCTTCGCATCTTCTGAACTTGCGAATAACCTCTTCAACCTAGGAATTATAGGAAGATACCACATACACTTCAATGGGACCTTCTTCTTCTTCTTAGCCAAATACCCATCAATATCATTCGTCACACCCTTATATCTTGCATTTTTGCACACGGGACATTCAACCGCATCTATCAAATCACCGTCATACAAAACACAATCATTTGGACATGAGTGTATTTTCTTGTATTACAAACTAAGTGGACACAATATTTTCTTGGCCTCGTAATAGTTTTTTGGAATTCCATTCCCTTCCGGGAACTTATCCTTTAGAATCTTCAGCAGTGAATTCACACTTGCATCACTCCAAGAACTTGTAGCTTTCAAATTGAAAACCTCCATCAAAAAAGAGATTACGGTATCCTTACTTTTACATCCCTGATACAATGGCTTCTCTTTCTCGTCCAGCAAAGCACTCAACATTGTAGGCTTCCCCTCAAAATCACTCACAATGTCGAACATACCATCAACTGTACATTTGTCTCCATCTACCTTGTCAAACCCACCGTCATGTCCTTGCTCAACCTCTCCATGAAATGTCCATACAATGTAACCTTCGTCAAATCCATTCTTCAACAAGTGAAATCTAACAACCCCACGATCGTCAAACCGTTCACGACACAAGCATCTTTTGCATGGACAAAGTATCCTCTCCTCCCGACCAAAGGCATAATCTAGAAACAAATCAATAAATGCAATATGTTCACCACTCCCTCTAGCTACACTTGGACAGTTAACCATTTTTTCCCACCACGCAAACACTGATTCTAGGTCCGTTGAATCTAAACGAGACAAAACACACCATTACACATATTTCAATTGGTCAAAAATACGAACAATAAACACGATCTTTTTGCTACACAATACTAAACGTGTCATGCATGTCCGTGTATAAGTATGCGAATCGATCAATTGCATGTTCTCGGGAAACATATAAATATATACATCACCTACCTAAAGAAACACAAAAATGTTCACATCAACACTCATTAATTTACACTCCCACAACATGACCGATACTCAACCAACATAAGCTAGGCATAGAGAAACCAATAATAAATACAAAAAAACTACCTCCAATCATGTATTTATGGTTCTGGTTGATTGAAATTCCCAAAAATTAATGAATACTTACTTCCATGAGTCTTCATTTGTTTGAGTTATTGCACACCTTCCCAAGAAATCTACCATCTAATAATGGATGTTCAAGTTCAGAACTAATTTAAGAAGGTAAGTTCGGAGCATTAAATGCTCGATTTAGCACCGGTTTTTGTCAATAGTACACAAAATTGGTGCCAGTTTTCCCGCCTTTTCCCACGAATGCATTCAGCACCGGTTTTTACATCCCATAACACCGGTTCCTATAATCGGTGCCAAAAACATACATCACGCCGGTTTTCTAGGATTCTTTGCACCAGTCTTCAAACTGATACGAATATAACACCGATTGTCATTGTTTTTAGCACCGGTTTCTTGACCGGTGCTAACTCTCAACGGTTTCCACAAATTCTAGCACTGGTTTCCCGACCGGTGTAAAAATAACACCGGTTTTTTTAATAACTGGTGCAAAAATATTTTCAACCGGTGCCACAATAACACCCGTTTTACAACCGGTGCTAACACAAAAAAAACCGTTGCTAAATTATTATTTGCACCAATTTTCATAACCGGTGTTAAAAAACCGGTGCCAGAGGGGGGTCTCTGTGGTAGTGAATGCAAATAAAGATTTGAATTCCACATCTAGGATCAAATCAACAATAAAAATAAAGGAAAGAAAGGAGAGAATGTTTCTCTCTCTAGAGTTGCTCTCCTAATACAAGATGAAGTCTAAAAAATTATCCAACCTCTTTAACTTAGTACACTAAGCCTATATTTATAGTGTTATGGGATTAGGCCTAAAAATAGGCCAAAGTTGAGTACACCTTAAGTCAGTCGCTATCTGGCGTGAGCCATCGCATGACCCGTGTCATGTATTTTTATCCTTGCTAGCGCAGGCAGCAGGATCTGGCGCCGACCATGTCTTTTCATTTTGCGTGAGACGCTGGATCTGTTGTGGGTCACGTCGCATTATCTGGCACAGACCGTGGCCTTTGGTGTGGACCATTATCAACTGCCTTGATTTTGAGCTTCAAATCTGCGAGGGCAGCTTTTGGCACGAGCTATAGTCATAAGGGTTGGTCTGCTCAGATACTTCGCATGGGCCATGATATTTTCCACACCCTGCAAGTTAGTCTAGGAATTTTAGACTTGGAATGGCATGGGCCATAAAAAATGGGACAAGCTGTGCCCATACTTAGCCAATTTTGAGTGGAGTTGAGACTTATGCTTGCAGCTCGTGGCATTTGGTGTAGGCCACGGCGTGCCTTTATGCTGATCCTTTGGGCATGGAACAGCTCCTTTGGCATAGGCCATTGGTGTCATGCATGAGCGCCCCACACCAACCCATTTGTACCTTGGCTGGCTGAACTTCTTTTTTCGCTACAGATGAACCATTAGCCCAATTTGAGAGTTCTAGTAGTCGATATTGTAGTTTTCAAGAAGAAAATTCCAATGGAATCATCAATGAAGTCTAATTCTTCTCGAATTTTTCTTAGACTTTAGTACAACTCACTGGACCACGATTCACCGTTTCTTCGTTGGCCGCATTAAACTCCAATGCCGCCCATCTTTGGCTCCAATCTCCTTCTACCACGCTTTGATGTTTTTGGCCTTCATATACTACCATTCTAGTGTGAATGGCTTTTGATCTATTCTACAGTCCTTACAAACGGCCTTTAATATCTTCTACCGCCCTTACGAACAACTTTCACATAGAATATGACGATAAAGTACCCACAGGCGATATACTAAGGATGATCACAAGGAAAATCTAGGAGCCCATGGATGTAATATGTCCATTACCAATTAAGTATACAAAATGCGGGATTTAGACAAGAAAACCAAACATAGCCGTCTAAACCCCTTATCACGTAAACTTAACTAATACTAGCAATCTACCATATAAAACTGGCTAATTATTCCGCCGAATGCAACGGTTAACGCATGATGTGTCCATTTTATGTGCTTAATTTAGTACTTTTTGGGGTCACTTTTGTGCTCTTTTATTATCAAGAGCTTTTGTTTAACCTTGAAATTCTCTTAGGAGGGGTAAGAGCAACTTTACGCTCTTTTACCTCTTCTAAGTGGATTTTGTGTGACAAAGGAAGAACATAGAGGCTTGAAGACTGGAGGCCATTGAAGATCACTTTTTGAAAACTTTGAAGACTTGCTTCAAAGACATGAAGACTTGAACACCAGAGGCCGTCCAAGACCATTTTTTGAAGACTTTCTTCAAAGAGTTCAAAACTTGAAAATGAGAGGAATCATTGTAAAGATGAGTGTTTACCACGAGAAGAAGAAAAGAAGACAAGGTTAAGTTCTAGCGCCCTTCACGGGTCGCGAAGAATGGGTGACCAAAACCTAACCTTATCCTTTTTGTACTATAAATAGCACTCCCTTTCCTATCATTCATATCATCTTCTTTCTGCATTTTGGTACTATTTCTAACCCTAGTTTTCACAAATTTTCATATTTAAATTCTCTTGTAGTATGTTTGATTTTCTAGCATAAATTAGTATGAACTCTTGTAGCTAAATCTAGTTCTTGGGAGCAATTGATTGAAGCTTCCAAACTTATGTAGTAAGATTCTATATTTTCTCATTTATGAACATTTATTGGAGAGCATTTATTATGCCATTAATTTTGTGTTTTGCCTCATTTATACCATGGGTTGTTTAAGTATATGGAAGTTTTGTATGATTGAAATGTTAGGGTGTTAGGAAAGTTGCAAATTTGTTAGCTCATTTGACATGAAATCCGAAAGCATGGATTTAAAACTTCTTGTGTATAATGTGTGGTAATTCTTGCTAGATGAGTATGTTAATTTAAATTGTTCTCATATTTATCCCATAGATGCAAAGAAAGGTTGAACCTTGAATGTTGTTTGTTCTAGGTTTAACCTAATAAATGCTTTGTTTGGTTAAATGACTATGTCTTTGGTAGAAAGCTTGTTGTTATCAAACCTATGGCCCTTTGGGTGAAATGCCATTGATGAAATACCCCTATGATGTTGTTTGTCTAGGGTGATCATTATTGAGTTTTGCAAATGATCGTTGTTTGTCTTTGCAAGCTACTATTAAGGAGGAATGAATGTTGATCTTTGAATGAGAAGTGATAGCATTCCCTATAGACAATAAATGTAATTGAATGAGTGAATAAATCAATGAGCTATAGGAAGTTTGGAAGTGGGGGTCAATTTCCCCCAAGGCTCCGTTAATTATCATTTTAATCATCTCTTTAGTTGTATTGCATGATTAGCATAGTTCTCTTGCTTTGCTAATTGTTGTCTTTCAATTCGATAACTTAGGATTAAACCCCCCCCCCCCATTTACATGCTTTTATATATACCTCTATATTTATATGCTAAGTATGTTTTCTCTGCTATATTTTTAAACACTTGAAAAGATCCCTCTTGAAAAGTGTTTAGGCATATTATGTGTGATTATGTGCTAGTTGTAAATATTTGTTAGTTTTCTTTTATTTTGATTTCTTAGTTAACTTTCCATTTTTTCTTAGCTTGGAGACGTATTGTTCGAGTTCTTGGTGTATGGTTCATACGCGATCCTTTTCACAAGAACCCCTACACTACGACCCCGAGTTAGAGTTTAATTTGAGACGGGCTAGGAGGCTTTCTTTGGAAAGTGTGAATAACACCCCTCCTAGTGACCATTTTATGGATAATTCCCATTCTATGGAGCATCAACATGAGTATGAAGATGAGCATCCGAGAAGAGGACCTCAGCATCCTCCTCTCCAAGGGCGAGCTCCTCCTCTCAAAGGAAGGGAGATTCCTTTGGGGCAAGCATTGTTAAGAGACATCATGGCCCCTAAACTCGATCAACAACCAATGTGCATTGAGTATCCCTTGGTTGGACCGAACGGGCACTTCTATCTAAAGACCGGGTTCATAAACATGCTACCCATCTTCCTTGGTAGGCAAGGGGAGAATGCAAACAAACACCTCATCGAATTTCACTTTATATGTGGTGGTACCGTCCCCCATGGAGTGGATGAAGAATTTTATAAGTTGAAGGCATTCCCATTCACACTAAGGGATGGAGAAAGAAATTGGCTCCACTGCCTACCACCCAAGAGCATCAAGAGTTGGTTTGATATGAAAACAAAGTTTCTAGCCAAATACTTTCCGGCCTCGAGATCCGCCTCCTTGAAGAAGGACATAAGTAACATCCTCCAATGGCATGAAGGATCTCTCTTCGATTATTGGGAGAGGTTCAAGAAGCTTCTCGCAAGTTGTCCTTACCACGACTATTTGGAGGGGGATTTGGTCTATTACTTCTACAATGGTCTTCTTGATAAGGATCAAAGGTTGGTGAGGAGTTCTTGTGATGGCACCCTTGGGAACAAGATGTCATCTGACGCTATGCAATTCTATGAGGAGCTAGCAGAAGAATCAAGAAAATTTAGCTCTAGGGCCAATTTGAGAAGGAGAAACCCAATGCCCACAAGTGACTCTTCCAATAGTGGGAAGCTCGAGGACCAAGTCTTGGCCCTTGCATCTCTGGTGAAATCGTTGATAATGAAGCCCAGAAATGCACCACATGTTAAATTATGTGAAATTTGTTACTTGGTGCATCCTACGGACACTTGCCTTACTTTGCAAGAAAACTATGTCGAAGAGGTGAGTGCCATGAGGTATCAAGGAAATCAAGGCTACTAAGGAAACCAAGGGTATCAAGGTGGGAAAGGCTACCAAGGTCACCAAGGCTACCAAGGTTATCAAGGGTCCCAAACCTGGCCGTACAATTCGAGAAATTGTGATAACCCGAACCTCCGGTATGGAAACCCTCAGGGAAACCAAAACCCTCAACTGTATCAGCCTCCTCAGCAACAATATATGCCACCTCAACAACAATTTCAAAGGCTCCAAGACAAGTCCCCAGAACAAGGGGAGAGCTCAGGGTTGACAAAAGAGGAGGTGATAAGCCATTCACCGATTGAGCATGTGAACGAAAAAAGGTGAAAAATTCCAGGATGAAGCCAAGGCGAGCAACAAGAACTTGGAAACTCAAGTGAGCCAAATAGCTCAAGTGGTGAATCGGATAGAGACTCAGGAAAAAGGCAAACTTCCCTCCCAACTGGAGATCAATCACTGCCAAAATTCTAGTGCTATCACTTTGAGAAGTGGTAAAGAGGTTAGCTCTCCCCCGGTTGGTGAAGTTGTTGAAGACAAACAAAGAAGGCTTGAAATAGAGAAAGAAGTGGAGGAAGAGACCGAGGAGGTAGCTAAGGAGTAAGCGAGAAAGGGAAAGGAGAAGGAAGAAGAGATCACCATTGAGAAATCAACCTCTATTCCCAAACCTTCATCCCCTCCTCACAAGAAGGAAAGAGTGGTGTAAATTTCCCCATATGTGCCGAAACCACTATTCTCGGAAGCTTTAAAGGACAAACGAGGAAGGAGTCCAACAAAGACATCTACGAAGTTTTTTGTAGGTGTGAGGTAAATATCCCTCTTTTGAATTCTATTGAACAAATTCCTAGCTATGCAAAAATTTTGAAGGAATTATGTGTGGTAAATAAAGAACAAAGACAAGCTTAAAAATGGTAAAAGTGAGCATGTCTCTGCTTTGTGCCAAAGGGAGTTACCCCCTAAATGTAGCGATCCCAGCATGTTCACAATCCCTTGCATGATAGGGAATACACACTTTGAAAAAGCAATGCTTGACTTTGGTGAATCAATAAATGTGATTCCTTACTCTTTGTATGAAAGCCTCAATCTTGGTACTTCGCACAAAATTGGGGTGGTGATCCAACTGGGTGATCGATCTAGTGCGTACCCTAAGGTCATTGTCAAGGATGTGTTGGTTAGGGTGGATTCCTTAATATTCCTCGCGGAGTTTTATGTCCTAGACATGGAGCATGATAAACATGCTGCCCCAATCTTGTTGGGGAGGCCATTTTTTAAGACTTCTAGGACCATCATTAATGTGCATAATGGTACCCTCACCATGGAATTTGATGGGATTAAAGCTGAGTTTAACATAAATGACTCTATGAAGTATCCTCTTGAAGAGTATTCTTTCCATGCTATTGATTTTGTTGACAATGTTGTGAAAGATGTTTTTGAATTGAGTGGTGATGATTCCTTGTTAGTTTCTTTGGAAAATGATGTGGAAATGCATGTCTTGTATATTCCTTGAGTACTAACTTGAAGGAAAGCATCGAGGAGTTAAGCATTCTTGGGGAAGTGGCGCAAAGTCCTGACCCTCTAGTCTTAGAGGAACCCGAAGAACTGGAGGCTATCGGAGGCTAAATGCATAAATGATCTTTGCATTGACTACCGGGGGCTGAATGCAGAAACCTGGAAAGATCACTTCCCGTTGCCATTCATTGATCAAATCCTCGAGATTTTAGCAAGCCCCCCTTTGTATTGCTTTTTGGATGGGTACTCGGGGTATTTTCAAGTGGCTATCACAGGAAGACCAAGAAAAGACCACCTTCAAGTGCCCCTTTGGTACGTTTGCCTACCGACGTATGCCTTTTGGGTTATGTAATGCCTCCGCAACTTTCCAAAGGTGTATGGTGAGCATTTTCTCAGAATTCATTAAAAACTTTGTCCAGGTATTCATGGATGATTTCACCATTCATGGTAATTCTTTTGACAACTGTTTAGCAAATTTGGCACAAGTTCTTAAACGTTGCATTGATACTAATCTAGTGTAAAATTCTGAGAAGTGTCATTTTATGGTAGAGCAAGGCATTTTCTTAGGTCATGTTGTCTCCTCTAAGGGTATTGAGGTTAACAAGGAAAAGATAGACACAATTCAAACTTTTCCTTACCTTACTAATGTGCGTGAAGTGCGCTCTTTTCTTGGCCATGCAGGATTCTACCTCCGGCCCATCAAGGACTTCTCAAAGATAGCATCTCCATTATGAAAGTTGTTGCAAAAGGATGTGGAATTTGTGATGGATGAGGGTTTTAAAGGGGTTATCGATACATTGAAAGGAAGGTTAGTCCTGGCCCCTATCATACAACTCCCGGATTAGTCGTTGCCTTTTGAGATCATGTGCGATACTAGTGATTACATCGTTGGAGCGGTACTTGGTCAAAGAGTGGGAAGAGCACCTCACGCCATCTACTACACATCCATGCCTCCCAATGAGGCCTAAAAAAACTACTCCACCACAGAAAAGGAGTTGCTAGCTGTGGTATTTTCTTTGGAAAAATTTTGATCTTACTTGCTTGGTACAAAAGTTATTGTGTACACTGGCCATGCAGTGCTTCGTCACTTGATGACGAATAAAGAGGCCAAGCCAAGATTGATTAGTTGGATCCTGCTTCTGGGTGAATTTGAGTTAGAGGTGCGAGACAAGAAGGGCACGGAGAACCTCGTGGCTAATCATCTTAGCCGGTTGGCACCAGGCCAAGATAGTCAGGTAAATCTATCAATGAAGGAGTAACTAGGGAGGAGTTACCCGATGAACAATTGTTCGCTATCCAGGACCTTCAACCGTGGTATGCCGACATTGTGAACTTTCTTGTCTCTGGTAAATTTCCTCCTCACTTTTCTAAGGCACAAAAAGATAAGCTAAAAAGTGATGCTAAATATTATGTGTGGGATGATCCCTTTTTGTGGAAACATTGTGTAGACCAAGTTGTTAGGAGATGCATCCCCGATAATGAAGTGTATTTGATTCTCACTTTTTGTCATTCTCATGCATGCAGTCATTTTGGAGCTAAAAGAACCACTTGGAAATTCTTGGAAAGTGGTTTTTATTAGCCTACTTTGAATAAGCATGCATACATATTTTTTAAGGCTTGTGACAAGTACCAAAGAGTAGGAAATATCTCATCTATAAATGAGATGCCCCAAAAAGCTATGCTATATTGTGAAATCTTGTATGTTTGGGGTATTGACTTTATGGGGCCTTTCCCTAGTTCTTATGGCTTTACATATATTCTTCTTTCCGTTGATTATGTGTCGAAGTGGGTTGAAGAAAAACCCATTAGGAGTGACGATTCTAAAGTGGTTGCAGAATTTCTGAAAGATAACATCTTCTCTAGGTTTAGGGTAGCCCGAGCCTTGATTAGTGATTTTGTCACCCATTTTTGCAATCGGACCATAGAGGCACTCTTGAAGAAGTATGGTGTCACTCAAAGACATCCACCGCCTATCACCTGCAAACCAATGGGCAAGCCAAAGTTTCAATCGAGATATCAAGTTCATCCTTCAAAAAATAGTCAACCCTAACCGGAAGGATTGGAGTTCTTGGTTGAATGATTCCTTGTGGGTGTATAGGACGTCTTACAAGACACCAATCGGTATGTCATCACACCGGTTAGTGTTTGGTAAGCCCTTTCACCTGCATGTGGAAATTCAACATAAGGCTTACTGGGTGGTCAAAGAACTCAATCTTGATATAGATGAGGCCAGTTTGCATAGGAAGTTACAATTGGATGAACTAGATGAGATCCGGAGGGAGTCCTATGAGAACGCTGAAATCTATAAGGAGAAGACAAAGGTGTGGCACGACAAGATGACCATTAGGAAAGAATTTGACGTGGGTAAAAAACTCCACCCATTCTAATCCTGCCTTTCGGCTATTTCCCGGTAAGTTGAGGTCCCTATGGATCGGCCTTTTTAGGTGGTGAAGATATTCTTGCATGGCGCGGTGGAGATCCTAGATCGAGCTAAGTCCAATACATTAGCTAAAAGTGCTATGCCGGGATGGGGGACGGGAAAAGAAAGGGAAATGGACAATGTTTAAAGTCTTACCACGATAATTTTGTTTCGGAGAAGGGAGAGGATGTTAATCTCCTCGATCTGGTTTGTGAGTAAGCTTCAAGAAAAGGGAGTGAGTCATGTCGATGACGTTAAAAATAATTGGTTTTGATCATCATGATCGTCATTCGTGACTTTCCGTTAATGTTACTTGGCTTTGAATTTTATCATTAGTTTCATTGTTTTGCTTTGTGCTTTTCACGGTTTGTTTTTCCATGATTTTGTAGCAATTTGAAACCAAGGAATTGGAATTTGGAAGGGATAAATGCTGTGAGTCAAGAAGGAAAAATAGGGACAAGAGTTGAAATCAGAAAAAATTTCTAAGTACCAGGTGGATAGCCTGTCGCAAATTGCAACCACCTCAGAAATTTTTGGTGGAAATTTTGAACCTCATCCTCCACTTTTTGTGAGCTTCGATGGCCTTATCATGAGTTGTAATGGACCATCGCGAGTCACGACCAAATCAGGATTTTTGGCTGAAAATGGAGCTCTCAGGCTCCACTTTTCTCGAGTCGCGACGAACCATCGCGAGTCGCGATAAAGTGGTCGCGACTCGCGACCAAATCAGATTTTTGCCTGAAAATGGATCTCTCTGGCTCCACTTTTCGTGAGTTGCGATGGTCCCATCGCGAGTCGCAATGGTCCCATCGCGAGTTGTGATGGACCATCGCTAGTCGTGACAATGTGATCGTGAGTCGCGACGTGAATGTTGACCTGAGGCACCTTTTGAACTACCTGTCGGAAGTTGCGATGAACACATCACGAGTCGCAACGGTCGTGCAAAGCAATATAAAAAAATGGGCAGGCCCCCTTCATCTTTCATTCCTTCTTCTTAAACATTCATCCTTCACCAAAATCCCCTCTTCTTTCCTTATATTCTCCATCCTCTCCACCGAATTCCATCAAACCCAATCACCACACCATCGTAAATATGTCCCCCATCCATAACCCACCTTCCCCAAACTCTCAATAACCCAAAAAAAACCCACAATAAACCAAATTTGTGAAAATCCCAAAACCCTAGTTTTTGGGGATATCTCAAATTTGGGTGAATTGGGCTCAACTTAGTTGTGGGTTTCTTTGTTTCACCCTCCTACACACACTAGTTGTACGATTTCTCACTTTCAAACATTTTAATTGTGAATTATGTGAAGTTTAATTTTGGTGAAAATTTGTGCATTTTGTGAATGATGATATATTGTGCATGTTATGATAGTTCTTCACAATTTGGCCTTGAATTGAAAATATTTTGTATAGATCATTATGTTGGGTATTTTGCAATGATAAATGTGGGTGATGTTTGGTAGTTAAACACTGATTGGGACTTGTGCTTATTGTGTTTATGATTTGGTTGGATGTGGGATAACATTATGCTCACTTTGAGTATGTTGATTTTCTCGTGTTGGTGTTGTGCTTGCATTGTGTTATTATTGTTGCTTCATTTGGGAATTGATTGTAGATTATACTAGAAATGAGGCATGTTGGACCTTGATTAGACATAGTTGATATTTGAATGCAATGTTATTATGCTTAGGATAGTTTGGCCATGGCACTTGAAATGTTAACGTTATGAATGTACTAATGATGGCCAAACTAGTTAGGCATGACTGTGATTATGGGATATAGTATATTAGATATTCAACTATGTGAGAACTTAATATACTTGAGAATATGGGCATGTTGGATATAACAGGGATTCTATGTGCAATTGTGGTTAGGACTTGAACTAGTTGGCTTGGATTTTGTTTGGTTTGTAATGATTGGAAAAACTAGTTTAAGATTTAGTATGATTTTGTGATATTGCATATATGTATATTCCTGTGCGTTTGACTTGTTTGCTATGGTTGTTAGATATAGCCCCTACCAAGAGACCCAGGGCTCCCTCACAAGGTGGGCGCACTGTCGCTCCACCTTCACCGCCAACTCTGGAGTCGAGCCATGTACCTCCTTCTCTGGATAGGTACATGGGTTTGACCCAGATCACTGGGTCCTACGTGGAGAGATGAAAGGCCCTGGCCAGTCGGAAGCTCAAGGAGATGAGTTTTGTAGACTGCCCACATTGGACGCTTTTGGGCTCACTCAGCCAGTCCGATGCCTCCTTGCCAAAGGGGGTTGGAAGGTTTCATGGGCAAGAGTGCCCCCTCCTACCGGTGATATATGCTGGAGTTCCTGTCCACAGTCAAGATATGCAGCATAAGAGATGATCAGTCGTGTGAGAGGTACATCTCTTTCCACTTGGATGATATATCTCGATAAATGATCATCTCGCAGGTTGAGGAAGTGTTTGGATTGGACATTGCAGAGATATGGGTGAGGTTGGACCCACAGGCCCAGGAATGATCGATTGAGGAGGACATGCAATTCTGGAGTGTCATCAACATGAGGCCGAAGAACTCCCACGACAAGAGCAGTGTCATCATCCACCCCGTACTTTGTTATATGCATCAACTTTTGGCTGGCACAGTTCTTTGCTCGGTGGAGCCGACGAATGTGCCAGACAATGACATTCACTTCCTATGTCACTTAATGAGTGAGGGGCTGGGATACGCATTATGGTCTGAGCTATGGATGAAGAGGATTGTAGAGGTGGCAGGGAAGCTGAAGGGGAAGATTATGGTTGGAGGTATGATAGGTCTCTTGGTGGAATACCTAGGATTGGCACTTTCTATGCTTAGGGAGGCGCACTTCCTACCTCATCACTGGAGAGAGGTTGGTCCAATTCGATATGCTCAGTGCCACCCGGTCTACGGGGGTATTCCACTGGTTATATGGCACCAGGAAGGTCACATTCATGGTACTTTCTCATCCCAACAAGACGAAGTTGGAATTTGATACATCCATGGTGGACTTGGTGATCTCACCCAACTCCTCGTGCAGAGAGGACTTCCAGCGCGAGCTCCATGACCATGGTCAACCCCTGTCCAGTGCGATGATAGCAGCCTGCCTTTCTCCGAGCTGCAGCAGCACTCCCTGCAGCCTCCACCAGAGAATGAGCCTATGCAGGAAGATTATGTGCCACCTCACTACTCCAAGCCTCCAACGAATTTCCATGAGCATATGATTCAGACCATGCAAGATGGATTCTGTCGCCAAGATAGCATGATACTGTAGCACAAGGTGTTTGTCTCCGAAAGATTGATCGATATGGATGAGAAGATTGATCACCTATCGGCTCACATCCATGAGATGCAGTCCCACATAGGCGGTATCTCGGGCCCCAATCTGGGAGCAGAGAGGTGAAGAGCTAGGAGACGGAGGAGCACAGCAGTGATTTGTGAGCATCATATCCTTACCCTTTTCATACTTTGCTTTGTACGATTTTTCCATATTTGTCTACATTAAGGGCAACGTAGTGTTCTAAGTGTGGGGAGGAGTATCTACTGATTTCACGGCTGGGTTGGAAATATTCTTGTTATACTTGCTACTTTTGGATAATTCTTTTGCTTTGTTTTGGATATTTTTCCCTTTTGTTTTGGGATGCTTTTCTATTGATGTACTTAGATGATGTTAGCTTTGATATTTTTCTTAGCCTTAACATTTGGAAAGCACTCTGCCACTTTATGGATTGGAGAAACATGGAAAATTTTGAAAAAAAAGTAGAAAATGAAAAATAAAATAAAATAAAAAGAATCTCGCTAAGTTGAAAACCCGAGAGGGCATCTTAGGCAATATTGGGGGCCCAGATAGGTCAAAAATTTGAGAGGGCGACCTAGGCAAAAATGAGAGGCTAAATGTTTGGGAAAATGTGAGATGTAAGCCGAAGAAACATGACGTGTGGCTAGGATGAAAACCCGAAAGGGCTCCTAGGAAAATGAGAGAAAGAGAGAAAAAGGAAAAATGTTATGTGTTCATTCATTTGCCGGCGTTAGATTTATAAGGTTGCGGTAGCCATATGGATGGATCGGGTAACTAAGCATCTTAAGACTTGGGAGGGGAAATTTAGCCAGGGAAGACGAAGTAAGTTATGAAACTCTTGATCGTTAATATACTTCGTTTTTAGGTTGATATATTGGTATAAAGTGGAGCATGTGTTTTGAACTTTATACATGTCTTTAGCTTCACTTTGTACCATTGGATTTGGGATTGTCAATTCGAGATTTGGAAATGTTTTAGAGATAGCAATGAATTGAAGGGTTGATATGGTTTGGGTAGATTTAGGAATGGGGGTTGTGGGAAACTTCTCATTTGACCTTAACATTAGGATGTGTGATATTGATAGTTTTGTGAGGTATTGACTTGGGGGAATAGTAGTTAGGATGTGGATACGTTATTTCTTTCGTATGCTTAGATCTTTTCTTACTCGAGGGCGAGTAAGGTTTAAGTGTGGGGAGGTTTGATGTGTCCATTTTATGTGCTTAATATAGTACTTTTTGGGTCACTTTTGTGCTCTTTTATTATCAAGAGCTTG
This sequence comes from Rubia yunnanensis, assembly GCA_037428765.1. NCBI lineage: Eukaryota > Viridiplantae > Streptophyta > Magnoliopsida > Gentianales > Rubiaceae > Rubia > Rubia yunnanensis. The sequence goes on along the minus strand of CM075063.1, from coordinate 76,805,588 downwards.
TGTTCTGGCGCACGTCGCGAGTCACAACGAACAGGTGGCCAAAACCTAACCTTATCTTTTTTGTACTATAAATAGCACTCTCTTTCCTCTCATTCATATCTTTTTCTTTCTGCATTTTGGTATTATTTCTAGCCCTAGTTTTCACCATTTTTCATCTTTAAATTCTCTTGTAGTATGTTTGATTTGCTAGCATTAATTAGTATGAACTCTTGTAGCTAAATATAGTTCTTGGGAGCAATTGATTGAAGCTTCCATATTTATGTAGTAAGATTCTATATTTGCTCATTTATGAACATTTATTGGAGAACATTTATTATGTCATTAATGTTGTGTTTTGCCTCATTTATACCATGGGTTGTTTGAGTATATGAAATGTTTGTATGATTGAAGTGTTAGGGTGTTAGGAAAGTTGCAAATTTCTTAGCTCATTTGACATGAAATCCAAAAGCATGGATATAGAACTTCTAGTGTATAATGTGTGGTAATTCTTGCTACATGAGTATGTTAATGTGGATTGTTCTCATATTTATCCCATAGATGCAAAGAAAGGTTGAACCTTGAATGTTGTTTGTTCTAGGTTTAACATGTTAAATGATTTGTTTGGTTAAATGACTATGTCTTTGGTAGAAGGTTTGTTGTTATCAAACCTATGGTCCGTTGGGTGAAATGACATTGATGAAATACCCCTATGATGTTGTTTGTCTAGAGTGATTATTAATGAGATTTGCAAATGGTCGTTGTTTGTCTTTGCAAACTACTATTAAGGAGGAATGAATATTGATCTTTGAATGAGAAGTGATAGCATTCCACATAGACAATAAATGTAGTTGAATGAGTGAATAAATCAATGAGCTATAGGAAGTTTGGAAGTGGGAGTCGATTTACCCCAAGGCTCCGTTAATTATCATTTTAATCATCTCTTTAGTTGTATTGCATGATTAGCATAGTTCTCTTGCTTTGCTAATTGTTGTCTTTCAATTTGATAACTTAGGATAAAAAACCAACCAACCTCCCCTCAAATTTACATGCTTTTATATATACCTATATATGTATATGCCTAGTATGTTTTCTCCGCTACATGTTAAAAAACTTGAAAAGATCCCTCTTCTCGTGGACAACGTTAAAAAACTTGAAAATATCCCTCTTCTCGTGGATAACTCTGACTTGCCACTATCTACTTAATTGTAGATAGGAAGCATTAAGGCTTAAAAGTATTAACTGTGAGAGGTACGACGACAACCTCCCAACGCATGCATAATGAAGCACACCAGACTCCCCACACTTAACCCTTTACTCGCCCTCGAGTAAATAAAGACAAGAAAAAGAATTAAGCAAAATGTAGTGTGCATACATAAGTTAACTGAGGCATTCAACTTATTCCTAGATTACCTTGTGTCCCCCAAAAGATTAAGAATCTCACAGCTCTCACACTCCCCGAAGAACATTAGCAATCTAACTACCTAAAGTATGTGTGGAAAAAGGTAAGCCAAAAAGATAAGTGTCAAGCTAGCTTACTTTACCCAAAATGATCCTCAAATCATTCAAAAAGTCAACTCTCAAAAACAATCCACCAAGGAAATCCAAGAGTCGTCGACTTGGTTGTAACATAGGGATAATTCGTGATTCTCAACCTAGTTACAACCAAGGAAGAAAATGTGTCGCCAACCTAGTTTTTTTTATTTTCCCACATTTTTCCTAGGAGCCCTTTCCGATTTTCATCCTAGCTTTAACACGCAAAGGGTACTCACTTCTCACCTTTTTCCACACAGCCTCTTATTTTTGCCTAGGCTCGTAAGCCTAACCGGCCCTAGCTTCTGACTTTTACCTAAGTCTTTCGACCTATCTGGGATTTTTCCAATGTTACCCAAGTCGCCTTTTCGGGTATTCAACTTGTCTGGGTTTTTTTTAAATCATTTTTTTTATTTGTCAATTTTTTTTGGTGTAGATCGCCCTAAAGGGGGCTTCATACTATAAAAGATAAGATCAATCAAAAAATCATACTACCAATATCCTAAAACTTCCACCTACATGCAAACTAGGAACCCAAGCATAGCATGTCATGCCACCGCCACAATAGAAAACAAACTGTGTGCGAAACCAAAGTGTGAAAAACACACTAAATTCACTATTCACATTTCAGTTACTGTTTTTCTTCTTCTTCTTTCTTTTTTCTGCCTAACGGCTCTTTCTGCGGTTACTGGTCGACGGTAATGGCGTCTCCGACGCCAAACATAACAACTGATCTCAACTCATCCACAGGCAAAAGCTTCCTCCAAGCCTTGAATACCAAACCTTCATCACTCACAACCACCCTTCCAGATACGTCTAATCTACACCCAATTACAGAATATAAGGGCAAACTGGCTTTCATCCTTCCCCCGGAGGAAGGCGAGATTCTGGCATCTCATTATCAGAACGCCTTGGTTGGAAAATTCAATCGGGGGAAACCGACAATGGAGAAACTCGTTTCTGCTTTTAAATCAATTGGATTTAAGGCTAAATGCCAATTGGGTTCAATTGATTATCGACATGTTCTCATTCGATTTCAGGATAGCGAGGATTATCAACGGTGCTGGATGAAGGGCCAATGGATGGTTCATGGAGCTTCAATGAAGGTCCAGAAGTGGACTCCAGATTTCTCACCTACAGCAGAATCTTCAATAGTTCCAGCATGGGTAACCATTCACCAACTGCCTTTACACTTTTATAATACCTCAGCTATTATAGGCATCAGTAGTCAGATAGGTAATTTTCTGAAAATGGATGCTGCAACTCATGCTCTAACTAGACCTTCTTCTATAAAAGTTTGTGTTGAAGTTGATCTTATGGCCCAACTCCCAAATTCTATAGTTGTAGGAATTGGAAATAAAGTAGCAGACTATAATATTGAGTATGATCAGTTACCTCTGTATTGCAATCACTGTAAGATTATAGGCCACAGTCAGGCAAACTGTAATTTCTTGCATCCAAAATTAAGGAAAAATAACAGGAATTTAGCTAAAGCAAATGTGAAAAAGGTTAACTTAGATACTGATAAATTAACCAAAGATATTGCAGTGGCTCGGAATACACTAGGCCAAGACTCTAAAGAACCTTTGGAACTGGAAGGTCCATCTAATTTATCAGTCTCCCAAAAGGATATGAAATTTCAGATTCAAAATCAGGAATCAGATTATAATTTGGGTAGAAACAATTATAGGAAAGAAAATCAAGAGACACAAGTGAAAAGAAATAAACCTTTCTACTCACTGGATGATATCTCCAAACCAATCACTAATTTTTTTTGGAGAAAAAAGACCCAATTGTCAGAACCCCTTTCTGCTCAAGAGGAACCACTTCCTGCTCAGGAAGAGTTGATAGTTAAGAGGAACATGGTTTCCATATCAAATGTTTTCCATACTTTAACTGACCTACAGGAAGAAGAGACTGAAGCTCAAGAGGAAGATGCAGTAGACATTTTCCACGAATCTTTGGAAACACATGAAGTTCAGTTATCCCAGGTGAATGTAGAAAAAGATAAGAATGAGGCTCTATCCACTTCGCAACCGAATCAGATGGTTCAGCAAAATCAAACTCCAGTTGAGATGCAGAGATATTCAGATGACAATGCTCCAGTTGCAGTGCAGAGTATCCCTGTAGTGCAAGATCAAATTACTAAAATCCATGAACCAAGCACTTTAGGGGAACATAGCTCTGCTGCAAAGCAAAATGCACAACTACAGGTTAGTACATCTCCTTCAGATATTTTGAAGAAAGGTGTAGACAAAAGAGGCAAAAATACAAATTTTTCACTCAATAATTTAAGGAAACTAAGATCCTCTCAAAAAGCTCCCCCCCCCTAGTTTTAAATGATACAGTACACCAAAATAGGAAAATTTCTTGTTTGGAATGTTAGGGGTTATGGCACTTAACGAGATAGAATAAAATCTTTAAACAGGAGACACAAGATTGACATTTTATGTCTAATTGAACCATGGCAAGATAATCATATTTTAAATCAATTGAAACATGAGCTTGGTTATAACAATGCTCTCCATGCTCACACTGCTAAGATTTGGCTTTTATGGAATCAGAATTTTAGTTTGACAATTTTAAAAGAATCTGATCAGTTCATACAAGCTAGAGTAACAGATAAAGCCACTTCAGTTGCTTGGAATGTGAATTTCATTTATGCTAGTGTCCATAGACATTTGAGAGAGAAACTGTGGCTTGATCTACAAACTAAAACACCCAATCCATCAATTTATATTGGTGATTTTAATACTGTAGCATCAGTTAATGAATATAAAGGTAGGAAATCCACCCCAAGGAAAAGCATGAAACAATTTAATGACTTCCTAGCTATGATGGACTTACATGATATAACTACTGTAGGTAATTCATTCACCTGGAGTAACAATAGACATAAAGACAAAGGGAAGGATCTACTTCTTCAAAGGCTAGATAGGGGAATAGGTAACTTAGAATGGTTAGAACTTTTCCCTAATAGCTCTATACAGGTTCTAAACAGAATGACATCTGTTCATTCTCCTCTTCTTTTATCTATTCAATCAGCGGTAGAAATAGCTCCAAGACCATTCAGATATCAAGAGATGTGGTCTAATAGAGAAGAATTTCATGATGTAGTTGTATCTAATTGGAATTTACCTTCCTCCCTGTTAGGAATGAAAAATTTTGTTCACAAGTTAAAGAGGCTTAAGATAGTAATTAAAGAATGGAACAAAACTGTGTTTGGAGATGTAAATTACAATATGGAACAATCTGAGTTAAGAGTTAATGAACTGGAAATCCAATACCAGCAATTTCAGGAAGAATCGATTTTAAAGGAGCTTTTGAATTCTAAAGCCTTACTACTCAGATCCCAGAAGGAATACAACACTTTTCTGCAGCAAAAAGCTAGGGTAAACTGGTTTAAACAAGGTGATGCAAACACAAGATATTTCCACCACACAATTAAGGAAAAGAAAATAAGATCTAGAATAACTAAAATTAAAGATGGGGATGGAAACTGGATATCTGACCCAACTTTGATAAAGGAAGAAGGTGTACAAATTTTTCAGAATCTACTGAATGAGGAAACAGCTCAGAAAGAAGGGAGATATCTAAAACACTTTCTGCAGGAGATACCTAGGGTAATAACTGACCAACAGAATTCTATTTTGCTTACCCCCATTGACTCTCAAGAACTGAAATCAGCTGTCTTTGACCTTAATAGAACCAGTTCACCTGGCTCTGATGGATTCTCTGGAGATTTTTACTACACTTTCTGGGAAATTATTAAGCATGATCTGTTGGATGCTGCTAATGATTTCTTAAATACTGGTGACATTCCAAAGGCTATTTCTAGTACTTGGCTCACCTTAATACCCAAAAAAGCCATTCCAAACACATTTGCAGATTTCAGGCCAATAAGTCTATCAAACTTTGTTAATAAAGTTTTCTCTAAAGTGTTAATGATGAGGATTAAACCGATAATGCACCTAATCATTTCCCCTGAGGAAAGTGATTTTTTTAAAGGCAAGGAAATTTCGGATAATGTGATTCTTATGCATGAAATGAGCAGATTACTCTCTCGAAATTCTAAGATATCAAATTTGATTATCAAACTAGATATGCAAAAAGCTTTCGACAGGGTCTCGTGGTCTTTTCTTAACTCCATTCTACTCCAGTTTGGATTTCATGGCAAATTTGTTAGACTTATCATGCAAAACATTGCCTCTGCAAACTTCTCAGTTTTAATAAATGGTGTTATATCTGGTTATTTCTCCTCTTCTAGGGGAATCAAATAAGGTGATCCCCTATCACCTTTCTTGTACAATATTGTATCAGAGGCTTTTTCTAGGGGATTGAAGAAATTGTTTTCTATTGGATATTTACAGCACTTTGATCTTCCCAAATCATGTTCTCCTCTTACTCATCTTATGTATGCAGATGACACGACTGTTTTTCTCAATACTAAGCCAAATAACTTAAGACATTTTAAAAATTTTCTGAAGGCTTATGAGATCACTTCTGGTAAAAAAGTTCATTTTGCTAAATCAAAATTCTTTGTCTCACATAACATTTCTCAACAGTATGTCCAGATAATTAAAAGGATATTAGAAATGGAGAAAGGCTCATTTCCTTTTAAATACCTGGGAGTCCCTATATTCTCTGGTAGGAATTTAAAGGTGCACTATTTTCCAGTTATTGAGAGAATGGAAAAGATGATTAACAATTGGAAGAATAAATGGTTAAGCTTAGCTGGTAAAATCATTCTGATCAATCATTGCTTCCTCTCAATTCCGACACATATATTTGCAGTCCTTAAACCCCCTAGGATAGTTCTAAAAATTATGGAAAAGATGGCATCTAGTCTAATTTGGGGAAAATCAGATCTGGAAAATAGGAAATGTTGGAGATCATGGAAAAGAATGAGTTATCCAGTAAATGAAAATGGTTTAGGTTTAAAGGATTTGAAAGCCATAGTGGATGCTTTCTCATGCAAATTATGGTGGAAGCTACAAAAAAATGAGACTCAATGGTCTTCACTTTTGTGGACATTACCTGTCACTTACAAAAAATCCCAAATTTGGAATAGAATAAGTGCAGTAACCCCTAGGGCAAACAGTCTAAGTAGGATCATCTTTCGTAAAGGGGAATGCTCCTTTTGGAATGCAAATTGGATGGGAAATGGTGCTCTTTATTATATCTGGCCTGAGGATAGGGACATCCCTTTTGAAGATCTAACCTTGAGCTCCTTCATTAATAACAAATCTGCTCACTTACCAAGTCTGGAGCCTTATTTGGCTACCAATATTAAACATATATTGCAGGAAGTAAAGCTGGAGCATCCTCATGAAGATCAGCTAGTATGGACTCAAACAACAGACGAGAAATTCACAATCAGATCTGCATACAACATTCTCAGACAAAGGAATCCTGAAATCATACATTTTCAAAAGGTCTGGTCTTCTTACATTCCTGGAAAAATGTCAATACTTACTTGGAGAGCTTTAAACAACATCCTCCCCTTTGATAATGTTTTAAGCATGATGGGTATTTCTTTAGCTTCGAGGTGCCCCTTTTTGTTTGTGCAACAAGGATAATCTTGATAATTTCTTCAATTCATGCCCTAGATCACTTTCTGTTTGGAATAGTATTCACTTCCTTCTAAAGCTGCCACAAATGAGCTTTTCTAATCTAAAGAGTAGGATTGAGTTTTATTTATCTTTCATAGCAGACTCAAAAATACACTCAAAACTGATAAATGCTGCTTTTGTATCTACAATTTGGTCTCTATGGACAGGCAGAAACAAATATATTTTTGAGAACAGATCTCTTTCATGTGAGAATTGTATCCATGACATTAAACAGAATATTTTCACAATTTTCACAGCTCATAAATTGAAAGGGAATAGGGAAAGGCATAAACATTGGGTTCAGGCAAACGTCATTCCAAAAATTTTTCAAAAACAGAGATCTGCAATTACAGTAGCAATTTGGGAAAAACCACTTATTGGCTTTAAAATAAACACAGATGCTTCTTGGATCCTTAGTGGTTCTTCCTTTGCTGCAGTAGTTATAAGGGACTGGAAAGGAGATGTAGTTAAACTAAGAGTTAAAAAATGGAATGTCAATCTCCTATGCATGCTGAATTATTGGCTATCAAAATGGGATATGAGATTTGTTCAGAATTAGCCTTAGGAATATGTGGAATTGAATCGGATTGCTTAACTGCGGTCAATAGCATTCTAAATCCTAGTAGATGCCCCTAGAGAGTTTTCTCTATATGTAATGCACTACATGAACTTCTTTCCTCTCATTCAATTCAACACATTCCTAGACAAGTGAATATGGCTGCTGATTTTTTGGCAAAATTTGCTAGGCAAAACAATTTACAAGGTGATAAAGACATCTGGTCAATTCCTAATTTCCTTAAGGGATTGTTATTTTTAGACTCTGTTGGATTCCCAGCAATACGAGTTGGATCTTACATGGACATCAATAGGATATAGAATTGGTGGCTGTGTCTTTATTTGCCTCTTTTCTTTCTGTTTGTATGCACGGTTACTGCTGTTTGCCTCCTGCAATTTCAGGTACCATGCTAGTATGGACGGATAGAGAAGGAAACTGACCAGCATCATCACTACAATGATCACACCTGGTTACGAATTGCTTAAAGGATGCACACATCACTGAATACTAAACTCTTGAACACAGCACTGCTGCCTATTATACTATTGCTTTCGGCTACCCTGCAGCAAATTGTGTTAGCATTACTTAGATTTACCTCTTGGTTGGCATACTGTTGACTAATAGGAGTTTCAAACTCTGGATTCGCCGACCGGTTCGCGGTATGTCAATTATTTGGTTTTCTCAGGCAGACAAATGATAGTACATAGATGAACCAATGTTTTCTTTTAGCTCAGCTAAGGTGGAAACACCGCTCTTTTTGTATTCTGTAAAGTTTCCAGACTCTAAGCGCCAATTTTTGGCTTTAATCTCGGTTAGGGGAGCCTAATAAATTCCCCCATCCTAGGATGGTTAATTTTTTTAAAAAAATGCCACCGCCACAATAAATATTACCTTTCGTAACATGCAAAATGTGACACTTATCGCTGATATAGTGTCACAAATGTTATTTTGCGACACTGTTAGCATCACTCTTCATTGTGTTGTGTATATCCGTGTAGTATTTTTGCTACACAATATTTTGATTGAGCCGCAAATTAAACACTTTTAGTATCACTAAAATACATGTCGTGTATTTTTGCGACATATTTTGTGGCATTTACAATAGTGATACATGGATGTTTGTGACATGTATGCATCAATTGTACTTAGTGACACATGTATTTTCGTGACATATTTTGCATCATTTACATTTTGTGACGCATGGTTGTTCGCAGCACATTTTGCACCACTTATAGTGATGCATGTTTATTTTTGACAGATCATGCGACCTCATTTAAATTGTCGAATTGGAATTTGTGACAGTATGTGTGACACCAAATTATGTGAAGTGGCATTTTACAACATATGTATTAGCATATAGAAGAGTTGTATATTACTATCACATGTGTAACATTTGTCGCAAATAATATTTATTAGTCGCGAATAATACAACACATTTGACAACACTTAATTATTGTGTAAATCATATTTAGCAGTTGTTGTAAAATAATGAATAGCAGCACCACTTCATATTTATTAAATTTATGTCGCACAACATATTTACGACATATGGTACCACTAGTATAAATGTCCATGCAATAATAAATTTTACGACACACATATATATTCACATATTCAAATAATTAATTTTGTTGCCACAAATAACTTTTTACTATTACTTTATAAAATAAAAATATTTGAACGAATCAAATTATATTGTAATAGAAATCTAAATCAATAAGATAATTACAATATAAATAGCTAACAATGGTAAATGAAGTATAAATCTATAGAGAATGAATAATAAATCATTTCGTGTAACTTATCAATTGTACGATAGAATGATACAAGATAATAATATATGGGGTAAAATACATATATGACCCTATGTTTTGGTCATATGTATCAATATGACCATATAAGATCAGAAAGTGCTATTATAACCCTATGTTTTGCATCAGAACTGCCGATATAACCTTTTGGCACTATTTCGACATCGACTTTGTAATTCCCATTGTTGACCTAATACAAAAAGACTAAACTACCCCTAGTTTTAAAACTGAAAAATTAATTACAAGAATACCTTTCTGCACCTCCTTCTTCTTCTACATCTTCATCTTCAAAACAAACATTGCCACTCATAGTACAACATGAAATATTCTTCTGCTGATTTCATGGTAGTTTTCAGCTGAAAAGATTTAAAACAAGATAAGCCGAATCAAGAATGGCTAATGCATCAATAAAATGAAAACCTGGCATCAGTTCTAGACTTCTAGAAGTAATCCAATGCAAATATCACCAAAATTACTCATACTGACCCCAACAAAAACAAGATTTTATAAGCATTCCTCCAAACTCATACTCACTGAAGTTTCTGAGAAGTAACAGAGGCGACGATCAATCAAACCCTAATTAATGAAATTGACCGGCAACGGAAAGTTGCAGAGGCGGCGATCGAATTAGAAAATGTTATCGGGGCCAGCGAGGCCAATGGCAGAGGACGGCGAGGGTTTGTAGCGGACGATGACAAGCTTGAAGGCGTGGATCTGAAAACGTTGTTATCGACATCGAGAACATCAAGCAGAAACGGTGTCGTCGTACCATCGATGCCGGAGATGGAGAAAGCACACGGCCGCTACATTCTCAGGGTCGAAGTCCCGTCTGTGGAGAACATCGACGAGGCCACCAGCGTGTTCAACTGGATGCGTGGTTATTACGAGGTTTTCAGAAAACCCCTCCATCCCGGGTATTTAGACCACCCCGAACCATACCCGAGTTACCACCACCCCTGCGCCATCTCCGGCGACTCCCCCGTCGCCGCTGTCTCTCCTACTCCTTGCCGCATCCCGCCGCCATCGTCCCTCCCCCTCGTCGCCGCTCACCCACCACCGTCTTCCCTCCTCTTCATTTTCCTCTTTCACCGTGAGTAAGAAATAGCGTGAATCAGTAAGAAATAAGCGTGAGTTAATCAGTAAAGGGTGACGTGAGAAACGGAGCAGCATGAGTGAATCAGTGAGGGGAGGCATGAGAAACGGAGCGGCTGAAACCCGAAGAAGGAAACCAGTTGAGGCCCGCTTGTTCAATCGGACTCCTCTTAATTAGTGGAAGGTTATGTTAATTGTTGAATAAGGGTATAAACGTCTTTCAAGTTTTGTGAATTTTTATTTTTAAAAATAAAAGGGTATAATCGTCATTTTAGGTTTTTCTGGTCAAATTCAGGTCTCCGTGGTTATACTAGCACATTTAAGCAAATCATAGGATTATAATAGCACTTTCTGATCTTGGAGAGTCATATTGCCACATATGACCAAAACATAGGTTCATATGGATACTTTAACTCTAATATATATGCAAGAGTCTTACAAAGCATAAATCCAAATACCAATCAAAGGGGAAATTTCATAACATATACAGAATATGTCTACGTGTCCACTCTCACGAACGACAAATATCAGATATCAGATGCAAAAATCATTGCTAAACATTTAGGAAATACACTATTTTACCTCCATTCAACATTTACATATAGTCAACTTTTCATCATTCTAAAAGTGGATTTAGATAGTCACAGCTCCACCCCGTTGAAGAAATATTGCAACTACAGCTGAAATTTCGAGATTCAGGCAACCCACTGATCGGAATGATGTCGTAGATGTTTCTCTTATCGATCTTGACCTCTCACTAATAATAATAAAATATAATAGGCATCAAAATATTTATACAAAAACTTTTAGACAAATTATAACATAAGCAATATTCATCTCAACTTCAATCCATTAACTCACAACTTCAGTCTATATAAATCCAAAGAATGTAATTGTATTGATTAGTACATAAGCACAGTAGGAGACAATATAAAGCAGTTGAAGTTTCCATTTTCATACGCAATGGTCAATTCTCAACCTTTGGAACACAAATAGGCATTAATCAAACAATATATGCAGGATCATTACATCAACTACGTACTATCTCTAACCCTCAGCATTTCAAATTCAATCGATCAAGATCTAAAGAAATTAATTAAAATTAGTTAAAGAAGACAACAAAGCGTGATTTTCAATCACTTTCCCAGTTGATACCACTTCCTTCTCCTTTTTAGGTTTTGGCACATACACCTTCCTGATCACACTACCACTATAGCACCGATTTTTTAACACCGGTTTTAAAAACTGGTGCTAATAATATAATAGCAACGGTTTTTATTTTGTTAGGACCGGTTCTAAAATCGGTGTTAATTTAGCACCGATTTTTTTTATAATTACCGGTGTTAATATAATACCGGTCCAAAAATCAGTGCTAGAATTGATGAAAATCGGTGTTAAACTAACCGGTGTTAAACTAACACCGGTAAAAAAATTGGTGCTAAAAATAACAAAAACCGGTGCTAAAAATCTGCATAACCGGTGAATTGAAAATTTTGGCACCGGTTTGAAAAACCGGTGCTAAAAAATTTCAAAATCCGGTGCTACATTTGAAGCGGTTTGAAAACCGGTGCTAGAAAATAAAGAAAACTGGTGTAAAGTATATATTTGGCACCGGTTTTAGAATCTGGTGCTAAAAAATTTAAAAAACCGGTGCTAAAAGAATTCTGGAAAAAAGTGGGAAAAATGGCACCGTTTGATTTTGCACCGGTTAAAAACCGGTGCTAATAGGAAAAATGGCACCGGTTTTATGTACTATTCACAAAAACCGGTGCTAAATTGAGCATTTAATGCTCCGAACTACCCCTCTAAAATTATATCTGAACTTGTAGTTTCCTTCTCCCTTCATTGATGGAAGATTTTTTGGATGGTGAGCAATAACTCAAAGCAATGAAGACCCATAGATGTAAGTTTTCATTAACTTCTTGGAATTTAAATCAAATAGCTAGTAGTTATAATAACCATAAATGCATGCTTGGAGAAAGTTTATTTGTATGTATTAATGGTTTCTATATGCTTTATGTCAGTTTAGTATCATGTTGTGAGAGTGTAAATGAGTGTGGATGTAAACATGGATGTATCCCAAGAACAAGCTAGTTGATCGATTCACATACATATACACATACATGACACTTTTAGTATTGTGTAGCAAATTGATTGTGTTTATTTTTATTATGTTTGAACAATGAAAATTTGTGTAATTGTTTATTATGTGTTGTTTAGAAACAACGGACCGATGGTCAATGTTTGCATGGAGGGAAAAAATGGTTAGCTATCCAAGTGTAGCTAGAGGGAGTGGTGAACATATTGCATTTATTGATTCGTTTCTTGATTATGCCTTTGGTCGGGAGGAGAGGACACTTTGTCCATGCAAAAGATGCTTGTGTCGTGAACGGTTTGATGATCGTGGGCTTGTTAGATTTCACTTGTTGAAGAACGGATTTGACGGAGGTTACATTGTATGGACATTTCATGGAGAGGTTGAGCAAGGACATAACGGTGGTTTTGACAAGGTAGATGGAAACAAATGTACCGTTGATGCTATGTTCGATGACATTGTAAGAGATTTTGAGGGGAAGCCTAAAATGTTGAGTGCTTTGCTCGACGAAAAACAGAAGCCATTGTATCCGGGATGTAAAAGTAAGGATACCATAATCTCTTTTTTTATGGAGGTTTTCAATTTGAAAGCTACAAGTTCTTGGAGTGATGCAAGTGTGAATTCACTCCTAAAGCTTCTAAAGGATAAGTTTCCGGGAGGGAATGGAATACCGAAAAAATTTTACCAGGCCAAGAAAATATTGTGTCCCCTCAGTTTGGAATACAAGAAAATACATGCATGTCCAAATGATTGTGTGTTGTATGACGGTGATTTGAAAGATGCGGTTCAATGTCCCGTGTGCAAACATTCAAGATATAAGGGTGTGAGGAATGATGATGATGGGTGTTTGGGTAAGAAGAAAAAGAAGGTCCCATTGAAGTGTGTGTGCTATCTTCCTTTAATTCCTAGGTTAAAGAGGTTATTCGCGAATTCAAAAGATGCAAAGAACTTGCGATGGCATGGAGAGCGGGAAAGACCAAGCGACGACAAGATAAGACATCCGGCAAACAGTGAACAATGGAGAAATTTTGACAAGCGATATCCTTCATTTGGTTCAGAGGTTAGAAATTTACGCCTTGCATTGTGTACTGGTGGGATGAATCCATTTGGTAATATGTCATCGAAGCATAGTTCTTGGCCTGTGATGTTGGTTATATATAATTTTCCCCCTTATTTGTGCATAAACGTAAATATGTTATGATGCATTTGTTAATCTCAGGTCCTAGACAACCTGGGAACGAGGTTGATGTGTATTTGAGACCATTGATCGATGATTTGAAGATATTGTGGGAAGAAAATAGGTGTTGGTATTTGATGCCTATATGAATGTGGAGTTTCAATTGTGTGCCATGCTTTTTTGCACGATCAATGATTTTCCAGCATATGGAAATTTTCCGGGCTATGTTGTGAAGGGGCACAAAGCATGTCCTATTTGTGAGGAGAAGACATGATTCAAACAGCTAAGACATGGAAGAAAGACAATGTATCTTGGCCATAGAAAACGTCTGCAAGGAAACCATAAATACCGGGATGATGTGGTCAATTTTGTTGGTGGGAAAGAAGGAAGGAAATCCCCTACACCACAAACTGGTGTGTAGATTCACAATAAGGTTAAGAAATTGAGAGTACTGTTGGGAAAGTATAAAGGCAATGACAGAATACATTGTGATGGTCCATGGAAGAAAAGATCAATATTTTTTTATCTACAGTACTGGAGCATCTTGAGGTTAGGCATTGCCTAGACGTGATGCATATTGAGAAAAATGTTTGTGAAAGTTTGATAGGCACACTCTTGAATATTCCCTGGAAGACGAAAGATAGTTTGAATGCCCTGTTGGACTTGGTTGATTTGGGAATTAGAATTGAAGGGTAAGAGGACTTACTTGCCCCCTGCACCTTGTACATTGTCAAAGGAGGAGAGAATCTCAGTTTGTGATAGTTTGAAATCAGTGAAGGTCCCAATTGGTTATTCATCGAATGTGAGTCGGTTATTTACGATGGACTGTCGGATAACCGGGTTAATATCTCATGATTGTCATGTTTTACTGCAACAAATGTTACCTATTTCTATTTGTGGGGTAATGGAGGCCGACGTAAGGTACTCAATCACTAGACTTTGTTTATATTTTTCTTCCATATGCTGGAAGTTTATTGATCGGGACCATTTGGATGTCCTCCAAAAAAAGGTTGATGTTGTGCTTTGCAAGTTGGAAATGTATTTCCCTCCATCTTTTTTTGATATAATGGTGCACTTGGTTGTTCATTTAGTGCGGGAGGTAAAGATATGTGGTCCGGTTGGTATGCGTTAGATGTATCCTTTCGAGCAGCACATTAAAGTCTTCAAGGGATACGTGAAATGTATGAGTCGTTCGGATGCTAGTATTGTTGAGAGGTATGTTACCGAAGAAGTAATTGAATTTTTCTATAGCTATTTGGTGGAACATAGAAATTTTGGGGTGCCCCAGAATCGACATGTTGGAAGGAAGGAGGGCAAACCAAGGTCAAGGGGAATTTTATTTACTCCATTGAATAGTGATCTGATGTCACTTCATTTGTATGTGTTGAGGAATTGTATGGAGACTACAGCTTATGTGACCGAGCACCTTAATTCGATCACAGAGTCTCATCCCACGTGGCCCCCTAATAAAGTTCAGTTGGAGTACAATGACAAGTTTGTGAATTGGTTATATGATCGATGCAATGTAGGTGATTACGACCCACAAATTAGGGCATTTGCAAGGAAGCCTAACTGCACGATTTTGAGGTATTCTGGATATGACATGAACAGTTTCTGTTTTGCTACTAGAGACCAAGATTTAAAGAGCACAACACAAAATAGTGGTGTATACATTGAGTCAGAGACTATGTGGAAAGAAAGTAAGAAAGACAATTAACCAGTCCTAGCTGTGATGTCGTTTTATTGTGTTATTGATGAGATCTGGGAGCTTGACTATGGAGAATTCAAGATTCCGTTTTTCAAGTGCCAGTGGTTTGATAACACAACTGGAGTTCGAACTGATGACACAAGGGGATTTACCCTTGTTGACCAGACTCGTGAAGCATATGAAAATGATCAGTTTATTTTGGCCGAACAAGCAAGACAAGTTTTCCACATAAATAACCCGTGCAATATAGGTTGGTCTGTTGTATTACAAGGTAAGAAATTCTCTTTCCATGATGAAATTAATTTTAAAGTTACAAGTGAAAGGTTAGAGTTCCCCTTCATTTCCCCTCCACTTAATAACAATGGGATTAAGGCGGGAGCAATACAGAGGAAACACAGAGATGGCATTTGGATAGATGAAGATGGCCAAGAAATTCGAGACGTTCACTCCAAGAAGAGGAAGATGGTTGAAGACTAGCGGGGGTGGATCAATGAATTCGAGATAAAATTTATGTATTTTTTTAGTTTGTTGTGTTTTGTACCACTGTTAACTATTCTACAACTATGTTCCAATTGGTCCCCATTTTGAGCAGCCCCGTAAGCTGCAGCGTGCTGCTGCTGTTTTGGTAAAGCCTTGGACAAAATTACCTTCATTTTTCTATGGTAGCGATTGCCAGCTGCAGCTCTTTTGGTTCAGCGCGCTGCAGCTTTTTCACACACACATTACCTGTTTTGAGTCGCTCGTTCGGTTCCTCTAAGACAAGAACATGAATACATTACAAGACTAGAAATGTCAAATTCCAAAATCACATCCAAAGAGTAGCAACACAGTAGCAATATATGTTTTTCAAATAAAAAAATCTACTAATCAAAGTTCCATATTAACCTAGCAAAAGAAACAACCTGACAAAATGAAGATGTGAGCTCAATGTAGGTAGTCAATCCCTGCGAGAGATGTTCTCCCCGGTGTTGGACGTTGGCGAATCTAAGGTAGGGATTGGACCCAATTCCTACATCTTCTCGCCACACATGGCAGTGAGGATCTTCCCAACTTGCGATGTCCATCGCACCAAGTGATCCACCTTCAGTTGCAATGCTGCCATGTCCTCATCCGAGTTCTCCTTAGATGACTTACTTGTTGCCGCCCTAGATGACTCAGCAACGTTCTTCTTCTTCGAGAATATTAGAGGGTTTATGGGAAGCTTTGGCATCATTGTGACGTCATCATCTTTGAATCTGCAACCTTCTTCCACGCATATGGCAGTGATGAGTGAGGAGAAGCCTATGCAATTATGGGCATTGACATAATCCCATATGTACCCCATTATCGTACCCCCAACATCGATGCTCATGTTTTTCTTGATCTTGTAGAGCAGCAACATACGGGACCGATGAACCTCACTATTCATTTTCACCGGGAGAAGCCGGGCAGCTATGAAACTGTACCACACGTTCATGTCTTCAGTCAGGTATTTCTTCTCAATGTTGGACCATTCTTGCGGCAGATTCTGGATAACTTCATTGCTATCATCACCGATTTCTTTTATGATGTCTTCCCATGAAGCTTTTTGAATAGCTTTGTCGGCGGCTTCGTACAAACTCGAGGGCTTCGGTGGGATCTTGTAGAACCTGTTGATCACATCCGCTGCAAGCTCAACGAATTGACCACGGAGGAAAATATCTAGACAATTCTTGTACTTCTTGAGCGACAAGAACTCACATGTCATGGTCTGGTTTGCACGAGGCGGTTGTGAGATGAAGCCTACCCAGCCGTGCTCGTTCACGTAGTCCTTGTAGGGTTTTTCTAGTCTCAACCCTCTCTCTAGTATGAGGCCCCTGCTAATAAATTCTTTGTACACAGTTATTGCCTCATGACAGTCTGCTTCTGCGGTCGGTATTGGATTGTTCAAGGGGACAATCTGAGACCCGTGCTAACGCTCCTCCTTCTCACCGACTCTGGCTTTTTTCCTTGAGTTTTAGGTGTTGGTCTTCTGCTTGGGTGCACTCTTTTGGGGGGCCATACCTGGTAAAATAAATGTGTTATGGTACGTAATACGCCAGCAAAATGTTAACACAAGGCAGAATATTAACGGGTGGTCAAAATATCAACGGAAAATTAGAAAACTGGGTGGTCATAATATGAATGGAAAATTAGAAAACTGGGTGGTCAGAATATTAACGAAAGTAGGAAATACTTGAAAAACGTAAATAACCTGACATGAAAATTTTCTATTAGGAATACATAATCAGCTTTCAGAATACAGAATACAGAATCAGGTTTTTTGTCAGAATCATGTTTTCTCACATGCAGAATACAGAATCCGGATTTTTCAGAATTACTCCCGCATTTCGAAAATAAAAGCACAAGAAAAATAAGAAAACTGGGTGGACATAATATCAACACTACCACGAATAAATTCTCTATCCATAATAACCTCACTTGAAAATTTTCAAGGGGTTATACAATAAGTTATTTTCCATAATCATTCTTTTTCATATTCAGGATAAACAATCAGGTTTGTACACAATTACTCACGCATTTCCAAAACAAAAACACAATAAGGCTCATCACAATTAGGCATTTTCATGAAATCAAACCTAAGGCATAGAAAAATTTTAGACAATCCCTAGGAAACCAAACACGAGTGTGTATCCGCTTACCTAATTCGGACTATGGTTCGTTGACAAAAGGTGTTTGGAGTGCGGACGATGGTTGGCGGACAGAGCTTGGCCGATAGAGCTTGGTGGACAGAGATTTGCGGACGGTAGCTTAGTGGAAGGTGTATGGTGGAAGGGACGGAGCTCGGCGGAGGTGGAATTGAGCGGGGATGGTGGAGGGAGCAGGGAGGGCGGAGGGAGCCGGGTTGGCAAAGGGAGTGGAGACGGTGGATGGAGCGGGGACAGAGTTTTCCGGTGGAAGGAGCGGGGAATGTGGAGGGAGCTTGGGAGAGGAAAGGTGTTAGGGTATTGGCCAAGTTGAGTGACCAATTTCATAAACACATTGCACCAAGTCTACAAACAAATGGGATGAATTTTACAAAGACATGGGTTGAAAAATGTTAACTGTATTAAGAGGCACGGATCGAGGCTAGAGGGGCAAAAGGGGCTCGAGGGGCGAAAGGGGCTCGGGGGTGGATGGGTTCGAGGGGTTGAGGGGTCGATGGGTTCGATGGGTTCGAGGGGTCAATGGATTCGATGGGTCGAGGGGTACGAGGGTTCGAGGGGTGGAGGGGTTTGAGGGGTCGAGGGGTTTGAGGGGTGGAGGGGTTCGAGGGGTCGACGGGTTCGATGGGTCAAGGGGTACGAGATTAGAGGGCTTCGAGGGGTCGAGGGCTTCGAGGGGTCGAGGGCTTTGATGGATGGAGGGCATCGAGGGGTCGAGGGGTATGAGATTAGAGGGGTCGAGGGGTACAAACTCGAGGGGTCAAGAGGTGGATGGGTTCGAGGGGTCGAGGGGTTCGAGATTAGAGGGGTTCGAGGGGTGGAGCGGTTCAAGATGTGGATGAGGTTGGGGGTGGATGGGGTTGGGGGTGGATGGGGTTGGGGGGTGGATAGGGTGGATAAGGTTCAAGGGGTGCGAGGGGTGAAAGGGTTCGAGATTAGAGGTGTTCGAGGGGTGGAGGGCTTCGAGGGGTCGAGAGCTTTGAGGGGCTCAAGGGGTTCGAGAGCTCGAGGGGCTCAAGGGGTGGAGGGCTTTGAGGGGTTCGAGAGCTCGAGGGGTGGAGGGGTTCGAGAGCTCGAGGGGCTCAAGGGGTTCGAGGGGTGGATGGGTTCGAGGGGTGGACGGGTTCGAGGGGTGGACGAGTTCGAGGGGTGGACGGGTTCGAGGGGTGGACGGGTTCGAGGGGTGGATTGGTTCGAGGGATCGAGGGGCTCGAGAGCTCGAGGGTGTTATAGAAAATCAGGATTGATTTTAACGCTTCTAAAGAAGTGTTGTTGACTAGGCCAGAGTGTTTGTAGGACTATACTTCCTTTTGTATTCTATTTATTCCTATCAACAATAGATCATTTTCTAATATTGTTATACCATTGTTAGATCAGTAAATGGTTACTAAGCTAGAGTTCTACTCATACTCTGTTTCCTTATTGTACTCTATATATTTTTGTGAGCAATACAATAATTGGTAACGGCAACTCAAAAACAGTCTTCCTGTCATCTCTTACATACAGAGGCGACTCAAATACAGTGTTCCTCAAGTGCAACTAAGTGATGCTACTACCAAGCGAGGCACTTAAACATGTTCGTATTGACTCAGACTAATTCCTAGTTAGAATCTAATTCTCTAGCCCTCAAACCATGAACCTCTCCCCTCGAGCCGAACCCTCGAACCTCTCCCCAGAAGCCCTTGAACCTCTCCCCTCGAACCCTCGAACATCTCCCCTCAATCCCTCAAACCTCATGCCTTAAGCCCTCAAGCCTCATTCCTTGAGCCCTCGAACCTCCTGCCTCTAGCCCTCGAGCCACCTGCCTCCTGACATTATTTTTATTTTTTTCTTTAAACTCAGGGGTATAATGGTCATTTTACATATTTTGACCAATTTTACCGTTGACTTTCCCTAAAAACCACCTCTGGGGACCAAAACATATCATTTTGAATTTGTTGGGTACCATCTAAGGGTTGTTTTACAAATTGGGACCAAAAGATAGTAAAAGATACTTTGTAGGGGACCAAAAAAATAATTTAGTCTAATATTTTTTTAAAAAAACATTTGAAAGTATAAAACACTAAAATTACCCAAAAAAGCATCATTTTCCTTCCCTCCCAAATTTTCCATATTCCCTCCATAACCTTAACCCCCAAATTTTTGTACCCCTCCCACCCCAACACCTCTACCGATTTCCTCTTCCCTCCATAACCTTAACCCCAAATTTTCCCTCTTTACACCATAACCCCCTGCCAATTTTTCCCAAAGATATTGTCCATCCCTTCACCTGTTAGTTCGAGCGATTCTACTTCCCAATCTTGGTCGCGATCCTACTTCCCAATTTTGCTCGAGATTTTGCTTCACAAATTTGGTCCCCATTCTGATCAGAATTTTGGTCCAGTAAAGCGGGTTACAAAGGCGGCCGGATCTTGATACAATACCGCTGAGAGTGTGTACCAATAAGGTATGACTGATTGGTAGTTTGCATCTTTCCCGGGCTTAATGAACAGCTATGTTTTGGTGGGTCTCTTAATTTGTGAGTCTGTGTTTTCATTTCTTGGGTTACTAGTGTGGGTAGTGTTTCATGCGGATAGATGATATGTTTGCTAAAAGTTTTATAATTTTTGCCTACCCTGTTTTTACCCCCATAGGAATTTGTGCAAACCTTGTTTTTGCCACCATACAATATGTTCTCGGTTGGTTGTTAGTGTATATCCCATCTTCGGATGTGTTGTATTAATATTTCCTTATGTTTGATTGACTCATACAAGAGATTGAATGGCGAAGCTGAGGAAGAAATTTTTTGACTCCGGCGGTACAAAAGTCATTGAAGAGAATTGTGTTGCACCTCCAAAAGCTGACAACTATAATGACAATAACGAGGAAGTGGATGATGCACCCAAATATTGCTCGGGATCTGAAAAGTTGGGGGAAGAAGAAGAAACTATGTTAAAAGATGACATGAGTAGGAGCTTCGACAAGTTCGAGATTAAAGAATATTGCAAGCGTAGAGGCACGGCCACGTGCAAGTCCATCTTGCTAGCGAAGCAAAAGAAGGCCCTTAAAATATTCTTCGATGATGACTTCGAACCCCTAGTTCTGCACAGCCGATGGTCGATGTATGTTGGCTATGCCTTTCGATGAAGAATCCGCTTTGGGACATGGCATAATTGGAAATCAGTCCCAGACCATGTAAAGAAAGATGCATGGGAAGACATTCCCGTAAGTGTGTTCTAATCCTCCATTTTCATCAGTTCATGTCAACTTCATTACATTTTTCACTAACAAGTTGTATCTTTGTCCACTAGATTAGCTGGGATATACAAACCAAAATAACGTTCAATGAGATGAATAAGTTTCAAAATAAATGGACAATTTATGCAGGAGAAAGGTGGAGGAATTGGAAGACTAAGGTGGCTCACAAGTACATCGTGCAAAAAAAACATGGTTCTTGTGCATGGAGAGATTATCGTTGGTTGGACAAAAATGAGTGGGAGCTATTTGTGAAACACAGATCAACCCCTGAATTCAAGGTAATTCCTTGAAAATTATTAATCTCTAGTCATTACTTTGTGAGCATTTTACAAATTGATGGCCAAATAGGCATTAAGTGATGCAGTAAAAGTAAGCGCCTCACAGAAGGAGTACATTAACCACACAGGCAGTGGAGGGAATCATAGGGTTGCAATAGAACTCGAGAAGAGGAAAAGAAAGGCTAAAATTGACGAGCTTTTGGATGAAGGTTATAGTGTAGAAGAAGCGGAGGCTTTAGTTCATATCATGGATTTCAAACCGGACCGCTTGGAGGTGGTCCTTGAAGCTAACTGGGATAAGAAATTATCAACCTACACCAACGACTCTGTTAAAATAGTAGCCGCCACTATTGTGAGCATAATTCATAATTGATTCTATCTCTATTAATATTCGCAGATGTAATGCATAGTAATGGCTAATATATGTTTTCTCTCTTAGAAATCCCTTTTGGATAAGAAGCAAAAGGGATATTTGGTTATACAAGGAAAAGAAGATATTCTCATTCAAGAAACGGGTAAGAAGGATCATGGGGGTCGTTGAAGAGGTTTCTCCGCAACGTCCAAGGTGAATGAGGCCCTACCATATATTGCTGTAAGCCGTTACGCATCTAGTCGATGTGGGAGCACAAACACAAAACCATCTGAGGAAATCTCAAATTCAAACAAACTACCAACAGATGTCATCGAGCTCAAGGAAAGATTTTTTGCCTTATTTGAGGCCCAAACAAATTGGCTAGCTGGACAATTGGGTAAAGCTATACCCCCACACTTGAATGCCCGCAATTTCCTTGCTACATCTTCCACCCTGCGAATAAGGACAACCGGGTATTCATTCCTTCAACATCTGGATGTAGTGACCCACAAGGAACCGTAGCGGATGACAAGGTATTCCATACCATGAACCTTCATCGTTAGCTCCTTTCTTGCTCTGTGATTTTTAGTTTCTGGATTTCCATTTCCTGTCAAAATGATTTTATGGGGATACATTGACTACTATCACGTTCATTTTGGATGTTGGTAGTTTGGGCCTACTTATATCTTCATCTTGTTCTTTCCAACGTAAACTGAGAAAATGACTCTTTGACAATATAGTTTTATTTTATAGACAGTTCATGGCAGATGAACGCTGAAAGCTGCAGCGCGATCCAGCTCTCAGTCTCAGCTGAAAACTGAAAGCTGCAGCGCGTTGCAGCCTTCAGCAGCTACATGTAGACATCATTTCTTGTTATAATCTATCAATTGCACTTAAAAAATTATTTAATTTTGTTTACTTAATAACACTTACTTATTGTCCAACCAATGTATTTCCCCAATCTCTGAGTTTATTTCTCAGAAAGGAAAAAAGTGCTGCCTATATATTTTGAACCATAATGGAGAAAGGGATGTAGCTGCATTTGGTATCTTGGTTCCAAAGGACATGGAAACGGACTTACCCATCAAGTGGGAGCGAGTAAATCTTTGTGGACCTGTGATCATTCCCAAGGCACCTTTGTCGATTGAACACGAAGAATTTGAGTTTGTCACTAAGGCCATTGGATATAACATTCTATGGCCGGGAAAGCTGATAAGTGTCATTGGGCAAGAGGATGATGAGGTGTGATAATTTCATTCTTCTTCTTATCGAATCATATATATCTTTCTAGATATTACTAAAAAATAATATGTTGTTCATCTACTTACATAGGAGAACGAGCAACAACTGCCTCCGCAAGAATTAGTAGTTGACGAAGTTGGAAGTCCTCAAATAAACCTCACCGAAATTTTCCAAGGACACTACACAGGTTAAACAAATAAGCATATTAACTGGCTATGACATCCAGATGGATATTATTAACACACTGTCCCTTACAGGAGGTGGTGGCTAAGGAAGATACTCCGCATGGAGAGGTGGTTGCTCGATCGGTAAAAGGAGAGGTACATACCCCCAGACTATTTCATTCCGACCAATTTTTTACAATGCATGACTAACATTTTACCCATTAGCAAGTTCCAAAAGAAAATACTACATCAACGGAGAATGGGCAACCAAATCCTCCCATGTCGATTTCTAACCAGTACATATTTGTGAGAACCCATATTAGCATTTACAATATGATCCACTTCTGAATTATATACAAATACTGGTCAACTAACATTATTAGATTCTCAATGTAATTAGGGGGTCACGGAAGACCAAGAATGCATCGCTGCTGTTCAACAGATTAATGATGCTTTAAGGCTATCTACACAAATATATGGACCAGACAAAGTCTTCCGCACCAATTTCAACACAGAGGTGTTTGGATCAGAAGAAGTCTACACAGCCATATTTACTGACAAGCTAAGACGGTTCATGAGCAGCTTGGACGTAGATGATGAAATGGAGTGGATCAGTGGGTGCCAACTTGATATATGGGCATCGTAAGAATTGCATGGTTACAACATTATTTGCAAGATACCTTTGTGATGGGGTGGTTCATGGAGGCCACGTCCAGTTTATTCCGGCCTCTTCAAATTCAATGGCTCAAAAGGCAAATCAAAGGGTGGAATTGACCGCGGACGAGGTTTCGGATGTCATGTGCCACACTCAAGCAAGGCTGTACGTCTTCCCGTAAAATCGAGAGTAAGTTCCATTTATTTTCTGAGTTGCTAGTCCCGGCCACATGGAAGCAATAGCAACCATATGCTTCTGTAAAATATTTGGCTTCCAGTATACCATTGGAAATTGTAGCATCTGTACCTATACTGGCACTGATTCAAGGTTCTCTACTTCACAATTCTTAGTCTATTCAGTAATCACCGCATGCCAGTTATCCAACATTACCAGACCCGTTTCCACACCCTCATCCCTATGTTCTTTAAGCTTAAATTTCACCATAAAAACACCATTTCTAATTCTCCATATTCTCTATATTCTATTGCTTCATATTCTACAAAAGCAATCCCTCCACAACCTGAAATGGGGGAAAACTACCCAAGAACCTACATATGGTAGTTGATTCCCATTGTTTCATACTATCTACTACCTCCTCTATTGGAATTCTACACATTTTTATACCTTCAATTTCAATAGGGGGATGGTACTTTACTTCATCCGTAGATTGTTCTTCAAAGAGCTGCGTCCATTGTTTCTTCTGCCCGATCTCCTCTTCTACACTTTCTGCCTAATTCATTTTCTTAGCTATGCCAATTGGTAAAGTCCCTCCATCATTCATTCCTGAATCACCTATTTTTGTCAAGCTAGCACCAGTTTCCTTCATTTCAGTACCATCATCGATTTCCACCTTTGATTTCCCCTTGCCCTTACCACTAGGCGTGTTCTCACTCATCCCATGTTGTTTCTGCACATTTGTACTACCTTCCCCAGCCTCGTCTATCATTACAGATATCACTTCTACTACCTCCTCCTATTTTCCCCCATTTTTCCACTCCTTCGCCCTTTTCTCCTTCATAACTACCATCTGCGATTGACGTTTCTTCCCTCCCGACTTCCCCATGTCTCAGATCAATTTTTCACGCAGAGAGCATGAAATCGTACATGAGAGAGAGAGAGAGAAAAATCATCCCATGTTAGTTGATTACATGCGATCCGGGTCATGAATTTATAACTACTGCACGTTGCATAATAAATTTTTTATATTAAAAATAAAAAATCTTACCTTTCTATAATTTTAATTCAACCCCGTCTTTCCATATGCTTATGGAAATATGGTCTTTTCCTAAGACTTTGCCCAAACATGAGGCAGTCTCTTGAAAGACAATCTTTCTGTAAGTTATGGAAAGACTAAGGCTTAAACTACAAATTAGAAGAAATCAAGATAAAAATTTTGGATTGTATTAATCGGGTCATAAACTTATAACTACTAATAATTTTTTAATATTGCAACTAAGACATTTTACCTTTATACAATAACTCTAATTCAACCACGTCTTTCCATACGCGTATAGAAAGACGGTTTTTTCGAAGACTTTGTTTGAGTCCATCTCAGAAAAGACGGTCTTTCCATAAGCTATGGCAAGACCAAGGAATCAAGTGCAATTTTACCACAAAAAGATGAAAATTCATGGGTTAAAGCAATTAAAATCCGGGTTACATTCACATTATAAGTTATTTGAGTAAACTCACACACCTATTTTTAGTTGGAAACATTATATTCTTAGAGTAAAAGATTACATATTTAAACTAAAACATATAATTTATTTGTTTACACTAAATATGTAATGTTTCTAATCAAAAATTAAATATTTCACTTACAGTTACTGCGGCATATAAGAGCATTTCCAACTGTGACATTTTTTGACCTACTTGCAAAATTTCATAAATTGCAGCAGGTCTGCCAACCGTTGTTGCAGAGTCCCCATCATTATCTTCCAAGTAGGTGTAACTTGTGGAAGCTACATGCTTGATGTCGGATGCATTTAATGCTTCAATTGCAGAAAGTGTGTTCCACATGCAATTTGGTTGGATCGCATAGTACAATCTATATTTATCAAGTGTAACAATAATAATAATAAATCTATTCAAAATATAATAATTATAATGATGGTATGATAAAATTATTCTTTATAACAATGTAGTTAATAATATAATAATATCATTTTATCTTAGAATCTGACTCTTGAAAGACGGTATTTCCATCTATTATTAAACTACCAAGATTTAAATTGCAAATTAGAATAAATGAAGATAAATATTTTGGGTCGCATAAATTGAGTCATAAACTTAAAGCTAATCCCCTAAACTTATAAACCTAAACTTTATGACCTGGGTCATAAATCTACAACCCCATTGGAGGTGCTCTAATCCCCTAAATCCCAAGACTTTGTCATTTTTTTATTCTAAAATTAATTTTAATTTTCTACTATCAAGTTGTAAAAACAATGTAATCTTTAAAATACATAAATACTACTCCCTCCGTCCCAGCCAAATTTGCACACCTTTTGGTCAACTTTCTCAAGACACATTTGACCATAAATTTCAACTAGTATATAGATACCCATATCATCATGTGAGATATTGTTGGATTCTCTGCATGCTGTATTTTTTAAATATCAAATTTTAACACACCGTTAATATACGTAACTAAAGTTATCGTTGGTCAAACATGACCTGAGAAAGTTGACCAAAAAGTATGCACATTCGCCTGGGACGGAGTAATAGTAAGGTGAACAAATTTTTATAATTATTTATCTCGTGAATTAAGTATTTTAAGTATTACGTAACTAAAGTTTCAGATATAATCAATGCTATTCTATATTAGTAAGTTGTACTATTATTGTAAAAATGAGAGGCTGATCTATAATTATACGGAGTAATATTTGTATAACTTAAAGCTTATGTTTTCCAACATTTCTCCTACTCCATGAGCTTTTCTTTCTACGTTAATGATTAAATTAAAAAAAAATCATTTATTTTTCAAATTTTATTATTTAAATCGGACACACTTAATCATTGATACATCAGTTCATTTTTGTATACCTCTGTCATTTATTAATGAAAGAAAACTCGATAACCTTCATACTTTCTGTTTTGAAAGCAAGCTTGATGATAAGACAAAGCCTTGTGCGAGATGGTCTCGCAGTAAGAACAAAAATTAAATTGTTAAGAATCTAGTATGGAATTTTTAATTAAAAATTTTAAAAGTCTATGGACCGAATGTGTAATTTCACTGTTTTACATTTAAATTCAGGTATAAATGTCAACCTTTCTTCATTATTCTCTCATATTTTTTCTAAAATTTTCTCTCTCTTCTCCTTTCCTCTCTCCTGCAAAACAAACATTCATATTCTCTCTCCTCTCCAACTCAAATCTCCTTCTCTCTCTTCTCCATTTCTCTTCCATCTTCTTCAATTCTAGCTCGATTTCTTCGATTCAACTGCTCATTATTTCCAATTTCTCCCTCTTTCTTGCGTGCAAAGATTCATTGTGATTTTTGAAGTTTTCCAGCGAATTTTACGGCAAATGTTTTGGCGGCCGAACACTTTATAAGATTCGTTTTGTGTTAATCTTCGAAGGTGATGTATTTGCTCAGAGGTTTTATGCATTTTTTGTTTGCTTTTTTGGTCATGTGATTTTCTAGGGTTTATGTTGTTCAATGTGTTAATATTTGAGGATTTCCCTTCTTTTTTTTGTGAGTTGTTGTTACGGATTTGTGCTAATATTTGTGTTGTTGCTACTATTTGTTAGATGTCTAAGGAGATTTGCATCACCGCTGCTGCAATCGAGAAGGAAGAATCGTTTGTAAGTTTTCTGAATATTTGGCTGTGATGTTTTAGCTACAGGTATTGATGTTTCTCGTTTTCAGTGTGATGTTTCAGGTTTTAGTCTTTACGTACTGTTATCAGTGTTGTTGTGATGTTTTAATTTCAGTGCTTGATACTTGTGGTGTTTCCATGATTAAATGTGCAATTAATGTTCAGTTTTGATTTTGTGTGTGATATCTGAGGGTTTTGTTACGATTCGAGCTAGTTTTTTGTTGTTGTTGATGTTCCTTAGATGTCTAAGAATGCGTTGCCACTGTTGTTGCAATCGAGAATGAAAGAGGATCTGTAAATTTTGTTATTTTTCATATGTGACTTTTTAAATGTTGTTGTTGACCTTTCAGGTTTTATGTTTGATCTTTCATATTTAGGTGTAAAGTACTGTTTATCTATGTTGGTGTGATGATTTAATTTCAGTATTTGATGCTTGTAGTGTTTTAAGTGTGCACTTGATGTTAAGTTTTGTTTTTTTTTATTTTGTGTGTGATATCTTAGGGTTTTGTTATGATTTTAGGTGATTTTTGTGTTCATGTTGATGTTACTTAGATGTCTAAGAATTCTTTTGCCACTGTTGCATCAATCGAGATGGAAAGAAGATATGTAAATTTTATTATTTTGCAGATGTGACTTTTTAAAAACTGTTGTTGACCTTTCAGGTTTTATGTTTGATCTTTTTTATTTAGGTTTAAAGTACTATTTATCTGTGTTTGTGTGATGATTTATTTTCAATATTTTATGCTTGTAGTGTTCAAAGTGTGCAATTGATGTTGAGTTTTATTTTTTTTATTTTGTGTGTGAGATCTTCTGGTTTTGTTACGATTTGAGATGATTTTTGTGTTGTTGATGATGTTTTTAAGATGTGTAAGAATGTATGTCCATTGTTGCTGCAATCGAGAAGGAAAGATGATCTGTAAATTTTGTTATTTTACATGTGTGACTTTCTAAATACTGTCATTGACCTTTCAGGTTTTATGTTTGACCTTTCATGTTTAGGTTTAAAGTACTATTTATCTATGTTGGTGTGATGGTGTGATGGTTTAATTTCAACATTTGATGCTTGTAGTGTTTTAAGTGTGCAATTGATGTTCAGGTTTATTCTTTTGATATTTTAGTGTGTACTGTTTGATGTTTTTAAATTTTGAGATTGATGTTTTAAATAATGTATTTGACTTTTCCTCAATGTATTTTTCATTGATGTAATCGTTGCTATTGTGATGTTTAAATTACAGATATTGAAGTTTTGATTAATGTATGTGATGTTTATATTATTTCACATAAATACTTTTGAAGACAGAGCTCAACGATGCCATTGATGAGTTAATAAAAAAATGGTATGAGAAACCATGCTTCTGAAGGTGTTCCCTTGAACAGAATACCGTAAATCGACCTTTGATCATTGCGTTGATGGAGTAGAAGAGTCACCATCTTCAAAACCAGCAGGAAAGAGAGCAAGTCTGTGAATAAGCAAGCAACGAAGGAAAACAAGTCGGGAAAAATAGAATTTGGTTGTTTGGGATGTGTAAAGTCAAGTGATGTTCATTGAATATTTCAATTGGCAATTTGTGAACATATTTGGAGACGAAAAACTTTCCATGTTGGAACATGCGAACAAGCCACGTTTACGCCAACATGTTTTACGGAAGAAGAAGATCAGAATATTATGGTATTTGTGATTTATGGAAATCTAAATATTCTAAAATATGTTAGGCGGTGGTAAAAGCCTAATTGGTTTATGGAAAATCCCTACAAATATGGTATTGATGTTATCGAATATATGGGAGATATTGTGATAAGGAAATTCCCTTTATTTATGGGATTTGGATATGCTTTAGAAACAGATAAGGGATATGAATATTATGGATATAATCTTGAAGAGTTCCAATCTGTTTATGGCTTTAAAAGGAGATCCAGTGTCAATGAGTTTCAAGGTCAGAGAGAGTCTGATCAAGGCGGATTGGTAGCTAGGAGAGCTAGCAGAATTCACACGTTTGATTAGAAAAGATAAGTATTTTGTATGGTGTACTTTGTACTGTATCTTTCTGATTAGCGGATTCATTCTGAACTAGGCCAAGCCCCGCAGATGTAGGTGGATTTCACTGAATTGCGTAACCAAGTCTTGTGTCTTTTATGCTTTACTTTATTGCATACTTGGTTAGATAGGTTATATTGGAACATACTAGTAATAATTTAGAAAATTTGGTAAAACCAAATTTCATTTGGTATCAGAGCTTAGTCACTTATTTTTCCCTTGGTTGTGTCTCGGAAAGTGTGATCCGATTTTACCATGGCGACCAAAGAAGGAGCTTCGGTGTCTCGGCCACCTCTGCTGGAAGGCAACAACTACAATTATTGGAAGGCACACATGAGAGTTTTCATCAACTCACTGGATGAACCTGTTGTGCACTATGTTGAAAACGAGTGGAACCATCCTACTGAGGATGCTGATACAAGCTCTAAGGCGAAAGAAGAAGAGTCAAGTCAAAAGGAGCAGAAACTCAATGACAAATCTACTTGGTCTCCTGATGAACTCAAGGCCTTATGGAAAATTCAAAAGCATTAAATGCTATCTTCACGACAGTTGATAAAAATCAGTTCAAACTCATCTATACATGTCATTAAGCCAAGAAAGCCTGGGATATTCTACAAACAGTTCATGAAGGAACTAGTCAAGTTCAAAAATCTAAATTACAGATGTTAGCTACAAAGTTCGAGGAACTCAAGATGGAGGAAGATGACACTATTGCTATATTCAACGGAAAACTCAAGGACATCTCCAATATGGCGTAGCAACTTGGAAAAGTCTACAAAGAGGCAAAATTGGTGAAAAAGACCTTGAGATCACTTCCTTAAAGGTTTGCAACGAATGTCGCGGTAATAGAAGAAGCAAGAGATGTAGCCACCATGAGCTTAGATGAATTGATGGGATCATTACAGACTGATGAGATGACATTCCAACAGGCTACAAAAAGGGTTCAAAGAAGTTGGCATTCAAAACATCGGCATCAAATGATAATCACGAATCTGACAGTGATGATGATTTTGACCAACTTGCACTTATCACGAAAAACTTCTCAAGAATGCTAAAGAAAGTAGTAAATAAGAAATCTCGGGAAAGGTATGGTGGAAATAGACCAAGGCCGCAAGAATTTGGAATTAATCGTGGGACGAGATTTGAACAAGAAAATCAGCAGTTCTCTAGAAATCAAAGTGGTGAACAAAAATAGCCTGGACGAATTCAGTGCAGAGAATGTGAAGGATATGGTCATATTCAGGCTGAGTGTGCAAATACCTGGAAGAAACAGGGAAAATCATATGTCACCTCTTAGAGTGAAGATGAAGAGGACGAGAAAGACGAAGAGGAACTTACAAGTAACTATGTGGTGTTTGGAGAAAAAAATCATAATGCATCGAAAGATGGATGTTTCAACACATCGAATAGAGTCGAAGCTGTATGTTCCAACATAGATTCATATGAGGTGTCTAGTGATGATGATGGACTTGCTGTAAGTGATTCAGAAATCTACAGTACATACGAAAAGATATATGCTATGTGGCTCCAAGTAGTTGATACAAACAAAGTACTGAAGGAAGAAAAAAACTCATCTGACGGAGATAGAAAAGGAGTTTCGTATAGAAGTTGTTGAACTCACAAAGGAGAATGACGACTTGAATGTGAAGTTAATTTCAGCAACTAAGAGAGCTGATACATCTGAAGCAGCTATTACTAAACTTAACTCTAGAAAAGAAAAACTCGATGATATTCTGGTAATGGGAAAGAGCTTTGGAGATCAACGTGGAATTGGGTATGACAACACACCAAAGAACATAGTCACACTCAAGTCTGAGACTCGAGAGATACCTAAGAGCACAGTAACACTGAAGTCAAAGATCCGAGAGATAAAGAGAAAGTTTGGCAAGCCTCATTAACGGACACCTCTCATATGTAGCTACTGCTCATACTAAGGGCACACAGAGAAACAATGCCAGAAACTACTCAGAGGCATCATGGTAGGACGTCAACTCTCAGTATGTTCCAACATAGACGATGCCCAAAAATTAAAGATGGTCAGAAGGGTATGGGTAGTCAAAAGTTCTAGTACGTGTCTTGTTGCACATACTTCTCTTATGGCACATTCCAGAGATTTGCGGTACTTTGATAGTGGATGTTCTCGCCACAAGACTGGCACCCAGGAATTCCTCACAAATATCACACCTTACGACGGTGGTTTTGTCACCTTCGGCGATGGAAAGAAGAGTAGAGTAGTTGGAAAAGGTGAACTACAAATTGAAGGATTCTTAGTATTCACCAGTGTTTTGTTTGTTGAAGACTTAAAGGCCAATATGCTGAGCATAAGTCAACTGTGTGACGAAAATATGACTGTTGAATTTAAGAAAGACAAATGTATAGTGAAATATGGAGAAGCCTAAGTATTTTCAGGCATTCGATCATCAGCTAATTGCTATCTGCTGGAACAGGATGTGAGGTGTATTGTCTCCAAACAAGATGAATTATTTATGTGGCACAGGAAGCTCGGTCACATCAATTACAAAACCTTGGTGAAAATTTGAAATACAAAGGTTGTATGAGGTATACCTACATTAACAAGCAAGGACAAAATTGTCTGTGGACCCTGTCAACAAGGTAAACAAATTCAATCTCCCCACTCTTCAGTCCAATATATAACCACCTCAAGAAATATAGAATTATTGCATATGGATCTGATGGGTCCAGTCAATACACCTAGCATAGGTGGCAAGAAATATATCTTTGTATGTGTTGATGATTTCTCCAGATATACATGGGTAGCATTTCTAAAAGAAAAACCAGATACTGTGGAAGTGTTTAGAAGTCTTGTGATAAAATTATAGACTGAAAAAGGAAGTCCATACGGGAAGATTGTTCGAATTCGTAGTGATCATGGTAGAGAATTTGAAAATTCTCAATTCAGTGACTTATGTGATGAGCTCAGAATTCAACATAATTTTTCTGCACCAATCACCGCTCATCAGTATAATGTTGTAGAACGGAGAAACAGAACTTTGCAAGAGATGGCTCGAGTAATGTTAGCCAAGAAACAAATTCACAAAAAAATGGTGGGAAGAAACCATTAACACAGCTTGCTATACACTCAATCGAGTGTATCTGCGTCCATTCACAAGCAAAACGTCTTACGGTATTTGGAAGGGAAGGAACCAAATATCTCATACTTTCATGTGTTTGGAAGCAAGTGCTACATCCTCAGAGATAGAGAGTAATTGGCAAAATTTGACAATAGCAGTGATGTTGGAATCTTTCTTAGGTATTCTGTGAATAGTCGGGCATATCGTGCTTACAACCTTCGGACAAACACTCTCATGGAATCCATAAATGTTATTGTGGATGATTCTGAAGAAGGATAAGGTTCAGATACTGTAGAAGATGAACCCGATAAAAACCATGTTCCAACACAATCGAGTCAACCTAACAAGCCAGACCCATCGCATGTTGGAACATCTGAGCAGGCTGATTACCCTGCTGAACCAAATGATATTGAGCATGTTGGAACATCATCTCCCACTGCCTTATCCTATGTTCCAAAATAGGATCAACCTGACCCAATGACACAGAGTACTCGATCAGTTCCTCGGGTTAATTACAGAAAGTTTGCAGGATTATAATGTTTCATCTCTCTCATTGAACCCAAGAACTACAAGGAGACATTGCTGGACAAATACTGGATTGCTGTAATGCAAGAAGAATTGGTCAGTTTGCACGAAATGACGTATGGTATCTCACTCCTCACCCTAAAAGTGTAAACGTCATTGGCACCGAATAGATCTTCATGAATAAATCTTATGGTGACAAACATATTACTCAAAACAAAGCCAGACTGGTAGCTCAAGGATATACACAAGTTGAAGGAGTCGACTTTGATGAGACATTCTCACATGTTGCCAGGTTAGAGTCAATTCAAATTTTACTTGTTATTGTCTGCTCTATGAACTTTACTCTATATCAAATGGATATCAAGAGTTCATTTCTAAATTGTGTGGTAAATTAAGAAGTTTATGTGGAACAACCTAAAGGATTTGAGGATCCTCATTATCCTCATCATGTGAATCGCCTCAAGAAGGCTTTATATTGATTAAAGCAAGCACCAAGGGCATCGTATGAATGGCTTACTAACTTTCTACTTAAGAAAGGTTATCATTGAGGGGGGGTAGATCGAACTTTATTTGTGCTTGAAAAGTCATCAAAAATTCTAATTGCTCGGATTTATGTTGATGATATAGTATTCGGCTCTACTTCACCATCTATGGTACAGGATTTTGTCACTATTATGCAGGCTGAATTTGAGATGAGCATGGTTGGAGAGCTCACATATTTTCTAGAACTGCAAGTTAAGCAAGAAAAAATGGCCTGCTCATGAATCAGAGTAAGCATGCCCTGGATTTGGTAAAAAGATTTAGTTTAACCAATGCCAGAGCAGTTCGAACACCTATGGGGTTTCTGAAAAACTGGTAAAGGATGAGAAAAGAGTCGCAGTTGATCAGAAGTTATACAGGGGTATGATTAGGAGTCTATTGTATTTGACAGCAAGTAGACCAGATATATGTTTCAATGTAGGAATATGTGCAAGATTTCAGGCTGATCCAATGAAATCTCATCTCACTACGGTCAAAGAAGTTATTCGACATGTAAGTGGCACTTCTAAGCATGGTGTCTGGTATTCTAAGAATCAAGATTTTGATTTAATTGGGTACGGCAATTCTTTTTTGGTTGGTGATGTTGATGATCGAAAGAGCACTACAGGTGGATGTTTCTTTATTGTTACAAACCTAGTTTCTTCGTACAGTAAGAAACAAAATTTGATCTATTTGCCTACTGCGGAAGCTGAATATCTTGCTGCTAGAAGTTGTTGTGCACAATTATTATGGATGAAGAAAATGATGAACGACTATGGAATTCATCAAGGCCCTTTGAAGATTTTATGTAACAACACAAGTGCTATTGATATTTCAAAAAATCCATTCCAACACTCTCGAACTAAGCATATTGACATAAGGCATCATATTATTAGAGATCTTGTTGAAAGGAAGGAAATTGTGGTAGTCTATGTTCCAACATCTGAGCAATTTGCTGATTTTTACAAAGCCATTGGACACCGCCACTTTTGAAATTCTCAGACAACACTTAGGTATTTGTCATATTTGAGGTAATTCTTGCCTTTATTTAGCTGTAAATATTTTTTCCACTTTTTTTTGTTCAGAAAATTTAAAAAATTGAAAGAAGGAAAATGCTACAAAAATAGAAGTTGCAAAGTTATGGCATGTTGGAAGAAAAAAGAAAATTACCAAAATTGGAGTTATGGTATGTTGGAAGAAGGTGTGCCTTGAGTTGACAAGTGAGAAAGTAGAATCGTTACTTTTCTTGGAAAGGTAAAAGGTGTTAGGTTTTTTCGGCAAAAGAGGTGAAGAAGTGAAGAGTTTGTGTTTGTTTCAAAATTGTCTCCATCTCTCCATATCCCACTCTTTTCGGCTTACACTCCCACTATTCTTGGTGTTCTTCGAATTCTTGTTGCATAATTTTTCCAATATTTTCTCTATCTCAACAAATATCCGCCGAAAAATGTCTTCAAGCCCAAAATTTTCCACGGTCGAGAACGAAACTCAAGAAACTTCCCAACCTCCAGAGAATGAGAATGCTGAACTGAGGGAAGAAAATGTGGAGGCAGACCTGACCGGTGATGACGGACAGAGTGAAGAACTCAGAGGCAAAGGGAAAGGTCCCTATCAAAAGGTAACATACCCTGATCCTCCTCCTTTAAAGTAGTATGGAATGGAATTCAAATCAGTAGTTGATATTTTTGAGTGGCTTGAAGCAAACAGAACCACGATAGATTTGACTAAACTTAATAATTTAGAAGGGGAATTTCTGAGTGTTAATGTCAAGGAACTTTTGTCTAGTGATATTGGTGATCTAAAGGATGTTGAAAATTATGAAGTAAAATTTTTTAGGGGAAAATATGGAGTTTACAACTGGAAGGATAGATTTCATGTATACTCTTCTATTCCTGGCCCTAGCTATGTTAAGATTAAAGAGATAGGTGATAAAGAGGCTGGGGAGCTGAAGGTGGTTAAGTCCACTGATAGGATGCCTGTAGGGTTTTATGATGCTAAGGCTTCCCAAAGGATTGAAGAGCTTAGAAAACCTGTGATCATAGAGATTACAGATAGTGACGATGGAAGCAGTGTTAGGTATCTTCCAACACAGAGAGCAGATTCAGGAAGGCTGAAGATATGGAAATTGATGATGTGGACATGGGAGGTCAAGATCAGTGTGATGTCTCTGGTAATGCACATGATGAACATGAGTATTCCGATGGAGGACAGACTAGAGGATTTGATTCAGACAAAGAAGAGAATGTTAGAACACAGGGCATGGCAGGGTAGAGACTGCTGAGCAAGAAGGAGATGCTGGAAATTTTGAGTATGTTCCAACACAGGAACCCGTGTTGAACTACTCCAGCAACAAATTACTCGATGATTTCTTCCAAGGTGCAAAGGGTAAGAGGAAGATGCATGCTACTGAGGATTCCCCACCAATCAAGAAATTCAAGAAACCCACACTGCTCCCAAAAAGAAGGTGCTGCCACCTCCTCTTGTAAGTGAAGTGCTATTTTTTCTTACTTCGATATAAATTGTGAGGAGATGGGAGAGGTGTTTGCTGAGAGGAAAATAATCCCTGAGAGACCAGTAGATAATCCATATAGGGCTAGTGGCTTTTCTGATTTTCTGGAAGTAATTGGGATGAAAAGGGCTGCTACGCTACAACTTCAGTACAACAAGCAGGTGGTTACTGAAGTATATTCCAACTTGGTGGCCGGGAGCTTGGAGGTTGATTCCCCATGGTTTGAGAGGGTATATGTTAGGGGGGAGATTATTGATTTTTCTGCTGCCAGGATGAACAGAATTTTGGGGATGAAAACTCCAGACTTTGAGGGAGTTTTTTCAGATAATTTAGAAGTGTCTAATGATAAGATTCTCGAGGTAGTCTCAGGAGAGTACAAGACAGAATGGCCTGAGACTGGATACTCACATGTTTCCTGCCTGTCTTCTAGATTTTTTTTTGTCTACATCAGGTAGCTGTGAACTGCTGGATGCCATCTTCCAATACTATATATTTTACAAGAGAAATGGAAAATTTGTTGTACTATGTTGGAATACAAAAACCAGTTAATCTGGGGTTATTTATCCAGCAGAGTCTAGTTAGGAAAGCCACTACTCCAAAGGGGAAGCATGCTCTG
Organism: Rubia yunnanensis; assembly: GCA_037428765.1. Taxonomy (NCBI): domain Eukaryota; kingdom Viridiplantae; phylum Streptophyta; class Magnoliopsida; order Gentianales; family Rubiaceae; genus Rubia; species Rubia yunnanensis. The sequence goes on along the minus strand of CM075063.1, from coordinate 76,768,323 downwards.
GTGTATCCCTGTTTGATATCTACATTGGCTAAGAGTGCCAAGGTGAAGGGAAAAGCAAAGGATGTGATCATTGATACAGAGTTTCAACGGCCTAACAAGAAAACTTTTGGCATGCAGCAAGTTCATGATCTGCCATGGAACCCTAGAGCTACTACTTCTGCTGATGCTGAAAAGAACGCCAAGATAGTGGTGCTCAGTGCAAGGTTGGGGGCTATAGCCATCCAAACTGTGGCACTTGAAGCAGAGAAGGACAGACTTGAGGGGGAGAAGGCTCAGCTGGAGGCACGGGATGCTGCTCCTGAACAGGATTAATTTTCCTGCAGTATCTATGTTCAGACATGGGTCCCATGTTATGTTCAGAGGGAGCTGGTTTTCTGTTCGTTTCAAAACTTATTTCTATGGTTTATTTCCGTTGGCATATTCATGGCCCCAAGGGGAAAACATTTGATTTTTGGATAGTATTATTTTGGATGCCTGTAATCTGAATATTTTTTTGGTATTCTGGAATTCTAATTTTCGGATGGTATTTTGATGATCAGAGTCTGTAGTATGTATATGTTCCAACATAGGTGGATTTCTGGAAGTCTTATGTGTTTGATTGGAAGTTTTTTCTGATGTGTTCTTAATGTCCAAAGTGGTTGGGTCCACACAATTCCAAAGGGAGAGATTGTAAAGTGAAGTGGTGTTCATTGAATATTTTAATTTCCAATTTGTGAACATATTTGGAAACGAAAAATTTTCCATGTTGGAACATGCGAACTAGTCACGTTTACACCAACAAGTTTTCCGGTAGAAGAAGATCAGAATATTAAGGTATTTGTGATTTATGGAAATCTGAATATTCTGAAATATGTTAGGCGGTGGTAGAAGCATAATTGGTTTATGAAAAATCCCTACAAATATGGTATTGATGTTATCGAATATATGGGAGATATTGTGATTAGGAAAATCCCTTTATTTATGGGATTCGGATATGCTTCAGAAGCAGATAAGGAATAGGAATATTATGGAGATAATCATGGAGAGTTCTGATCTACTCATGGCTTTAAAAGGGGATACCACGATTGCATTAAACTCATGATTTTAACTGAGAAAATCTGCACACAGATATTCATCTTTCCGAGATTCTTGCAAAAAGCCAGATCTATATGTTCCAACATATGTGACATGCCGTTTAAAGTTCAGAATCGTATGCCTTAATTTCTCGGGAAGAGGAGATCCAACGTCGACGAGTTTCGAGGTCAGAGGGAGTCTGATCAAGGCGGATCGGCAGCTAGAGGAGCTAGCAGAATTCACACGTTTGATTAGAAAAGATAAGTATTTTGTATGGTGTACTTTGTACTGTATCGTTCCTATTAGTGGATTCATTCTAAACTGGGTCAGGCCCCACTGATATAGGTGGATTTCACCAAACTACGTAACCAAGTCTTGTGTCTTTTATCCTTTACTTTATTACATACTTGGTTAGATATGTTATGTTGGAACATACTAGTAATAATTGAGAAAATTCGGTAAAACCAAATTTCAGGTTGTATTGAATTACATTGATTTTTCAGTTATGAATGTTGATTTTTAGTATTAGTGTTGAGGCGCTTGATTGCTATTGATGTTTTAACTTGATTTCAAAATTTTCGGTTTGTAGGTTAGCAATTTTTTAGGTCATTTGAACCCTTTTGTATTGAAGGGTCGATAGTCGTGGCGATTGACATTTTTACATGTTAACGTAAAAATTCAAATTAAAGTTTGCAACTTTTATATGCTAATATTATATGTATTTGTAGAGCCAGTGATGATTCAATGAATTCCTTCGATTTTCAGTTGTCAGTGTATGATATTGTATGTCTTGTTCATCTGTAATACACATAAAGTGATATGTATCATTTTACATGTGTAAATTATCATGTAAACAAATAAGATCAGTGATAAAAGTAGAACGTCAAAATAGTTTTTGAAATGCTACAACAGTGGAATTTATATTTTCAACATTAGTTTGATGTTTTAGTAGTTTTGTATGATATTCAAATAATTTAATTAGATTCTTTATATTTGATGCTTGATGTTTAAATACTTTGATTTGATATTGATTTTTCTTTAGAAAACATTTACGTGATTTTTAATTAAATTTAATTATTTGATTTTTTAGTATTTTTTTATATTTAAATAAGTTAATTTGATGTTTTATATTTGATGTTTGAATATCTTAATTTTATTGCATATTTCATATTTTCATTTTGATAATTGAAATTTATTATTTGATCTTTTAGTATTTTCATTTGATTTTTTAATCTATTTTAATATGATTTTTAATTTACATTTGAGCTTTTAGAAATCAGGCCCAAATGCAAAATTCGGCCCAATCACTAAGTCTACCAGATCTGAATTTAACCTGAATTTCACTGGAAAATTTCCAGTCACCTATATATTGATGAGCTCTGACGAAGCTTTGCGAATCGTCCCCCCAGTGCCTTCTATGATCCATATGGAATAGTTTTGAAATTTTCATTAAAGCATAGACACAAACAGACAGTTTGCAAACAAAATGAACAAGGAGATGCACCTTCAACCTCTCTTCAATGTTCAAATCAAATCAAAACAGGGAAAGAAAACTGAAAAGAAATTGTAGCCAACACCTTCAGCTCTTCAATGCTCTGTGGCCAAAGCCTTACAGAATTATCATGACAACGCCTCATTGCCGCCATGAATTCACGCACCGGAGAAGAAAGCAGAAACATCTCAAACACCACAAACGGGATAAAACCTTGCTTGTCTTAAACAGAAACTCCAGTGCCGCCACCAGTGAATGGGAGCCACAACGATGCCCGCGCGTGCAAAATCCTCATGATTTGGTTCTCTGGCGGCCACAAATTCGATGTGTAACCAATCCTATCCAATCTCCGGTGGCTTCATTTCTTGATCATAATGACGAGGCCTAGCTCTTCGCACAGGTCGGCAATGGCTTCAAGGCGACAGACTCATTGAAATCATCGTCGTATTCGTTGAGATCGTCGACGAATCCAACTGCATTTCCATCGTGGATGTGCCATCGTCAGGATGTGTTGTCCCCGTAGATGTACCATCGTCGTGGATGCGCTTCCGCTGGAAGCGGTTGAGGCTGTGGTTGAGAAGCAGTTGAGGAAGAACGAGGAAGATGAATGGAGCAGAAGACGAGAAGGGTTTACAGAAAAGGGGAAAACTGATTTACTTTTTGAAATTGCATATTAGTCCCTAAACTTTAGAACTTATTATAATATATACCACGAGCTATAATATTTCTAAATTAACCCCTGCATTTAGTTTCCCCTTTTACTATTCTCTAGTCTCTGGTTTTACGGTAAGATGGTCTCGTAGTAGACGGACTCGGATGATAAACGTCATACGTATTAACTGAAATTTTAGTATGAAGATAATTTTTCATTTCAATGCTTCATAAAGTAAGCATGTGATTATTTCCAGTAAATAGTCTTTTTCATGTATTTGCAAATAAACTTATAGAAGGTTTAAAAAATCAACTATAATATAAGGGAAAGTCTCAGGAAAGGCAGCATGTCCATAAACTTATGGACAGGCCATACACCTGTTTGAAATTAATAAAATTTGATTAATCTTCATGGGCCAGGCCAATTTGGTTCAGATACAAAACCTTATACATTAATCTTCCTCTTCCTCCCTGTGCCACCTCCTTCCTTCTCTTCCTCTTCGACGCCACCTTCCAACCGCTCCTCAATGCCACGTTCTCCTTCTCTCCCTTAGATTGAGTTACACGTAATTTAGTGACTTGATGGAGAGCCTGCAAATCCTGGTGGCGGCAAAGAAATGGATTTTGGCGGATGAGCAGCAACCAGCGCACAATGGTTCTATGAAGTTATTAAGTTGCAAACTAGATCTGTGATATGATTTGTTTGTTTCTCTCTGTGGTACCTGATTAAACCATAGATTTTCTTGTGTACTGTAGAGAGAGTATGAAGAGTTTAAAATTTAAGTCAATGCTTTGGTTGCCAAAGCTAAGAAAGTTCCTGAAGAGGGATGGATAATGCAAGATGGTACTCCATGGCCTAAAAATAACATCTAAGATCTTACGGGCATGATTCAGGTAACATTTTGACCTTATGCGTAATGTGTTACAAAAGGTTTAAATTTTTGCTAGTCAACTTTAAATCATAACCATTTGTTTGATTTTCTTATACATTTCTTTGCTCCGGTTTTCCTTTTCTTATGCATTTGAAGATCTGAGCAGTAGGCGGTTGCCTATGTTTAAAACCGTAAAAGCTTTGCTAAGCATGAATTTCAAATTTTACATTGAGATTCATCCTACATGCTTGTGTCGATGTGATAATATGTGTGACATGCATATTAATACCAAAATTCTTAGAGTGTTATTCAGCTATGGATTTTAGACCCGTTTTATATTTGGGGGTTTACACTTGTTTCAGTGACATGATGTTAATGCCCTGGAATGACTCTGATCATTCAATGTTACCCATATACAAGAAGTTGATCGCTGCTGGTTTGTGAATATGGATATTCAGGTATGACCAATGAGCTCTATAACCTCTTAGAATATGAATATTCATAAATGGTCTGGAAGAGATGCATGCTGGTAATAATTTAAGTTTCTCCAGAGATAACTATTGAGTATTATTGTCGGTGTTGCGATAAAAAGAAGGATCTTGTTTCACACACTGAAAATATGTTAAAAAGAACCTATCAAATAAGCTAGGAAAGGATTGACGGACAAATACCCGAGATGTCACTGGGAACGTACGGTGGTTGAGACCTTAAAGTATGCATTTTTTTAGTTATATGTTGCAGTTGTTAATATTTAATTTGTACTAGTTAGTTTTATTGTGTATGACATTTTCTTTTCATTTATTATTGATTGTTCATTTTGAATTATGAACTGCAATTGTTTAGTTATCTATTGCATTTATTAGTATTAGTGTGTACTAATTAGTTGTACTGAGTATGACATTTTCTTTTTATTTGTAGTTGATTGCTCATTTTAAATTAGAAACTGCATTTTTTTTAGTTGCATATTGCATTTTTTAGTATTTAATGGGTACTGGTTTGCTGTACTGCGTATGACTTTTTGTTTTCATTTGTTGTTGATTGTTAATTTTGAATTAGGAACAACATTTTTTCACTTATATGTTGCATTTATTATTATTCAGTGTGTACTAACTAGTTGTACATATTATGACCTTTTCTTTTCATGTGTGGTTGATTGTTCATTTTAAATTAGAAGTTGTATTTGTTTAGTTACATATTGCATTTGTTAGTATTCAGTGTGTACTAGTTTGTTGTACTGTGTGCGACTTTTTGTTTTTATTTGTTGTTGATTGTTCATTTTGAATTAGGAACAACATTTATTCACTTATATGTTGCATTCATTAGTATCCAGTGTGTACTAATTAGTTGTACTGAGTATGACCTTTTCTTTTCATTTGTGGTTGATTGATCATTTTAAATTAGAAGATGTATTTTTTTTAGTTACATATTGCATTTGTTATTATTTGGGACGTCGTCGCCGTACCTCTCAAAGTTATAATTTATAATCCCTTTATGCTTACTAATTACAATTAAGTAGATAGTGGAAAATTGGGGTTGTCCAAGAAGAAGAGGGATTTTCTTAAGCATTTAAACATATAAGATTCATATTAGGCTAGAAGTAGATATATATATATATATAAGCAAGTAAATGGGGGAATTTTGGTCGGTTCGTTTTCCTAAGTTATGAAATTAAAAGACAAACTAACTAGCAAAGATAAGTAACTATGCTAATCATCAAACAAACTAAGAAATGGGGTAACAAATACAAAAGATAAAGCCTTGTGAGCAATTGATATACACTTCCAAACCTCATGTAGATCATTGAACCATTTACTCATTCAATCACATTTGTTACCTATGGGGAATGTTATCACTTCCCATTCAAAGATCAACATTCATTCCTTCTTAATAGTAGTTTGCAAAGATAAACAACGGCCATTTGCAAACCTCGTTGACAATCACTCTAAGAAAACCACACCATTGAGGTATTTCATCAACGACATTTCACACAAAGGACCATAGATTTGATAATAACAAGGCTTCTACTAAAGACATAGTCATTTAACCAAGCATAGCAGTCATTAGGCTAAACCTAGACCAAACCACATTCAAGATTCAACCTTTCATTGCATCTATAGGATAAATATGAGAACAATCCACATTAACATACTTATCTATCAAGAGTCACAACACATTATGCACGAGAAATTCTAAGTCCATGTTCTTGGATTTTCATGCCAAAGAGCTAAGGAAGTTGTTACTTTCCTAACACCCTAACACTTTAATCATACAAACACTTCCTATTCTCAAACACCCCATGGCATAAATGAAGTAAAACATAACATTAAGAACACATGAATGCTAAATAAAAAAATCTTCAAGAACAAGTGAACCAATCGATTCATTACTTTAACTACTTGTTGTGAAGATAAATCTTCTATCCTTCTTAGATAGTAGTTTGCAAGAGTGAATTCGACATCTCTATTCAAACATCACCAATGACTCCCTTAGTCGAAACACGACTAAAAGTATCTCATTGATGGCATTGAGCACGAAGAATCAACAAGCTTGACAACACTTATAAATACTACACCGTGTCTAAGCATTTAACCAATTAATGCATTTACACAAGATTAGTCAAGAACGATCGACATTCGTAGACTTATCTCATTTGCTACCTAAAACAAACATGACAACGAGTTCAACATCATCACATTCATCTAGCAGTTATCAACACATCAACATCATTTAGAAGCTCTAACTCATGGATTCCACATTAAAAGAGAGGAAAATTAGCTACTATCTCCCAACCCTAACAAACAATCGTACAAGTAATTCATATACTCAAACTTCCAACAACATTAATGCCATTAACACTCCACATTCAAAGCTCAATAAATGCACAATAGAGAAAGCAATAGATAGATAGAAATGATTCTCAAGCAATTAGGAAGGAAGTCTCAATAAATTTCTCCCAAGTAAAAAACTAAGCTAGATAATCAAAACACATAACATAATACAAAGATCTACAAAGGAAAAAGAAGAAATGGAAGAAAATGGTGAAAACTAAGGTTTTGGAGCCCCCAAGTTGGGCTTAGGAAAATGGGGAAGAATGGGGGCTATTTATAGTCTAATTTGGTCAAGAAAAACCAAAAAATAAATGCAGCAGGCTCCCGCTCGGGTGGAAATGGTGTTGCCCGGGCGGCGGAGGTTTCAGCCCAAAAAATTCAGATGGGCTACAATTCGCGACTTCTTGTTTTGCTTCCCACGGGTGATCCGTTGATCCGTTTTGGGAGTTCTTGTAGTTGATTTTATAGTGCTCGAGAAGAAGAATCCAATACTGCCACCCTTTTAGGCTGATTCTTGTTGAATAATTTTAAGAACTTTGTCTAAACATCTGGGTGACAATTCGTCCGCTTCTTTGCCTTCCATCTTCGACCCTTCTATCTTCTACCACGTTTTGGCACGTGGTCTTCACTGAAAAACTCCAAAGGGCTCACGAGACATCTACAAATGAAGCTCACAAAATGGAATGTAGATGCTCGTAAGGACCAAAAATCTATTGGACTAAACATAGGTTACAAAATTAAGGAATTAGATGTTAAAACCAAAAATGGTCATCAAAACCCCTTATCATGTAAACCTACCTAAATATAGAAATCTTATAACAAAAATATGACAAAAGAGATGTTAAATGCTTTGGAAAATACAAGCATTTGACGTCTCATCAAATCTCTCCACACTTAAACCTTACTCGTCCTTGAGTAAAGAAGAACAAGCAAAGATCAAAGCGTAAACTTGCATGTAAAAGTTTTCCCAAAACATCCAACATCATATTCCTAGAATACCCTAACCCCCAAGACATAAGAATCTCTCACACTCTCACATCCCAAAGCCTAATATAATCTAAACAACCAACAAACCATAACAAAAGTGAGGTATATATATAATGCCAAACTAATTTACTCCACCCAAAAAGCCACTCAATAGACAAATCAAGAGAAGCATAAAATTTTTCAATTTCTCTCATTTTGCCTAAGAGCCCTCTTGGTTTTTCATCCTAGCTTCACACATTTTTCTTTTTCAATGCTCATCCTCACCTTTTCCTCACCATTTGGCCTCTCATTTTTGCATAGGTCGCCCTTTCGAGTTTTCAACCTATCCGGGCCTCCCACTTTGCCTAAGTTGCCCTCTTGGGTTTTCAACTTAGCGGAATTTTTTTTTCATTTTTCTTTTTTTTTCAAACAAAACAAATCAAAGTGGAGCATATGCACACTACAATAAAATACAATGAGATATATTTCTCTTTACCTCCCCACACTTGAAACACACATTGTCCTCAATGTGAAGAGGACAAGATAAAGAAATAAGGGAGAAAGAAAAAAAATACTCACAACTAGGACCTTGGAGGTCCTTCCCGATGATGGCAATGCTCACTACTCAATGAATGTTCTCTATGTTCTCCAACTCCGCCCAATATGAAACTTCGATCCATCCACTATGAAGCCACAATTATGAAAATCTCGATCGTCACTCACAAAAGACAACAACTAGTAATACTCCTAGATGGTGGTTTTGGTAGTGGCTTTTTGGTGGTGGATTGTTGTGGTATTCTTGTGGTTTTGGATAAGGGTTTGAGGACATGGTTGAGGATTTTTTTTTTCAAGAAAAAGGAAAATACTAACATAACTTAGAAACTTGGGTTGCCTCCCGAGAAGCTCCGTATTTTTAAGGTCATCGGCACGACCCTAATGTTATCCATATGGTGAAGGTTTGAACCTCTTCACCATGAGTATCCAAAAATAGAGAGGTAAGGCTACAAAACTTTCAAGAGGAAAGTTTTGAGGAGGTAGAGATGGTTTAAAAGGAGTTTGGTGGTTAGGAAGCTTGGGATGGTCTTTTGGCTCCTATCTTATCTCCCTCAAAACATCCAAAATTGTGGAGTTGGTTCACTAGGTGGGGGTAGGGGTGACACTGCTAATGAATGTAGCACAATCACATCTTCCTCCATTTTTTTCATCCTCAACAACTAATGTGCCCATTTTATATGGTTATATTAGGACTTTTGGAACTCACTTTCGTACACTTTTGTGCTCTGGATGTGGCATTTTTCCTTGAAATTCCCTAAGAAGAGTTAAAAGCAACTTTAACACTTTTAGTACTTTTCTAGAGAATTTTGTGTGACAAGGCAATTTGTCTGAAGACTTTGAAGAATACCTTTGAAGATTTGAAGATTTGAAGACTTTTATTTGAGCTTTTGAATACTTGAAGAATTGAAGAAAAGTGAAGTGAAGAGGAGGACATGAAACAAAAAGAAGAAAGAAATCAATATGCTGAAACTAGGCTCGGTCGCGACTCGCGACAAACCTGTCACGACACGCAACGGACGTATGGCCAGAAACTTTCTTACTTTTTTGTACTATAAATATTAAACCTTATCCTCTCCTCTTCAGACCCTTCTTCTTCCTGCATTTTTCTGGGTTAAAACCCTAGGTTTTCCTTTCTTTCTATTCTTAGTTTTTGTAGGCTAATCATGTCTTTTAATTATCTAGCTTAGTTTAATCTTGGGAGGAATTGATTGAAACTTCCTTGCTAATGTCTTCAAAATAATTTCTATATATGTATTGCTTTCACTATTTTTCATTTATTGAGCTTTGGATGTAAATTGTTAATGTCATTGATGTTGTTGGAAGCTTGAGTATATGAATTGCTTGTATGATTTCTTGTTAGGGTTGGGAGAAAGTAGCTAATTCTCCCCTCTTTTAATGTGGAATCCAAGAGCATGAGTTAGAGCTTCTTAATGATGTTGATGTGTTGATAATTGTTAGATGAATGTGATGATGTTGAATTTTTTGTCATGTTTGTTTTAGGTAGCAAATGAGAGAAGTCAATGAACATCGATTGTTCTTGGCTAATCTTGTGTAAATGCATGAATTGGTTAGATGCTTAGACACGGTGTAGTGTTTATAAGTGTTGCCAAGCTTGTTGATTCTTCATGCTCAATGCCACCAATGGGATACTCTTAGTCGTGTTTCGACTAAGGGAGTCATTGGTGAGGTTTGACAAGAGATGTCTAATTCACTCTTGCAAACTACTATCTAAGAAGGATAGAAGATTTATCTTCACAACAAGTAGTGGAAGTAGTGAATAGATTATTTCACTCGTTCTTGAAGCCTTTGTTATTTAGCATTCATGTGTTCTTAATGCTATGTTTCGCTTCATTTATGCCATGGGTTGTTTGAGAATAGGAAGTGTTTGCATGATTGAAGTGTTAGGGTGTTAGGAAAGTGATGAATTCCTTAGCTCCTTTGCATGAAAATCTAAGAACATGAACTTAGAAATTTTTGTGCATAATGTGTTGTGACTCTTGCTAGATAAGTATGTTAATGTGGATTGTTCTCATATTTATCCTATATATGCAATGAAAGGTTGAACCTTGAATGTGGTTTGTTCTAGGTTTAGCCTAATGAATGATATGTTTGGTTAAATGGCTATGTCTTTGGTAGAAGGCTTGTCGTTATCAAATCTATGGTCCTTCGTGTATAATGTTGTTGATGAAATATCTCTATGGTGTGGTTTGCCTAGAGTGATTGTCAACGAGTTTGCAAATGGTCATTGTTTTTCTTTGCAAATTACTATTAAGAGGAATTAATGTTGATCTTCCATTGGCATTCCCCATATGTAACAAATGTGATACAATGAGTGAATAGTTCAATGATCTACATTTGGTTTGAAAGTGGATATCAATTACCCCCAAGGCTTTGTTGTTTCTAGTTTTAAAACCATTTTGCTTAGTTAGTTTGATGATTAGCATAGTTACTTGACTTTACTAGTTATCTTGCCTTTTAATTTTCATAACTTAGGACCACAACCCCCCCCCCCCCCATTTACTTGCCTTAACTTATGTATATATGTATTTACTTCTAGCATAATATCAACCTTTTATGTTTAAATGCTTAAGAAAATCCCTCTTCTTCGTGGACGACCCCGACTTGCCATTATCTACTTAGTTGTAGATAGGAAGCATTTTGGGCTTATAAATTTAACTTTGAGAGGTACGGAGATGACCTCCCAAATTTTGGCGCCGCTGCCGGGAAAGATGCATTTATTTTTAAGTGTTTAGGCATATTTGGTTGCATATTAGCTAGTTGTTTTTATTTTTCACTTCTTTTTGGTTGTTTTTGTTCGGAGTAAGATTGCTTGAGTTCTTGGTGAATTTATATCAAGAATCCTTGCAATATGATTTTGGACTTTTGAAAAAATAAAAAATATATAAAATGGAGCATCTCACCTTGAGGGAACTCATGATGAGAAGAAAGGCTCAACAAGCAAGGTTTTGTAGGATGTGTCATTCCGACCATCCTACCGAGTCTTGCTATTTGTTGTGGGAAGAGCACTATGAGGGGAAAATAACCCTTGGTTTCCAAAACCAAGGGTATTATGAAGAGTGCTACCAAGAGGTAGGAGATGTTGGTTTTCAAGGGCAAGAAGCTCTGGAATGGTATCCATACCACAATTCTTACAATCCGGAATGGAGTGGTAATCCGAATTGGTGGTATGAGAATGAGCCAGAAAACCAACAATACAAGAAAAATAGTTGGCCATCACCACCTTATACCATACCCCAAAACCAAGCCCAATAAGGAAGTTCAAGTTTGACACGTGAGGAAGTCATGAATACAATAAAACTTGAACAACTTTACTAGTGAGGAGTCGGACACTCGGCTCTCCTCTAGTGTTGAGGCCATTGAGGGGCATGCGAGGAGTATATTAGAAGTGTTGGCCCGAATGGAAGCTCGTGATTCCAAAAATACACCATCCTAAATCAAACTCGAGGATTCGGTGAGTGAGGTCACCATGGGAAATGAGCTTGAGTTCGAAGGGGATGAGGAGTTGGTTGTTGAGGATGAAAAAATAGAGGAAGAGGTGATTGTGCTACATTCATTAGCATCATCACCCCTTCTCCTACCTAGTGAACCAACTCCACCATTTTCGAAAGTTTTTAGGGAGACAAAAGAGGAGACAAAAGAGGAGCCAAAAGACTATCCCAAACCTCCTAACCACCCAACTCCCTTTAAACCATCTCCACCTTAACAAGACTTTCCTCTTGAAAGTTTTGTACCCCCACCTCTCTACTTTTGGATACTTATGGTGAAGGGGTTCAAACCTTCACCATATTGATAACATTAGGGTCATGCCGACGACCTTAAATATACGGAGCTTTTTCGTGCCGACAACATAAATAAATTTGGCCTTTATTTAGGTTTTTGTTGTTTAGCTTTTGTTATTTTGTTTTGCTCTTTTTACGGTGTGTTTTTCTGTGATTTTGTAGCAAAGTGAAGTGCATTGCATTGGATGAGATGAAGGAATGAGATCAATGAGAAAGGAAAGAAGGCTTGGAAAGTTGGTAAGAAATAAAATAAATTCTTTCTAAGTGCTGGGAAACCCTGTCGTCGTGAGTCGCAACGGACAGGGAAGCTAATATGAACTCCCAGCACCAGCTTTCCGTGAGTCGTGACATGGCCATCGAGAGTCGCGACCAGATTAGAAAATTTCTAAAAGAATTGAGCTCGCAGAACAAAGATATCGCAAGTCGCGATGTCTTAGTCGCGAGTAGCGACGATGCATCGCGAGTCGCGACCAGTGCTGTCTCGAGTCGCGATGGAAAAACCAACTTTTCAACTGTGCTTAAACATTGCATAACCCTTCCTTCTTCTCCACCAAATACTCCCAAGAACCACCCCACATCCACTTATTCCTCCACCATCTTACATATATTGATATATGAAAATTCTTGCATCTTTATAGTATCTTTGTTGATTGTAGTGTGCCGACTACATCATTGTGACTGTAATTGTTATACTCTATAATGATGCTTGGATTTGTGTAGATATATATGTTGGATAATTTTTATTGGACAATCTTATAGTGGTGATTGAATGAGGGATTGGATGTTCTTTGATAATACTATGGTTATTAACGTATTGATGCTAAACCTAGTATTACAAATCCTTATGTACTTGTGAGTTTGATGTAGTTCTCTTTGGTGTTAGTCTTGATCAAACGGCACCAAGGATACAATGTTTTGTTAGAGGGGTGAGTTCTACTACGGCACTTTTGCTCCCCCTTCCGGAGACAAAAGACTATCTCAAACCTCCTAACCACCCAACTCCCTTTAAACCATCTCCACCTCAACAAGACTTTCCTCTTGAAAGTTTTGTACCCTCACCTCTCTACTTTTGGATACTCATGGTGAAGGATTCAAGCCTTCATCATATTGATAAAATTAGGTTCATGTCGATGACCTTAAATGTACGGAGCTTTTTTGTGCCGACGACGAAAATAAATTTGGCCATTATTTTGGTTTTTGTTGTTTAGTTTTTGTTACTTTGTTTTGCTCTTTTTACGGTGTGTTTTTCTATGATTTTGTACCAAAGTGAAGTGCATTGCATTGGATGAGATGAAGGAATGAGATCAATGAGAAAGGAAAGAAAGCTTGGAAAGTTGGTAAGAAACAAAATAAATTCTTTCTAAGTGCTGGGAAAACCTGTCGTCGCGAGTCGCGACGGACAGGGGAGCAAAAATGAACTCCTAGCACCAGCTTTCCGCGAGTTGGTACATGGCCATCGAGATTCACGACCAAATCAGAAAATTTATCAAAGAATTGAGCTCACAGAACAAAGATATCGTGAGTCGCTTTTAAACATTAAAAACGTAAAAGTCGTTTTTAACTCTTCTTAGAGAATTTTAAGGCAAAATGCCACATCTAGAGCACAAAAGTGTACAAAAGTGAGTTCCAAAAGTCCTAATATAACCATATAAAATGGGCACATCAAACCTCCCCGCACTTAAACCTTACTCGCCCTCGAGTAAGAAAAAATTCAAGCACACAAAGGAATTCATATGTCCACATCCTAGCTAATATTCCCCCAATCAAAACCTCACAAAAACTCTCAATATCATAAATCCCAAAATCAAAGCTCAAATGAGAATTTTCCACACACACAACCCCAATTCCTACATCTAACCAAACCTACCACTTATCAATTCACTACCAATAAAAACGTTTCAAAGTCCCGAATTGATATTCCCAAAGTCCAATGACACAAAATGAGGTTAAAACCATAGGAAAGGTTCAAGCACATACTTCACTTCATACAAATATATCAACCAAAATCCAATGACACAAAATGAAGTCAAAACCCTATAGAAGGTTCAACCACATACTTCACCCCATGCCAATATATCAACCAAAACGAAGTATAAAAGAATCAAGAATTTCATAACCATACTTTGTTTTTCAACCCGCTAAGTTACCCATTCCCAAGAGGTCTCAAGATGTTGAGCTACCCAATCCATCCATATGACAACTGCAACCTTATGACTCCAACAAATGAGTAAAATCATAGCATTTTCCTTTTTTTCTCTCTTTCTCTCATTTTGCCTAGGAGCCCTTTCGGGTTTTCATCCTAGCCACACGTCATGTTTCTTTGGCTCACATCTCACCTTTTTCCACACATTTAGCCTCTCACTTTTGCCTAGGTCGCCCTTTTATATTTTCAACCTATCCGGGCCCCCAATGTTGCCTTAGTTGCCCCCTCGGGTTTTCAACTTAACGGGTTTTCTTTTTCATTTTTTTCCTTTTTCATTTTCAATTTTTTTCTTTTGTTTTTCCAATCAAAAGTAGCAAAAAGCATTCCAAATGAAGCTAGCATGCATTGAGTCCTCCAATGCCTTCAAACATTACCCCTCCCCGTACTTAAAACATTACATTGCCTTCAATGTAAATATCTAAGGCAAGAACAATAAAACTCAAGGTAAGAGGTAAGGTGACACCCGTTTCTCCGCATAGTCATCGGTGATATGGCACAATCCATGTATTTGTATAGAATCGGTCCCGAAATTGGTTTCGGAGCCGGAAGGGGGAGCAAAAGTGTCGTAAAAGAACTCATCCCTTGAGCAAAATGTTGTCTCCTTGGCGCCGTTTGATCAAGACTAACACCACAGAGAACTACATCAAACTCACAAGTACATAAGGATTTGTAATACTAGGTTTAGCATCAATATGTTAATAATCATAGTATTATCAAAGAACAGCCAATCCCTCATGCAATCACCACTATAAGATTGTTTAATAAAAATTATCCAACATATATATCTACACAAATCCAAGCATCATTATAGAATATAGCAATTACAGTCACAATGATGTAGTCGGAATACTACAATCAACAAAGATACTATAAAGATGCAAGAATTTTCATATGTCAATATATGTAAGATGGTGGAGGAATGAGTGGATGTGTGGTGGTTCTTGGGAGTATTTGGTGGAGAAGAAGAAAGGGTTATGCAGTGTTTAAGCACAGTTGAAAAGTTGGTTTTTCCATCACGACTCGCAACAGCACTGGTCGTGACTCGCGACCAAGATATCGCGACTCGCAATATCTTTGGTGTGTGAGCTCAATTCTTTCAGAAATTTTCTGATTCGGTCGAGACTGAAGATGGCCATGTCACAACTCCCAATGGATGTGTCGCGACTAGCTACGACCATGTATACATATAGATATATAAAAGCAAGTAAATGGGGGGGGTTGGTTAGTTGGTTTTCCGAAGTTATAAAATTAAAAGACAAACTAACTAGTAAAGATAAGTAACTATGATAATCATCAAACAAACTAAGAAAAGGGGGTAAAAACTACAAAAGATAAAGCCTTGGGGAAATTGATATCCACTTCCAAACCTCATGTAGATCATTGAACCATTCACTCATTCAATCGCATTTGTTACCTATAGGGAATGTTACACTTCCCATTCAAAGATCAACATTCATTCCTTCTTAATAGTAATTTGCAAAGACAAACAGCGGTCATTTGCAAACCTCGTTGACAGTCACTTTAAGCAAACCACACCATTGAGGTATTTCATCAACGGCATTTCACACGAAGGACCATAGATTTGATAATAACAAGCCTTCTACCAAAGACATAGCCATTTAACCAAGCATAACATTCATTAAGCTAAACCTAGAACAAACCACATTCAAGATTCAATCTTTCATTGCATCTATAGGATAAATATGAGAACAATCCACATTAACATACTTATCTAGCAAGAATCACAACACATTATGCACGAGAAGTTCTAAGTCCGTGTTTTTGGATTTTCATGCCAAAGAGCTAACGAATTTGTCACTTTCCTAACACCCTAACACTTTAATCATACAAACACTTCTTATTCTCAAACACCCCATGGCATAAATGAAGTAAAACATAACATTAAGAACACATGAATGCTAAATAACAAAAGCTTCAAGAACGAGTAAACCAATCTATTCATTACTTTAACTACTTGTTGTGAAGATAAATCTTCTATCCTTCTTAGATAGTAGTTTGCAAGAATGAATTAAACATTTCTTGTCAAACCTAACCAATGAATCCTTTAGTTGAAACACGACTAAAAGTATCTCATTGATGGCATTGAGCAAGAAGAATCAACAAGTTTGGCAACACTTATAAACACTACACCGTGTCTAAGCATTTAACCAATTCATGCATTTACACAAGATTAGTCAAGAACGATCGATATTCGTAGACTTATCTCATTTTCTACCTAAAACGAACATGACAACGAGTTCAACATCATCACATGCATCTAGCAGTTATCAACACATCAACATCATTTAGAAGCTCTAACTCATGCTCTTGGATTTCACATTAAAAGAGGGGAAAATTAGTTACTATCTCCCAACCCTAACAAGCAATCATAAAAGTAATTCATATCCTCAAACTTTCAACAACATTAATGTCATTAACACTACACATTCAAAGCTCAATAAATGCACAATAGAGAAAGCAATAGATAGATAGAAATGATTCTCAAGACATTAGCAAGGAAGTCTCAATCAATGCTTCCAAGTACAAAACTAAGCTAGATAATCAATACCCATAACATAGAACAAAGATCTACAAAGAAAGAAGGAGAAATGGAAGAAAATGGTGAAAACTAGGGTTTTGGAGCCCCCAAGTCGGACTTAGGAAGATGGGGAAGAATGAGGACTATTTATAGTCTATTTTGGTCAAGAAAAACCAAAAAAAATGCTGCACGCTCCCGCCAGGGGGGAAATGGCGTCACCCGGGCGACGGAGGTTTCAGCCCAAAAAATTCAGATGGGCTACAATTTGCGGCTTCTTGTTTTGCTTACCACGGGTGAACCATTGATCCATTTTGGGAGTTCTTGTAGTCGATTTTATAGTGCTCAAAAAAATGAATCCAATGACACCACCTTTGTAGGCGGATTCTTCTCGGGTAGTTTTAAGAACTTTGTCTCAACATCCGAGTGACAATTCATCCGCTTCTTTGCCTTCCATCTTCGACCCTTCTATCTTCTACCACGTTTTGGCACGTGGTCTTCACTAAACCACTCCAAAGTGCTTACGAGACATCTACAAATGAAGCTCACAAAATGGAATTTAGATGCTCGTAAGGACCAAAAATCCATTAGACTAAATATATGGTACAAAATGAAGGATTTAGATATAAAAACCAAAAATGGTCATCTAAACCCCTTATCATGTAAACCTACCTAAATAGCAATCTTATAACAAAAATATGACAAAAGAGATGTTAAATGCTTTGGAAAATACATGCATTTGATGTCTCATCAGTATTCAGTGTGCACTAGTTTGTTGTACTGTGTACAAAATTTTGTTTACTTCATTGTTGATTGTTCATTTTTGAATTAGGAACAACATTTGTTCACTTATATGTTGCATTTGTTAGTATTTAGTGTGTACTATTGTTGTATTGTGTTTGATTTTTTATTTTTATTTGTTGTTGATTGTTCATTTTTAGTTAAATGTTGCGTATGTATACTTAGACATTGCATTTGTTAGTATATGTGTGACATTTTATCTTCAATTTTAGTTGATTGTTCTTTTTTAGTTAAATGTTGCATATGTATAGTTAGATATTGCGTTTGTTAGTATATGTGTGTACAAACTAGTTGTATTGTGTATGACCTTTTATCTTCATTTTTTGTTGATTGTTTATTTTGAATTAGGAACTGCATTTGTTATAGTTA
The DNA here is from genome assembly GCA_037428765.1 of Rubia yunnanensis. NCBI lineage: Eukaryota > Viridiplantae > Streptophyta > Magnoliopsida > Gentianales > Rubiaceae > Rubia > Rubia yunnanensis. The sequence goes on along the minus strand of CM075063.1, from coordinate 76,750,197 downwards.
TATGTTGCATTTGTTGGTATTCGGTATGTACTAGATTTTTTTTTAATTAGAAACCATCCGGTAGATGGGAGGATTTTATTAGGCTCCTCAAACCCAAAAGGAAGTGCTACAAGTAGAGTTTTTTTACAAAAGATCATTCATGATGATCCAGGAGCCAAAGAAGCCCTCCAAGCAAATAGAAAATTGCTTCCAAAAGCGCTATGTTTAGTCAAATCTAAGCTAACTGAATATGTGAAATTACAGATTGCTAGTCTTATGTCCATCTGGCATGAATAACACGAACATGGTTAGGGAAGCGAAGAATCGAAACCCTTATTAGTCAATGTTATTCATGCCAAGGAAGACACAAGATCACCTGAGTGTCCATTGTTTGTTGCCATCCTCAAATTCTCCTATGTTCGAGCAATACTTCCTCTCCTCTCCTATGATCGAGATCCTCCCTTGCTTCAGGTAGCTCAGAAATCAATCTCCTGTGCTCTGACCATGCTTCCTCTCTTGTGAGTCCTCATTTGCTTCAGATGTGTCTCCGAACCTGAGCCGGATATCTGCAAAAAATGAAAGACAGCAGTCTCTATTCCACAACATTTATATACATTATATCCAGAGACAACTACCAGCTTATGTGTAATCTGAGTTCCCATTTACAGTTCTTATTCTTACCCCCTGAACTCCAATTTTATCTAACATAATCAAGCCTTTAAGGAAAGAAGGGGCATTGCTAATTTGAAAGACTCCATTTAGGGATTCCTCCCTTACAAATTTTGCCAAAAAATCAGCCACAGTATTAGCTTCCCTAGGAGCATATGTGATTGGATTGTCTCCATGCAACAAATTCAGTTGACAATTAAGAGAAAAAAATCTCCAGGGACCAGAGTAAGGACCATGGATTGCTTTAACTGCAGGTTTGCAATCTGTCTCTATAGTACTGCCCTTAATATCAAGTTCTAAGCATGTCTGATATGCAAATTGAATGCCTTCCATCTCTGCTAGTAGAGGAGAATCAGATTTAAAAGTTTTGACTCTCATATGTTTAACCTCTCCCCTCCAATCTCTAACTATTACTGCACAAGATGAGTCTCCTCCTTTTACCCATGAAGCATCAGTGTTAATCTTATAAGCACTTTTTGGTTTATCCCATCTAACTGCAGTAACTTTGATCTTCTTTTTATTTTTCTGAGATATCTGAGGGATAGTTCCAGCCTGTATTAATTCCTTATGCTCATTCAAATTGCCTTTCAATGGGTTTGCAGTAAAAATTATGAAAATCAGATCCTTTATATTCTGGAAGCATGCATCTACTGAGAAAGTATGATTATCATATAGTTTTTTGTTCCTAAAAATCCAAAGAGACCAGATTGTGGCAATGAATGCAGCAGTATACACCTGATGCAGAATCACAGAGCCTGCCCTTATGTTGAGATAGTATTCCACTAAATGACTAAAACTCCTGAATTCAGGTGTATGCAGATTCAGCATGCAATTAACTTTATTCCATACTGCAGCAGCCTTACAACAGGAATTAAAGAAATGGTTGATAGAATCTGAGTGATTAGAGCATATAGGGCATTTAGAGGCTAGTGAAAAACCTAACTTACACAAAACATTTTCAAATGGCAAAATTCCATTCAAAGCTCTCCAGATTAGTACTGACATTTTAACAGGTATGAAATTTGCCCATACCTTATGAAGATGTCTGATGGTTGTTCCCCTTAGCCTCAAAATCTTATAGGCCGAGCTAACTGAAAAGTTTCCATCCACTGAAGGTGTCCATATCAGTCTGTCCTCATGTGAGTTCCTAATGGATACTTCCTGCAAAATTGAAACTATATTGGTAGCCAAATGTGGCTCCAGAGAAGGGAGATTAGAGTCTTTATTCAGGATGAAGGAGCTTAGTGTGATTTCAGGGAATGGTATTTCAACATCATCAGGCCATTTGTAATATAAAGCTCCTTCCCCTGACCAATTTGCATTCCAGAAGGAACATTTTCCTTTTCCATGAATAACACTAGTGAAACCATTAGTTTTTTCAGTTATGTTGCATATTCTCTTCCATACCTGAGAATTTTTGTAAGAATCAGGTAAAGTCCAGAGATGCTGAGCCCATTGTGTAGTGTTCATTTGAAGCTTCCACCATAGCTTACAGGAAAATGACTCAATTGTAGCTTGAATGTCTCTGAAACCTATCCCATTCTCTTGTACTGGAATACTCATTTTTCTCCATGCTCTCCATTTTTTCCTGGTCTCTGTACTATCTGAGGTCCCCCAAAACAGTCCAGAAGCCATCCTTTCCATTTTCCTCACCACTAACTTTGGAGGCCTTAGTACAGCAAACAAGTGAATTGGGATAGAAAGCAAAAAATGGTTTATTAGGATTATTTTACCACCAGTACTCAACCACTTGTTTTTCCAGTTATTAATGCTTTTTTCCATTCTCTCCAATATGGGGTAGTAGTATCTCTGAGTGTTCCTTCCTGCAAATATTGGGATCCCTAGATATTGAAAAGGAAACACTCCTCTAACCATCCCTAAGTTCCTACTTAGGATCTGAGATCTTTCTACTGATGTGTTAGGAGATACATAGAAATTAGATTTGGAAAATTTTACTTTTTGTCCCGATGTTTGCTCAAATGCACAGAGAAATTTTTTAAATCTTTTTAGGTGTTTCTTGTTTCCACTAAGAAAAACTGCAGTATCATCAGCGTACATTAAATGGGTAATCTGTGGACATGTCTTAGGTAACCTGAAAAATTGCAAATAGCCCAAATTAAACAGTTTTTTAAGTCCTCGTGAGAAAGCCTCAGATAAGATGTTAAACAGTAATGGAGAAAGAGGATCTCCCTGTTTTATTCCTCTGTTTGAAGCAAAGAAACCTGATGCTACTCCATTAATTAGCACTGAAAAATGGGCTGAAGCTATGTTCTGCATAACTCGGTTAACAAATATACCATGAAAACCAAATTTAAGGAGAATTGAGTTAAGAAAAGACCATGATACTCTATCAAAAGCTTTCTGCATATCTAATTTAATGATTAAGTTCTGCTTCTGTGATTTCCTGGTTAACATTCTGGTCATTTCTTGCATTAGAATTATGTTGTCAGAAATATCCCTCCCTTTCATGAAAGCACTTTGTTCAGGAGATATAAGTTGAGACATAAACGGTTTAATCCTTTCCAACATCATCTTAGAGAATACCTTATTAACAAAATTTGAAAGGCTGATTGGTCTGAAGTCAGAAAAAGTAACAGGTATTGATTTTTTTGGTATTAGAGCCAGCCAAGTGCTGGAAATTGCCTTAGGGATGCTTCCACTTGTTAGGAAATCATTTGCAGCCTCAAGTAAATCAGTTTTAACAATTTCCCAAAAAGTGGTATAGAAAAAACCAGTGTATCCGTCAGGTCCGGGGGAACTATGTTTGTTTAGGTCAAAAACTGCAAATTGGAGCTCATGTATCAGAAAAGGAGCCAACAATAAATTATTCTCTTGTTCAGTTATTACTCTTGGTATTTCAGCTAGAAAATAATTCATGTAGGTTCCCTGTTTCTGAGGTTCTTCCATGTTAAATAAAGCTTTATAATATCCCACTGCCTCCTCTTTAATCTGTGTAGGATCAGAGGTCCAATTTCCTTGCTCATCTCTTATCTTGCTAATTCTAGTTTTAGTCCTCCTTTCCCTAATTGAATGATGAAAATAACTTGTATTCGCATCACCATATTTAAACCAGTTCAACCTTGCTTTTTGCCTAAGAAATGTTATTTTCTCTTTTTGAGCCCTCATTAAAAGCTGTTTAGATTTATTCAAATCTGTCAGGGTAGATTCAGTAGGATTTTGTTGAAATAAGATTTCTAAGTCATTAACCTTATGCTCATATAGTGACAGATTCTGGTCAACATTACCAAACTGAGATGTATTCCACTGCTTTATTTCCATCTTGAGTCTTTTCAATTTATTTATTAACCTATACATCCCTCTGTAGGGAGTGTCTAGATTCCAGTTAGTTTCCACTAGACTTAGAAAATCCTGCCTACCAATCCACATCTCTTGAAACCTTAAAGGTCTGTGGGCTTGTTCCTCTGATGATTGTACTGATAAGAGGAGGGGAGCATGATCCGAAGACAGTCTATTAAGAACATGTATTGAGCTGTTAGGAAAATTTTCAAACCAATCTAATGAGCAAATTCCCCGGTCTAACCTTTGGAAAATTAGCTCTTTGCACCTTTCTTTATACCTGTTATTGGTCCATGTAAAAGAATTTCCTACCATGGGTATATCATGCAAATCCAGGTCACTTAAAAATTTGTTAAATTGCATCATGCTCTTTTTTGGAGTTGACTTTCTCCCTTTATATTCTGAAACAGAAGCTACAGTGTTAAAGTCTCCAATATAAATGGAAGGAGGGAGATTAGCTACCAGTAAATCACTCCACAATGTCTCTCTTAATTGTCTATGTACACTTGCATAGATAAATACACAGTTCCAGCTCAGAGAAGATATGGAATCAGTAATATTAGCTTGTACATACTGATCAGTCTCACTTAGAACAGTGATGCTAAAAGACTGGTTCCAAAAAAGCCAGATTTTAGCATTGTGGGCACAGTAAGCACTGTGGAATCCCAAATCATTTTTAAATTTTGTTATCCTCTGATTTTCTTACCATGGTTCTATTAGACACATTATGTCCAGTTTAAGTTTCAAATTTTTAAGTCTGTCAATTGAAGTACCAATTCCCCTAACATTCCAAACCAGTACATTCCCTATTATGGTGTGTTTTATCATTTAAAAATTTTGGGATTGGCTTTTTGTGATGATCTAAGTTTTCTACTAGTCTTTCCTGAATTTTTTCCTTTATCTCCTGAGTTTCCATTACTATGGCCAATAATCCCAGATAAATCTGAAGGACTTACCTTTGCCTGCTCACCTTCTTTCTCCATCATGCTCGAGTCAGGATTTGTTGTAGTTGTTTCTTTCAATCCTTCCTTGTTACTGGTACTATGCTCCGCAGGACCTGCTTGTGCTTGCTCTATAGTCACCAGTTGTGCTATGTCTTCTTGGGCCACAGGAGAAATAATGTTATTAGTAGAAACATCAGAAGTCATGGCAAGAGGTGCTTCCTGTGATTCCATTGTTACTTGAAGGATTCCTCCAATCTCCCCTTCCTGCTCTTCCTCACTATCCTCTAAGGATTGAAAGGCATTAGATATTGTTACAGTGTTTATTTTGTTTCCTTTTCAGGTATGGATTTTTGTTCAAGCTGGTGATCCTTTTTTCTCCATATGGATGTGGTTATTGGCTTAGATATATCATCTAATGAGTAAAAAGGGCCATTACGTTTTTTGTGACTAACCTTATAGAAGTTAATGTTACTATCATTTTGGAACCCAGTGTTTAAGTTTTGATTTTGTACATCATTTTCCTTTTGTGAGACTGTGAGAGCAGATGTACCTTCAATGTTTATTTCCTCTGTTGGGTGAGAATCTGTCCTAAGTTTGTTCTTAATTGCAGGATTCTCTATCTTCTTACTTGTTATTTTCCTTAAGTTGGGATGCAGAAAATTACAGTTTGTATTGCTATGCCCAATTATTTTACAGTGAGAACAATATGTAGGTAAGTCCTCATACTCTATTGGGTATTCTGCTACCTTGTTTCCTATGCCTACCATAATTGATTTGGGAAGCTGGGCTAACAGATCAATTTCTAGGCAAACTTTAATAGCTGAAGGTCTGGATAATGCCATAGTTGCAGCATCCATCTTAAGAAACCTTCCTACCTGACTACTTATACCCATGATAGCAGAGCTATTATAGAAATGGATTGGAAGTTTATGAAAAGTTACCCAAACCGGTACAATGGAGGTATGGTACTAGATAGTTGTATTGTATATGATTACTTATTTTCATTTGTTGTTGATTATTCATTTTGAATTAGGAACTGCATTTTGTTTACTTATATGTTGCATTTGTTTGTATTAAGTGTGTATTTGATAGTTGTATTTTGTATGACCTTTTATTTTCATTTGTTGTTGATTGTCATTTTGAATTAGAAACTGCATTTATCAATTTATATGTTGCACTACTTAATATTTAGTGTTTACTCGTTAGTTGTGCTGTAAATGACTTTTTGTTTTCACTTCTTGTTGATTCTTTATTTATAGTTAAACACTGCATATTTATGCTTACCAATTGCACAAATTATAATGATTATAGAACCAAGCATCATTACATCTTAAATGGGATAACTCTTCATCTATAAAAAAATAAGACTACACAACTAGCAAATTTTACAAAATTCATCGTCCAGGTTCTCTCATAAAAGAGACCATGAAGAGTAAATAGAAACATCATAACATGCCCAAACCAAATGGTATCTGATTGGTTGATTGAAATGTCGCACATATCACAAAAGAACCGATCCCCTTGAAATTGGAAGGAATAAAAATGCTAAGCACATCAGTCCAATGTACCCAAATTGGCTACTAGTCCACTCCAGTATGTAGGCACTGCAAAACAAAACAAAACGTTCAGCAAAATGGAACATTTTCAGACTTCAACAATTATTTTACTAACAATGTCCATAATTTAAACCAATACACAACATATTCACAAGAATACTAGCTAACAGTATACAAAATCAAGGAATTCTGAAACAGCCCATATATTGTATGGCGAAAACATAAGATGCCAATCAACTCTATAGTTGATACAACTCCATAAGGGCAATCCACAAGAACTATCAAATGTCCACGGGCTGACACGTGAATTCATCGATTTCTTCTTTTCCCTGCAGATACAAAAAAAAAGAGTATTAATCAATTAGAAGAATTCACGCATCAATCATTTTAAATATATCCTTACAACTAAAGAATGAACAAAAAATGGGAATATATCCTTGAGCTGAACAAAACTGAGCAATGAAAGCGGATTTACGCAACCAGAATATGTGCAAGTGAGAGCAACCAACCCGCCTGCCCTTTCAAGGCTACAGAGGAGTGCTCTCCTCTCTTTCAGGATCTTACACTCATGACACTGAGAGCCAAAAGCGCATCACCAAGTATGACACTAAACCTTATGACAGAAAGATTGTCGGTGATCATGAAGGTAAGAAAGCCACCAACAGAAAGAAGAGCACCTGGATAGTTTTTCAATTCAGTAAATACGTGATTGTACTCATTTTAAGGACAACATTAAAAGCAACAAAATCAGAAGCAGTACACACACTCTTGCATACCATAAGGTACTCAGATGTCAAATTCGCGCACTTAAGAGACATCATCGAACTCATCCACGAAATGCTAAACATTTCAACAATATCCTTAACTGGTTTGGGGATTTTTCAGTAGCACTGGCCAAGTATACCTTGCTCTCCAGTTACTATCCGTCTAAAAATTAGAGTCAACTTTCTAATGCAGCTTTTAAAGTTATCACAAAGTCAGAATTGGCATTTTAATACTATTTTCAATTTTGTCTCAACATGAGACTCAACTTTCTGTTACATAAGTAAAAAATGTACTCCAACTTTGGCCAAGAAATAATAGCATTAATCATGACTGAACCATTTTTTTTTTTTTTTTCATTAAAACCATCCTTAGATGGAGGAAGATTATATTAGGCCTTCCCAAGCCATAAAAAACAAGACATTCAAAAGAAGCCGTAGCTAAGTTGAGATATACATTGTGGAGCATAAAGCTCTTGAAGCAACGTTTGTTGCTTCCAAAAGAATGAAAGAAAAACGAGTAGCAAATTGATAGAGGATTACAAAGGCTCTTAGACTATGTTGGAGAATACCAAACTTATTAGTGAATCTAATCGAAGAAACACAAGTCAGTCCGATTTTCTCCACATACCTAAGAGACGCAACCTCTACTCACAGAAAAAGAAAAAGTAACTCCCAAACATGAACTCCCACCGATGGAGATTATGTGACCCCAGAAATGAAAGAAATCATCAACAGAGGTATCCAGTGTGGATCTATAATCATGGCAAAGTTTTTGTGGAGTAGCTGAGCAGCTGTAGCAATTAGTGTTAGTGTAATCCTCTGTATTCAGCAAGCCCTGGTTCAGCAAAAACCTTTCCTCATCAAACCTGCAATATATACAAAAATCAGTAGCATCCATTCGAAAAAGGAATAGTTCTGATATGAGGTTCAGTCAGTAACTTCATTCAATTAGCAAACCGCATTGAAGGTGTACCCATTTGATCTAATCTAATCAATCCTTGCACATAATTTGGTAAACTCTGAAAGCGTATGTATGAGAAGGACGACAAACTTCTCAAACATTCTTTAGCCAAAGCATCTGCAACCAGGTTTGCCTGCCTATGCACATGTAGTATAGAAATTTCTCCTAGCAGAGCATGAATCTCATCAGCTAGTTGGTATATTTTCCATGGAGCATTATCAGGATCAACTACATACCTAACAGCATTCATGCAATCAGATTCTACAACGTAAGAAAAACCTAGATTTAAACCAGTTTGTAAGGCAAAATTAATTGCCATCATCTCTGCCTCCAAAGGAGAAAAAGCAGGAGAGATCTTAGTATGAGCAGCATAGAAACCACCCCTGCAATCTCTAATAATCAAACTCAATCCACTCATGTTTGTTTGGCAGCACCAAGCAGCATCCACATTAACTTTAAAGCCCTTACATGGTTTTGTCCAAGCAATTTTGAAAATCTTTGGTTTAGGAGGTTGTTTGATCAGTGGCAGAAAAGAATGATCAGCAATAGACTTATCCATCCTAGAGATTATATGCACTGGTTTAGCTGTGAACATGTAAAAGATGTGTGTCCTTATGTTATTTATAGCTACACTGGTCACAGGATTAGCAGATTCATATAAGCACTTATTTCTGACCTTCCACAGATTCCAGCAAGTTATACATGCTGAAACATGAATCATTTCTAGATGTAACTTACTGATACCAGTATAAGTAAAATAAAAAGAAAGTCTATCCCATATGGATGTGAATCCTCTATCCCTAATTCCCATGAAGGAATGAATCTGTTTCCATATATACACTGCAAATGTACATGTGTTAAAAAAATGGTCCAGAGAATCCACATGATTCTGACACATACAACATTTGGAAGCCATTGAGATTCTCCAGGATATAATAACATTATCAAATGGGAGCAAACAGTTCATCAGTCTCCACATGAATACTGAGATTTTTTTCTCTATTCTAGGACTCCATAAGTGTTTGAAAGAAGCAACAGTACCTCTTTGATCCCTTAGCAAAAGGTAGGTTGATTTGAAAGAAAATTCTCCCTTGATACCTGGTTTCCATATCAGTCTGTCCTTCCTGTGAGGGAATAGTTTAGCATCCTGCAAAAGAGAGGAGGCATAAGTAGGTAGAAATGGATAGATTTTAGCAAGCAGAATAGTTTTATTGTTCATAAATTCAGACACACTACAACTAGCTGGTATATCAGTATTTGAATGATCACAGAGATCCTGCAGGGGTCCTATGTCCAACCAGTTAGCATTCCAGAAATTACAATCTCCACTTCCTATTATGACTCTGGATTGGGATTCTGCCCAAGTATTAATGGAGCAGATCCTCTTCCAATTTGGTGAAGATCTGTAAGAGGGTGGAAGAGATGCAACAAAGTGTGTTCAGGGAGCTTCAGCCTGTTGGTATTTCCACCAGAGTTTAACAGAGCATGTCTTTATAATGGTGCTAATAGATCTAAATCCTAGTCCATTTTGTGAGGTAGGATAGCATATTTCTTCCCATTTTCTCCATGCTCTTTTAGGCTTCAGATCATTGTATCCCCAGAAAAAGTTACTCATTTTTTTCTCTATAGCAACTATGACTTGCCTACCTGGTTTGATTACTGACCAAATGTGCTGAGGAACTGCATATATACATGAATTTATGAGAGTAAGTTTCCCTCCAGTTGAGAGCCACTTATTTTTCCAGCTTCCTAATCTACTGTCAATTTGCTCAAGTAAAGGCTGGAAATATATGTTCTTTGCTCTACCAGTGAAAATGGGAACCCCTAGATATGAGAAAGGAAACTTTCCTACTTTCATACCTAAAGTTCTCCTTATTCTGTTTACCCTATTTACAGTAGCATGCTTTCCTATGTACAGATCACTTTTACTGTAGTTAATTTGTTGTCCAGTCACCTCCTCAAAGGTAGCCAAAAATGCCTTAAATCTGATCAGAGTATTATTATTGGCTTTAAGAAATACTATAGTATCATCTGCATAAGATAAATGGGAAATTTGGGATGCATTACCTGGAACACCAAAGTATGTCAAGCTACCATTCTGAAAAATAAAGGCCAGACTTCTTGTGAAAGCCTCTGAAAAAATATTAAAAAGAAACGGTGATAGGGGATCACCCTGTTTGATTCCCCTAGTGGATTGGAAGAAACCCACTGGCTTACCATTTATAAGGATAGAAAACTAGGCCTGAGACAGATTTTTCATAACTAGAAAAATAAATCTAGCATGAAATCCAAATTTAGCAAGCACAGAATAGAGAAAAGACCATCTAACTCTATCAAAAGCTTTCTTTAGATCCAATTTAACAATGCAATTAGGTTCTCTTTGTTTCTTGTTTAAAAATCTGACCATTTCCTGAAGGTAGATAACATTATCAGCAATGTCTCTACCTTTCAGGAATGCAGTTTGGTGATTTGAGATGATCTTATCCATTAAAGGCTTTAATCTCTCCATTAGTAACTTAGAGAAAATATTGTTTATGACATTAGAGAGACTGATCGGTCTGTAGTCCTCAAAGGAGGTTGGTGTACATTTTTTTGGTATGATTGTAATCCAGGTACTACCAATCCCCCTTGGGATATTATTCACACTCAGAAAATCTTGTACAGCAGCTAACAAATCATTTGCTATTATATCCCAAGACTTAATATAAAACTTAGCAGTAAATCCGTCTGGACCAGGGCTACTCCTATGATTAAGTCCAAAAACAATGTTTTTAATTTCTGAGATAGACACAGGTTCCAATAATCTATCATTATCCTCACTAGTGATCACATTCGGGATTTGGCTGAGGAAATGGGGCTTAAAATAATCACTGTGAGGGGAGTTTTGTTCAGTTAAAAGTCCCTGAAAAAATTGGATGGACTCATTCTCAATATCCTGTGAATTATCTAACCACTGTCCATCCCCACCCTTGATTTTTGTGATTTTTAACCTACTTTTTCTTTCCCTAACTGAGTTATGAAAGAAGCTGGTGTTGTCATCACCCTCCCTTAACCATTTTACTTTAGCTTTATGTTTCCAAAAGCTCTTTTGTTCCACTAAAGCTCTCACAACATTAGCCTTGGCCTTTTTCATGTTAATCAAATTTTCAGCTGTATCATTCAGATCATACAATCCTTCCTTTTCTTTCAGAATTGATTCAGCCTTTATCACATTATCATTTATATTTCCAAACACATCTCTGTTCCATGTTTTTAAAGTTTTTTTCAGCCTCACCAGTTTTAGAAAGAAACCACTCATTCCTGTTTGGTGAACCTGACCCTCCCAGCATTGTCTAACTATCTCATTAAAACCATCCCTTTTATACCAAGTATTAATGAATCGGAATGATGTAGGGGTGGATGGAGTATCACTTCCTATGGTGAGGAGCAATGGATTATGATCTGAAGAGGTTCTATTTAGTATATGAACAGAGGAGTTAGGAAAATTATTTGACCAGGAAGCAGTGCACAAACCCCTGTCTAACCTCTGAACCGTTGGCTTTCTTAATCTATTATTACTCCATGTAAACAGATTACCTACGGTACTTATCTCCTCCAAAGCCATAGTATTGATAAATTCATTAAAATCCCTTATACTACCAAGCTTCGGAGTGGAAGGTCCTCTATACTCATTAATCGATGTTATAGCATTAAAATCCCCAATGAATAAAGAGTCAGATTGAGAAAATGCTTTAAGATCAGACCAGAGATCTTTCCTACCAATCCTAGTTCTCAGCCCGTATACAAAAATAGCATCCATACATTTATTCAACTTAAAGCTATTCAAAGAAACAGCCAGAAACTGAAGATTATCAGTTTTGCATACTATGGAGACACTATTTTTCCAGAAAAGCCAAATCTGACCATTATTAGCATACATGCAATTATCAAACTGCAATAATTGTCTGTAATGTTCACATTGATTATTATCATGCTTAGGTTCAATTAGACAGATGAGCTCAAAATGATGTCTATTTATTAAGTTATTGAGCCTAATCATAGAAGTGTCCATCCCTCTAAGGTTCCAAACTAGTAGCTTAATCTGCAGTGTTGTGCTATTCATAAGGAAACATTATGAGAGCTTTTTGATCTAGTCATGATTGTATTTAACTGGGTTAAATAGGTCTCATTACTATGTGCTTTGCCATTATGTTCCTGTTGCCCTATTTTAATTTCTCCTAAGTCTGATTGGGGAGATACAGGAATTACCTGACTTACCTCATCTGGTACAGGGGGAGCAGAACTGACAGTGCTAGATTCCATGTTTGCAGCTGAGTTATTTTTATTGAGACTATCTTCATGGTCAGATATCTCTTCAACTTCAAGTGGTAAGAACCTGTTCTGCCTATCTAACTGCTGAGAGAATATGAAACTTTTAGCAGCCAAAATAGGATTAAATGGAGGGAAAAGCTTACCCCTTTTACTAGGAATATCATCCTTAGCAAAACCTGCCCTTGTGGTGAGATTAGGTGGTGCAGAAAGTGACTGGTGGAAGTTAATCCAAACATCTGAAGATCTGTCTCTAGGGACAGTTTTGTTATCATTATTACTAACACTCTGCTGAGCACCTTTGTTCAGATCTGGTGATAAAGCCTGAAATTCTAATAAATCACCATCTTTATCCCCTGGCTCAAAACCTGATTCTGGAGACTGGTCATTTATGTGATGAGGTTCATGATTACTATCCCCCCCAATTTTTGGAGAAATAGGACTCTCTAATTTTTCCCCTTCCACATTTGGTATAGCCTTTGGTTTAGGAACATATTTAAACTTCTGTATCTTAAGTTTTTCCTTATCAGAGAGTCCTGACCCCCCAGCTTTATTCTGTCCCTCTTGTGATTGATTAATTCCCTCTGATGACATGATTACCATCCCAGTTTGCTGATCCTTATTTCCAGTTAATTTTTTTTGCTCATTTGTGGCCAGATTAGCATTTGTTTTATCTGGCTTATTGTATCTTGGTTTCTTCAATTCTGGGTGTAAATAGATACATAGACTGTCGTCATGTCCTAAGGTTTTGCAATGGTTACAATAGAGTGGAATCTCCTCAAATTCAATGGGCAATTTAACCACATTATACTCTATTCCATCCTCTTCAATACCAACCCTAATGCTAGATGGCTGTTTCTTTTTTAGATCAATTTCAATGCACATCTTAACAGCTGAGGGCCTAGATAGTGCTGCAGTTGCTGCATCCATTTTGATATAATTGCCTATTTGGTTTCCAATTGATTCTATCATGGCAATATTATAAAAGAAAACTGGAACACAGGGGATTGTAACCCAAACCGGAACAATAGAGGATTCAATTTCAGGATTAAAATCAGTATTCCATTTCAGAACTTTCATATGAGCTTGGTTAAAAACCCACTGACCTTTGATCCAGAGTCTCTGGTAATCTTCCTTATCCTGAAACCGGATCAGAATGTGTCTAAAGTCAATTGAACCTAATTGAAACTTACCTTTGAATCCGACCGAATTAAAAGCCTCATTTAGAGCGGTCATGGATGGCTTCCCTCTGGCAAACTTCCCCACGAGGGCATTACTGTAGTGTGCAGCAAGTGTTTCCGCTTCCTTCCGAGTTACTAGACAGGAGATTTCTCCTTTGTATTGAGTTTTAGGAACTATCTCGGGGTTCGATGGAAGAGAAGTGTTGAGAGGGAGTGGTCTATTACCTAAAGCTTGGAGAAAGGTTTTGGCCGCGGTGGAGCCACCGCGACCGGGCGGAGGAGCCGCCATGGAAGTTTGATAAATCAGTACAGGTATATTACCGTTACACAGCAAAAGAGAAGAAAGGAGAAGTTTGGATGTTGAGAAAAAATGGTTAGTGCGTTTTTCGCACCTTTTTCGCACCTAGACTGAGAGAAAAATTAAAGCTGAATTATCATGACTGAACCATGTAAACAAATTTCGATAGCATTATAATTCCACATGAACTAGTGCATATTGACAGATACATGATAGGACACATTTGCTTAAAAGTGCTTTGGCCAGAGACGCAGTTGCTGTTAGTAACATAAAAACAATCTCATGTAATATTAATAACTACTTCACAAACAAACACAAGCATATAATTTTACCAAATAACTAAGGCATCCAGAGAAATAAAATTGTTAAAACTTCCAGTAATCACTACAAGGATCTGGTAGTACTAGTTCTCCAAGCTGTTGAAGAGGATTAAAAGTCAATTGAATTCAACCAATTTCAGGTTAATCGAAATGCAAGAAGCGCTTACCATAGCATGAAAAGAGCTCCAGCGAGACATTAGAGTTGATTGTGCTTGAATTTGGAGAAGACGAAGGATTTCTCAGTAAAATGCCCGTTAAACTGCCCTTGGAAGGCTCTGAAGTCAATATCGGAGCTGCAATTTTTAGGGATTTGAGTCGCTGGAGAACGGTTATAATTGAGGCACGAGCATGATGCCGATGTTGAGGCCGGTGACGAGATTGACTTGCAGGTTTTAGCGCAATTTGCCTGTCATGCTCCTCATTGGGGCCGAGGCTTTCGCCACAAACACCACCTTCCACATCAGTGCTTTCAACTCTGTTGCGATACTGGTAGCATCCATGGAGAGCACAGATCCTAGATACAATTTAAAGACAAATCAAGAATGTTACTAACATAGTTGTTCATTCTTCACAGCAACATCGAATTCTCGACTACTCACCCAAAAGAGAATGTAACCAATGTAAACGTACACCTGCGCATCGCAAAAAATTGCAAGTTAGGACTGAAATCAGAAATCGCATTCGCGTAAGTCCTTATCCACCTGTAGAAAGGGAAGAACGTCTCGATCCACTCCGTCCGCGTCAAGCGCTTCACCTTCTTCCGCCATCTAGACACGGCGGAGGTCACCTGCGAACTGCGCTTTTAAGGATGAAGAGCCGGGAGCGAGCGAGGTGGCGGACGGGTGCTGCAGGAGTATAATCTTAACGCTCCGGGGAGTGTTGGACATGAAGCTGGCGGAGGAAGAGGAGGAATCGCTCCGGCAACGGCTAGGTTCTGTGAGGAGAAGGAAGAAGTCGATGGCAATTAACCCTTTTTGCTGGACCTCATCACTAGAGCTGTCAATCCCGGACCCGAATTGAAAACCCGATACGGACCGAAACGATCGATTCAACCTGAAAATGAATTTAACCCATGAGATATCAACCCGAACATAAGCTGACACGACCGAACTCAACCCGAAACCCGATTATAACCCGAGAAAGATCGACCCAACGTGAACCCGACACGACTAAGTTCAACCCGAAACCTGATTCCAACCTGAGAGATATCAACACGAACCCGAACCTGACACGAACAGACTTAACCCGAACCTGAACCCAACACGAACAGGCTTAACCCGAACCCGACATGACCAGGCTTAACCCGAACCCGAACCCGACACGACCAGACTTCACCCGAACTCGAACCCGACACGACCAGACTTAAACCGCACCCAAACCCGACACGATCAGACTCAACCCGAAACTCAATCTAAACCTGAACACTATTCAACTTGGCTCACAATCAACCTGAACAATATTCAACCCGATAAATCAACAAAATAACCCTATAAAACTATAAGCGACACTATAGATAAGATTTAGGGTTGTTTTCATGCGTTCTATTATATACTTTTGGATCGCTTTTTTACATCCTAAAATTATCACATTGGGTTGCTTTTTTGCATCCTAAAATTAACACATTGGGTTGCTTTTTTGCATCCTAAAATTAACATATTGAGATTTTTTTTTTGCATCCTAAGTTAACATATTGGATTGCTTTTTGCATCTTAAAATTAACATATTAGAACGATTTTTTGCATCTTACAATTAACATATTGGGTTGCTTTTTGTGATTTAAAATTATTTATGAGGGTGCTTTTATGTATACTGAATTTAATTAATGGGTCGCTTTGTTATGACTTATGATGTATAATTGTATACTGGATCTTCTTTTTTGCATTCTAAATTGAACATATTAATCCTTTTTTTGTAATTTAGAATTGTATATTGGATCGCTTTTTTGAACAGGTAAGAACTGACAATAGGACGCATATCTGCAATGATGCGCGAACCACATAAGTATAGTTATTGGAAAACTAACAGTTCAAATATATACGCCCTTATGAACATTAGGAACCGATAATTGTACAAATGTAGTTAACCAAAATAAAAAAAATAATATATGTAAAAGATACATCAGATATATCCTCCCTTCATATTAACCAAATATAGTTACTTTGGAATTCATAAATGTCTAATGAACAATCAGTAATTAACTAAACCTGGAAACAAAAAACAAGGAAACATGAGTCTATCAAAGAATTCAAATGTTGTGTCGCATAGCAAAGAATTGTAGAACCCTTTATCACCGCAGATCTCATTAATGACCTCCAATAGCCCACAATTTCACCTACAAAAACAAGATAGAAAAATTATAGTCGACAACAAATTAATAATGACTAATTTTAGTAGTTTAATATGAAGCTCTCAGATCCAGTAATTAACCATAAGGAAAATTTCCTAGGTTTGTTACAAGAATGATCATCATAGAGTTCTTGGTTGACAATTTGCAAACATAGAAGCCATCACCAGCAAATACAATATGGGCATCACTCCACAGCGGAAAATTCACCATCACATGTAAGGGCAATAACTTCAAATAATTTGCAAATGACAACGTATTAGTAATCTTTGCACAAGAAACCTACAAAAACCACCCACCATTAGTTGTCACTATGCAGAAAAGTCATCACCAGCAAATACAATATGGGAAACTTCAAAATGAAGTCACCATCACATGTAAGGGCAATGACTTCAAATAAATTGCAAATGACAACATAGATCAAGATTCAAGAAGACTCATTTTCAAGCTCATTCCCTATTTCGAGAACATTCTCTTCTATTTCCTCATATCCATGCAGCCAATTTTGAGTTGTAACCAAAATTTCCACATTCTTTGGTAAGAGAGCAGATATGTATTTGTTCAAAGTATGTGCTCCCATGCTAAAAGCAACGGAAGTAATTGGGATAGTCAAAATATCTCTAGCCAAAACAGCAAGCACGGGATAACTAACAAGTTGACTTTGCCAATATTTAAGGACATCATAATCATCATGATCAACATCAACAGGTTTAGGCTCAAGTGGAGTTAACAAAAAACGCTCAATTTCAGATTGAGTGGTCATTGTTGCGGCTGAACTATTTTGAAATTCCTGGTAGCAACAACAAAAAGTTAATTAAGTACATGGTACAAAACCTAAACCTCGACAAATAATTCACAAGGAAAACTTATACCTGTAGTATGTTAGCCCTTTTAAAGGGTCGAAAAGAACTTATCGCTGCATTTGTTGCAGAAGTAGATGAAACTTGACGAGAAGAATTAGAAGTTGATGATAGAGATGAATAATAATCATACAAATCCTTTAAAGCTAGCCTAACCTGATTTACCTTTAATTGACACTCTGAGTCAACATAGAGACGACTATACATAGAAGCAACAAATTGTAACTTGTAACGAGGGTCAAGAACAACAGCAACCGAAAAAATTACAGAATAACTATCCCAATAAGATTGAAATTTATCAAGCATGGATTTAGCCATTTCATTAAGTTTTGGATCCAAGTGCCCTCGCATTAAATTTTCTTCAATCATGATTATGTTCAAAAAATACTAATTAGCAGTAGGGTATGAGGAGCCAGAAAATAAATTAGTTATAAAAGAAAAAGGTTCAAGAAACTCACAAATACTTCCAATAGTTTCCCATTCTTCCTCATCCAATCTATCCACAACATTCATATTACGGACAACAAAATAGTTTAATGGTTCCTTGGCTTGTAAAGCTTTCGAAAGCATTGAAAATGTAGAATTCCATCGAGTCGACACATCAAGTATTAATTTACATGAAAAATTAGACCAAACTTCAGCCACAACTTGTTCAAATGATGTAATCCTAGAATCCGACCCATCAATAAATTTCACAATATTACGTAGTTTACAAACACTAGAATCAACACACTTCAAACCAGATTGAACAATAAGATTCAGAACATGAGCACAACAACGAATATGAAAAAAAATTTCACCACAAGGTAGAGGTGTCATATTATTCAATTAAGTTTTCAAAGAGTTGACCATATTATCCATACACCGGGCATTGTCTAGTGTCATAGATATAACTTTTCCTTCAAGTTTCCATTCTTTTAATAAATCAAGCACAAAATTTTTAAGGAGGCTCAAAATATCTAAAATTCAGTATTTTGGACCTAGGAATCCAATCTTTATCAACATAATGAGCGGTGAGTGTGAGATAACCACGACTAGTGCAAGCAGTCCATAAATCACATGTAAAACTAATCCTACCAGGAACATCAGTAGTCAAAGTCTTAAGCAACTCGCATTTGATCTTTTGGTGTTCTGAAATACAATACTTAAGCATCGTATTACGAGACACATGTATCACATTGGGGTTCAAATAGGTAAGCATTTTCCTAAGGTGCTCATGGTCAACTATTCTCAATGGATATGCATGACAAATAATGGCACGTGCAAATAATTCACAATAGATTTTTTGATCAAATGCAGCTGAATTTGAACACCCTTTTTCAGTTAATGAAGCTTTACCTTTGCAAACCTGTATATGCTTTCTTGGATTTCCAGTACCATATTTACCTTCAGCGGGGTATGTCATACAACATAACTTACAACGAGCACGCAACCGAGTTGCCCCATCTTTAACTTCTTTATAAAAATTATAGTGGGCCCATACCTCTGAACGCTTTAGTAAAATCTTTCGATCACCGTCATCAACTGGTATTTCCTCCAGAACATTGTTACCTACCTGGGAATTTAAGTCCACGAAACTTTCAGCATTAACTTCAAAAGATCTAGAAGTTTCATCCATCACCACCTGCATAAAAAGATTCAGTAACAAGATTCAGTAACATTCAGCAAACAGCATGAACTTATCACATACTTATCTGACCTAGGGCAACAGCAAACAGCATGAACAAGACCTGATAAACATGTCTCTAAATTTTTTTAATAAGCAAACAGATCCGAGCCAGGTAATACACATGCAATAAATAAACAGATCCTAACATAAACAGGCAGCACACAGTTCTGAGCAAGCTAATGAACAAGCCTTTTTTAAAAAAACCAAACAGAAAAGAGCAAACAAGAAAAGAAGCTTCGGACAATTGTACAATCAGAATAAATATGATCAACTAAAACAATCATCCAACAAGAGCAATAGCACAAAGCAAAAAAGAAAAGAAAAGAGAGGGAGAGCAGAGACGATAATAGAGGGAGAGCAGAACCACAATTGCAACAGGATCCAACAAAACCCTAATAACATTACATCTACATCAACCAAAATTTCAGACCTGATAAAGTAGCCAAAAAATAGACAATAATATTTTTAAAACAAACAAGAAAAGAAGCTTTGAAAAATCATAATAACACAGAGCAAAAAAAGAAAAGAGAGGGAGAGCAGATACAGATACGAGAAGAGAGGGAGAGCAGAGACGGGATAGAAAGCGAGGAAGAGCAGAGGAAGAGCAGAGGGAGAGCAGAGGGAGAGCAGAGGGAGAGCAGAGGAAGAGCAGAGGAAGAGCAGAGGGAGTTCGAGCAGAGACGAAGGAGAGCAGATATGAAGGAGAGCAGAGTGAGAGCAGAGGGAGAGCAGAGGGAGAGCAGAGGGAGATGGGGTTTCAGGGAGTTCGAGAGAGAATGAAATAGGGTTTCAGGGAGAGACTCTCGAAAGCTTTTATACTATGGGCCTAAAGAATTAACGCCACAGATTAACCCTAGTTGAAATCAACGGCTGAGATTATTTTGCTCTAATTTATTCTTCTTTTCTCATTTGTTACTTACCTTTTCACCTAATTTAATTTCTTTTATTTTTTTATTTGTTTTCTAATTAATTCAGCTTTTTCCTTTCTTTTTTCTAAATTTATTTAAGCTTTGTTATGAATTCTCAATCATAAATTTATTTAATTAATGATATGCTAAACTGTAAAAATTGAAATAAAGTACTGTAAAAACTGTAAAAATTTCACAAATATTTTATTTGTGAAATATCAACTAATGATTAATTAATTAGTGCCAAACTAGTTATAAATAGAAATGTTTATAAAAAAAAAGGTATAAAGGATAATCAGTGTAGATATAAATGCAGTTATTCAAAATAAAATCAACTTCTCATGTAAGAATGCAGCTACATGATTAAGAATGCTAATTAGAATCGTAACATCTATACCTTATTATATCATTGCATTATTGCATTACAAATTTACAATCATAACATCTAGTTCAAAGGAAAATCATATATATATACCTTATATGTACTTATAACCGGAAAATAACTGTATATATTACTGTTAAATATATTTTTCACTTATTAAGACAACAGTAGTCATAAACAATTACATTACTTATTATTATATGTGAATGTAATAATCATTAGATATATGTGAATGTAATAATCATTAGACATATGTACAAATGTAAAAGACAATTGATGTATATAAACCATTTTATGAGTTATTGCTAAAATTCATAATTAAATGATTATTTTAAATTAGATATTAAATTTAAATTAGTGTCTATACAAATGAAACTTATGCTTTGTTAGATAAATATGTAGTTATGTGAAAAATTTCATATATATATATAACCAAGTGTTGATTTGTTATTTCTGTTAGTTATACACAATTTATATAATTATATAGGGATACAGTTTAGTGTGTAAAACTCATTAACAATGTAACTATATAAAGTCTACTGACATTAATATGGAACTAAATAAACTTGGTTATATGTTAGGCTAATAAATTGGTTGGACATATTTATGAGAATAAAGTGAGATTTATGTTTATTAAAAATCTACAAATATAATTACATAAATTCATCTCGTCATAAATTTTAGCGCGCAAGGTTAAGTTTAAAATGCAAAATTACGATTAAGTTTATAAATTCAATGAATAATATTAAGATAGAGAGAGGTGTTGAATAATAATCATGATTTTGAGTAATTAATATAGAAGATCGACTAAATATTGATTTTAATAAATTGTAAATAAAAATTACATATTACAATAAACATAACCCAATAATTTTGTAACTATAAGAATGTGAATCAACCTAAATTTAGTCAAGTAGTATAATGACTTGATCCAAAATATACCCAAATCTAATATGAAACATTGAAATTTAATAAACTGACATGACCTAACTTTTCCAATTTTCCAACTTTTCCTTTAATTACTATTACATTTTTTGGTTGATTCCATTATGAGCCCATCTCTTGAAAGACGGTATTTTCATAAGTCATGAAAATGTTATGGTTTAAAATGCAAATTAAAAGAAATGAAGATAAAAATTTTGGGTTGAATGAATTGGGCTATAAAATTTATAACTACTACACGTTGCATAATAAAATTTGAATATTGCAACTAAGACCTTTTACTTTGTATTATTATAATTAAACTCTGTCTTTCCATAAGCTTATGGAATAATGGAAAGACGGTATTTTCCAAGATTTTGTCATTTATTATTACATTATTTAATTTGAGGAGTATGTTGTGACTGGGGATTATTTTTGCCATTGACTTGGAAAATACAATGGAGGTGTACATGGTAGCATCATTTTCGAGCGGATTTTAATTTGGAGTTACGAGTCAAATTTTTATATTTTGCAAGTTACAAGTTACAACGAAACAATACATGATAATAGTGCAGTTGTAACAATAATATTATTGAAATATAACCTAAATCAACCCAAATTTAATCAGGTGACATAAAACCCGATCTAAAATAAACCGACCCAAAATATATCTAAATTCAATGTGAAACATTATAAAAATAATTGACATCATCAGATCCGAACAAAACTCCTGTACAAAAAATGACACGACAATAACCCGATCCAATCCAACCCGACAATAGTCTGACCCGATCCGATCTAATCCGAGTATAAAAATTACACGACACTAACCCGACCCGATATTTACTCAACCCGAAATTAACCCGACACTAACCCGACCCGATATTAACTCAACCCGACACGACCCAATCCGAGAAAAAAACTGACACGTTTTCAACCCGACACGATAAGTACCAAATCCAACCCGACATGAAACGATAAATGAAATCAACACGATTCAACCCGACATGTTTCAACACGACACATTTCCAACCCGATACGATAAATGAAATCAACACGATCCAACCCGACACGTTTCAACACGACACGTTTCAAACCCGATACGAATGTGACACGATAACCCGAATTGACACCACTACTTATCACCCAAATTGGATGGATCTGATCCGCGAACTTCTGTCAAGATCCGATCGGATCAAAAGCTATTGACGAAAGAATCCTTCAATTAGAAAGTAAAGAAGAGAAAAAAAATGGGAAGTTACAGATTGTTTACAGTAATGATCTCATATTCCAACAATGAAGATACTTCCTTTCTCCCTTAACCATCTATATATACTCCCTACACTTTCTTTAATAGAATGGATAACTGCTCCCTAACTACTTCTTCTCCAATTTCTGTTCTAACGGCTTCTTCTCCAATTTCTGTTATTTTCCGTTGAGTTACCATTTAGGAGCTGTTAAATCCCTACTTTGCCTACAGCTTCGTGACATTTCTCCCTGTTAAGAAAGAACTTGTCCTCAAGTATGAAAATCAGGAAACTGTTGGGTGATAAAAGAAACATCCTCTCATGATGCTTCCTCTAGAGAAAGGTCCTTCCATGCTATAAGCCATTGAACCACTGAAATACCACTGCGTACAATGAAGCGACGCTGGATAACTCTATCTGGTTGTAGTACTGGAACATTGCTTAACTCCATGTCAGGAACTTCCATCCGTGATTGAGGAATCGGTCCTATGTGTTTCTTCAAGAGTGACACATGAAAAAAGGGATGGATTCTGCTATGTGCCGGTAGCTCCAGTTTATAAGCTACCTCTCCAATTTTTTAATGACCAGAAAAGGGCCAAAATACTTAGGTGCAAGTTTCATATCCTGTCTTTGGCTCAGGGATTGTTGTTTATACTTTTGCAACCTCAAGTATACCCAGTCTCCCACATCTAGTATATGTTCTGTTCTCTTCATATTTGCAAACTATTTCATACGCTCTTGTGCACCCTTCAGATGTTTGTGCAGGAGCTGATTTACAGTATCCCTCTGTTGAAGCATATTGTGTGTAGCCGGCAATACCGTGTCATTTAAAATTCCCAGGGGTAGAGTGATTGGTTTAACACCATATAATGCTTCGTAGGGGCTCATTTTGATACTAGAATGGTATGTAGTGTTATACCACCACTCCGCCGAGCCCAACCAATCCTTCCA
Organism: Rubia yunnanensis; assembly: GCA_037428765.1. Taxonomy (NCBI): domain Eukaryota; kingdom Viridiplantae; phylum Streptophyta; class Magnoliopsida; order Gentianales; family Rubiaceae; genus Rubia; species Rubia yunnanensis. The sequence goes on along the minus strand of CM075063.1, from coordinate 76,726,638 downwards.
TGAGTTCGGTCTATCACCACAAAAGCATCGTAAGTAGTTCTCCAGGACTTGGTTAACTTGTTCAGTTTATCCGTCGGTTTGGGGATGATACGCAGAACTAAATTGTAATTGAACTTTGAGCATAGCCATGAGCTCTCTCCAGAAATTACTAGTAAAAACTTTATCTCTGTCTGAGGTTATTGTGTCTGGAATGCCAAGTAACTTTCATATTTCATTGAAGTATATCCAGGCTACTTCAGCTGCAGTAAAAGGATGTTTCAAGCTCACAAAATGAGCATATTTTGCGAGTCTGTCTACGACCACCAATACAGTATCACATCCTTCAAGTTTTTCCACAAAGTCTATAGTGACTTGGCACCAAGCTTGAGAAGGAATAGGTAATGTTTGAAGTAACCCCAGGCTAGAACAATTCTCGGCTTTATTCCTCTGACATACTGAGCAGGACCTCACAAACGTCATGATTTCCTCTTTCAAGCTGGCCAAAAGAAGAGAGAAAGTACTCGTTTGATAGTTGTTGTTTGTCCCAAATGGCCACCTATCGGGGAAGCATGCATCGATGTTAATATGTCTTGCCTTATACCACCAGCCGATCCCACCACAATTTTGTTTTGTCTTCTTAAAAGCCCTTGAGTATAAGAATAAGCATTGTGTTCATCGGTTTTTAAAACCACTCCTGTAATCAATTCCTGAGCCCAAGAATCTCCCAAATAGTTGTATTTGATTTGTTTTACCCACAAAGGCAAGATGGAAGATGAAGTAGCTCTAATACTGACCTTGAATTGCGACTAAATTCGAGATGTATTGGCCTTAGAATCCTCAAAAGAGCTCCGGTTTTGCTTTGGTGTCCATTCAACTTCATTTTGCACTTTTTTATCACTCTTGTAATTTTCCAAGGAATTCCATCCGTGGGGTTGCACTTGAACACTTTGGTCCCATTGCATGCATATGTCTTCTTTATCAAATTTTTCCCCTGGATCCCACATAATAGCAGCCCAATTTCCTTCAAAATTATCACAATATTGATCTGCTTGACTCAGCTTTAGATTGTTACCACTGAGTAACTCTAAGGGAGTAAGCTGATCATAACTTTTGTGCCCATGATCCTGCTGAACCAACTTCACATTGTTGCCACTGAGTAGTTCTAAAGGAGTGAGCTGCTTGTTATTTTTGTCTTCTTGAGCTTCTAAACAAGAATTATCCTTTGTTGTACTCTCATGAAGATTTCGTTGCTGCTCAACATCTCTTGGCATGTGTATTGTCTGATCATCTTCACTTGGTTTCCTGGACAAAGAATCTCCTGCTCGATTACGTGAACCTGGTTTGTATTGGAATTCGAAATCAAGCCCTAGAAGCTTTGTTATCCACTTATGTTGCCATGCATTCGTCAATTTTGCTCGATCAAATACTTCAGACTCTGGTGGTACGTTCGGATAATGAAGTGATTACCTATGAGATAATGTTTCCATTTATCGATGCCATCACAAGTGCTAACAGTTCCTTCTCGTAAGTTGATAGGCCTTTGTTTCTTGGACCGAATGCTTTGCTCAAATACGCAATAGGTCGTTGATCCTACATAAGTACAACTCCAATTCCGTTCTCAAAGGCATCTGTTTCTATAACAAAATCTTTGTCAAATTTAGGCATCTTCAACACTGGTGCAGTACCATTATATGCTGAACCAAAATCTTTGTCATTATCTGCTTCAACTTTTGAAACGTATTGGTGGAAGCATCATTCCAACGAAATGAATTCTTTTTTAACAACTGATGAAGTGGCTTGCAAATCACCCCGTATCCAGCTGTAAACCTCCGATAGTATTCGGTGAGGCCTAAAATCCTCTCAAGTCTTTAACGGTTGTTGGAAGAGGCCACTGTAACACACAGTTTACCTTTTGTGAGTCCATTTCCACACCTTCGCCGGAGATTACGTGTCCCAAATATTCCACTTTAGGACTAGAGAACACGCACTTTGATATCTTTGAAAATAAATTATGCTTCCTGAGTAAGTTCAATACTACTTTCAAATGAGTGATGTGATCCTCCAAGGTTCAACTTCAAACCAAAATGTCGTCGAAGAACACCAAAACATACTTTCTTAACAATTCAGTAAAGATTTGATTCATAAGAGCCTAGAAAGTTGTAGGAGCGTTTGTTAATCCAAATGGCATTACAATAAACTCGAAATGACCACTATGTGTTTGAAACGATGTCTTATGAATATCCTCGCTTCTAACTCTTATTTGATGATAATTAGATCTCAAATCTAGTTTAGAGAAATATCAGGGACCATGCAGTTCATCTAAAATTTCATCGATCACCGGAATGGGGAATCTATCTTTTACAGATGCCTCATTAAGCTTCCTGTAATCGATACAAAGTTTCCAACTCGAATCTTTCTTCTTCACCAAAATCACCAGAGAAGAGTATGGACTTGTGCTATGTTGGATGACTTTATTTTCTAACATTTCAGCCACTTGTCTCTCTATTTCTGTCTTGTGAGCATAAGGGTATCAGTATGGTTTAACTTTGATAGGTTGTGTATCTGTTTTCAAGACAATTTGGTGATCAATCTTTCTTTCAGGAGGCAAGTTCTTAGGGATAGAAAATATATCACTAAATTGGAGAAGAACCTGTTTGATCTGATCTGGTATCTTCAAAGTACCTATCTCTTTTTGTTCCTCTTGAGTCTCCTCAGTTTTCTGTTTCAGCTTCTTTTGGTTTTCAACATCTTTTTCGTCTATGGAAATATTGCACATATTCCATGTTATCTCCTCTTCACATAGCGCAAGATCAATCATATAAGAATGCCTCTTTCTTCCACCATAACCAGCCCGAGTTTGATCTTTGAGCGATCGCTCTGCTTCCATTTTCGTATCTCCTTTAAGAATCCAATGATAGTCTTGATTATAGATAGAGACATGTTGAGCATCAAAATCGAATGTAAGGGGACCGAAGTGCTTCATCCAGTCGACACCTAATATAACGTCGATTCCCCCCAGATTCATGACCCTAAGATTGAACACAAATGTCTGAGACTGCATTCCCCAAACCACTTGTGGGCATACAAACGCTCCATGTACCACACTTCCATCTGCAATGGCGATTGCAAATGGTCTGGTTTTCATAGTTCCTAACCCAACTTTCTGTACAACCACAGGGTCGATGAAACTATCCATCGAACCCGTATCTAACAAAATAGATATCCTTTCATCATACAGTTTTCCTTAAAAAACCATGGTATTGATCCTATCACCCCTTACTGATCTTACCGAGATATTTTCAGAAATTTCAGTATCATTCTTGCTCTCTCCCAATATTACTTCATCATCTTTTTCTACATGTACAACCATGATCTCCTCAGCATCCCTAGTTTCATTTATAGACATAAAATGGACATGTTTGAACTTGCAAACGTGGCCAGGGCCAAACTTTTCTCCACATTTGAAACAAAGATTATTTGCTCGCCGATATTGCAATTCTTGAGGTGAAATTCTTTTAAAGGATTCATAATTTTTTTTTCTTTCACCAAAATCCTTGTTAGAGTACACCCTTCTTTCACCTGAGTCTTTTTTCCAGAATATCTTATCTCTCTAAGGTCTTGAATTGGTTACAGCCTGTTGATTGGATTGTAGTCCCCTAGACTTTTTCTGCAACATTTCCAAATTTTGTTCCTGTAGGATAGCTAGTTCCACAGTTTTATTAAGTGAAGTTGGGTTGAACATTTTGATTGCTGGTTTTAGATCCTCCTTTAAATCACTAATGAAGCAAGATATGTATATTGTTCGTTGAATCTCATGTTTTTACTAGCCATAATGATCCTTAGTTCATCAAATTGTTCTTGATACTCTCTGACACTACTTCTCTGAAACAACTTTGTAAATTCTTTGACAACATCTCTCCCTTCTAATTTAGAGAATCTGTTCATCAACAGCTCACAAAACTCATCCTAGAGCATAAACCTCCCATAAATTTCAATTTTGAACCATATCTCAGCCTTTCCTTCCATAAACAGCTCCATGGTCTCTACTTTCTGAATGTCCTGAATCTGGTAAAAATTGAAAAACCTCTGACACTTCCTAATCTACTCCTTTGGTTTCTCACTGTTGAATACATTCAATTCAGCCCTCGGATGAGTGATTCCCACATTTCCTCCTATCTTAATTCTCCAATTCTCATCCTCATTCATCACAATCCTAGGGTTATTGATTACTGCTACATTCCCTCTCCTATAGCCTTCATTATGTACAGGTTCCCTCACATTCTCATGAAGACTAGAATACTTTGTATACTGATTAATGATAGGAGCAATTCTAACATTACGATTATTCACCATAGGATTTCGACCAATGATGCAAGCATTCGAAAAGTCTTCAAAAATGTTGAGGTAAACAACCCTATCTTGGAACTTATTGAAAATGTGCCATCGTATTCTAAATTTATTTAAGTTGCATGCACCAAGAAAATACGTAGGCCAACTAAGAGGTTAGGACATTTGAAAATGGGAGGAGTCGCCATTTTGAATCATAAACATTTGCCTAAGAAATGTGATGACCTCAGAATGTTTTCTATCCCAATCCCTTTAGGTCATAAACTTGTTGAACATGCCATGCTAGATTTAGGTGCATCCATTAACGTGATCCCATTTAGTCTATATGAATGCCTAGAAATAGGTGAGATTAGGGATACTAGAGTGATTGTCCAACTCGTCGATCATTCCTAAGCTAGTCCTCGTGGACTAGTAAAGGACGTGATGGTGTGACTTGGAAAGTTGGTTTTTCCAACGAACTTTTATGTCCAAGATGTGGCGCACGATGGAAGTGCAACCCATAAATTTGGGGAGACCTTTTCTTAAAACATCTAGGACTAAAATCAATTTCCACTTGGGAACCTTAACTCTGGAAGATGACATGGATAAAGTGGAATTTGATATCTTTAAATCTATGCATGATTCGAAAAATTCTTCTTTTATGTGCAAAGGTGTAACCCTATGTGATAAGCATGATGAATCTTATTGAGTTATCAATGAGCATGAATGTTTGGATGAGTCCCGTGTTAATGATATTGTTGATGAGTCCAATGAATTGCATGATGTAATGGAAAGTATGTCTGCGTTAGACTGTTTTTCCATGCTAACTAACTTGCAGCATGAAAGGGAGAATTCCAAGAGTTTAAAACCACCTCGACCTCCCCCTAACCCCAACGCAATATTCACAGACAGAATGCTAGCAAGACACTGAGATTCATTTCTTATGACGAACAATAGGTCTGAAGGTAAGGATGGCTCATTGTGGAGACCTCTCCACAACGATGTCATCATGGGTGGAGTTGCCAATGGTGATTCTGGAGACCCACGGGTAGGTGTTTCTAACTAGATTTCATGAAGAAGAAAATAAGTTGTGAGGATGACAATAAATATATAATGTTTTCTTCTTCCATGTTCTTGTTTGCTATGAGGATTTTTGAGATAAAACTCTTGTTTGATTTGGAAATTTGATATCAAGACTCGTGATTGTGTTTGGATGGAATTAGATTTATGGGTGACATAGTTTTTCAAAAAAAGAGGGAAAAACTAAGGATTAGGGAAAATTTTGGTGGATGCCTTGTGCCAGGATGGTTGGCACCAGGGGATACCTCGTGCCAAGAGGTTTCAAGCGAGGTGATGGTTTGTGCCAAAAGTTTGAACCAAGGCCATGGTTCTTGCCAGAATGTTTTGCGCGAGTCTATGGGTCGTGCCAATCAGATTTTTACACGTAAAATCAATTTTCCACTTTTGATTTGTTCCAAAAATGCAAAATTTTGAAAATTATAAATTTCAAACTAAAAAATGCATTTTTTTGTTCAAGAATATTGGAATTCCCTAATTCCTTAGGATCTTTAACAATACTTCCAACACCCCTTAGAATTAATTGATTAGTACTATTGTCCCCTAAATTGAGAATTTTAAAATTCCTTTCTTATCCTAATTGTATCTTCCTCTCTCGTCACCTAGGCTGAAATTCTAATCCATAGTACATTTCTCCACCTAATTATACCATTTGACACATTCTTCCTTCTCAAGAAGCACTCACTTTCACACACTCTTGGTGAAAATAAAAAAAATTGAAGATTTTGTTCCAAAAATTAGCTATTTTTGCTTCTTGTTGTGTGGATCTTACAAATCTTAGCTTCAAATTCATGGTTATCCATTGTACTACTTGTTTATATGCTTTTTAGACATTGTGGTGGTGTTATGAAAAACGTGATTCTTGAATGAGTGTGTATTTTTAAGAGATATGTTTGGGTTTGTATGCACGATCTTGTGTTGAAGAAAGTTTGGGTGGATTGATGTGCTGTTATTCTTCAATTATATGCTCTTCATATGTTGGGTGATTTAGGAGGGGATGAATCTTGATTGCATAATCTTATTGATGGGTTGGTGAAAACTTATATGGGTTTGTTGTTTGATGAGGAATGTTCTTGTTTACATAGCCTTCATGCTTAGATCATCATGTTTTGAATGGTTAGGCTATTTGGAAGAATGTTGTCTTGTTGAATAACATTGTAAGCCATGTAGTGTTTATGATCATATCACCACTCTTTTATTCATTTTGATAGGAGGCCTCCAAGAAGAATGTTTCGGAGAAAGGAAAGTTGTCAAGGGGTGAGAAGAAGAAGAAAGTGGCAAAGGGGGCAACCCACAAACTAGTGACTCCCATCCTTCACAACCCCGCATTTGTGACCAAGGAGTTTAAGGGGTTATCCAACATCTCTGGAACTGTAGTCCAGAGGTGAAAGAACTTGAGAGAGACAAGGAGAAGTATTTTGGGGGCTGGGTTTCCTTGTAAGGACATTTGGCAGCTCTAGGCTTACTCAAGCCAGTCACTTACATATTGGGTCAAGTAGGTCTAGAGGAGTTTCTCGAGAAACACTCCAAGACGTACGTTAGGTGGACCCTAGATTTCCTGGCTACTCTATGGCCGTTCGATGACGATAACAAACACAAGACAACTAAGTTTATCCTGGATGATAAGGAGTACAATATGACCTACCGAGAGGTAGCGCTCGCCTTTGGGTGGAGGTATGGAAAGGAGATCCCAAAGACACATCATCAAGATGCTTTTTTCTCTCAGACGCTTTTGGGTACAACTGACAAGCATTGATCGGAAGAACCTGTGAAAGAGTATGACCATGGTTCACCCAGTATTCCGTTATGTTCACCGATTGTTGGCTATGGGTGTTTTCTGCCACGCTAAGTTGATGCAATGCCCGGGTTTGGATTTTCATTGCCATTGGGCAATGACACCCAAGGGTTATTTATACCCAAACCTAGTAAGGTCATTTGTGTAGGAATGTTTAGCGATGGGGGACAGGAAGAGTGGCAAGATATATATGGGCGAGATGGTAGGTCTAATTGCACAGTACTTAGAACATCCGGTCACACAGAAGGACTTGGCTAACTTGGGGCAGCCGGGTACAAAGTATAACATCGAGAAGTTAGCAAAGGCGTCTATGGTGTGACCTACTACATTGGAGGATTGGTATGTATGGCTTTATGGCAGAGCAATCACATGTAGCTACATGGTACTTACTCAGCCGGAATACACTACCATCAACCACAATACTTGTTTGGATGACAAATTTATCATGGCCAACCTAGGATTTGAGGGAATTACTATAGAGTTGTAGCTACCCCAGGGATAGATGTTGAGGAGGCTGAGAGCTTGACCACTCCGACAGCACCTCCTAGCTGCTCTTGCTTGTCACGAACTTCATTGACCAATTGCACTCACTTGGGGATAAGCTTTTGAGCTCAACTCTGAGGTCATCATCGTACCTCTGGAAGTTAAATTTATAAGTTCGAAATGATTCCTATCTACAACTAGGTAGATAATGGAAAGTAGGGGTCATCCACGAAGAAGAGGGAATTTTCTAAGGGTTTAAACATACAAGGTTGATATTAGGCTAGAATTATATATATATATATATAGATACAAGGTTGATATTAGGCTAGAATTATATATATATATACACATATATATACACACACACACACACATATATATATAAAAGAACGTAAATAGGGGGGATTTTGGTTGGTTTTGGTCCTAAGTTATTAAATTAAAAAGACAAGCAAACTAGAAAATTCAAGTAACTATACTAATCATACAACAAACTAAAAAAAGGGGTAAAAAGTACAAAAAGCCAAAGCCTTGGGGGCAATTAATATCCACTTCCAAATCCCATGTAGATCATTGAACCATTCACTCATTCTATCACATTTGTTACCTATGGGGAATGCTATAACTTCTCAATTGAAGATCAACATTCATTTCTTCTTAAGAGTAATTCACAAAGACATTAAACGACCATTTGTAAAACTCATTGAGAATCACTTTAGACGTTCAATAACCACAAATATTTTTCATCAATGACATCATACACGAAGAACCATAGATTTGATAACAACAGTCTTCTACCAAAGACACAGCCATTTAACCAAACATAGCATTCATTAGGCTAAACCTAGAACAAACCAAATTCAAGATTCAACCTTTCATTGCATCTATAGGATAAATATGAGAACAATCCACATTAACATACTTATCTAGCAAGAATCACAACACATTATGCACGAGAAGTTCTAAGTCCATGTTCTTGGATTTTCATGCTAAAGATCTAAGGAATTTGTCACTTTCCTAACACCCCAACACTTTAATCATACAAACACTTCCTATTCTCAAACGCCCTATGGCATAAATGAAGTAAAATGTAGCACTAAGAACACATGAATGCTAAATAACAAAAGCTTCAAGAAATAGTGAAATAGAGGTTCTTACTACATAGGTGTTCCCAAGTACAAAAATATCCTAGATAATCAACCCATAACATAGAACAAAGATCTAAAAAGAAAGAAGAAGAAATGGAAGAAAAATGGTGAAAAACTAGGGTTTCGGAGACCCCAAGTCGTGCTTAGAGAGTTGGGAAAGAAGGGGATGGAATGCTATTTATAGTACAATAAAAGGGGAGTAAAAAGCAAGTTGCAGGGCAGTTTTTGCGATGCGTGACGTCTCCTTGGCGACGTACGACCAGATCAGGAAAAATTGAAGCTTCTAGGCCAAACTTTTCGCGAGTTGCGACACAAAAAAAGTCCATTTTTGTTTTGCTTCATCTGGGTGAACTATTTATCCATTTTGGGAGTTCTTGTACTCATTTTATAGTACTCAAGAAGACAAATCCATTGGTACCACCCTTGGAGCTAGATTCTTCTCGGATAATTCTCATAACTCTGCTTCAAAACATAGATCATTCTTCACCCTTTGGTTTGGTCTCCTTTATTCACTTTATCTTCTACCACTTTGTGAGTGGACTTCCATCTTCTACCAACATTTTGAATGGCCTTCACTAAATCACTCCTAAGTGCTCACAAGAAATCTACAAATAAATCTTACAAAAAATAATCTAAATGCTCGTAAGGATAAAAAATCTATTAGACTAAATATAGGTTACAAAATGAAGGATTTAGATATGAAAACTAAAAATGATCATCTAAACCCCTTATGATGTAAACCTAGCTAAATCTAGCAATCTTAAAACAAAAAGATGACAGAAGAGATGTTAAATACTCTGGAAAATTAATGCATTTGACGTCCCATCATCTACCCAAGTGTTGCAAGAGGTAGTCCAAGCGATAAGAGGAATGCGCTCACAAGTGGATGATCTTAGTTCGAGGATGGATTGCATTGAATCCACACTTCAAGCAACAAGATAAATGGGGAGAAGCTTCACGAGTCATGAGGATGAAGGCCCTTCGGGGTCAGGAGAGTGAGTACCACTATTTCTCCCTACCCCACTTATGTTTTGACATGATATTTTTTGTCCATTGGAGACTATACATTGGTTAAGTGTTGGGAGGGAGTAGTGAGTACTTAGGGAGTCTTCATTCTTTGATTACCTCGGTGCATTTCATGTTTTGGTATGGTAGTTATTTTTCCTATTTGTTGGTGTTTTTAGTTTTTGATTGTTTTGGATGGACATTTGGTGGTATGACATACTATGCTAGGTTCTTAGTTTGCATGGGGAAGGATGTTTTAGGACATTGGTTGTGTATTTTATGTGTTTATCTTATCTTTCGTAGTATGAATTCAACTTTTGGGGAGATTTTGTACTACACCAAAAAATTTGGAAAAATTGAAAAAATAAAAAAGCTAAAAAGCCGGACAAGTCGAAAACCCAAAAGGGCGACTTGGGTAACATGGAAAAAGCCCAAATAGGTTGAAAAGCCTAGGTAAAAGTGAGAGGCCAGGCCCGCCATGGCTTACTAGCCTAGGCAAAAATGAGAGGCTGTGTGGAAAAAGGTGAGAAGTGTGTACTTTTTGTGGGTTAAAGCTAGGATGAAAACCTGAAAGGGTTCCTAGGAAAAATAAGAGAAACTGAGAGGAAAAAAAAGGTTGATGATGCATGCTTCTGTGGTGGATTGTTTTTGGAGACGACTCTTCAATTGCTTTGGGATCATTTTTGGGAAAAGTAAGCTAGATTAACACTTATCTTTTTGGCTTAACTTTTTCCACATTTTACTTTTGGATGGTTAGATTGCTTTTTTTTTGGGGGAGTGTCAGAGTTGTGAGAGTATTACTCATTTTTGGGAAATAGGGTAATATAGGAATGAGTCGAATGACTCGGTTAACTTATGCTTGCACGCTACATTTTGCTTGATTCTTTGTCTTATGTTTGTTTACTCGAGGACAAGTAAAGGGTTAAGTGTGTGGAGTCTGATGTGTTTCACTGTGCATGCATTAACCGTTGCATTTGGCATAATAATTAGCTTGTTTAATTTGATGGATTTCTAGTATTAGTTGAGATTACGTGACAAGGGGTTTAGACGGCGATTTTTGGTTTTCTTGTCTAAATCCAGCATTTTGTTGACTTAATTGGTACTAATGGACATCTTGTATCCACGGTAGGTTGTTCGTAAGAGCGGTAGAAAATATTGAAGGCCGTTCGCAAGGATGGTAGAAGAGATTGAAGGCCATTCAAACTAGAATGGTAGTACAAAAAGTCCATGAGCATCAATGTGTGGTGGGTGATTGGAGCCAAAGATAGGCTGCAATGGAGTTCAAAGCGGCTAACAAAGAAATGATTAATCGTGGCCCGATGAGTTGTGCTTAAGTATGAGAACGATCAAAGAAGAATTAGTCTTTAAGGCTAATTCCATGGATATATTTTCTCGAACACTACAAAATCAACTACTAAAACTCTCAAATCGGACTAAAGGTGCACCGTAGCAAAGGAAACAAGTTCAGCCGACCAAGTTACCACGGGTCAGCACTGGCCGGTCATGGATGGAAACAATGGCCCAAGCTAAAGGAGCTACCCCATGCTAAGAATACCACCACAAGGCACTAGTGCTATCCGCACCAAATGCCATTGGCCGCTAGTGCGAGTCTCAAACCCATTCCAAATCGGCTAAGTATAGGAGCGAGATGCCCCATTTTTGATGTCTTGTGTCGTTCCAAGTCCAAGATGCCAAGACCAGCCAGCGGAGCGTGGGAACAAACATGGCCATGTTTCAGAGCAGATCAACCATTATGAGCACGACCTCTACCAACAGCCACGCGCGACTTAGAAACTCTAAATCACGCACGCTGTTGGCGTTAGATGTCACGGCCTGCGCCAGAGGTACGACGCGGCCTGTGCTAGCGCTAACTTACTATGACACTTGAAAAGGCATAACCCGGACTAGAATAGGTGCCCCCCGCCACATGAAGAGGTGGAACTTGCACCAGATATCGCGGCCACGCCAAGTACACATCATAGGCAGCATTATCAGCGACAGCTCGTGCCGTGCTGCGACTGAACTAGGGTTTAATATATTTTTGACTTTTTTTAGGCCCAATCTCCTACTACTATAAATATAGCCTTAGTCTACTAGGTTAAGGAGGTTGGATCATTTTTGTAATTAGGAGAGCAACTCCAAAGAGATAAACACTCTCATTTTCCTTTCTTTTATTTTCATTTTGTTTAATCCTAGGATCTAGAATTGAAATTCATATTTGAATTACATATCTATGGAGTAGTTATATAACTTGGGGATAATTTCAAGTACATGGTTTAATTTATATAATTTTTTGAGATTTCTTATATTCATCTTAATATTTGTTTTCATGATATTATTGTGACTGTTCTTGAATGTTTGAATTGCATGAATAGTACACAATAAATAAGCACAAACTTTGGGATATTTTCATTTATGGAAAAAATAATGATGCCCCCATAGGAAGAGAAACATGGGTGTTTGAATCGGAAAGGGAGTATGTTTCCATGTGGATGTGTGCATGGGGAATTCGAGTTATACTCTAACTTATTTGCTGTCGCACCAGTCTTAGCTAACTTCATAAAGTGTCCCAGAGGTTATGGGTAGAGAGAGTGAAAGTATGGAACTCTAGTATCATAGATAAGGTTCCAACGACCTTTTGGCCTAATTGATAGGACCATTGAGAAGTAGTGAATTCGAGGTGGAAGCCCGGGATGTAATCAGACGGGGGAGAAATAGACCTGCCACAATGGTCGGACCTTGTTGTACTCCCCTAATTATGATGGCGGTGTCGATAGAGGGTTCAAAGTGCACCTATCGTGACAAGGATGGGGAAGTGAAGGCCATTGGCCATACAAAGTGTAATAAGCACTCTATTAGGTCCTAAATCTCTATATGAATGAATCGAGGATCGAAACATTATATTAACCATGTTGCTCAATGATTTTCGAAGTGCTTAGTTTTATAGCTTACTTTGTTTTTTTACTTTCTTGCTTAGTAGTTGTTAATCCAAAAATCAAACCCCCATTTTTATGTTTGCTTTACTAGCTATTCCTTTCACTTGTACAGATTGTTAACCCATACAAGGTTGTGTTTTCATTGAAACTTAGACCTTGCATCTTTGTGGAAAGACCTAGGGCTTACCTCTAACTACCCTATATGTAGCGTAGTAGTTAGAACAAGTGCAGAACTATAAATTTTACCTTTGACCAAACATCCTCCGTCCAGGTTAATTAGCTACAATTAATTACCCTGGGTTGAGGTAGGTCAGCTATTGATGAGAGTGATAAGATAAATCATTTTTTAAGCATTGATTGTGATAACAATGTTGAAGACACCTATGCCAAGCGTATATTTAGTGATAATCTTTAAATTGTGGATTGTGTTTCTATGCTCACTAACTTGTAGTGGTTGGTGGAGATTGGTAAGTACTTAAAACCTGCTCGACCACCTCCTAAACCCAAGGAAATGACTAAGGAATCAAGGAAGGACATAAACTCTCTATTATGGACAAGGAGCATGAAGGTAAGGGTGACACTTTGTGGAGGTCTGATGTGCACCGTATTGCATGCGTAAACCAATGCATGAGATACAATAATTGTCATGTTTTACTTGTTGGATTGCTAGTATAAGTTGGGGTTACATGGCAAAGGGTTTAGATGACCATTGTTGGTTTTCTTGCCTAAATCTTGAGTTTTGAAGACTTAATTGAGGCTAATTGACACATTGTGTTCACGAGCACCCAGATGTTCATTCATGATCTCATTCGTAGCTTGCTCATGGATACTTAGACATTCTAGTATAGAAGCCCATTCGCAAGAACGGTAGAAGATACTTGAAGGTTATTCACAAGAATAGTAGTAGATATGAAGGACACCAACATATAATATGGCAGTAGATGGAATTTGAGCTGGAAAAAGGCAGGAATAAAGTTCAAAGAGGTTAAAAATGGAAGAAGGAATCAACCGGCCGGCCGACCGGCCTGTGCGAGACCGGACACTCCAGCACAAAACCCAGCTAGCACGGCCTATGCCAGGGTGAATAGCACGGACTATGCAGCAGCCCTCGATATGAGGGGGGTCCATGCCACAGCCCCTAGCATGGACCGTTCTCGTTCATGCACCCCGTGTCCCTTTTTTTGCTCCGCTTCACTCCAAACTAGCTAAGTCTGGGAACGGACCGTGCCATTTCACAAGGTCCACACAGTTTCAAGTACAAAATGTGAAGAAAAACCCACATGGTGTGATGGATGACACGGCTCGTGCCATTTTTCTGATGAAAATGAGGCTCTAGTCGACGGGTTGTACCAAATGACACGGTACGCACAATCAAAAGCATCAAAATGGGGGTCTAACTAATGGCTTATGCCAGACTGAGTAGCCTGCACCAGCAGGAGGGTTCTTATCTGTGCCAGACACAATGGACCAGTGGCTCATGCTAATCCTTGCAGGTTGCACTAGCACAAACCTCTCCTAGCCGGCATGGACCGTGTCGGTTTCCACAGGGCATGTTCGTTGCGGATGCTAGCATTTTTTACCCCATTTTAGGCCTATTTTAAGGCCCAATTCCCAACTACTATATATATAGACCCATGTCTACTAGGGTTTAAGTTAATGCTCATTTTAGATATCAAGAGTAGGGTAGAGAGAGAAAAGAGCTCTTCCTTCTCTCTAAAATCTTTTCTTTTCATCTCTTTATTTTTTATTTGCCCAAAGGTATTGAATCCAATGAAATACTTAGGTTCAAAGCTTAGGGAATAGTTAATTAAGCTTGGGTTTGTATTTTTATTCATGAATTGATTATGGATTTTTGATATTTGTAGATTCTCCTATCTTTATGCCTTATGAAAATTGTGCTTGAACTTATGATTTCCACTATTGTGACATTTATGCTATGCCATTATTATGATGCATCCATACATGTATGGTCGTGTAAAATCGTGCTAGGCTTCATTTCTATCTAAGGAGTGTTATAATTGTGGAGTAGCTTAAGAACACCGGGGACATAGGTGCATTTATGTTCCCATTAGAGAATATTCTTCTATTTGTTAAACCATGATTCTAATTAGCTAGTTGTGTGAGAAATCACATGTTGGGCAGTCGATTTGGAAACTCCCGATGAGGAGAATTCCTTGAATTACCCAGATAGTTTTGCATGATTGTTTGTAGCAATTAGAGTTGTGCCAACTTTAGAGTCATCACAAGGTTTCTTTTCTGTTCACTCTTTAGGCCTGGGGATTGAGATCCACAGTGGAGTGTCCGAGATGTAATCCACTCATTTTTATATCTAACGGTTGGAACCTATGCAAGGAATTTCCCTTTTAGTCGAGCTTTTTATTCCTCTAAACGGGGGCACGTTAACATTGGCAGTGAGATGAAGGGGATGGTCTACGACGTCACATGACTACAGAGCATCCCTAATTTATGGAGACGGTGAGATACCGCATTGTGGTAAGTACCACATGTGAAAGACGGAGGAAAATACCTTTCTATTTCCACACTGTGTGACATAGGAATAATATAGGTTTATATGTTCTTATGTGATGAATCGAGGATAGAAGCCATTTATCCATCATGTCACAAAATTACCCCCCAAGTACTTGCATATATATAGTTTAATCTCGTGCTATCCTTTATACTTGTAGTTGTTGATTGAAAACCCCCAAAAACATACTTTACAGTATTTACACAGATAGATTGACAACCCATACACGGTTGTGTTTAGTTTATTATTAGACACCTAGCATATCTGTGGACAAACCCAGTCTTGTCACTAACTACCCCATAGGTAGCGTAGTAGTGAGTTTGGGAGCAAAATATAAATTTAAATTTGATCATCTCTCAATCAACCTTTTAGTTTGTTTGAATTCCAACGCCTTCATGTGGGTTAGCTACATTTTACGACCTCGAGTGGAGGTGGGCAAAGGCATCTCAATAAAGATGTCATCATGAGTGGAGTTGCAGATGGCGACTCCTGAGGTCTGATTGTAGGTCTGTTTTAAGTAGAATACATGAAGAATAGGTCGTGAAGACAACAATAAATATACGTTGGTTTTCCTTGTTTTATGTTGATATTTTTGGTAATTATTGTTTGCATGTTTGTGTTGATTCATTGCATGTTTTTGTTGATTGTTTGCATGTAATGAATGATTCTGTGTGGAATTCGGGTCAATTTTCGAGTCTAAGATCGACTCTCGTGTTTGTTTTTAGGAGGAAAAGGGATTTGAGTGAAAAAGCGTTAGAAATATGAAGGTGCAAGGGAACACGGGTCATGCAAGGCACATGACCCATGTAGGATAATTTGGCATGAGGCCTCATACCAGTAGAAAATTACTGAAGTTCAAGCATATATTCAGAATTAAAAATATTTTGACCAAAATAAGCACTTCTGCCCCACTCATTCCGCAGATCTCTTCTCCCCCAAGTTAGTTAGTGTCAGTGGTACTACACCAAACATTACTTTAAGTGTTAATTAAGTGAAGCTTTTTCTCCAAAAAAAATTCATTTTTGCCTAAACCATTTCTATCTCCTTCTATCTCCTAAACAACCCAGTTTTAGAAGATATTTGATTCTCTGAAGCTGAATTTGGAATACCTTATCCCATCCATAAAGGTCATTTAACCCACTACAAGTAATTCAAAAACATCCACCCTAACTTCACAAATTGAGGAGTTCGAAAATTTGACACTTTCTCTCAAGGGAGAGCACTCATTGCTTCTTCTTCTTGTGTGATTTTTAGCTCTCAGCCTCCAATTTTTGGTAACTCTTTGAACTTTTTGTTTTCTTGCTTTTATTAGCTTGATTAATTTGTATGAGGGAAGCATTGAAGTTTTGAAAATTTTAAATGTTTTTGGGAATTATGTGGGTTATTTGCATGTTTTTGTGTTGAACTAAGTGCGGGGGAAGGGTATGATCTTTGTGTTGAAATGATATGATTTGCTCTGTGTTGGGGGTTAAGAAAGGATTATTCTTATTAGTTGATCTTTGATGCATATGTTTGTGTATTTTTACCATTACCATCTTTCTCTTGTTCTGGTAGAATGGGTCCTAAAAGGAGTAGGCCGAAGAAAGGAACAACCTCCCAAGGTGAGAAAGGAAAGAAGTCGGCTAAATTTTGGAGATAAGAGCCGACAACTCCTGTTCTTCCTAACTCTGCCATTGTGGTGGATGAGCTCATGGGATTGGCCAACATTTCTAGGAGTACGGCCCCGAATGGAAGTACTTGAATAGACCGAAGATGACCATCTTGGAAAAAGGGTTTGAGTGTAAGAAGACCCTGGTAGCACTAGGCCTACTCGAGCCCATCACCCACTTGCTAGGTCGGATAGGCCTGAAGAGCTTCCTGGATATTCACATGAAGTGCATCGTAATGCGTACGTTAACCGATGCATTCCACATATTAATTGTCTTATTTTTCATGATGGATTGCTAGTATTATTTGAGTTCATGTGACAAGGGGTTCCGACAGCTATGTTTGGTTTTCTTATCTAAATCCTGCAGTTTGTAGACTTAATTGGTACTAATGGATTGATTTGCTTCATTTTACGTGCATTAACCGATGCATTTGACACACTTTTTAGTTACTTTTACTTGTTGGATTGAAAGTATTAGTTGAGTTTATGTGACAAGGGGTTTAGACAGCCATGTTTGGTTTTCTTGTCTACATCCTACGTTTTGTAGACTCAATTGGTACTAATGGACATCTTGTATCCACAAGCTTCTTGATATTCCTTGTGATCATCTTTATTACGTCGCCCATGGGTACTTTTTGTTTACATTCTATGTGAAGGCTGTTCGTAAGGGCGGTTGAAGATATTAAAGGTCGTTTGCAAGGATGGTAGTTGGGACGAAGGCCATTCACATTAAAATGGTAGTAGACAAAGGCCATGATCATCAATGTTTGGTAGTAGGATATTGAAGCCAAAAATGGGTAGCTACGGAGTTCAAAGTGGCCAACAAAGAAATGAGTGATCATGGTCCGATAAGTTATGCTCCAGTCCATGAATGATTCAAGAAGTGTTGGCTTTGAAGACTGGTTCCATTGGATTTTTCTTTACGAGTATTATAAAATTGACTACTTAAACTCTCAAATCAGACTAACGGTTCTCTCAAGGAAAGGAAACTAGTTCAATCGGTCGACTAATAGGTCAGCGCGGGCCATGCATGGTTTGGCACCAAAGGCCCCCGCAAGAGGAGAGACCCCGCGCCAAGGAGACAAGCGCGAGGCCATGGTACGACGCGCGCCAGACACGATGGGCCACCAAGCACAAATGAAGGACCCCTCAAAATGGCTAAGAATGGGCACCAAGCATTCAATTTTAGGCGTCTCCCACCGTTCAAAGTCCATTTTGCCAAGACCACCCGGTGTGGTGTGGGAATTTACATGGCACATGCCAAGTTTCAGAGCAAAACACCTAGCCTCGGGTACGATGTGACTCGTGCCAACCCCTGAGTCATGCACCAAGATGAAGATCTGCGCTGCACTAAAGAACACGTGCCCCACTCCCATAAAGTGATGCGACCCTTGCCATGCCTCATTCCCCGTGCCAAGTACGTGCCACAAGCCACGTAATCTTTGATGACCCGCACCGGGTGGCGGCTGAGCTAGGGTTCACCCTATTTTGGCCTACGTTGGGCCTATTTTTAGGCCCAATCTTCTCCTACTATATACAAAACCTAGTCTACTAGGTTTTCATATCTTACATACATATATAGAAAAGTAGCTTATAATTTCTCTTCCTAGGAAACTTTATATTTTCATCTCTTATTTTTCTTTAATCCTAAGATGTGAAATTCAAATCTTCATTTCAATTCCATGTCAAGGGAGCAGTTTCCATAGCTTGGGATAATTGAAGTGACTTTGTTTTATCTATATCCCTTTTGAGATTCCATAGTTCATCCTAATTTTATGTTCATAATATTATTGTGATTTTCTTTTGAGTTTGAATGCATGAATATTACACCACATATAAGCACACACTTTGGGTTGTATTCATGCTAGGTGAAAATATTGATGCCCCCTTAGGAAGAGAAACCTAGATGTTTGTATGGGTGGAGAAAAATGCATCTACATGGGTGTGTGCACGGGAGATTTGAGGTCACTCTGATTCACTTACCATCACATCGGTCTTAGCTGACTTTGTAAAGTTGTTTGAGAGGTTCCAGGTAGAGAGATTTTGATAGTAGCTAGCTAGGGTTACACAAAACCCCAGTATCATAGATAAGGTGCTTACGACCCTTGGGCCTAATTAATAGGACCTGAGGGAAGTAGTTTCATTCATGGTAGAAGCCCAGGATGTAATCGCATGGGGAGAATCAAACCTACAACAATGGTCGAACCTTCCTAGTACGATAGACCTAGCATCTCTGTGGACAAACCCAATGATTATTGCTAACTACCCTATAGGTAGTGTAGCAGTAGAAATGAGTGCAAAACTATAAATTCTATCTTATTACTACACTGCCTCCAATCGGGTTAGAGCTACGGTTTTGAACAACCCCGGGGGAAGGCAGGTCATAATTTTGGCATCGTTGTCAGGAATGCTTTTATTTGTTTGTTTGACTATGCTTTTGAATCTCTGTTAGAGCTGTTGTTATAGTTGTTTTGTTACCTTTTATTCAGTTTTCTAGTGTTATATTCATAAGGGTATTGTTGGCCCCAGTTTATGGTACACACCCATGCCACTCTAGGTGTCTTACACTACCCGACTGAGAACAAAGGTCGTCAGAGAAAAATTAGGAAAAGAACTAGGGAACAAGTTCAACCGAGGAAGGAAGTATTAGTACAAGGTCCTTTAGCAATGGTGGATGACAACTCCACCCTATGGGAGCTCATGATACCCAACTAGGAGAATTAACCTCTTTCCATCACTTTCACGCCATTACCCACCAATGTGAGATGTGAGCTAAAGAGTGGCATGATCCATTTCCTTCCTACTTTCCATGGATTGGCGGGGGAAGATATGAAAAAACATCTTTTAGAGTTCCATTTGGTGTGCACGAACATGAAGCCTCTGGGAGTGTTCGAAGATGACTACAACCTAAGAGCCTTTCGGTTCTCCCTCCAAGATAGTGCCAAGGATTGGCTCTACTACTTCCCGCAGTGATGCATTGGATCATGGATGGACATAAAGAGGAGATTCCTAGGAAAATATTTTTCTGGTGTCTAAGTTAGTCTAGTTGAAGAAGCAATTGTCGAACATCACCCAAGGTGCCACCGAGAGTATGTATGATTATTGGGAGCACTTCAAGCAACTTTTGGCAAGTTGTCCTTACCACCCATTCATAGAAGGAGATTTGGTCCATTACTTCTTTGATGGATTATGCAATGAAGACATGCAAATGGTTAATTCAAGGAAATACCACAATTTGCTAGGTGTCATCCACAAGGGTTCCAAGAGAACCAAGGAGATGCAAGGCTTGACCATTATGCAGATTCATTCAACCCGAGGTATAGAGATCATCCTAATTTTTTATAAAGGGAGAACAACCAACCTCAAGGGTATCGGGAAGGAAAAGCTCCACCTCAACCATATCCTAGAGGTGAAGGTCCTTCCCACAATGATGATTCACTTTACAAGTTGGAATGAGGTGAGATCTTGGAAGCTATTGGCCAATCGGGAAAGAAACATGAGGTCTTCACAGAGCGGACAAGGCAATAAATTAAGAACCTTGGCAATTGAGATTTCTCAAGTATCAAAAATCTTGAAGTTCAAGTCAGGCAACTTGCCACCTCGGTAAGGCGACTTGAGGCCAAGGAGTCCGGAAAGTTTCCTTCCCAATCGGAGGTGAATCTAAGGAATGTGAGCACACTTAAATTAAGAAGTGAAAAGAAAGTCTTTGAAACCAAGAAGAATAAAATTCAAGAAGATGACAAGATAGTGAAGGCTACCAAAGGACACTTCGAAGAAGAGGAAATTGTGGACTAGGAAGCACCCTCCAAGGAACTTCCACCGCCTGAGGCACAAGTCAGTATTCCACCTCAATTTCCAAATGCTTTGAGAAGAGGGCCAAAGGTGGTGACCAATGATACAAACATTTGAAAAGTGTTCGAAAAGATTGAGGTAAACATCCCTATCTTGGAATTGATTGAACAAGTTCCATCATATGCTAAATTTCTTAGAGTTGTATACACAAAGAAAAGAGGTAGGCCAACAAAGAGATTATGACATTTGTAAATGGGAGGCATCGCCATTTTGAATCATAAAAACTTTCCTACGAAATGTGATAATCCTAGAATGTTTTTTATCCCAATCTCTTTAGGTGGTAAACTTGTGGAACTTTCCATGATAGATCTAGGTGCATCCATTAATTGTATCCTGTGTAGTCGATATGAACGTGATGTGCCCATTTTATACGGTTATATTAGGACTTTTAGGATTCACTTTTGTACACTGTTTTTCTCTAAATGTGACATTTTCCCTTGAAATTCTCTAAGGAGGGTTAAAAGCAACTTTTACGCTTTTATTACTTTTCTAGAGAATATTGTGTGACGAGGCAATTTGTTTGAAGATTTTGATGAATACCTTTTAATAATACCTTTGAAGATTTGAAGACTTGTATTTGAGATTTTGAAGATTTGAAGAATTGAAGAAGGGAAGGGAAGAGGAGGATATGAAACAAAAAAGTGAAAGAATAAATAGTGCAGGAATTGGAGTCCATCGCGACTTGCGGCGGACGAATGGCCAGAAACTCATCTTGTTTTTTTTACTATAAATACTTGCTTTATCTTCTCCTCTTAAACAACACGAATCTAGCCTCTTCTTCCTGCATTTTTGTGGGTTCAAACCCTAGTTTTTCTTTCTTTCTTTTCTTAGTTTTTGTAGGATAATCATGTCTTTTAATTGTCTAGCTTAGTTTTATCTTGGGAGCAATGGATTGAAGCTTCCATATCTATGTATTAAGAACCATATCTATCTATTTGGTGCTTTTGCTATTGTGCATTTATTGAGCTTTGAATGTGAATTGTTAATGGCATTGATGTTGTTGGAAGCTTGAGTATATGAATTGCTTGTATCATTACTTGTTAGGGTTGGGAGAAAGTAGATTATTCTCCCATCTTTTAATGTGGAATCCAAGAGCATGAGTTGGAGTTTCTTAATGATGTTGATGTGTTGATAATTGCGAGATGAATGTGATGATGTTGAATTCGTTGCCATGTTTCTTTTAAGTAGCAAATGAGAGAAGTCAATGAATGTTGATTGTTCTTGGCTAATCTTGTTTAAATTCATGATTAGTTGAAGTAGTGAATAGATTTTGTCATTCTTTCTTGAATCATTTGTTATTTAGCATTCATGTGTTCTTAATGCTATGTTTTACTTCATTTATGCCTTGGGTAGTTTGAGAATAGAAAGTGTTTGTATGATTGAAGTGTTAGGGTGTTAGAAAAGTGACAAATTCTTTAACTCCTTTGCATGGAAATCTAAGAACATGAACTTAGAACTTCTTGTGCATAATGTGTTTTGATTCTTGCAGATAAGTATGTTAATGTGAATTGTTCTCATATTTATCCTGTAGATGCAATGAAATGTTGAACCTTGAATGTGGTTTGTTCTAGGTTTAGCCTGATGAATGCTATGCTTGGTTTAATGACCATGTCTTTGGTAGAAGGCTTGTTGTTATCAAATCAATGGTCCTTCGTGTACAATGACATTGATGAAATACCCCTATGATGTTGTTTATCTAGGGTGATCATCAATGAGGTTTGCAAATGGTCGTTGTTTGTTTTTGCAAATTACTATTAAGAAGGAATGAATGTTGATCTTCTATTGGCATTCCCCATAGGTAATAAATGTGATAAAATGAGTGAATGGTTCAATAATCTACATTAGGTTTGGAAGTGAATATCAATTGCCCCCAAGGCTTTGTTTTTGTAGTTTTAAAACCCCCTTTTCTTAGTTTGTTTGATAATAGCACAGTTACTTTACTTTGCTAGTTCTCTTGTCTTTTAAATTTCATAACTTAGGAAAACCAACCAACCCAAACTCCCCCTATTTACTCACTTTTATATGTGTATATATATATATCTACTTCTAGCCTAATAGCAACCTTTTGTGCTTAAACACTTGAGAAAATCCCCCTTCTTCGTGGACGACCCCAACTTGGCACGATCTACTTAGTTGTAGATAGTAAGTATTTAGGGCTTATAAATACAAACTTTGAGAGGCACAACAACGGCCTCCCAAATTTTGGCACCATTTTCGTGGAAGAGGCATTTAGTTTTAAGTGTTTAGGTGTATTTGGTTGCATATTAGCTAGTTGTTTTTATTTTCCACTCCTTGGTGGTGGTTTTTTTTTGGAATAGGTATTGCTTGAGTTCTTGGTAAATTTTTATAGAGAATTCTTGCTATATGATTTCGGACTTTTGAAAATTTTTAAAAAAATTATAAAAAAAATAATGGAGCGTCTCACCTTAAGGAAACTCATGACGGGAAGAGAGGCTCAACAAGCAAGGTTTTGTAGGATGTGTCATTCCGATCATCCTACCAAGTCTTGCTATTTGTTGTGGGAAGAGCACTATGAAAGGTAAAGAACCCTTGGTTTCAAAAACCAAGGGTATTATGAAGAGTGCTACCAAGAGGTAGGAGATGTTGGTTTTCAAGGACAAGAAGCTCAAGAATGGTATCCATACCACAATTCTTACAATCCGGAATGGAGTGGTAATCCGGATTGGTGGTATGAGAATGTGCCGGAAAACCAACAATACGAGCAAAATAGTTGGCCATCACCACCTTATACCATACCCCGAAACCAAGCCCAACAAGGAAGTTCAAGTTTAACACGTGAGGAAGTCATGAATACAATAGCAAACTTAAACAACTTTAATAGTGAAGAACCGGACACCCGGCTCTTCTCTGGTGTTGAGGCTATTGAGGGGCATGCGAGGAGTAAATTAGAAGTGTTGGTCAGAATGGAAGCTTGTGATTCCAAAAATACACCACCCCAAATCGAACTCGAGGATTTGGTGAGTCAGGTCACCATAGGAAACGATCTTGAGTTTGAAGGGGATGAGGAGTTGGTTGTTGAGGATGATAAAAAGGAGGAAAAGGTAATTATGCTACATTCATTAGCATCGTCACCCCTGCCCCTACCTATTGAACCAACTTCACCATTTTCGGAAGTTTTGAGGAAGATAAGAGAGGAGCCAAAAGAATACCCCAAGCCTCCTAACCACCCAACTCCCTTTAAACCATCTCCACCTCAACAGGACTTTCCTCTTGAAAGTTTTGTACCCCCACCTCTCTACTTTTGGATACTCATGGCGAAGGGTTTCAAGCCTTCACCATATGGATAACTTTAGGGTCGTGCCGATGACCTTAAATATACGGAGCTTTGTCCTGCCGATGACGTAAATAAACTCAGCCTTTTATTTTGATTTTTTATTGTTTAGTTTTTGTTATTTTGTCTTGTTCTTTTTACGGTGTGTTTTTCTGTGATTTTGTAGAAAAGTGAAGTGCATTACATTAGAATAGATGAAGGAATGAGAACTCTAAGAAAGGGAATAAAGCTTGGAATGTTGGTAATAAAAGATTTAATTTTTTTTCTAAGTGCTGGGAGGCCTTGGTATCATGAGTCGTGACAACCTCGCGATGACCTCGTGATGAACCATCGCAGGTCCCGATGTGATTAGAAGTTTAGTGCTTAAATTCAACTCCCAACATCCATTTTCCACGAGTCGCAACAAGCCGTCGCGAGTCGCGACCAACGGGTCCTCGAGACAGCATCACCTCTAGACCTCGAGTCGAGCCAAACCCAAAATGCCAATAGTCTTTGAGGCCACAGGCCCTCGAACCGAGAAGAAACCTTTGAGACATCATTCCCTCAAGACCTCAAGTTCTCGAGACTTCAATCTTTCAACTCGAGTTGAAGCCCTCGAGACCTTGGGTCCTCGAGGCCGTAAGACCAGCCCTTCGAAAAGCCATGAGCCTCAAGACCATCATCCCACAAGATCAGTCATTCGTGACTAGTCAGCCCTCGAGACCTCAGGTCCTCGAGGCAGCAAGCCCTCGACTCAAGAAAAACTTGAAAGTCCATCAGCTTTCGAGACCAACCCTTGAGACATCATCAGCCCTCGATACCTCAGGTCCTCGAGACCAACCCTCGAGACATCATCCCCTCGAGACCTTGAGGCAGCAAGCTCTCAACTCGAGCAGAACTTGAAAGTCCAACAGCCCTCGAGACCAACCCTCGAGATGTCATCCCCTCGATACCTCGAGGCCGCAAAGTCCTTGGCTCAAGCCGAACCCGAAAGACCATCATCCCTTGAGACCATCATTCCTTGCGACCATCATTCCTCGAGTTGAGCCGAAGCTCTCGAGGCATCAGCCCCTCGAGACCTTAGGTTCTCAAGGCCACAAGCCCTCGATTTGAGCTGAGCACCTCGAGACCTCGGGTCATCGAGGCTGCAATCCCTCGACCAGTGCTAAAGCCCTCAAGACCTCGAGTACTTGAGGTCACAATCCCTCGATTCAAGCTGAGCTCAACAGTGCAAGCCCTCGAAACCTTGGGTCCTCGAGGCCGCAAGCTCTTGATTCGAGCTAAGCCCAAAAGTGTATCATACCCTCGAGAACTTGGGTTCTCGAGGTTGTAATCCCTTGACTAGAGCTGAAGTCCTCGAGACCTCGGGTTCTCGTGGCCACAAGGTCTCGATTCGAGCTGAGCTCAATAGTACAAGCCCTTGAAGACCGGGGTCCTCAAGGACAAAAGCCCTCGAGTCGAGTTGAAGCCCTCGGGACATCAACTCCTGCAAGATCTCGAGTGCTCGAGACCAAAAGCCCTTGACTTGAGACAATGCATCGTGAGTCGCAACCAGTGCTGTCCCAAGTCGCAATGAAAAATCCAACTTTTTAGCTGGGCTTAAACACTTTATAATCCTTCCTTCTTCTCCATAAAATACTCCCAAGAACCACCACACATCCACTCATTGCTCCACCATCTCACATATATTGACATATGAAAATTCTTGCATCTTTATAGTATTTTTGTTGATTGTAGTATGCCAACTACATCATTGAGTCTTTAATCGCTATATTCTATAATGATGCTTGGATATGTGTCGATATATGTTAGATATTTTTATTGGATAATCTTATAGTGGTGATTGCACGATGGATTGGTTGTTCTTTGATAATACTATGGTTATTAACTCTTGATGCTAAACCTAGTATTACAAATCAATATGTACTCGTGAGTTTGATGTTGTTCTTTGTGGTGTTAGTCTTGATCAAACGGCGCCAAGGAGACAACATTTTGCTCGAGGGGTGAGTTCTTCTACGGCCCTTTTGCTCTCTTTTCCTACTCTGAAACCAATTTTGGGACCGATTCTAATCAAGTACATTGGATTGCGCCATATCACAGGTGACTATGCGGAGAAATGGGTGTCACTCTACCTCTTACCTTGAATTTTATTATTCTTGCCTTACATGTTTACATTGAGGGCAATGTAATGTTTTAAGTGCGGGGAGGGGTTAGAGGATTCACATGCATGCTAGCTTCATTTGAAATCCTTCTTGCTACTTTTTATTGGAAAAATATGAGAAAAAGAAAGAAAAAAAATTGAAAAATTAAAATTTTTCAAAAAAATAGAAAGAAAAGAAAACCCGCTAAGTTGAAAACTCGAGAGGTCAACTTAGGCAACATTGGGGGCCCGGATATGTCAAAAACCTGAAAGGGCAACCTAGACAAAAATTAGAGGCCAAAATGTGCGGAAAACGATGAGATGTGAGCCAAAGAAACATGATGTGTAGCTAGGATGAAAACCCGAAAGGGCTCCTAAGAAAAATGAGAGATAGAGAGAAAAAGAAAAAATGCTATGATTTCACTCATTTGCCGGCGTTGGAGTCATAAGGTTGCATTTGTCATATGGATGGATTGGGGAGCTCAACATCTTTAGAACTCTTGGGATTGGGTAACTTAGTGGGTTAAAAAATGAAGTATGGGTATGAAATTCTTGATTATTTTATAATTCGTTTTGGTTGATATATTGGCATTGGGTGAAGTATGTGTTTAAACCTCCTCTATGGTTTTGACTTCAGTTTATGTCATTGGATTTTGGTTAATATATTGGTATGAAGTGATGTATGTGCTTGAACCTCCTAATGGTTTTAACTTCATTTTGTGTCATTGGACTTTAGGATTATCAATTCGTGACTTTGAAACATTTTTATTGGTAGTGAATTAATAAGTGGTAGGTTTGGTTAGATTTAGGAATTGGGGTTGTGTGTGTGAAAAATTCTCATTTGAGCTTTGATTTTGGGATTTATGACATTGAGAGTTTTTGTGAGGTGTTGATTGGGGGAATATTAGTTTAGGATATGGATATATGAATTCCTTCGTGTGCTTGAATCTTTTCTCACTCGAGGGCGAGTAAGGTTTAATTGCGGGGAGGTTTGATGTGCCCATTTTATACGGTTATAGTAGGACTTTTAGAATTCACTTTTGCGCTTTATATTTGACATTTTTCCTTGGAATTCTCTAAGGAGAGTTAAAAATGACTTTTACGCTTTTATTACTTTTCTAGAGAATTTTGTGTGACGAGGCAATTTGTTTGAAGACTTTGAAGAATACCTTTGAAGATTTGAAGACTTGTATTTGAGCTTTCGAAGATTTGAAGAATTGAAGAAGTGAAGAGAAGAGGAGGATATGAAACAAAAAGGAGAAAGAAGAAATGGTGCTGGAATTGGAGTCTGTTGCGAGCCCGTCGCAACTTGCGACGGATGAATGGCCAGAAACTCTTCTTTCTTTTTGTACTATAAATACTCACCTTATCCTCTCCTCTTCAACAACATGAATCCAGCCTTTTCTTCTTGCATTTTTCTGGGTTCAAACCCTAGTTTTTCTTTTTTTATTTTCATAGTTTTTGTAGGTTAATCATGTCTTTTAATTATCTAGCTTAGTTTTATCTTTGGAGAAATGGATTGAAGCTTCCATTTCTATGTAGTAAGAACCATATATATATATATTTGGTGCTTTTGCTATTGTGCATTTATTGAGCTTTGAATGTGAATTTTTAATGGCATTGATGTTGTTGGAAGCTTGAGCATATGAATTGCTTGTATGATTACTTGTTAGGGTTGGGAGAAAGTAGCTAATTCTCCCCTCTTTTAATGTTGAATCCCAGAGCATGAGTTAGATCTTCTTAAATGATGTTGGTGTGTTGATAATTGCTTGATGAATGTGATGATGTAGAACTCGTTGTCATGTTTGTTTTAGGTAGAAAATGAGAGAAGTCTATGAATGACAATCGTTCTTGACTAATCTTGTGTAAATGCATGAATTGGTTAAATGCTTAGACACGGTGTAGTGTTCATAAGTGTTGCCAAGCTTGTTGATTCTTCGTGCTAAATGTCATCAATGGGGATACTCTTAGTACTAAGGGAGTCATTGGTGAGGTTTCTCAAGAGATGTCAAATTCACTCTTGCAAACTACTATCTAAGAAGGGTGGAAGATTTATCTTCACAACAAGTAGTCGAAGTAGTGAATAGATTGTTTTGCTCATTCTTGAAGCCTTTGTTTTTTAGCATTCATGTGTTCTTAATTCTATGGCTCACTTCATTATGCAATGGGTTGTTTGAGAATAGGGAGTGTTTGTATGACTTAAGTGTTAGGGAGTTAGGAAAGTGACAAATTCCTTAGTTCCTTTGCATGAAAATCTAAGAACATGAACCTAGAACTTCTTGTTCATAATGTGTTGTGATTCTTGCTAGATAAGTATGTTAATGTGGATTGTTCTCATATTTATCCTATAGATGCAATGAAAGGTTGAACCTTGAATGTGTTTTGTTCTAGGTTTTGCCTAATAATTCTATGTTTGGTTAAATGGCTATGTCTTTGGTAGAAGGCTTATTGTTGTCAAATCTATAGTCCTTCGTGTATAATGTCATTGGTGAAATACCCCTATGGTCATTGTTTGTCTAGGTTGATCATCAATGAGGTTTGCAAATGGTCGTTGTTTGTCTTTGCAAACTACTCTTAAGAAGGAATGAATGTTGATCTTCTATTGCCATTCCCCACAGGTAACAAATGTGATATGATGAGTGAATGGTTCAATGATCTACATTAGGTTTGGAAGTGGATATCAATTTCCTCCAAGGCTTTATCTTTTGTAGTTTTAAAACCCCTCTTTCTTAGTTTGTTTGATAATTTAACATAGTTGCTTAACTTTGCTAGTTATCTTGTCTTTTACTTTTCATAGCTTACGACCATAAAACAACCAACCCCCCCTTTACTTGCTTTTATATGTGTATATATATCTACTCCTAACCTAATGGCAACCTTTTGCTCTTAAATGCTTAAGAAAATCCCCCCTTCTTCGTGGACGACCCCAACTTGCCGATATCTACTTAGTTGTAGATAGTAAGCATTTAGGGCTTATAAATATTAACTTTGAGAGGCACGGCGACGGCCTCCCAGAACGCTTAGAAATAGGTGAGCTTAGGATACTAGAGTAATTGTCCAACTTGCCGATCATTTCCAAGCTAGTCCCCATGGACTAGTAAAGGATGTGATGGTGCAAGTTGGCAAGTTGGCTTTTCCGACAGACTTTTATATCTAAGACGTGGCGCACGATAGAAGTGCACCCACAATACTTTTGGGGAGAATTTTTCTTAAAACGTCT
Organism: Rubia yunnanensis; assembly: GCA_037428765.1. Classification (NCBI taxonomy): domain Eukaryota; kingdom Viridiplantae; phylum Streptophyta; class Magnoliopsida; order Gentianales; family Rubiaceae; genus Rubia; species Rubia yunnanensis. The sequence goes on along the minus strand of CM075063.1, from coordinate 76,697,234 downwards.
AGGACTAAAACCAATGTCCACTTGGGAACCTTAACTCTAGAAGATCGCATGAATAAAGAGTAATTTGATATCTATAAGTCTAGGAATGATTCAAAAAAGTCATCTTTGATGTGCAAAGGTGTAACCTTATGTGATGAGAATAATGAGTCTTCTTTTGTTACAAACGAGCATGAATGTTTGAGTGAGTCCCATGTTTATGATAATGATGATGGTTCCAATGAATTGCATGATGCAATAGATAATATGTCTGTGCTAGATTGTTTTCTATGCTAACCAAGTTCCAGTGGGAAAGGGAGATAGTCGAGAGTTTAAAACCTCCTCGACCTCCCTTAATCCCCAAAATGACATTCATGGATTCAATGATGGCAAGACATGGAGATTTATTCCTATTGGCGGACAAAAGTTCCAAAGGTAAGGATGGCTCGTTGTGGAGACCTCTCCACGATGATGTCATTGTGTGTGAAGTCGCCGATGGGGATTCTTGAGACCCACTGGTAAGTGTTTCTAACTAGGATCCATGAAAAATAAAATAAGTCGTGAGGACGATAATAAATATACAGTATTTGTTTTGCTTTAATGTTTTGATTAGTGAGTAGATATTTTTTGCATAAATCTTGTTTTGCTATGGATTTTTGAGATTAAACTCTTGTTGGTTTGGAAATTTGAGTTTGAGACTCGTGGTTGTGTTTTAAATGGAATTAAATTGGATGGGTGACATAGTCTTTTGAAAAAGAGAGAAAAATCAAGGATTAGGAAAAGGTTGGTGGATGCATCGCGCCAGGTAGGCCAGTGCAAGGCTATGCTTTGTGCCAGGACTAGAATGGCACAAGGCTATGTCTTGTGCCAGAGGTTTTCGCGAGGCAATGGCCCATGCCAGGTTGTTTGGCGCAAGGCTATGCTTCGCGCCAATCACACTTTTTGTGCACTACACAAAATTTTCAATTTTCTTTGTTCCAATAATGTAAATATTTTTAAATTCTAATTCTCAAATTCAAAAATGCATTTTTGGTTCAAGAATTTTGGAATTCCCTAATTCCTTAGTATTTTTTAAAATACTTCCAAATCCCTTGGAATTAATTGGCTTGTACTATTGTCCCCTAAATTGAAAATTTCAAAATTCCATTCTTGTCCTATCACCTAGGCTGAAATTCCATTTCTATAGTACATTTCTCCACCCAATTCTCTCATTTGACACATTCTTTCTTCACAAGAAACACTCACTCTCACACACTCTTGGTGAACTCGGAAAAAATTGAAACTTTTCTTCCAAAAGTTGGCAATTTTTGCTTCTTCTTTTGTTGGTCTTGAAAATCCTAGCTTCAAATTTTGGGTAACCCATTGAACTCTACGTTTATGTGCTTTATTTGACATTGTGGTGGTGTTATTTCAAGCATGAATCTTGAATGAGTGTGTTATGAGATATATGTTTAAGTTTGAGTTTGTATGCATGATCTTGGGTTGAAGAGGATGTTGGGAAGATTGATGTGCTATTATGCTTAAGATATGATATTTGGTGTTGGGTGATTAGGGAGAGATTGAATCTTTGTTACATTATTTAATTAAATGGGTTGGTGATAACTTACACAAGATTGATGTTTGATGAGGATTGTTCTCGTTTGAATAGCTCACATGCTTAGAATATCATGTTATGAATGTTTGGGTTATTTGGGAGAATGTTCTATCATTGAATTATAAGCCATGCTTTGTTTATTATCATATCACCACTCTTGTCTTCATTTTGTTAGGATGCCACCTAAGAAGAATGCCTCAGATAAGGTAAAATCCACTAGGGATGAGAAGAGGAAGAAGTTGACGAAGGGAGCAAACCTCGGGCCGATGAATTCCGTTCTTTGCAACCCCACATTTGTGACCGAGAAATTTATGGTTTTATCCAACCTTTCTGAGACTGCAGCACGGAGGTGGAGGAACTTGAGAGAGTCTAAGAGGAGTATTTTGGGGACGAGGTTTGCTTGCAAGGACACATTGGCAGCTCTAGGTTTACTCGAGCTGATCACTTACATGTTGAGCTGAGTAGGTTTAGAGGGGTTTCTCAAGAAATACTCTAAGACATACATTAGTTGGACCCTAGAGTTCCTAGCTACTCTATGGTTGGTCGTAGATGATGATGGACACAAAGTGATCAAATTCAACCTGGACAACAAGGAGTATAAGATAACCCACCAGGAGGTAGCGCGAGCCTTTGGGTTGAGGTATGGCAAGGAGATCAAGAAAAAACACTGATAAGGGTTACCTTTCTTTCTTGGTAGGTGCAACTAATGGGTACGGATTGGAAGAACCTGTGCAAGAGTCATAGTTCATCCACTGTTATGTTATTTTCACCCTTTATTGGCTATGTGAGTATTTTTCCATGGTGAATTAACACAATGCCCAAGTTCGGATGTTCATTGCCTTTAGGAAATGACTCCCGAGGGTAACGTTTACCCAAACTTGGTGGGGTACTTTGTGCAGAAATGCTTAGCGTTGGGAGATAGGAAGAGTGGAAAAATCTTAATGGGAGGCATGGTTGGTCTTTTGACGAAGTATCTAGGTCACATGGTCACACAAAGGGCTCCAGCTAACTTAGGGAGATCGGCCACACCACATGTTATGGACACTCTATTAGGTTTGTTTTGATCTTTATGTGAAAGAATCGAGCATAGAAGCATTAGATTGACCAAGTCACTCAATGATTTCTCCAAGTGCTAGCTTAATATTGATGTTGCATTTTTACTTTTATGTTTATTAGTTGTTAGTTTGAAAAACCAACCCCCCTACTTGCATGTGTGTTTTACTAGCTATTCCTTTCACTCGTACGGATTGAAGACCCTTACGAGGTTGTGTTTTGAGTTGGTACATTAGACCTAGTATCACTGTGGACAAACCCAGGCCTTACCATTAACTACCCTATAGGTAGCGTAGCAGTGGGAATGGATGCAGAACTACAAATTCAATATTCTGACCGTACCGTCTCCAACCGGGTTAGAACTACGGTTTTACCTACCCCCAGGGGAGGTGGGTCAAGAAGTGTATGCTATCGGCCACACCTTGTGTTGTGAACACAATGTTAGGTTTCTTTGTAAATCTTGCATGTGAATGAATCGAGGATCAAAACATTAGGTTAATCATGTTGCGCAATGACTCTCTAAGTGCTTAGCTTTATTTGATTACTTGATTTTTACTTTATGCTTTGTAGTTAATAATCTAAAAACCTAACCCCCCCTCCCTTTTTTTCCATTGCTATCTATTATTTTCACTCGTATGGATTGATGACCCGTACGAGGTTTTTTTTTTGGTTGACACTTGAGCCCTAGCATCTGTGTGGATAAATCCAGGGCTTGCTGCTAACTACCATCTAGGTAGCGTAACAGTGAGATCAGGGTGCAGAATATAAATTTTATCTTTGACCTTTCCTAAAGCCTCCACTCGGGTTAATTCTAAGCTATGGTTTTAAAAACCCCGGGTGGAGTTGGTTCAGAGCTCAACATGTGTGAAAGTTAGGATGACAACCCGAAAGGGCTCCTAAGAAAAATGAGAGACATTGAGAGAAAATAAAAAACTAGGTTGACAATACATTTGAATCATCTTTGGCTGTAACTAAGTTGAGAATCTAGAGTTATCCTTAGTTAGAACCAAGTCAATGACTCTTGGAATTCCATGGTGGATTTTTTTTATGACGGCTCTTTGATTGGTTTTGGGGAACTTTTTGGGAAAAGTAAGCCAGCTTAACACTTATCTTTCCTTGCTTACCTTTTTCTTCATTTTTTTGGGTGGTTAGATTGCTTTAGGTTTTTCGAGGAGTGTAAGAGTTGTGAGATTCTTGCTTCTTTGGGGGGAAATAGAGTAATCTAGGAATAAGTTGAATGCCACGGTTAACTTATACCAGCAAGCTACACTTCGCTTAGTCCTTTTATTGTCATTATTTACTCGAGGACAAGTAAAGGGTTAAGTGTGGGGGGGGGGGGTATGATATTCATCTTTATGCGTGGGTTAACAAATTCATTTGGCATAATAATTGGCTTGGTTTTCATGTTGGATTGCTAGTATTAGTTGAGTCTAAATCCCGTGTTTTATAGACTTAGTTTATACTAATGGAGACCTCGTATGCATGGGCACCTAGATCTTCCCTTGTCATCATCATTATTAGGTTGCTCGTGGGTACTTTTTGTCACATTTTATGTTGAAGGTCATTCGCAAGGACGACAAAAGATTTTGAAGGCTATTCATATTATAATGGTAGTATATTAAGGCCATGGACATTACATCATGGTAGTATAATGGTTGAGCTAAAGATAGGCGGCATTGAAGTTCAAAATGCCAAAGGAAGAAACAGATGATTCTTGTCTGAAAGTTGCGCCAAGTTCTGGAAAAGATCTGGGAAGAATCAGCCCTTGATGTTAGTCTCATTAGACTCTTCTTCTTGAACGCTATAAAATTGACTACAAGAACTCTCAAATCGAACCAAAGGTTCATCTGTAGCGAAGCAAAGAAGTCGGTCGGGCGAAGCAGCTACGGGTGGCACGGACTGCTCATGGCCGGCAGGAGACCAGGCACCAACGGCCTGTGCCAGTGGCCTTTGGCACGAGCCATGTCAAGTAACATGAGCTGTACCAAAATACGGTATGGACCATACCAACCTGTCCAAACCGTGTGCTCAAGTTTCCCATTCACTCCAAAAATGGCTAAGTGTGGGCGTGAACTGCCCCTTTTCACACAGTCCGCACCGTTCCAAGTCCAAAATGTCAAGACCACCCACCGAGATGTGCATAATGAAGTGGCCTATGCCAAAAGACTAACCAAAATGAGGATTCCGATGACAGCTCACGCCTAACGACACTGACTGCAGATTAGAGGTGTAAAAATGCAGCTCCAGAAGATGGTCCATGCCAGAAAATGCAGACCATGCCAGGATGGTCGTGCAAAATCCCACGCCCCACGCTAGCATTAGGCATACGGCTTTTGCAATCAGATGAACTCCGGTGGCATGAGGCCACATCACCGGCACAGGCTGTGCCACCCGTGGCGGTCCATGGCAGCGGTGGCTAATTAGGGTTTTGTCCTATTTTGGGACAATTTTTAGGCCCAATCCCCTGCTACTATAAATATAGCCTTAGTCTACTAGGTTTAGGAGTCTTGGATCATTTTTCCTTAGTTCATTTGTAGTTTGAAGAGCAATTTAGAGAGAAACATTCTCTCTTCTCTCTAGGTTCAATCTCTTTTTTCTTTTTATTTTTCTTTAGCCCTAAGATGTGAATTCAATTAAAGACTTGAATTCCATGTCTAGAGAGTAGTTTTATAGCTAGGGGATAAATTTTTATTGACCCACCTCCACTTGGGGTCGTTAATTATAGCTAATTAAACCCGAGCGAACGAGTTGGAATCAAAGGTGGTCAAACATAAATTTATAGTTTTTCACCCAACTCACTAATATGTTACTGATAGGGTAGTTAGTGGCAAGCCCTGGATAGGTCCTTAGAGATGCTAAGGCCTAATAGTTAATGAAACACAACCACATCTGGGTTGTCAATCTGTTTATATTGCTAGGAGTAGATAGTATGGTAAACAAGGGAGGGTGGTTTTTCCATTATCAACTAAGGATATAAAAGATAAAAAGCAAGTAAACTATATTAGCTAGACACTTGGGGAATATTTGCGTAACATGGTTGATTAAATGCTTTGATCCTCGATTCATTCACATGTAAGACATCGACCACCTAATCTGGTGCTCATAATACGTGGTGTGGTTGATGGTGAGCTCTTCCTCATTCCTATCACGTAGGGTGCTCCGCTTCCATAATTAGGAGAGTACAAAAAGGTCCAACCACTATTGTAATTATATTTCACCCTCGTACGATTACGTCCCTGCACTCCACGAAACTGGACATGTTACTTCACCCCTTTTATCTCAGTTTTTTTGTTAACACCAAATAACTGAGGTAAGAAGTTCTTTTACCTCCATTTTTTCCAAAGTAATAGAAATTATTTACCTCAATTATAAAAAATACCAAAGTAAATAATTGGTTTCTTACATCGGTTATTATTTGAACCGAGTAAAAGGTTAAAAAATGAAGTAAATATGTTACCAAATAACGTGCGAAGTCGCATATGTTCTTTGAAAAGGTTGTTGGACTAATCTAGATTCGTCATTGATGTAGAGAGGTATTGAGAACAGTTAATGAAGTTACATATACATAACAGATAAGTTAAAGTAAAGAATTTGATAGTGACAGAAGAAAATAAAATACAATGAAATGGAGGTCGTGCGCTTTTCTCCATTGTCTTTGGCGCCTCTCTCCTCCTAATATCTCATCATCACAATTAATTTGGGGGAATGTAAAATTGAGGTTATAAGCTAGGCACATCAATTGCTAGCAATCATTGTTCTACAAGCACCCTACAAATAATGCCCTAATTTAAACACAATCAGTACCCCATTTTTTCAATGTTCAAAAAGTCAGTTAAATAATTAGAACAACAGTAGGTATGAAAATATCCTTACAATTATATTTTACATAATTTAGTTCAAATAAGGATTGTCCTAACATAACAGAAATTATCATACACTCAATCATCTCGAGCAATGATGACCTTGAAAATGATTGGCCCACTAGCTTGTATCACCTCGAAGAACAAGGTGTCCCTAATTCGTAGGTTGTTATCCCTAAGGAACTCACCAAAACCCTTTGGGGATAGGGCCTTGACCCTCTCACCCCCCCGAGTAGTTCATATGCCAAACTGCCCTGTGCACCTCTGAACTACGGGGGTCTTCTCAGTCAGTAGGAATGGTACAATCTCCCATGAGATGTACTAAGTCACCGTAAAAATATTGATTATAAATATACAAACACACACACACACATATATATATGTACATACATGTGTAATTGTCAATAAATAAAATTTATTTAAAAAGATTTACCGAAGTTGGTATTTTCCTAAAGTTCAGCTGCTTCAAAGTGAAGAAAAAATGTGGGCTATCAATAGCCATCGAATAATGTTCAATGTTTATTAAAAAAGGCTCTAGGTGCTTACGTTGTGTGGTGAACTGTACAAAACTAGAATGTATTAGTTGTTACAAATTAAAGTGTGAAGTTCTATTTGGAAATATATATATATATACATATATATATATATATGTATCCATGTGCATATATGTATGTATATGTAAATAGGTGAAATATTACCTGGATAATGGGCGGATTAGACGATCATTCACCATCAATTAGTCATGCATCAGAAGTGAAAATGTGAGTGATGAACCACACTATAGATGTGCGACTTCGCAACCAGCATCGCAGGTGTATCTTGGTATGAAGCAGTGATTTGGTCAACCATTCAATGTGATCTTGGTTGTGTGTCGGATAAACCATATAGTATACCGACACAATACCGATGTCAATGTAAACTTAGAGGCCATAATGCAAAGTCAGTAACATGTTGGGCAAACAGAATGTCATACCGAGATACATCATACGGCATTAAATGAACGATTATCAACTTGAAAAAATAATTTAGCGAGGTCGCAAATCTATCCGACGAACCAAACTATGTCAGATATACAACAGACTTCGCGGATATCACAGGTTGCTACGGGAAGAAACATATCAAAATGGGAAAAAATGAAGCTTCATCCACATGAATAAAAAAAAACTCCTTGTGAGACATACCGAAACATAGTACCAATGTTCAAAGTCAAGGAAAGTTCACACTCTCATAAATTTGAAACAAATGCTAGAAAGCAGGGTAAACAAAACAAATTCACAAACCACAGGTCTGACATTGTGAAGTAAGAATAACAAAACTTTTGAGTTAGGAGATTAATAAAACCATACCTTTTTTTTCCAATACACAAGAGAAGGGTGGAATGTGGAGATCGTTGAAATTTGCGGGAAATCTGTAGAGAAAAGCTTAAACGGTTTATTAGGGTTACCATATTTATAACCTTTTTTTGGGAATGACGTTGTTTTAACCAAGTTTTGAAGTCTTCTTGTAAAGTGCAATGCGCAGGTATGTCGCTTGATTCGAAAACATACCAAACTGAGATCGATGTCGCATCTATATGGGCCTACCACCCATCCAGTCAAAAATTCCAATTTATAAATACAATTCTGAATAACATTGATTAACATGTTATGTTAAAAATTAAAAATTGAATAACATTAAAATAACATTAAAAGAAGAAATTTGAATTTTTAAGAGATCTGATAGTCCTTCTGTCCCAATTCAAGTTGTAATTTAACTATTCATTTAGTCAAAACTTCCTTACTTCGACCCTAAAATTGAATTGGTATCTAAGTATAAATACTAGTGTGTGATATATTTTTAGGTTTGTTATAACATATATTTTCAAAATATCAAATTTTCACAACTTTTAACTACCCCTAATGAAAGATATTAAGGATCAAACACTTTTCAAGTCAACTATTAAAATTCAAAAGGTGAAGTTTGAATTGGGACAGAGGGAGTACAAAATACGTCCCAATTCCAATTTAACAAAATACAACAAAATAGTTTTCAATAGATTTTCATATGAAGTCTTAGATAGCCCTCTAATGTTTGCGGGGAAGAACAAAAATACGGAAAACTATGAGCCCAGTACCATTTATGAGCTCGAAGTACAGTGTATCCCCAATCTCAAGTCCCTCTTCGTTAAAAAAATGGCCAAACCCCTTTGGGGTTAGGGTCTTGAGCATCATGTTCCCCGAGTAGTGCATTTTGTACTCCCTCCTTTTGCACCTAATCACATCATCCAACTTGTATAGCGGTAGGTACTCAACAATTTTGTTCGGGATGTACTGAATCATATACAAAAAACCATTTGTTAGTACAATTGAATGTAATCTATAGAAAAAGTTAATTGAAAATTCATTCTATTTGAAACAGGGAGGAATTACCATAATTGGAATTGACCCGAAGTTCGTCTGGGTCAGAGTATATACAAAATGGAGATATATGCTTGAGAATGTGCGGTGCAGTCTGCCATCATCTGAATCGCTCAACTGAATTGTTTGACGGATAGAACCAGCATTGTTAGCCATAAGCTGTAATTCATATTTTCATGAAGGTGTAATGTTATGATAGTCAAACAATGGGAAATGAAAACATGAAATATGGTTGTTAGACCTACTCAAGGCGACGTCGTAAAAGTATCAGTATAACTGATTGGTCAACTTATTAATGTGCGAGTTCGTATTGATCTAACCATCTACAACAAGCATGATTGCAATGTTGCATATGAATTGGTATAACAAAAGCTAGATCGACTTGTCAGCAACATCGCATTACAGCAAATAACAACTGCACCCTTACAGCATATTGTACCATCCCAATCCATATTCCAACATCCTAAAACCATATTATAACACTCCAAAACCATATTTTAGCATACCAAACCATAGAAACCACAAAAATGAATACAATTAACACATTCACACCCTAATACAAACAATAATTTCACGGATAAATCTAAAAACAAAAGCAATGTAAACACATGTGGAAACAATACCTTTTAGAAGATTGGCCAATGAGGAGGGTTGAAATTTGAGAGAATACAGAAATTTTGAAATGGTGTATGAGGGGTAGGCTTTATTTATTCACTCATTATGAAGCATTGTGTCTTCCGCCTAGGGTAAGCCAACTTCGCATATCTGTCAAACTAACTAAACTCTTACCAACTCTTGGGCGACATTGGCCATTCCAAATGTGGGCCTAACTATTACAGCCCACTCGCATAGAAAGGGGCCTGTGTTTGACCAATCTTTGGGTGAGGTTGCACCTATTTTTTGTTTAGTGCCATGAACCCGACATAGGACCGACATCGGTGCCTATTAATTTGGGCCTCACCATTTTAGCCCATGGTAATCGGGTCCGCGTTTGACCTAGGTAGATTAATTAATCTTCAAATTGGGTAATTGTACATTGAATAGTTAAAATTTATATTTATCTTTGTCCAGGACCTATAATAAGGTTTGGTTTGATTGGAATCCATTTTCACATAGCCGGTGAACTTTATAGTTTTTACACTTAATTAAGACCCTCCAACATGGTGGGGGAGGATGAAATGCAAAATTGTAGTTACCCATTAATCTAAATCGCATTATCATGAGTTTGACTGGAGGATGGCAAGGGTCTCGTCCCCGAACAAGTGTAATTGTCCCTTATTTTTGGAGTATTCCATTAATACCCTTACTATAAGCGTTATGAGAAAGATCACTTCCAGCACATAGAATCACATGAAATTTAATATTCTAGATTTTTTATGAAATTAAAAGCTAATAAAATTCTGTCTGTCGAATTTTAAAAAGCGCTAGTACATCGTGTTATTCTTTGTGGGATCATGCCAGTTTCTTTGTCATGAATAACAGTGATCATGAGTTTGACTAGGAGATGGCAATGGTCCCGTCCCCGAACTAGGGAAATTGTCCGTCATTTTTTTAGTATTCCATTAATACCATTACTGTAAGCGTTAGGAGAGAAAGATCACATCCACCACATACCATCACATGAAATTTAAAATTCTAGGTTTTTTATGAAACTAAAAGCTAATAAAATTACGTCCATCAAATTTTAAAAATCGCTAGTACAACGTGTAGAGTAATTTGTAGATGATTACTTATAAGTATACATGGTTCATTCATGATGAACCTGCAAGCAATTCTTAGTGGGATCATGCCAGTTGCTTTGTCATGAATAATGGTGATCATGAGTTTTACTGGGGGTGGCAATGTTTCCATCCCCAAACTGGGGTAATTGCCCGTCATTTTTGGAGTATTCCATCAGTACCCTTACTTTAAGCGTTAGGAGAGAAAGATCACTTCCACCATGTACAATCACATGAAATTTAATATTCAAGGTTTTTTATGAATTAAAAGCTAATAATATTGCGTCCATCAAAATTTAAAAAGCGCTAGTACATCTTGTAGAGTAAATTATAGATGATTATCTCGGTGAAAATTACTAAAAAAATATACTTTGGGCCCACTTGTCTTATTTTGCAAATTATATTCGCATTAAACGAATATGACATCGATATCTATGCGATTTTGCTACCAAAGAAAATTTCTTGTGGGAACTGAAATTTTGAGCCAAAATTTTGAGCCAAAATATCCCCCCAAACCCATCTCATTACAATAATATCCAGCACCAACACGATCATTTCCCATTTCCAACACATTTGCCCTCAACACAACTCCACACCATCCTTTCAATTAACATCATTTCAAACACTAGAGAGTCCAACATAATTTCTTCTATCGAATATAAATTATTCTAGGATGGAGCATCTCCGGGTTCAAATAAATTGAGGTGGTTCATTTTGGCATCTCCTAAATTGTATACTCCCTTTGTCCCACTATAAATTGCTTAATTGGTTTTTGGGGGTCAAACTTTGTAAATTTTTACCGTATGTATATATAATAAAAATATCATGTGAGATCTTGTTAGATTCATGTTAATATCTATTTTCTAAATATCAATTTTTATGCGACACTATTATAGATAACTAGAGATATATATGGTCAAACATGCTTGTTGATGACCGTGAAAAAGTTAATAAGCAATTTATAGTGGGACGAAGGGAGTATGCTTTTTTCCACATTGACCACACATTGAATATACTCATTGAGTATGATGATTTCATTACATGTTATATAAGTTACAATGTTTTTCTTTCCAAAATAATGTCTTGTGTGTAAAGATTGTGAAAAAAATCATATATTATTGCTGATTGTGGAAAATATTCAAATTTTTGTATGAAGACAAGTTGAATGTGCGACATCACACTATGTTCATTGCCCTACATGATATAGAGTCGAATGTTGTGCGACATTGCCTTTTTCCAAAACTGACATCCTCATCTTCAATGTCCGACTTCGTACATTTATCGGTTTAATCGACATTTCATTATTAACCAAGTGACGTCACAGTAGGATAGTAAAGGTACTTTTCCCATGTTTAGATTAATGCTAGCTATACTTGACAATATTATGTGTACATCATTCTGGGACTACTAAATTCTGACATAAATTTTGTTTCATGTGTATTTGTTTTAATAGGGCAAAGAGAGTTACAATGAACTCATAGATTTGATGTTGTACGACTTAGGAAATGGATGTTAAATACAATTGAATCATTCATTTTCACATCAACCATATGTATTTGAATATATGCTTACATTTATTGGTAATTTATGTTCAATAGTTTTTTTGTTTCATCAGAAAGTAAATACTATATTATTGTACAATTCTTCAATATTCATACCGCGATATCGAACAAACCAGTAATGATTTGACACGTATGTGACATTGCATATCGCGTATTCAAAACGACGTCGTATTGGTTAGCCACCCACATTAGCATGCGATCTCAGATACAAACATGAGCAACATTGTTATAAGTATCAGCGTTGTCAATCTCATCAATGTCACAGTTGTTCTAGTGGCCTCGCCTGATTTCATTTTATATCAACTTCGCTTTTTAAGGACGCCGGCATCGATATGAACGATGTGGCAGCTACATGGTACTATAGTCAGCCTTCTTAGTTGGTATGAGGTCGCTCTAAGAACATAACCGAGGTTAAAAAGTATATTTTTTACTACACCCACATTTACTTCTGTTTTTTGGGGACAAAAAATGGGGTAAAAAGGCCTGGAAAACCGAGGTAATATGTGTTTTTTGTTGTAGTGCGGGCACCCCACCATAGATGCTCTACTCCCTAGGCCTATAAACAAGGCAAAGGGTGGTAGGAACCTAATCTATATCACTAGAACCTCTTACAACCCTATCTTGCTACTTTTTGTCTATCTCTACCATAACCCTTCGGACCAACTATTCAGCTAAGACTGGTATGTTTTCATCATAACAGTTAAACTAAAAAAAACCCTACGTGCACACACCCACGTGGACCCAGACCCTGCTACCCATATCACATCTAGGTTTCTCTTCCAGGTGGGGGGGTATCAATATTTTCACCAACATGGAGTGTATCATTCATGCAATTATAACATTCAAGATCAAGCCATAATAATATCTCAAGCACATAAATTAGGATGAACTAAGAATCGAACAAAAGCATCAATCCACAAATGAATACAATTATCCCCAAGCTATAAAAACTACTCCCTATACATGGAATTCACATATTTCATTAGATTCATCATCTTACAGCTAAAGCAGAATAAAAAGAGAAAGAACCTAGAAAGAAGAGGGAGTGTTTCTCTCTCTAAGTTGCTCTTCAAACTACAAATAAACTAATGAAAAATTATCAGAGCTTCTAACCCTAGTAGACTAAGGCTATAGTTATCAAAATAGGGGATTGGGCTTAAAAATAGGCCAAAATAGTGTGAAAACCCTAGATAGCCACCACTAGCATGAACCATCGTGAATGGCGCGATTTGCGCCGCTGATGTGGCTCTTGCCGGCACGTGGCACCAGATCTAGCACAACCTGTTTGCTTCATGCTAGCGCAGGGTTCGGCATCTAGCGTGAGCCATACTGCATCCCTGGCATGGGGAATGGCATCATGTGCAAGCTGTGTTGGGTGCAATCATCCTTGTCTGGGTGGCCGGTCGTCTGGAGAGTTATTTTTGCATTTATGATATACGGTTCGCATCGTTTGGTGTGGGCTATCATTAGAATCCTTGTTTTGCTCTATGTTTTAGTGTAGGATGCAACATTCTTCACATCCTCCTGGTTGATCTCAACATTTTGCGCTTGGAACGGCGCAGGCCATTTAAAATGGGACGGTCTGTGCCCAAACTTAACCATTTTGGAGTGAAAAGTGGCACTTGAGCACGTGGGCCACAGGAGATGGTGCATCCCGTGTCAGGCTTTGGCTTGGCTCATGCCAGAGACCCTTCACACGGGCCACAGAGTGTGGCGCAGGCTGTTGGTGCCTAGCGGTCAACACTGACCTGTTGATGCTTAAGCAGGCTGAACTTCTTTTCTTCGCTACAGATGAACCATCAGTCCATTTTGAGAGTTCTTATATTCAATTTTATGGTTTTCGAGGAGAAAAATATAATGAAACCATCCTCTAAGGCGTATTTTTCTTTGATCATTCCAAAACATTTGCGCAACTCTCGGACCATGATTCTTCGTTTCTTCCTTGGCCTTTTTGAACTTCAATGCCGCCTATCTTTGGAACCATCCTTCTACTACCACAATGTAATGTCTATGGCCTTCATTTACTACCATTCTAATGTGAATGGTATTCGACATCTTCAACCGCCCTTTTGAACGTCCTTCAATATCTTCTACCGTCCTTGTGAAAGACCTTCATATAGAATGTAACAAAAAGTACCCACGAGCGAGTCACTAAGGATGATTACACAGGAAGATCTAGGTGCCTGTGGATACAAGGTGTCCATTAGTACCAACTATGTCTATAAAATGTGAGATTTAGATCAGAAAAGCAAACATGCCTGTCTGAACCCCTTGTCATGTAAATTCAGCTAATACTAGGAATCCAACATATAAAACGAGTTATCCAACATATCAGTCCTGAGTCGCCAAAATGTTCCCCAAAATCAAACAAAGAGTCGTCTCCAAAAACAATCCACCAAGGAAATACAAGAGTCCTCGACTTGGTTTTAACATAGGGATAGCTCTAGATTCTTGACCTAGTTACAACTAAGGATGAGGCAAATGTATCGTCAACCTAGTTTTTTTGTTTTCTCTCAATTTCACTCATTTTTGTAAGAGTGCTTTCGGGTCTTCATCCTAGCTTTCGTACATGTTGAACTCACACTCTCACCTTTTTCAACACAGCCTCTCATTTTTGCCGATGTTCGTAAACCTAGCTGGGGTTCTAGCCTCTCACTTTTACCTAGGTCTTTCGACCTATCCGGGATTTTCCCTATGTTGCCAAAAAAATTTGTTCATTTTTTCAAATTTTAAAAAAACATTTGGTGTAGCACAAAATGCCCCAAAGTTGGGCTTCATACTACATGAAGATAATGTCAAAAAAAAGTAATCACCAATGTTCTAAAACAACCAACCCCAATACAAACTAGGAAAACTACCTAGCAACTCATACCACCAAGTAGACATCCCAAAACCTCCCACAACAAAGAAAAAACCCAAAATCACCAAATCAATAATGAAACACAAACAAAAACACCAAATGCATCGAGGAATCCCAAGATGAAAACTCCTTAAGTGCTCAATACTCCCTCCCCCACACTTAAATATGCATTGTCCCTAATGCACAAAAACCATGTAAACACATAAGTGAGGTTAGGAATGTAGTAACACTCACTCTCATGGGCCTGAAGGGCCTTCTTCTCCATGCCTTGTGTTGTCCCTCTCGATGTACCTAAAAGGTTGAATGGTGGCCTCCACAGAATCTATCCTTGTTCTAAGTTCCTTATATTGCAACCTCATACCACCTATCGCTTGGACAAAATTCTCCATCACTTGGGTAGAGATTGGAAGCTTTTCCCCAAGGGAGTGCAATTGGTCAATGATGTTCGTAGATAAGTGAAAGCGGCTAGGAGGTCCTCTCAAAGAAGTCTCACCCTCGGTATCCTCAACATCTATCTTTGAGATGGCTAGAACTCTGTAAAATTCCTTCTCAAATCATAGGTCAGGCAAAAGGAACATGTCATCTGAAATTGTGTTGTGAGTGATGGCAGTACGCACCGACTGAGGAATCATCATAAAGCTACAAGTGCTCACCCTTCCATAAAGCCACACGAAATGGTTCTCAGACGTAGTAGGTGTAATTATGAAAGCCTTGGCCAATTTTCCCAATGGTTTACTTTGTTCCCAATCTCCCAAAGTTGGCCAAAGGTGACTAGATGCCCCAAACACTGCGCCAAAAGCCCTACCATGCCACCCATCGGAATCTTCCCACTTTTTCTCTCCCCCATTGCCAAACCCTATTATACAAAAACTCCTACCAGGTTTGGGTAGAAATTAGTCTCAGGAGTCATTACCCAGAGGCAATGAACATCTGAACCCAGACATTGAGTTAGCTCATTGTAGCAAAATACTCCCATTTCCAGTAACCGGTGAACATAACGTAATTTCGGATCAACCAAGGCAGTGCTCTTACACATATTCTTCCATTCAGTCCCTGTCAGTTGCCTCCAAAAGTTCCCAAGGGAAAATGGCATCCCTTGTCGATGTGTCATCGGGATGTTTCTGTCGTACCTCCACCTGAAAGCCTTAGCCACCTCCCTGTGTGTCATTGTATACTATTTGTCATCCAAATAGAACCTGATAGCCTGATGTCCATCCTCGTCCGTAAATATCCATAGAGTAGCTAGGAATTCTAAAGTCCACCGAGTTCTTCTTGAGGAACCCTTCTAGACCTACTCGTCTCAATATATAGATAATGGGCTCGAATATTCCTGAAGCCTCCAAGGTGTCTTTGCATGAAAATCGAGTCTTTAATATAGTCCTCTTCGACTCTCACAGATGCCTTAACTTCTGGGCTGCAATCCCAGAGATGTTGGCTAATCCCATGAATTCTTTAGTCACGAACGTGGGGTTGCGAGGGATGGGAGTCACCGGCACATGGTTCTCACCATTTGCTGATTTCTTCCTTTTCTCGCCCCGTGCGGACTTCCCTTTCTCTGGCACACTCTTTCTTGGAGGCATCCCAACACAATGAAGGGAAAAGCGGTAACGTGATCATAAACAAGCACATGGCTCACAATATCATTCAACAAGACAATTCCTCCTAAATAGCCTAATCATTTCAAATCATGATAATGTAACCATAAAGGATATTTAATGAAGAGCATTATCATCAAACAAACTCATGTAGATTCATACCAACCCATCAATAAGATCATGCAACAAGATTCATCCCCTCTTAAATCACCCAACATAGGAAGAACATATCATCCAAACATAATAGCACATCAAACCATCCAAACTTTCTTCAACACAAGATCATGCATACAACCCAAACACATTTCTCAACAACGTACACTCATTCAAGAATCATGTTTTACATAACACCACCACAATGTTAATAGAGAAAATAAACAAGGAGTTCAAAAGATTACCCAGAATTTGAAGCTAAGATTTGCAAGATCCACACAAGAAGAAGCAAAAATTGCTAATTTTTTAGAGAAAAGCTTCAAATTTTCAAGTTCACCAAGAGTGTGCATGAGTGTGTTTCTTGAAAAACTTAAAATTTTCAAATGACTCAATTAGGTGGAAGAATGTACCAAGGATCTAAAAATTCAGCATGGGTAATAAGTGGGAGAGGTACAATCAAGATAAGGATGGAATTTGGAAAATTGCAAATTAGGGAAAAACAGTACAAATCAATTAATTCACAGGGGATGTTGGAAGTACTATTTGCATCAGAAATCCTTAGGAATTAGGGAATTTCCCAATATATGAACCAAAAATGCATTTTTTAGTTTAAAATTCAGAATTTTTCAAAAATTTGCATTTTTGGAACAATTTGACAGCGCAAATAGGGTAACGACACGTACACCCTTGTGTCAAGGGTACCGCGCGGTCCCCGCCCCCCTCGTGCCAGTTCCTGTGACACGGACTGCATTACTTGGCATGATCTGTGCTAGACCATGGAACGAGGCCCCTTGTGCTAAATTTCTATGACACGGGCCGTATTTCCTGGCGTGGTCCATGCCAAAATCTAGAGCAGGCTGCCTCAATTTTGACACTATTTCATTAGTGTTTCCATCTTTTTTGGAAAAAAAAACTATGTCACACATAAAGCCTAACTCCATCCAAACGCAATCACAAGACTCAAACTCAAAATTTACAAATCAAACAAGAGTTTCATCTCAAAATCCTCATTACAAATAAAAACATGCAAAATCTATCTAATCACTACTCAAAATCATGAAATCAAAATAGAAAGAAGAGCTGTATATTTATTGTCATCCTCACTACTTATTTCTTTTTCATGCATCTTCAGTTAGAACCACCTATCTGTGGGTCTCCGGAATCACCATCGGCGGTTCCCCCCATGATGACATTGTTAGGGAGGGGTCTCCACAACATGTCACCCTTATCTTCGAACGCATCATCCATCATAGAAAATGAATCACCGCTCCTTGCTAAGGTTGAGTCCGTAAACATCACTTTTTGTTTAGGAGGAGGTTGAGGGAGTTTTAGGCCCTCGACATTCTTCCTTTCCCACTGTAGTTAGTTAGCATGGAAATGCAATCTAACACAGATATGTTATCACTCAAATCATGCGGTGTAAAGGACTCGTCAACACTATCATCATAAACAAGGTATTCATCCAAAAATTTATGCTCATTTGTCATGCAAGAAGATTCACATAAATCATGCTCTACCCATAGGGTCACACCTTTTCATAGAAAATAAGAATCAATTGAATCATGCCTAGACTTATAGATGTCAAATTCCACTTTATCCACGTAATCTTCTACGGCTAAGGTTCCTAAATGGACATCAACTTAGGCCCTGGCGTTTTAAGAAACAGTCTCCCCAAAGGTATTGAGGGTTCACTTCCATCGTGCACCATGTCTAGGACATAAACGTCCATCGAGAATACCAATTTTCCAACCCGCACCATCACATTCTTTACTAGCCCACGAGGGCTAGCTTAGGAGTGATCGGCAAGTTGGACCATCACCCTAGTTTCCCTAAGTTCACCTATCTCTAGAAATTCATAAAGACTAAAGGGGATCACATTTATGGATGTGGCTCAGTCTATTATGACATTTTCAATAGGCTAGCTTTCCTCCCAAGGAGATAATTGTTTTTTAAAATTAATCCATCCATGGATGGGGGCAATTATATTAGGCCTTCCCAAGCCATGAAAAGAACATAAAAACATAAAGAAAGATGAATCTGAAGCTTAGTTAAGATATACAAGGATGAGCATTAGGCTCATGAAGTAATATTTGTTGCTTCCAAAAGAATGAAAGTAAAGTAGATGATAGTTAGAGGATTACAATAACTAGTAGACTAAGTAAGAGATCATCGAACTTGTTAGTGAATCGAGTTAACGAAACACAATGCAGTCAGAGTCACCTCACTTAGACTTAGGAGCTTATCCTCTACTAATAGTATAAGGCTATGAATTAAAAATAAAAAGGATGCAGCTGTATCAGTGGGAAAGACCTCGATCCGTATGTGTCATTTGAATCAGTTTGGTCAGTATGGATCAGTGTGGCTCAGCTGTAATCAGTGAAGCAGTGATTACAGCTTCCAAAGGGGATTTTGCCTTTGTAAACCTTTTTGCAATGATCCAGTGAGAGTAGCCACGCCATTTGGAACCCTTCTCCTGCATGTTGTCCTCCAGTTGCTATTACCAGTACCTGCAAAAATATGCAGTAGAAAAACACTCAGCAGCATCTATTCAATGGGAAATTCTAAGAGAAGGATAACCTTCCTTATCTAGCTGAACAAGGCCTGTAAAAATTGGAGGTAACATTTGTAAACTACTAAAAAGAGAAGTAGTCCTAGCAGATAAACACTCCTTAGCCAACGCATCAGCAACCAAATTAGCCTCACGGTGGATGTGCAGTATACTGATTTCCCCCAAAGTCTGATGAATCTCATCAGAAAGTTCAAACACTTTCCAATTAGCTTTTAGACGATATTGAGCACAGAGAGTAGCACTTAAGCAATCAGATTCAATAATAATAGGGGACAAAAATCCCTGACTAATCTGTACAGCAAAGCAAATTGCCTTTAGTTTAGCTTCTAAGGGAGAACTAGCATGAGTAAATTTAGTGTGAGCCGAAATGAAAATACCCCTGGAATCCCTAATGATCAGTCCTAGACCACACATATCCTCTTGAGTATTCCAAGCAGCATCTACATTAAACTTATATCCCTCATCAGGTTTTTTCCATGCAATCTTGAAGATCTTTGGTTTTGGGGCAGTTTTTATCAGTGGCAGAAAGGAATGGTTTGCAAAGTCATAGTCCAAAGCAGAAGAAATGTATACTGGTTTGGAGATGAAGGAGTAGAAAATATGATCCCTAATCCGATTAAGAACTGTGACTGTACTAGGGACCACCGCATCATACATACATGCATTTCTCATTTTCCATAGATTCCAGAGTGTAATTAGAGAAGCATTCCTAATCAGTGTAGTGTGCAAAGAGCTTAAACCTTGATAGGTTAGATAAAAAGATACTCTTTCCCAAATAGAAGGAAAAGGTTTGTCTGTGATACCCATATAAGAGTGAATGTTCTTCCAAACCAGAGTTGTGAAAGTGCATGAGTTAAAAAAATGGTCTAGAGAATCAACATGATTGCAGCACATACCACATTTAGAAGGCAAGCAAATAGTCAGTCTCTGTAAAACATTATCAAAAGGTAAATAAGAATTGATAAGTTTCCACATGAAAACTGATATTATCTTTTTAATTCTATCACACCAGAAGATTTTAATCGAAGCAATACTACCTGACCGTGGACTAAGAAGGAGATATGTGGATTTGAAGGAGAAATCTCCTCTAGGTCCAGGTTTCCATATTAGCCTGTCATTCCTGTGTGGTTGGAGTTTAGAGACCTGCAAAAGAGAGATGATTTCAGTTGGGAGTATGGGGTAAAGTTTCGTAATAAAATTTTGTTTGTTGTTAATGAACTCTGCCACTATGCAATTCTCTGGAATATCCACCTGACCAGGGAGGCAGTAATCCATAATAGGCTTTAAACCTAGCCAACTGGAGGTCCAAAAATTACAGGAACCCTTCCCCAGAATCACCCTGGAATTGGACTCTGCCCAAGCATTAACACTACAAATTCTTTTCCAGTTTGGGGATGTTTTGTATGAGGGGGGCAGGGATTCAATGAAAATAGTCCATGGAGCTTCTGCCTTTTGGTATTTCCACCATAACTTAACAGAGCATGTATCAATGATTGAATTAATAGATCTAAAACCTAGCCCATTCTGGCTAATTGGAAAACAAAGTGATTCCCATTTTTTCCAGGTTCTATTTGGCTTCTGATTAGTATATCCCCAGAAAAACCTGCTCATTTTCTTTTCAATTATGGAAACAACCTTCTTGCTAGGTTTTAAAACTGACCATATATGCTGAGGAATAGAAAAAATGCAAGATTTGATCAGTGTCATTTTCCCTCCCATAGATAACCATTTATTTTTCCAGTTATTGATCCTGTTATCTATTTGCTCAATTAGTGGCTGAAAATAACACTTGTGGGCAAGGCCTGTAAAGATAGGAACCCCCAAGTATGTGAAAGGCATGATACCAATTTTCATACCCAAGATCCTTTTTATTTTGTGAACTTTATGAACAGATGCATGCTTCCCAATGTATATCTCACTTTTACCATAGTTTATATGCTGACCAGTAACATCCTCAAAAGTATATAAGAAAGCTTTAAATCTGATTAAAGTCTTATTTTCAGTCTTTAAAAACACAACTGTGTCATCCGCATAAGATAAATGAGAGATTGGAATAGCTTTACCTGGGAGATCATAGAATGCCAGTTTACCTGTACTGAATATGAACACTAAACTCCTAGTGAAAGCCTCTGAAAATATATTAAAAAGGAATGGGGAAAGGGGGTCACCCTGTTTAATACCCCTACTAGACTGAAAAAAACTAACTGGCTTGCCATTTATCAAGACAGAAAACCAAGCCTGAGATAGATTGTTCATGATAGGAAAAAGAAATCTTGCATGAAAACCAAATTTGTGAAGAACACTGTATAGGAAAGACCACCTAACCCTATCAAAAGCCTTCTGAAGGTCTAATTTAACAATGCAATTTGGTTGTCTTTGTTTTCTGTCTAAAAATCTTATCATTTCTTGTAAGTAAATGACATTATCCGATAAATCTCGACCTTTTAAGAATGCAGTCTGATGTGGGGAAATGAGATTAGTCATTAATGGTTTGAGTCTCTCCATTATTATCTTTGAACAAATCTTGTTAATTACATTAGAGAGACTTATTGGCCTGAAATCATCAAAAGAAAAAGGAATTTTCTTTTTAGGAATGATTGTAATCCATGTGCTACTGAAACCTTTGGGGATATTATTCCCATTCATAAAATCCTGTACAGCATCAAGTAGATCGACAGAAATAATATCCCAACTTTTAATATAAAATTTTGCTGTAAACCCATCTGGCCCAGGACTACTCTGTTTATTCAGGCCAAGAACTATATGCTTAAGTTCTGACATTGTAACCGGGAGAAAAAGTTTTTCATTATCCTGCTGAGAGACACACTGGGGGATCTGACTGAGAAAATGATTTTTGAAAAGGTTTGAGGCCGGGGAGCTGTCATCAGTTAATAGGCTTTTATAGTACTGGATGGCTTCTGTCTCAATGTCTTGAACATTATCTAACCATAAACCATTAGAAACTTTAATCTTTGTTATCCTTAATCTGCCTTTTTTTTCTTTTACTGAATTGTGGAAAAAGTTTGTGTTGTTGTCACCCTCCTTTAACCATTTAATCTTAGCTTTATTTTTCCAGAAGCTTTTCTGTTCAACCAGTGATCTTACCAGCTTAGCTTTTGCTTCCTTAAGATTTAAACAGTTTGTATCACTGGGATTTTGATCATATGTTTGTTCCTGGATTAAAACTTCCCTTTCAGCCAGTATAACATTATCATGAATATTACCAAAGTGATCTTTATTCCAAATTTTTAATGCCTTTTTCAACCTTGAGAGTTTGTGATAGAAACCTAGCATTCCAGAGTATTGCATAGGAACTTCCCAATCATTCTTGATTATACTCATAAAGACTTCCCTTTTAAACCAAGTGTTCAGGAATCTAAAAGGCCTAGGGGATGAAGGAATATCACTTCCTATAGATAGTAGCAGTGGGCTATGATCCGAGGAAGTTCTGTTTAAAATTTGAACAGAAGAAAAGGGAAAAGAAGATGACCATGCAGCATTACACAGCCCTCTATCTAATCTCTGATTGGTAGGATTCCTCAACCGATTATTACTCCATGTAAATAAATTGCCTACCGTATTTATTTCCTCTAAAGCCAATCTATTTATGAATTTGTTGAAGTCCTTTATACTTCCAGATTTAGGGGTGGAGGGGCCTTTATATTCATGAACCGAAGTTATAGCATTAAAGTCACCAATGAAAATAGTATCAGAATAGGTAGAAGCCTGTATATCCGACCATAGGGATTTCCTCCCATCTCTAGTTCTAAGACCATACACAAAGAAGGCATCCATATTCTTATTTAGAGTAAGGCTATACAAAGAGACAGCAAGAAATTGCAAATTATCATATTTGACAGTAAGATTAATTGGCGAATTCCAAAATAACCAAATCTATCCATTCATGGCATACATGCAATTATCAAAACGTAGCAAATTCCTGTAGGATTCACATTGCAGATTATCATGTTTCGGTTCAATTAGGCAAATGAGATCAAACTTATGCCTAATAATAAGGTTTTGTAGTCTGAGCATGGAGGTATCCATTCCTCTTAGGTTCCAAACTAGAAATTTTATCTTGAGGGTTGTATTATTCATATTAAAACATTATTGGTACTTTTTGATCTAGTTATGATAGTGTTCAATAGAGTTAGATATGTTTCATTTCTATGCTTAGGATCAAAATCCGGCTGACTATCCCTTTTTTGCTTAACTAAATTGAGGTGAGAGTTAGAGGGACTTACCTGCCTAGCCTGGATGACATGAGAATCAGAGTTGGCTGAAGGAGAGGCATTCAGAGTATCATTAATCCTATGCTCAAAATCCTCAGAGATGTCAGGATTATCTTTGGAGATGACCTCATTAGAACCATCATTGTCCTCAAGTGGGAAGAATCTATTATGTTTATGTTCCTGCTGAGAGAAGAGAAAATTTTTAGCAGCAATGATAGTATTTAAAGGAGAGAAAGATTTACCTCTTTTAATCGTGATGTCATCCTTAGCAAAGCTCCTTTTGGATTTAGGTAGAGGAGGAGCAGACTGAGGGTGTTTTGATGGTGATCCCATGATTGGAACAATATCTTCTCTGGTTCCAGTTACCCCAGGGATCAAATCCGAACAGGTGGCAGTCTGCCCCTCAGCCTCAGATTCATGCTCATTGGTTAGAGATGTGTTTATATTTTCCAGATTTTCACTCTGTGTAGGGGTTTCAGAAACTGTTGTATCTAGTGATCCAACTTTATTTTTTACAGCTAAAACCTCAGGAACCCTAATCCCCTCACTGATTGCAGTAATGACAACTTTCTGTTTTGGCACATATTTAAAGGTCTTTGTGATCCTTGGACCTTGTTTATCTGACACAGTTAAACCCGAACTCCCAGCCCTATTAGTTCCAGATTGTAAATTAGCCAACTCCACAGCAGAGCTTATTCCAGAAGCTTTCTCTTGCACAAACTGATCACCCACAGGATTTGTTATCTTGTCAATCCTATTAGCTTTAGATCTCTTAAGTTCAGGGTGAAGGTGAACACATTGATTATCATCATGACCTATAGTTTTACAGTGATGGCAGTACAGAGGAATATCCTCGAATTCTAGAGGCAGCTTAACTACATTGAACTCAATCCCATCTTCCTCAATTCCCACCCTAATATATGCTGGAAACTTATTTTTCAGATCAATCTCAACGTACATTTTAACTACCGAAGGCCTAGTAAGGGCAGCAGTAGCTGCGTCCATCTTAATAAAAGTTCCTATCTGATTTCCCATTGATTGAATCATTGCAATATTATAGAAATAGATAGGAACAGACGGAATGGAAACCCATACCAGAACGATAGAAGACTCAGCTTCCAGGGAGAAGTCCGTAGTCCATTTTAGCACTTTCATTGGGGCTTGATCGAGAATCCAATGACCTTTAATCCAAAATCTCTGATAATTCTCCTTTTCTTGGAATCGGATGAGGATATGTCTGTAGTCGATTGAACCAATTTGAAAATTACCCTTGAATCCCACCGATTTGAAGGCGTCATTTAGTACCGACATTGGCGGCTTTCCTCTGGCAAATTTGCCCACCAGCGCATTCTGGTAATGCGAGGCCAAACGTTCTGCATCTTGTCGAGAGACTAAGCAGGCTATCTCCCCTTTGTAATGAGTTTTGGGAGCAATTTCAGGATTGGAAGGGAGTGATGCCTGCAGTGGAGCTTGACGAGTTCCTAGAGCTTGAAGGAAGGACTTGGCCGTAGCGTTTCCACTACGGCCAGGCGGAGGAGCTGCCATGATCAGTGGCCAGAGGTCTAAATCCGACCGTTATCAGTGGAAAGAGTGTGAAGAATGAAAGAGGAGAAGGATGAAAACGACAGTGGAAATTGCGTTTTGGGCAATTCGCACTTAATTCGCACCAACAAACAGTAATTCGCTAATTCTGTTTGGCTGATGTAAAGACACTTGTCCCAAGGAGATAAGAATAGAGAACATTCAGGGTCGTTGCATTTGTCAGGTAAAGTTTTGTATTTTAAAATGGAAACTCCTTCCATTTTTAAATGTCCTACCTTCTTAGTTGGTATAATTCTCTTTTTTCTGCATGCATTTTAAGAAACATAGCATACGATGGACCCTTTTCAATTAGCTCCAAGATAGGGATTGTTACCTTGACACCATTGGTCACCACCTTTGGCCTTCTCCTCAAAGTATTTAGAAATGGAGGTGGGATAGTCACTTGTGCCTCGGGCAGCGGAAACTCCTTGGAAGGAGGTTCCTTGACCACAATTTTATTTTCTTTGAAATTACCTTGTTAGCCTCCAATACCCTATCGTCTTTTTGCATCACCTTTTTCTCGGACTCACGAACTTCCTTCCCACTTCTCAACTTGAGTGTGCTCACGTTCATTGGATTAATCTCTAGTTGGGAAGGGATTTTGCAGGACTCTTTGGCCTCAAGTCGGCTCACCAAGGTGGCGAGTTTCCCGACTTGGACTTTGATGTTCTTGATTCTTGAAAAGGGCCTATTTACAAGGTCTTCAATTTCATGCCCTATCCTCTCTGCGAAAACCTCTTTTTTTCCCTAATTGACCAATGGCTTCTAAGATCTCTTCTCAGTCCGACTTATAAATCGAGGCAAACTTGTTGGAAGGGCCTTCACCTCTTGGATATGGTCGAGGTAGAGCTTGTCCACCTCGATATCCTTGAGGTTAATTTTCCTCCCTCCACCGGAAATTTGGATAGTCTCTGTGCCTTGGGTGGAACGAGTTTGCATCCTGAAACCCTTGTGGTTGCCCCTTAGCAAATTGCGGCCTCTCTCCATTGTTGTACTCTACGGCTTTTACCTCTTGCAAATCTTCTACTACTTCGGGACATTCCTTGGTGTTGTGGTCAAGGTTTCATAACCTGTACACTTTGACTTGATAAGCATTCTCTCGTAAAAGCTCCTTCATCATAGAAGCAAGAGCTTTGACTTGATCCTCTAACTTAGGTGATTGGGAGAGTTTATCCAAGACCTTAACCCTTAAACTTATGCCAAACCTTCGCATTCCATTGGCCATTTGTTCAAAGAGAGTCATCGAATCCTTTGGGCTTTTGTTGGCGATTGATCCATTACATGTAGCATTCACCATCCGCATGTTTTCATCACAAAACCCTTCGAAAAAGTAGTAAACTTGGTCTCCCTTCTTGAAAGGAAGGTATGGAAAGCTTGCTAGAAACCTCTTTAAATGCTCTAAATAGTCATAGAGTGACTCATTATCTCCTTGGGTGATATTAGACAGCTTCATCTTCTTCAGCCAGATTTGGATGCCGGAAAGTACTTCTCCAAAAATCTCTGCTTCATATCCATCCAGGAGCCTATACAATCCGTCAGATAATAATCATCCTCTAAAACACCCGGAGGCTTCATGTTTGTACACACCAAGTGGAACTCAGACAAGTTCTTGTTTGGGTCTTCCCCTGCCAAACCGTGGAAGGTGGGAAGACAATGGATCATTCTGATCTTTGGCTCACAGCACGCATTCGGTGGTAATCAGGGAAATGTGATGCATAATGACTAACTCTCCAAATTAGGAGCCATGAGCTCCCTCAGTGTTCTGTTATCCTCTTCTATCTCTCGTGGCTCTTCTATCGACAAAACCAATCTAGGTTGAACCTCTGCTCTAGTTCTCCACTTCTTTCTTTTTGGACTTCCTATGTTATCGGTCGGGTAATGTAAAACTCCTAAGTTTGTGGTACGAGTATATATCATGAACTAGGGGACGATAGTACTATACATGAGGCAACACTAGCAAACAAATAAAAAGATAACAAGAAAACTATCACAAAAGCTCAAAACAAGAACCAATAAAAGAAAGACAAAAAAATACTAACTACTCAACTAACGTGTTGTGCTAATTGAAAGTTAAATTGATTAGCATTCTTGGTAGTGGTGCAAAAACTTTGACCCACCTCCACCTGAGCGAAGGCATTGTAGTCAAAGGATGTCAAATTGAAATTTATAGTTCTGCACCCAACTTACTACTATGCTACCGATAGGGCTGTTAATGGCAAGCTCTGGTTATGTCCACGGAGATGCTAGGGCCTAATAGTCAATTAAACACAACCACGACCGAGTTGTCAATTTTTCTATGTTGCTAGGATTAGATAGTATGGTAAACAATGGAGATGATGCACCCCAATTTACTGCCGCCCTCGTGGCCAAGATCTGCAAGACAAAGCCCCCAAAGGTTTCCAGGGGGAAGCGGCTATGACGATCAAGTCAGCAAACAATAGTGTAATTGTGTAATTAGGAATGAATAGTTAAGTTTGTAGAGTTACCTTTATCCTTTATGTATGTTGACATATAGGGAAACTATTTTGTTTGCTTGTTGAGAAAGTACTTCTTCCTTGGGTCGGCCCAAAGGATATTGCCCAAGGGGTAAAATAGAAGACATGGGATAGCTGGACTAGGCACTTAGGCCTAGTACGAATTAACACATTATCAGGGGGTTTGGTTTTTCAAATATCAACAAATGACATAAAAGATAAAAAAAAGCAAGTAAACTATATCAGCTAGACAGTTGGGTGATATTTACGTACCATTGTTGATTAAATGCTTCGATCCTCAATTCATTCAAATGAAAGACATCAAAAGCCTAACCTAGTGCTTATAACATGCGGTGTGGTCGATGGTTAGCATTTCCCCATACCTATTATGTAGGGTGCTCTTGCAATCTTTCATCGACACCACCTCCATAATTAGAGGAGTACAAAAATGTCCAACCATTGTTGTAGCTCTGTTTCTTCCCTATACGATTGCATCTCGGGCACTCCACTACAGATGCTCTACTCCCTAGGCCTATAAACGAGGCAAAGGGAGGTAGACACCTTCTCTATGACACTAGGACCTCTTACAACCCTTGCTTGCCACTTTTTGGCTATCTCTACATGTAACCCTTTGGACCAAATCATCAACTAATACTAGTGTGCTGTCATCATAATAGTAAAACTTGGAAAAGACCTACGTGCACACACCCACGTGGACCCGGACCCTGCTACCCATTTCACATCGAAATTTCTCATTCTCGGGGGGTATCAATATTTTCACCAACATGAATGTAGACTAGAGTGTGTTCTAATGAAGTGTATCATTCATGCAATTATAAAATTCAATAATAATCCATAATAATATAACAAGCACATAATTTAGGATGAACTAAGAATCTCATAAAAGCATCAATCAACACATGAAGACAATTATCCCCAAGCTATAAAAACTACTCCCTGGACATGGAATTTAAATATTTCATTGAATTTCACATCTTAGGGCTAAAGCAAAATAAAAAGAGAAAGAACCTAGAGAGTAAAGAGAGTGTTTCTCTCTCTAAGTTGCTCTTCAAACTACAAATGAACTAATGAAAAATGATCCATGTTTCTAACCCTAGTAGACTAAGGCTATATTTATAATAGTAGGGATTAGACCTAAAAATAGGCCCAAATAGGCCAAAATAGTGTGAAAACCCTAGTCAGTCGCCACTGGCATAGACTGCCAGGGATAGCGCGGTTCACGCCGCTGATATGGCACATGCTGGCGCAGGGTGCCAGATCTGGCATAGCCCATTTACTTCATGCAGGCATGAGGTGTGGAATCTGGTGCAGGCCATGCTCTATTCTCGGTGCGGGGTGTGGCATCTGGAGCTGGCCGTGCTGGGCATAGCCCGCATCGTCTGGGCTGCTAGTCGTTAGGAGGGTCGTTTTTGCACTTCTGATCCGCGGTCCATATCATTTAGCACAGGCCATCATTAGAATCCTTATTTTCTCCATCTTTTAGCAAAGGATGTTCAATTTTTCACATCCCACTGGCTGGTCTCAATATTTTGCATTTGGAACGGCGGGTCATTGTAAATTGGGATGGTCTGCGCACATATTTAGCCATTTTGGAGTGAAAATAACACTTGAGCACGCGGACCATAGGAGATGGCATGGCCCATGTCGAGATTTGTCATGGCCCGTGTCGAGATTTAGCATTGCCTGTGTCGAGATTTGGCATGGCTCATGCCAGAAACCCTTGGCAAGGGTTTTCGATGCCTTGCTTGGTGCCAACCATAAGTGGTCCGCGCCAACCAGTTGATGCTTCGGCTGGCTGAACTTCTTTCCTTCGCTACAGATGAACGGTTAGTCCATTTTGAGAGTTCTTGTAGTCGATTTTATGGTTTTCAAGGATACGAATCGAATGAAATCATCCTAAAAGGCTGGTTCTTCTTGGATGGTTCCCAGAATTTGGCACAACTCTTGGACCAAGATTCTCCATTTCTTCCTTAGCCGTTTTAAACTTCAATGATGCCTATCTTTGGATCCATCCTTCTACTACCACGATGTAATGTTTGAGGTCTTCATCTACTACCATTATAATGTGAATAGCCTTTACATCTTCTACCTTCCTTACGAATGACCTTCAATATCTTCTAGCGACCTTGCTAACGACCTGCACATAGAATGTAACAAAAAGTACCCAAGAGTGACCTACTACGGATGATCACAAAGGAAGATCTAGGTGTTGTGGATACAAGGTGTCCATTGGTACCAATTAAGTCTACAAAACATGGGATTTAGACAATAAAATAAAACATGGCTGTCTAAGCCCCTTGTCACGTAAACTAAGCAAATACTAGCAATCTAACATATAAAATAAACCAATTATTGTGTCGAATGCAACGATTAACACAATCATAATGAAGCACATCAGTATTCATGTATTGATTCTGTTATTGTGAGATTCATTAGATCTTCATAATTTTATGTGCTTGTGATATTATGATAGCTTGTTATTGAATGTTATAATTGCATGAATGATATACTCCATTAGCAGACAGTCTAGTCAACATTTATTTTTGTGAAAATATTGATATCCCCGGGGGAAGAGAAACCTATATGTGATATGGGTAGTGGGTAGTGGGGTCCGAGTCCATGTGGGTGTATGCACATAGGTCTTTACAGAGTTTTATCATTACGATGACAGCACACCAGTCTTAGCTGGCAAGTTGGTCTAAAGGGTTATGGGTTGAGATAGCATAGAGTAGCAAGCTAGAGTAGTAAGAGTTCCTAGTGTTATTGATAAGGTGCCTACCTCCCTTTGACTCATTTACAGGCCTAGGGGTAGAGCATTCGTGGTGTAGTTCCTGGGACATAATCTTACGGGAGAGAAACAGATATGCGCAATGGTCAGAAGGTTGTTGCACTTTTCTAATTACATAGGTGATGCCAACGGAAGATTGCAAGAGCACCCTACATGACAGATATGGGGAATTACTGACCAATGAACACACCACGTGCTATAAGCACTAGATTAGTTAGTTGAAGTCTTGTATGTGATTGAATCGAGGATCAGAACATTTAATCAACCTTGTTACGTAAATATTCCCGAAGTTCCTGTTTAGTAGTTGTGATCTAATTGACAATTAGTCCCTAGCATCTTTGGGGGAAAACCCGGACATTTCACTAACTAACCCATAGGTAGCTTAGTAGTGAGTTACATGCAGAACTATAAATTTTATCTTTGGCCCTCTCATAGGCCCTCCGCTCGGGTTAATTTAGCTACAACTTGATGACCCCGAGTGGAGGTGGGTCAACACTCCAAGACGTAAATTAGTTGGACTTTGGAACTTTTGGCAACCGTGGGGCAAGCATCGGACAATAATGAGAGGAGGATAATCACATTCCACTTGGACGAAAAAGAGTACTCAATGACCCATAGGGAAGTCGCTCTGGCATTTGGGTGGAAATATAGGAAGAAGGTTCCAAAGACTCACCGATAAAGACTTCCGTCCTTATTGAGCAGCTTTTGGTAGAGTTTGATAGGTGCGTATAGGAACCACTTGGGCAAGAGTACTGTAATAGTCCACCCGTCTTTGTGATATGAGCAACTAGCTCCTATCTGTGGGAGTCCTTTGTCACGGGGAGCTTTCTCAATGCGCCAACCGGGACTTGAAAATCTTGTGGACGATGACTCCGGAGGGGAATCTCTACCCCAAATTAAAGGAGACTTTTGTGGAAGAGTCCATAGCCACAGGGAAGAAAAAGGGCGGAAAGATACCTATGGGAGGCATCGTCGGGCTTTTAGCACAACATTTAGGCCGTTCGGCTTCCTCTCATTTTGTGGTGTCAAACTTGGGTCATTCAAGGATGAGGTACACAATGGATAAGTTGGCAAGGGCTTCAATGATTGCTACCACTACCTCAGAATATCGCTTCCTTTGGTTGTGTGGTGGTGCTTCGGTTTGCAACTTTATAATACTTCCGCAACCGGAACGCATGCCCATCAACCATGACACCGCCTTGGAATACCTCTTCGTAGCTCCTGATCCAAGGTTTATGAAGGTTTTCTACAACACCCTCTTGACCCCGAACATGGACATTAAAGAGAAAGATGGTGAAATCCCACATAGATTACCATCTACCTGAGGCAACCGACCAGCGGATTTCTTTTACCAATTCGTACTTCAGGAAAAAACTCATGAGTTCTATCAAAATAGTACAAGAGTTTGGTCATGCAGTAGGAGGGATGAGCTTGAAAATGGAGGAATTTAAAGTTAGGCTTGACACTATGGATGACACTATGAGAGCTTGGGAAGTTAGGTTGGATTCTATTGAGTGGGAAGTGAAGAAGGAGTTTGCCATTGTTGATGGGAGAGCTTATGTACAAGAGGAAGCTATATAACAATTGATCAAGATGATGCATGTTTTAAAGCTTGAAGGCTTCTGTGACCTAGTTCCCATTGAAAGGCAATAAGAGAGAAGAAGAAGGCGTGAGGAAAGACGCTTGAGACCAGGCCATTCGGGGTCCCAAGAGTAAGTGCTTACTATTTTCCCTACTTGATCTCCTTCATTTTACGTGCATTAAACAATGCATTTGACATAATTTTTAGTTACTTTTACCTGGTGGATTTCTAATATTAGTTGAGTTTACGTGACAAGGTGTTTAGACTGCCATGTCTGGTTTCCTTGGCTAAATCTTGCATTTTATAGACTTTATTGGTACTAACGGACATATTTTATCCACGGGCTCCTTGATCTTCCTTGTGACCATCTTTAGTAGGTCACACATGGGTACTTTTTGTTTACATTTTATTTGAAGTCCATTCGTAAGGGCGATACAAGATATTAAAGCCTATTCGCAAGGATGGTAGTAAAGACGAAGGCAAAGGCCACTATCATCAATGTGTGGAAGAAGGAGATTGAAGCTAAATATAGGCGGCTACGGAGTTCAAAGCGGCTAACGAAGAAATGGGGAATCGTGGTCCGATGAGTTTTGCTTCAGTCCAAGAACGATCCAAGATGAATTAGCCTTCATAACTAGTTCAATTGGATTCTTCTTCTTGAGTACTATAAAATAGACTACTAAAACTCTTTTGAACTAACGGTTCTCCCATAGGGAAGGAAACTAGTTAAGCCAGCCGAGGCACCGAAGGGTGGGCGTGGGCCGTGCATGGTTTGGCACCAACGGGCCACGCTAGAGGAGACACCCCGCAGATGTTTGTATGGATGTTTGTATGGTGGAGAAGAACGAGTATGCGTGGGTGTGTGCACAGGAGATTTGAGGTTAATCTAATCCACTTACCATTTCACCAATCTTAGCTAACTTTGTAAAGTCGTCCAAGAGGTTCTGGGTAGAGATAGTTTAATAGTAGCAAGCTAGCGTTACAAGAAACCCTAATATCATAGATAAGGTGCCTACGACCCATGGGCCTAGTTACATTTGTGGTGGAAGCCCGGGACATAATCATATGGGGATGAATTAGACACCTACAACAACTGTCGAACCTTTTTGTACTCCTATAATTATGATGTCGTGCGTCGATGGATGGTTGCAAGAGTACCCGTCGTGACAGGGACGGGGAAGTGTATGCCATCAGCCACATCACGGGTTATGCACACTCTATTAGATTTGTTTAGATCTTTATGTGAAAGAATTGAGGATATAGGCATTAGATTGACCAAGTCATTTAATGATTTCCTCAACTGCTAGTTTAATATTGTAGTTGTGTTTTTACTTTTGTTTTTATTAGTTTTTAATTTTCAAAACCAACCCCTCCCCCCCCCCCCCCCTCTTACTTGCTTGTGTCCTTTACTAGCTATTACTTTCACTCGTATGGATTGACGACCCGTACGAGGTTGTGTTTTTAGTTGGTACATTAGAACTAGCATCAATGTGGATAAACCCGGGGCTTACCGCTAACTATCCTATAGGTAGCATAACAGTAGGTATGGGTTCAGAACTAAAAAATCTATCTTCTAATCGCTCTGCCTCCAACTGGGTTAGAGCTATGGTTTTGACAACCCCAGGGGGTGGGGGGAGGGGGGCAGGTCATAACTTTGGCACAATTGTCGGGAATACTATCATTCTAGGTATCAAGTTAGGCATAACACGTTACTAGAGTAGTTAGTTTAAATTTTATTTATTTGTTTGTTTATGTTGTTGATTCTTGGTTGGAGTTATTGTTATATTTGTTTTGTTACGTTTTGATCTGTTTGCTAGTGTTGTATTCAAAAGAGTATTGTTGGCCCCAGTTTATGTACACACTCGTGCCACTAATCTAGGCATCTTACATTCCTGACTGAGAACATATGTGGTCGGAGGAAAAGGAGTCAAAGAACTAGGGCAAAAGTTCAATTGAGGTAAGAAGTAGTAGCAAAAGGTCTGTTAGCAATGGCGGAAGACAGCTGCACCCTACGGGAGCTCATGGAACCCAACTTTCACCTCTTTACATCACATTCCCACCATTACCCGCCAATGTGAGCTCTGAGCTAAAAGGTGGCATGATCCATTGCCTTCCTACTTTCCGTGGATTGGTGGAGGAGAACACAAACAAACATCTTTCAGAGTCCATTTGGTGTGTATGAACATGAAGCCCCCGAGAGTGTGTGAAGATGACCACAACCTAAGAGCCTTCCCATTATCCATCCAAGGTAGTGCCAATGATTGGCTCTACTAATTGCCGATGGGGTGCATTGTATTGTTGATGGACATGAAGAGGAGATTCCTAGAAAAATATTTTCATTCGTCCAAGTTGGATTGGATGAAGAAGTAGTTATCGAACATCACCCTAGGTGCCACTGAGATTATGTACGATTATTAGGAGCACTTCACCCTGAAGGAACCAAGGAGATGCAAGGCTGGGCCCCTATGCAAATTCATTCAACCCGAGGTATAGAGATAATCCTAATTTCTTATGGAGGGAGGACAACCAACCTCAAAGGTACTGGGAAGGACAAGCTCCTCCTCAACCATATCCTAGAGGTAAAGGCCCTTCTAACAATCATGCTTCACTGTACAAGTTAGAATGGGATGAGATCTTGGAAGCCATTGGCGATTAGGGGAAGAAATATGAGATCTTCGTGAAGCAGACAAGACAAAAAATTGAGGACCTTGGCAATAGAGCTTTGTCAAGTAAAACAAATCTTAAAGTTCAAGTCGAGCAACTTGCCACCTCGATAAGCTGACTTGAAGCCAAGGAGTCTGGCAAACTACCCTCCCAACCGCAGGTGAATCTGAGGGATGTGAGCACACTTAAATTGAGAAGTGGGAAGGAAGTTTGCAAGACCAAGAAGAAGACAATGCAAAATGATGACAAGATAGTGGAGGATACCAAAGGACACTTCGAAGAAGAGGAAATTGTGGTCAAGGAAGCGCTCTCCAAGCATCCCGAGGCACAAGTCATTATTCCACCTCCATTTCCAAATGCTTTGAGAGGACAACCAACGGTGGTGGCCGATGATGCAAACATTCAAAAAGTCTTCAAAAATGTCGAGGTAACCATCCCTATCTTGGAATTAATTGAACATGTGCCATCATATGCTAAATTTCTTAGAGTTGCATGCACAAAGAAAAGGTGTAGGCCAACTAAGAGATTAGGACATTTAAAAATGGGAGGCATCACAATTTTGAATCATAAAAACTTGCCTAAGAAATGTGATGATCCTGGAATGTTTTCTATCCATATCATTTTAGGTGGTAAACTTGTGGAACATGCCATGATAGATATATGTGCATCCATTAATGTTATCCCGCTTAATCTATATGAATGCCTAGAAATAGGTGAGATTAGGGATACTAGAGTAATTGCCCAACTATCCGATCATTCCCAAGCTAGTCCTCGTGGACTAGAAAAGGATGTGATGGTGCAAGTTGGCAAGTTAATTTTTCCGACGGACTTTTATGTCTTAGACGTGGCGTACGACGGAAGTGCAGCCCCAATACTTTTGGGGAGACCTTTTCTTAAAACTCTAGCACTAAAATCGATGGCCACTTGGGAACCTTAACTCTATAAGATAACATGGATAAAGAGGAATTTGATATCTATAAGTCTAGGCATGATTCAACAAAGTCGTCTTTGATTTTCCAAGTTGTAACCTTATATGATGAGCATGGTGAGTCTTCTTGTGTGAAAAACAAGCATGTATGTTTGAGTGAGTCCTATGTTAATGATAATGATGATGATTCCGATGAATTGCATGATGCAATAGATAATATGTATGTGCTAGATTGTATTTATATGCTAACCAAGCTGCAAGACATGGAGATTCATTCCTATTGGCAGACAAAAGTTCTGAAGCTAAGGATGGCTCGTTGTGGAGACCTCTCCACGATGATGTCATCGTGGGTGGAGTCACCGATGGTGATTCAGAAGACCCACCAGAAAGTTTTTCAAACTAGGATGCATGAAAAAGAAAATAAGTCGTGAGGACGACAATAAATATACGGTGTTTGTTTTGCTTCCATGTTTTGATTAATGAGTAGGTAGTTTTTGTATGGATCTTTTTTTGCTATGAGTATTTTTTAGATGAAAATTTTGTTGGTTTGGAAATTTGAGTACGAGACTTGTGATTGTGTTTTAAATGGAATTAAATTGGACGGGTGACATATTCTTTTGAAAAAGGGAAAAAACAAAGGATTAGTAAAAGGTTAGTGGATGCCTCGCACCAAGTAGGCCGGTGCTAGGCTATGCTTCATGTTGGGGGCTTGATTGGCACAAGGCTATGACTCGTGCCAAAGGTTTGGTGCAAGGCTATGCCTCGTGCTAGGTGGTTTGGCGTGAGGTTGTGCTTCTCGCCAGGCACCCTTTCTGCGCACTACACCAATTTTAAAATTTTCTTTCTCCCAATAATGCAAATTTTCGAAAATTCTAATTCTCAAATTCAAAAATGTATTTTTGGTTCAAGAATTTTGGAATTCACTAATTCCTCAGGATTTTTGAAAATACTTCCAAATCCCTTGGAATTAATTGGCTTGTACTATTGTCCCCTAGATTAAACATTTTAAAATTCCATTCTTATCATAACTTTACCTCTCACCCTAGTCACCTAGGCTGAAATTCCATTTCCATAGTACATTTCTCCACCTAATTCTCTCAGTTGGCACATTCTTTCTTCTCAAGAAACACTCACTCTCACACATTCTTGGTGAACTCGAAAATAATTGAAGCTTTTCTTCCAAAAGTTGGCAATTGTTTCTTCTTCTTTTATGCGTCTTGCAAATCCTAGTTTAAAATTTTGGGTAACCCATTGAACTCTATGTTTATGTGCTTTATTTGACATTGTGGTGGTGTTATTTCAAGCATGAATCTTGAATGAGTGTGTTATGATATATGTGTTTGAGTTTGAGTTTGTATGCATGATCTTGTGTTGAAGAGGGTGTTGGAGGGATTGATGTGCTATTATGCTTAAGATATAATCTTTGGTGTTGGGTGATTTGGGAGAGATTGAATCTTTGTTGCATTATTTAATTGAATGGGTTGGTGATAACTTACATAAGATTGATGTTTTATGAGGAATGTTCTTGTTTGAATAGATCACATGCTTAGAATATCATGTTATGAATGTTTGGGTTATTTGGAAGAATGTTCTCTCATTGATTTATAAGACATGCTTTGGTTACAATCATATCACCACTCGTGTCCTCATTTTGTTAGGATGCTACCTAAGAAGAATGCCTCGAAGAAGGGCAAGTACACTAGGGATGAGAAGAGGAAGAAGTCGACGAAAAGTTTAAACCCCGAGATAAAGACTTCTATTCTTTGCAACCTCACATTTGTGACCAAGGAATTTATGGGTTTATCCAACCTTTCTGGGACTGTAGCACAGAGGTGGAGAAACTTGGGAGATCTGAAGAGGAGTATTTTGGGGACAGGGTTCGCTTGCAAGGACACCTTGGTTGCTCTAGGTTTACTCAAGTCGGTCACTTGCATGTTAAGCCAAGTAGTTCTAGAAAGGTTTCTCGAGAAACACTCCAACACGTACATTAGGTGGACCCTGGAGTTCCTAGCTACTCTATGGCCAGTCAATGATGGACACAAAGAAATCAAATTCAACCTGGATGACAGCGAGTACAAGATGGCCC
The DNA here is from genome assembly GCA_037428765.1 of Rubia yunnanensis. Classification (NCBI taxonomy): domain Eukaryota; kingdom Viridiplantae; phylum Streptophyta; class Magnoliopsida; order Gentianales; family Rubiaceae; genus Rubia; species Rubia yunnanensis. Next base: position 76,659,542 of record CM075063.1, on the reverse strand, counting down.
ACCAGGAGGTAGCGTGAGCCTTTTGGTAGATGTATGGCAAGGACATCTAGAAGACAGACTGATAAGGGTTACCTTTCTCTCTTGGGCCCTTTTGGGTGCAACTGACGGGCATTGATCGGAAGAATCTGTACAAGAGTACAATCATAGTTCATCCGATATTCCGTTATGTTCACCATTTGTTGGCTTTGGGAGTCTTTTGCCACGGTTAACCAACACAATACCTGGGTTCAGATGTTTATTGCATTTGTGAAATAACTCCCAAGGGTAACTTTTACCCAAACTTGGTGGGGTACTTTGTGCAGAATTGCTTAGCGATGGCAGAACGGAAGGGTGGCAAAATCTCCATGGGAGGCATGGTTGGTCTTTTGGCGAAGTATCTAGGTCACCTGGTCACACAAAGAGCTCTAACTAACTAAGGAGATCGAGCACAAGGTACAACATAGAGAAGTTTGCGAAGGCAACCATGGTGGGACCGATGAGGGTAGATATGTATAGCTCTATGGAGGAGCAAGCATGTGTAGCTTCATGATTCTTCCACAACCGGAGCTCACCATCATTAACGATGATACTAGCTTGGATGACCTACTCATTTTTCTGAATCGGAAGTTTGACAAGGAGTTCTATAGAGTTATGTCCAACCCGGAGATAGATGTTGAGAAGGCCAAGGGTGAGTTCACTCCAAGAGCACCTCCTAGTCACTCTCGCTTATCTACGGACATCATTGACCACTTGCATTAACTTGGGGAAAAGCTTTCAAGATCTAATCAAGTGTTTCAAGAGGTAGTCCAAGAAATAGGAGGAATGCACTCATAGTGGAAGATCTTAGCTCGAGGATGGATAGCATTGAGGCGACACTTCAAGTAAACGGTTACATAGATAGGAGCTTCATGAGTCATGAGGACAACGGCCCTTCGGGGCCGCAAGAGTGAGTACCATTATTCTCCCTACCTCACCTATGTTTTGATATGACTTTTGTGCATTGGAAACTTTGCATAGGCAAAGTGTGTGGAGGGAGTAGTGAGCACTTAGGGAGTTTTCATTCTTGGATTTCCTCGGTAAATTTCTTGATTTTCTTTGGTAGTCATTTTTCTTTGGTAGTCATTTTTCCTCAGTAGTGATGTTTATTTTTGTTTGTTGAAGGAAGATTTTGGATGAAAATTTGATGGTATGACATGCTATGCAAGGGATTTCTAGTTTGCATAGAGTAGGATGTTTTGGGAAATTGGTGGTGTATTATCATGTGTGATATCTTTTGTATTTTGAAGTCCACTTTTGGGGAAATTTTGTACTACGCCAAAAAAATATTGGAAAACTTTAAAGAATGAAAAAAAAATGTAACCTGGACAAGTCAAAAACCCAAAAGGGCGACTTAGGTAACATGAGGAAAAGCTCGGATAGGTCAAAAAACCTAGGTAAAAATGAGAGGCTAGGCCCGGGTAGGCTTACGAGCCTAGGCAAAAATGAGAGGCTGTGTGGAAAAAGGTGAGAAGTGAGTACCCTTTGTGTGTTAAAGCTAGGATGAAAGCCTAAAAGAGCTCCTAGGAAAAATGAGAGAAATTGAGAGAAAACAAAAAAACTAGGTTGAATGCATGCTTCCGCAGTGGATTGTTTTTTAAGAAGACACTTTGATTGCTTTTGGGATCATTTCGGGAAAAGTAAGCTATCTTGACAATTATTTTTTTGTCTTACCTTTTTCCACACTTTACTTTTGGGTGGTTTAATTACTTATATCTTTCGTGGAGTGTGTGAGTTGTGAGATTCTTACTTTCTTGGAGGAAATGGGGTAATTTTGGAATAAGTTAATGCCTCGGTTAACTTACTTTTGCACGCTACATTTTGCTTGATTCTTTTTCTTGTTTTTAATTTACTCGAGGATGAGTAAAGGGTTAAGTGTGGGGAGTCTGCTCTACTTCATTTTGCATGCACTAACCGATGCATTTAACATACTTTTTAGTTACTTTTACTTGGTGGATTGCTAATATTAGTTGAGTTTACGTGACAAGGGGTTTAGACGGCCATGTTCGGTTTTCTTTTCTAAATCCTACATTTTGTAGACTTATTGGTACTAATGGACATCCTGTATCCATTGGCTCCTTGATCTTCCTTGTGATCATCTTTAGTAGGTCGCATGTGGGAACTTTTTGTTTACATTCTATGTGAAGGCTTTTCGTAAGGACAGTAGAAGATATTGAAGATCCTTCTCAAGTACGGTAGTAGAAACGAATGCCATTCACATTAAAATTCTATTAGACGAAGGCCATGATCATCAATTACTTGTATATGGAGATTGAAGCCAAATATTGGCGGCTACGGAGTTCAAAGCGGCCAACAAAGAAACGGGGAATCGTGATCCGGTGAGTTATGCTTCGGTCCTAGAAAGATCCATGAATAATTATCCTTCATAGATAGTTCCATTGGATTTTTTTTCTCGAGTACTATAAAATTGACTACTAAAACTCTCAAATCCGACTAGCGGTACTCCCGTAGCAAAGGAAACTAGTTCAGTCAGCTGAGGCACCAACGGGTTGATGTTGGCCGTGCATAGTTTGGCACCAACGGCCCATGCCAGAGAAGACTCCCCATGCCAAGGAAACCAGTACAAAGCCATTGTTGACCCGCTACAGACACGACGGACACCTAAGCACAAACTAAGAACCCCTCCACGGGGCTAAGTATGGGCCCAGAACGTCCCATTTTAGGAATCCCATGCCATCCCAGGTTCATTTTTCCAAGACCAGCCACTAGGTTGTGGGAATTTACACGGCCTGTGCCAAGTTTCTAAGCAAAGCACCTAGCCTGAGCATGGCCCATGCCAACGGCCATAGGCGTGGATCAGAACTTCAAGTTTCAGCGCCCCGCAGAAAGAGACACGACCTGCACCAACCCTCACGCCTCGCACCAAGATGAAGATATGTGCCACACTCAAGAATAGGCGCCCCATGACCATGAAGCAATGCGACCCATGCCAGGCATAGCGCCCCACACCAAGTACCTGTTATGGGCCGTGTCATCCATGATGCCCCATGCCGGTAGCGGCTGAGCTAGGGTTTACCCTATTTTGGGCCTATTTTTAGGCCCAATCTCCTACTACTCTATATAGAAACTTAGTCTACTAGGTTATAATATCTTACATACCTTATATCATATTTAGAATAGTATTTTGGAGATTCTCTCTCTAGGAAACTTTATCTTTTCATCTTTTATTTTTCTTTGATCCTAAGATGTGGAATCAAATCTTTATTTGAATTCCATGTCAAGGGAGTAGTTTCCATAGCTTGGGGATAATTGTAGTGACTTGGTTTTATCTATATGCTTTTTGAGATTCTATAGTATATCCTAATTTTGTGTCCATAATATTATTGTGATTTTCTTTTGAGTTTGAATGCATAATTATTACGCCACATATAAGCACAAACTTTGGGTTGTATTCATTCTAGGTGTAAATATCGATGCCCCCTTGGGAAAAGAAACCTAGATGTTTGTATGGATGAAGGAGAATGTGTCTATGTGGGCGTGTGCATGGAAGATTCAAGGCCACTCTGATCCACTTACCATCGCACCAGTCTTAGCTGACTTCGTAAAGTCGTCTGAGAGATTCCAGGTAGAGATATTTTAATAGTAGCAATCTAGGGTTAGAAGAAACCATATTATTATAGATTAGGTGCCTATGACCCTTGGGCCTAATTAATAGGACCCGAGGAAGATAGTTGCATTCGTGGTGGAAGCCCAGGATGTAATTGCACAGTGGAGAATTAGACCTACAACAATGGCCGGACCTTGTTGTACTCCCCTAATTATAATGGTGGTGTTAATTGAGATCACTCGCCATGACAGGGATGAGGTAGTGTATGTCATCAGCCACACCACATGTTATGGACGCTCTATTAGGTTTGTTTACATCTTTATGTGAAATAATCAAGGATAAAAGCATTAGATTGACCAAGTCACTCAATGATTTCCCCAAGTGCTAGCTTAATATTGTAGTTACATTTTTACTTTTATGTTTATTAGTTGTTCTTTTTAAAAACTAAACAACCCCCCCCCTCTATTTACTTGCATGTGTGCTTTACTAGTTATTCCTTTCACTCGTACAGATTGATGACTCGTACGAGGTTGTGTTTTGAGTTGGTACATTAGACCTAGCATCTCTGTGGACAAATCCAGGGCTTACCGCTAATTACCTTATAGGTAGCGTAGCAGTAGTAATGGGTGAAGAACTATAAATTCTATCTTCTACCGCATCCCCTCCAACCATTTAGAGCTACGGTTTTAAATACCTCGGGGGGAGGCAGGTCACTACTCCACTTATGATTTCTAGTTTTTATGTTGCATTGGGGACAATGCAAGGTTTAAGTGTGGGTGGGGGGGGGAGTAGTAATGCACTTAGGAGTTTCAACAAAATTCCTTTGTGTTTTTGTGTCATTTATTTTTTACCTTATCTTCATTTTAGTATAAAGCCTAACTTTGGGGCATTTTGTACTACACGAAAAGATTGAAAAATTGAAAAAGTGGAAAAAAAAGTAGACCCGCCTAAGTTAAAAACCCCAAAAGGAGACTTAGGCAACAATGGGAAAGGCCCGGATAGGTTGAAAAATATATGCAAAAGAGAGAAGTCATGGTGTGGGAAAAGGTGAGAAGTGAGCTCAAAAAGGAATAATAATTTGTGGGATGCTTGAATGAAAACTTGAAAGGGCTCCTTCGCAAAATGAGAAAAATTGATAGAAATTGAAAAATAATTCTATCATTCTCTTTGATTGCTCTTTGTGGAAGTCCTTTTGGTAGAGTAACTTACCTTCACATTCATTTTTTTTAACATCACCTTTTTATTGGTATGATTGGTTGGATAAGTTATCTAGCTTCTTTTGGGAGTGAGAGTTGTGAGATTCTTATATCTTTGGAGGAACTGGGGTAGTCTTGGAATAAATATTGAATGTGTTGGGAAACTTTTTGCATGTTATGTTCCGCATAGATCTTTTCTCGTTCTTGTTTACTCGAGGATGAGTAAAGTTTTAAGTGTGGGGGAAATTGATCTGCACCTAAAATCATGTGTTAACTAATGAATTTAGCAAATTTATTAGTATGTTTTGAATGGTTGAATGCTAGGTTTAGTTGGGTTTACATCACAAGGGCTTTAGATAGCCTTTGTTGTTTTCTTGTCTAAATCCTTAGTTTTGTAGATTTATTTAGACCTAATGGATGTTATGTCCTTATGAGCATCTAGATCTTATTTTGTGAGCTTAATTGTAGATTGCTCGTAAGCACTTCAGCGTAGAAGGCCATTTGTAAATATGGTAGTAGATATTAGCAGGTCATTCGCAAGGATGGTAGTAGACTGAAGGCCTTGTGCTTAATCGTGGTAGTAGATGGAAATGAGCCAAGGAGAAAGGAGTTGAATTCATAACAAAGTTAAAGACTGGCACGACCATGTTCTATTTCACAGCTCGTGCCAGCCAGATGGGTGGTGTGCCTAAGTAAGGGCATGGGCCGCAAGGTATTGCATAGCCCGTGCACCTTGAATATTAGTATCTGAAGATCAGCCCATGCCCTGCAATGTTTCACATGATCACGCAATCAGAAGGCCAAGAAATCAGCTCTAGCCTGCAAAGTATTGCACGGGTCGTGTCGTTCAGAAGATCAAAACATACTTCTAGCCGGTAGCCCACGGGGATTCACACGGTCGCGACGCTCAAATGCAAGGGAACACCCTTCCAGCTAGTGGCCCATGCACTAATGAACAGGCTATGCCACGTAGGTTGTGTACAATTTCATGGCCCGTACCACCATTCCAGATAGGGTTTCTCTTGGTTTTTGGGACTTTTTAAGGCCTAATTCCTATTTACTCTATAAAGGAACCTATGTTTACTAGGTTTTAATTATTTCTAGTATAGTTTTTATTCTCCTGTTTTTCTAAGAGTAGGTAGAGGGAGAAATGGAATAACTCTTCTCTCTTCTTTTAAACTTCCTAGTTTTTCCCAAGGGCATAGAATCCAATGGAATAATAGGATTCAATGCTTAGGGAATAGTTTATTTTCTTGGGGATCTAAATTTGTGTTCATGATTTGTTAGATACTATGTGAGGTTCCAAGATCTCCCTATCCTTTTAAGTTTATGAATTCATGATTGATGTGTTCTTTACATTCTTGATAAATGCATGTTAGATATCCTATATGGAATACACCTTAGTATATTTTTCATGTATTGTTCTAGCATTTTTCATCCCCTTCGGATTTTCGGTAGGTTAATAGGGGGAGTGAGAGTCTGTGACCGTGTGGGTGTATGCATGTGGGTCGTAAGCCCAACTCCGATGACTGTACGCTAGTATGACTGGAAAATGGTAGCCCGATAGGTGACAACATAATAGTTAGTAGCAACTATGGTTGTAGTAATTCGACCATTGTCGCTGCAACCCTAGAGTCATCATGAGATGCCAATTCCTTTGCCTCTATAAGCCTAGGGAGAATAATTCATAGTGGAGGCTCAAGATGTAATTCTTTAAAGGAAAGAGGAGCGCATAACAGTTGGACTGCTTGACGCACTTTTCTAATTACGGAGGTGAAGCCCATAGAATAAGACCCGGTCACTTTTGTGTGACAGACGAAGGGAAGTGTTGACTATCAACCACACTATGTGAAATAAACATTAGGATAGGTTTATACATCTTGTATTTGATAGAATTTAGGATCAAAGCACTCTACCGATCATGTAACGCAAATGTCCCCAAGTGCTAGCTTAATATAGTTTGATATCGTATTCTTGCATGTTTTGTAGTTAATAGAAAACAACCACCCCCACCCTCCAATACGTGTTTGCAACATTTATTACTCCGAAAATGCAATCGGATTGACAACTCAATTGTGATTTTTTCATATTTAGTTTTCAAAATCCAAACATCTCTATGAACGACCCCGAACTTTCTACTTGCTACCCTTCGGTAGGTTAGTAGTGAGTACAGGAGCAAGAATATAAATTCTATCTTTGTGAAGCACTTCGCTGGTAAATTTTATCTCCCTGAAGGTTGTTTTGTTAGCAATCCCGCATAATGCAGATCACTCCTTCATCCACATCCACCTCGAGGTTATCAATTTAGGTAATCAATCAAATCTGAGCCAAAGGCTTCATAAAGATATATAATTTTTATTTTGCTCCTGTTAACATTGGGTTTGACCACATAGATGCTAGACTAGTGAAATATTTTGATCCATGATTCAATCACATTCAAGACATATGAACCTATTTTAATGCTTATAACACGTAGTGTGGTCGATGGTTAACACTTCCCCATACTTGTCACATAGGTACACATGCAATTTTTCCATCAACCTGGCCTTCATAATTAGAAGAGTGCAATAATGGCACGGCACATTGTGAAGTTCTGATCCCCCCCATGATATTACATCTCGAGCACTTCACTACGAATGATATATCCCTAGGCCTACAGAGGCAAGGGAAATAGGCATCTTATCAATGGCTTTAAGGTTGAAAATATGCTAACCCTAGTTTGCTACCAACTATATCTCTATACGTAACCCTTCTGACCAACTCGCTAGCTAAGACTAGTGTGCAGTCATCATAACGGTAACTCGGCGACCCACGTGCACACACCCATACGGTTTTTTACACTTCTACCACTATCACATCTAGGTTTCTCTTCCCCGAGGGATATCAATAGAAGAGCCAACATGAAAATAGACTATGGTGTGTGCCAATATTAGTGCAAAAATCATGCAGTTAACAAGAATATTAAGAAGAAGCGAACATAATAATCATAAGAAAAATAGCTATATAATCTCCAAAAACAAGCACTAAATCATGAATACAAATACAAAACCCCAAATTAAATAAAATAATCTACTAATAAAGCCATGGGATTCATTAGATTAATTGTCATCGACCTAAGAACTAAAAGAAAAAGAAAAGAGATTTAAAAGAGAAGAAGAACTCTAGAGAGAAAGAATTCTTCTCTTCATTCTACCTACTAAGAAAATAAGATCTATATTATACCTATTTAGTTTCACCCTAGAAGACTAAAGGCTTGTACATATAGAAGCAGGGAACCCAAAATGGGGCAAAAACTCCTAATAGCCAAAATTGGTGTGGGCAGTGCCGCCGGGCATGGTCGTGGCGACTAGGGCTAGCACGGCCTGTGCTGCCTAGCACAGTTGTGCCGGTTGGGGCTGACATAGGCTATGCTGCCTGGCACGGCCGTGCCAGCTTTGTCTGGGGTAGACCACGCCGATTGGTATGCACCTTTAGCTGGGAATCCATTTTTGCCTTCAGATGCTTAAGCCTGTGTTCACTTAGCCTAGTTTATTGGCTGGAAGAACTCTTGATCAGATGAATGGCGCGGGCCGTGTGGATTATTGTGAGCCATCGGCTAAGAGTTATTTTCTGTAAAATATGATGGTGTAACCATGTTGAACATTGCACCCCTTCATATTTTCTTCGAGTATTTAAAGTTGAAGCGACACGGGCCCTTTTAGAGGAAATGGCCTGTGTCCATACTTAGTTGCATGGAGGGTTGAGCTGGCACGGGCCATGTTGGAGAGGGTGGCTCGTGCCTAGGGGCTGTGGCATAGCTTTGCCAGTTGGCACGATCTGTGCTAATGCCCTCTAGCATGGACGTGCCGAATGGGTTTTGCTGTGACCCTTTAGCATGTCTGTGTTGGATGACAAGGGCCGTGCTAGCTTCGACTCTTCCAAACTTTGTTTTTCCTTCAACTTTTTTGAAGCGCTACAGATGAACCGATTATCCGATTTGAGAGTTCTTGTAGTCAATTTTATAGCACTCGAAAAGAAAAATCCAACGGTGCCACCCACAGACGCTGATTATTCTCGAATCGCTCCCAGAACTTTGTACAAATCTCAGATCTTAATTCCTCCACTTCTTTGTCTTCCATCTTCGACCCTTCTATCTTCCACCACATTTTGACTCGTGGCCTTTAGTCTTCTACCACACTTACAGATGGCATTCAAATATCTACTACCACACTTGTGGATGGCGTTTTACAAGATTATGCCAAAATACTCACGAGCAATCTACTAATAAGCTCACAAAAGAAGATCTAGGTACTCGTGATTACTAAGTATCTATTAGCTCTAATTATGTCTACAAAACTCAGGATTTAGATAAGAAAATCCAAAACAGTCATCCAAACCCTTTGTAATTTAAACCTAACTAAAACTAGCAATCAACCAACTAAAACATAATAACAAATGTGTCGAATGCATTTGTTAACGCATGCTTAAAGGTGTAGATCAAATCTCCCACACTTAAACCTTTACTCATTCTCGAGTAAATAAAAATGAGAAAAGATATAACAGGAATGTAGCATGCAAGGATAAGTTAACTAATACATTCAACTTATTCCTAGATTTCCCTAGTTCCCCCAAAGACGTATGAATCTCACAACTTTCACACTCCCCAAAGAGACAAAGTGATCTATATAACCAAATCGTGTGAAGAAAAATGTAAGGTATAATGATAATTGTCAAACTAGCTTACCCCACCAAATAGGCTGCGAAAGACAAGCCAAGAGATGTTGTAGACCTCCAATGATGACCCAAGAGATGTTCAAATTAGTTTCCGATTTCTCTCATCTTCTCTCATTTTTTCCTAGCAGCCCTCTCAGCTTTTCATCCTAGCTTAACATACAAATGGTACTCACTTTTTACTATTTTCCACACATGGCCTCTCATTTTTGCCTAGGTTTTTCAACCTAGCCGGGCCTTGGCCTCTCATTTTTACCTATGTTTTCAACCTATTTAGGCCTTTCCCATTGTTTCCTAAATCACCCTTTCGGGTTTTCAACTTAGTCGGGTATATATTTTTTCAATTTTTCAATTTTTTCCAAAATTCTCTTAGAAGAGCTATTAGCTACATAAAACAACACTCAGAATCATGAGTGTTATCTTATCCCCAGCCCCACACTTAAAGCTTGCATTGTCCTTAATGCATATACACAATCATATGACATATGTCAAGGGAAGGAAATAGGAGAGCACTTACAATGAAAAATGAACACTAAAATCTACCCTTGGTGGAAAATTATGGAATTTAATGAGCAAATTACCATCACCCCAATATACTAACCCTAACCTCTAATCAAGAAATTTCAATCACAACCACTATCATGCACTACAAATCGAATAAAGGGAGGAAACATGATAGAAAAGAAACATGAACCATCCCTCACACTTACAACACACATATTCCGCAGAGAAGAAACATGACATGAAAGGAAAGGGAGGTGAATAAAATGATAGGCAATAATAACTTCCCAATGCATTGTGCCCACCTCAATATCCCAAAAACTTCCCCAACGTGCAATTCAAATTAAGGCACTACAAATCTACACGAAACAAGTATCATTCAACATCCACACAAAGAAACAACTAGTGTGCAGTCATAGGTTGTGTATTTGGTGGTGGTTTAAGTGGTGGAGTGTAGTAGTGTCTAATGGTTTGGGGTAAGAATGGACGGATAAAAGTGAGAATATTTTTTTGTAAAGAAAAACTAACTAAACTAAAATTTTGAAAGCTCGGGTGCATCCCAAGAAGCTCAATATATTTAAGGTCAATGCACAACCCTAATGCTATCCTTATGGTGCGGGTTTGTACCTAATCACCATAGGCAACCAAAAATGGTAAGGTGGGGAGAAGAATCTTCCAAGAGTAAGATGTGGTAGAGAAGGAGTTAACCTTAGAGGAAATAGGTGGTTTGAAGCTTGGCATATTCAATGGGCTTCTCTATGGTTTCCTCTAAGGGTTTCAAAAATGTGAGAGTGGGTTTTATAGGTGGAGGTTGGGGTGAAAATAGGTAATATGGTTAATTAAGTATAATAACCCCTTCCTTAACTTCCTCACTCTCAAAAAACCACTCCCCATCCTCTCTGGATTCATCTACCAAAATTTCAAGTTCAACTAGGGATGGTTCATTTTCAGAATATTGGGTTTCTAGTTGGCTCACCATTTTCATCATGTTACTCACTTTCCCTTCAACTCCCTCAATGCTTGAGGAGAGTTGAGCTCCCAAATCTCTCATGTTGCTATGCCTTTGTGATTGGATTAAATCATTGATCTTGGTCACATTAGCTATAGTTTGCAAAATTTATCCACAATCCAATTTGGGAACCAATTATAGGGATTGGTTTTAGGTCATTGTATAGGTTGGTGAAGTCCAACTATCTAACCCGAAGTATTGGTTTCCCAATTCATATACATACCATGGATTTGAGTTACCAAAAAACCTCCAATTGGGAGAATTATGGTATGGGAACCAATAACTCCTACCTCTCTCTCATATTCGCTCATCCAAGAGCAAGACTCTGTATGGTTGTCATAATGACATGTCCTATAATGTGCTTCATTATGCATACGTTAACCGTTGTATTCGGTGTACTCATTATGCTTCATTATCCACGGGCACCTAGATCATCATTTGTGATCATCCTTAGTAGGTTGCTCATGGGTACTTTTCGTTACATTCTATGTGAAGACCATTTGCAAGAACGGTGGAAGATATTGAAGGCCATTCGCAAGGACGGTGAAGAGGTCAAAGACCATTCACATTAGAATGGTAGTAGATGAAGGCCACGGACATCAAATCATGGTACTAGAAAGATGGAGCCAAAAATAGGCGGCATTGAAGCTCAAAATAGCCAAGGAAGAAACGAAGAATCGTGGTCCGAGAGTTGCACGAACTTCTAGGAATGATCCAAGAAAAATCAGCCTTCAAGGTTGGTTTCATTGGACTCTTCTCCTCGAGAATCATAAAATCGACGAAGAGAACTATCAAAATAGACTAATAGTTCATCCATAGATAAGGAAAGAAGTTCAACCGGCTGAAGCACAAACGGGTTGGCGAGGACCACTCATAGATGGCACCAAGTAAAGCACCAACGGCCCGCGTTACATGACGCTGGCTGCGCCAAGGGTGTCTAGCATGAGTTGTGCTAAGGCCTAGCATAGACTGCACCAATCCCAATGGGTTGTGTGTTCAAGTGCCAATTTTCACTCAAAAATAGCTAAGTATGGGCGTGGAACGTCTCATTTTTTTACAGCCAGTGTCGTTTCAAGTGCAAAATATCAAGAAAGGCTGGCTGGGTATGAAGATATTAGTGACCCACACCAAAATACTGAGGAAAACAAGGATTCTAATGATGTTTGGTCCCAAACGACATGGCCCATGGATTAGAAGTTCAAAAATGATCATCTCGATGATGGGCCGCGTTATACGCCACTGCCCGCCCGAACACAACCCGCAGAAATGCCACAGTAAGCACCAAGGAGATAAGGTGGACCACGCCAGATCTGACGGCCTGCGCTAGCACAAACCAAATGGGTCGCACCAAATTCGAGGCCCCGCACCAGCACGAGCCTTATGTGTAGTGCGGACCGTGACACCCGCGACGGTCCACATCAGTGGCGGCTTAACTAGGGTTTTTCATATTTTTGGCCTATTTGGGGCCTATTTTTAGGTCCAATTCCCTACTACTATAAATATGTCCTTGGTATACTAGGGTTGAAGATTTGGATCATTTTTCATTAGTTCATTTGTAATTTGGAGAGCATCCTAAAGAGAGAAACATTCTCTCCTCTTTCTATTTTTCTTTTTTTTTATTTCGCTTTGATCCTATGATGTGGAATTAAAATCTATATTTGAATTCCATGTCTAGGGAGTAGTTTTCATAGCTTGTGGATAATTGTATTCATGTGTTGATTTATGTTTTTATGAGATTCTTAGTTCATCCTAACTGTTGTGCTTGTGATATTATTGTGACTTGTTCTTGAATGTTAGAATTTCATGAATTGTACACTCCATAATACACACTCTAGTCTATTCATGTTGGTGCAAATATTGATACCCCTCAAGGAAGCGACATCTCTTATGTGTTATAGGTACCAGGGTCCAGGTCCACGTGGGTGTGCGCACGTAGGTCCTTTCTGATTTTTAATGTTACATTGCCAGTACCCCAGTCTTAGCTGACTATTTTAAGTAGTCCTAAGGGTTACAGGTAGAGATAGCAAAAAGTAGCAAGCTAGGGCTGTAATAGGTCCTAGTGTCATAGATGAGATGCATATCTCCCTTTTTCTTTGTTTATAGGCCTAGGGAGTAGAACATTTGTCGTGAATTGCCCAAGACATAATTTTATGGGGGAGAAAATGACCTATAACAATGGTCGGACCTTGTTGTACTCCCCTAATTATGGAGGCAATGCTAATGGAAGATTGTAAGAGCACCCGATGTGACAGGTACAGGGAAGTGTTGACCATCAACCACACCACGTGTTATGAGCATTAGATTAGGTTGTCTAAATCTCACATGTGAATGAATCGAGGATCAAAGCATTAAATCAACCATGTTATGCAAGCATTCCCCAAGTGTCTAGCTAATATAATTTACGTGCTTTTTACTTTAATGTTAGTAGTTGGTATATGAAAAACCAACCCCCACCCCCCTGGTTTACAATACTATATATTCCTAGCAACACGTATGGATTGAAAACCCAGACGTGGTTGTGTGTGATTTAATTTTAGGCCCTAGCATCTCTGTGGATATACCCAGGGCTTACTGCTAACTACTCTATCGGTAGCATAGTAGTGAGTTGGGTGCAGAACTATAAATTTAAATTTGAACCCCTTTGACCTAGGTTCCTTCACTCAAGTTAATTAGCTACAATTAATGACCTCGAGTGGAGGTGGGCCATCCTACAAAATCTCACTCGTTCAGCCTCTTTTCTCTACATTTTTTCAATAAAAATAAAAACAAAGAAAACACACAAAGTTCATAATTGTAAAGCAAGGGTCCTCGGTTTTTACAAAGAACTGAAGAAATACCTATTCTCGAAAATAACAAAAAAAAGAACAACACTAACTACTCAACTAACATGCTATGCAAGTCAATAATTAAACTTTAAGACTAGAAACCCCAATAGCGGTACCAAAATTTGATTTGCCTCCACCTCGGGGTCGTCAGTCTAGGTAATCATTCAAATCCGAGGTGAAGGCTTCACAAAGATAAAGAATTTGTATTCTGCTTCTGCTCCCCCTACTAAGCTACTTAGAGGGAATATAGTTGTAAGAGCGGGTTTGTCCAAAGAGATGCTAGGTGTCTAAAAGAAAACTACACATAGCCACGTCCGGGTTGTCAATTTGTCTGTGTATTAGGAATAGCTAGTAGCTAGTATTGCAAAATAGGTTTTTTTAAAGGGGGGGGGGGGGGTTAACTAACTACAAGAATGTGAGATCACAAGAGAATAAAACTATATATACTAACACTTGGGGAATATTTGCATTACATGACTAGTGAAATGTTTTTATCCTTGATTCAATCACATTCAAGACATATGAACCATTTCTAATACTCATGACACGTGGAGTGGTTGATGGTAAACACTTCCCCATACTTGTCACGTAGGGTGCGGATGTAGTTCTTCCATCAACCTTGCCTCCATAATTAGGGGAGCGTAACAATGGCATGGCACATTGCACAGGTCTGGTTCTCCCCCATTCTATTATGCCCCAGTTAATACACTACGAATACTCTGTCCGTAGGCCTACAGAAGCAAAGGAAATAGGCATCTTATCGATGGCTCTAAGGTTGCAAATACGTTAACCCTAGTTTTTACCTATGTAATCTCTATCTGTTACCTTTTAGACCAACTCACCATCTAAGACTAGTTTGTGGTCATCATAAAGATAACTCGGTGACCATATACACACACCCATGCGGTCCCGGACCCTGCTACCCCTATCATATCTTGGTTTCTCTTTCCTGAGGGATACCAATAGATGCCCCAACATGAAAGTGGACTACGGTGTGTGACAATCTTTGTGTGACAATCAGGAAATTAACAAAATTATTAGGAACAAGAAAAGAAAGCAATCATAAGCAAAATAGGAAGGGTATCTCTATAGAATCCCAAAACAATAACCAAACCATGAATACAAATACAAACCCCAAGTTAAATAAACTAATCTACAAATAAATCCATACCATTCATTAAATTAAATTCCATGGATCTAAGAACAAAGAGAAAAGAAAAAAAAGAAAAGAAATTAAAGGAGAAGGAAAAGAGAAGAAAAACTCTAGAGAGAGAGAGAATTCTCATTTTCCCTCTACCCACTAAGAAAATAAGATCTACATTATGCCTGCTTAGTTCCACTCTGAAAGACTAAAGGCTCCTATATACAGAAGTAGGAAATTGGGCCTTGAAAATGGCCTCAATAGGACCTGAAACTCTATCTGCCAAAATCGGTGCAGGCAGTGTCGTAGGGCACGGCCGTGCCGGCTGGGGCTGACACGGGTTGTGATGCCTGGCATGGCCGTGTTGGCAGTGTCTGGAATGGACTGTGCTAGCTGCACGGAGTATCGGCTGGGATTTATTTTTTCCTTTTGATGCTTGCACTTGTGTTGTTTGGCTCGAGCCATCGATTGGAAGCACTTCTTGATCAGTTGAATGGCGCGGCCTGAGTGAATTCTTGCAGGCCATCGGTTGGGAGTCATTTTCTGAGTGGAAAGATGGTGTGCCCATGTCAATATTCACACCCTTCTGCTCGGTCTTAAAGTGTTTGGAGTTGAAATGACACGGGCCTTTTTAGAGGAAACGGCAGGTGTCCATACTTGTCGCACAGAGGGTTGAGCTGGCACAGGCCATGTTTGAGCGGGCGGCTTGTGCCAAAAGCTTGTGGTTCAACTGTGTCAATTAGCAGGGTCTATGCGAATGCCCTTTGGTACAAACGTATCGAATAGGTCATGTTGAGCCTCTCTGGCACGTCCGTGTTGGCTGATGCGGGTCGTGCCTGCTTCGACTCTTCCAAACTTGGTTTTTCCTTCAACTTGTTTGTAGCGCTATGGATGAACTGCTTATTTGATTTGAGAGTTCTTGAAGTCACTTTTATAGCGCTTGAGCAGACAAACCAAATGGTGCCATCCACATACGCTGATTCTTCTCAGATTGTTCTTAGAATTCTGTACAACTCTCGAATATCAATTGCTCCACTTCTTTGTCTTCCTTCTTTGACCCTTCTATCTTGTACCACATTTTGACTCATGGATTTTAGTCTTCTACCACCCTTACGGATTGCCTTATAATAACTACTACCACCCTTGTGGATGGCTTCTACAAGGTTACGCCAAAGTACTCACGAGCAACCTAATAATAAGCTCACAAAGGAAGATCTAGGTGCTTGTGAATACAAAGTATCCATTAGTTCCAATTAAGTCTACAAAACTCGGGATTTAGATAAGAAAACTAACAACAGCCATCTAAACCCTTTGTAATTTAAACCTAACTAAAACTAGCAATCATCCAACAAAAAAATAATAACAAATGTTTCGAATGCATTAGCTAACGCGTGCTTAAAGGTGCAGATCACTCCTGGTTTACAATTTTGAGTATTCACAAACCATGTATGCCTACACGATCCATGATTTGGACTTTTCCTCACCATGTTTGCTCACTCGTCCTCCTTGCTCATTTTCTCCGAAACTAAGCTTCCTACAAAATAAACATGCACACCAAGCGTAATAGTATTCCAAAACAAAACTACATTAAAAAAAACACCAAAAATAATAAATATTTACAAAAAATTCAATGGAACATTTTTCCCTCTCTCACACTTACAACACACATATTCCTCAAATAAGAAACATGATATGAAAAGAAAGGGAGGTAAATAAAACTTTATGCATTAATCACTTCCCAATGCATTTTTCTCACCTAAATGCCCTCAAATTATACCCCAATATGCAATTCAAGATAAACCATTACAAATCCACACTAAAAAAGTATCAATCAATATCCACACAAAGAAACAACTAGTGTGCGACCTAGTTTGTGTATTTGGTGGTTGTTTAGGTGGTGGATTGTGGTAGTGTCTAATGGTTTTGGGGTAAGAGTGGGAGGATAAGGGTGAGGGTCTCTTTTTTCTCTCTTTTTTTTCAAAGAAAAAAATAACTAATATAAAATTTTAAGGATCACGTTGCCTCCCAAGAAACTTCGTATATTTAAGGTTATTGGCATAACCCTCTCCATATGGTGAAGGTTTGTACCCCATCTCCATAGGCAACCAAAATGTAGAGGTGGGGGTATAAATCTTGTAAAAGGAAGATGTAGTAGAGGTGGTGCAGGACTTAAAGAAGATTGGGTGGTTTAGAAGCTTAGAATACTCTGTTAGCTTCTTTATGGTCTCCGCTGAGAGTTCCAAATCTGTGAGGGTTGGTTCTAAAGGTGGATATTGGGTGAACATAGGTACAATGGTGAATTAAGTACAACAACTTATTCCTCAAATTCTTCGCTCTCTACAAACCACTCCTCGTCCCTTTAGAACTTGTCTTCATTCATCAGGGTGACTTTTCACCAAAATTTCAAGTTAAAGCGACGATGTTCATTTTTAGAATATTGGCCTTCTAGATGGCTCACTCTTTCTACCAAGTCACTCACATGCCCTTCAACTCTCTCAATGCTTGAGGAGAGTTGGGTTCCCAAATATCTAATGTTGCTATGCATTTGTGATTGGAGTAACTCATTACTCTTGGTCACATTAGCAATAGCTTGCAAAATTTCTCCATACTCTGACTTGGGAACTCCAAAGTCTCTAGAGTTACTAATTGTTCATGTTTGGAGCAAGTCATTAGTCTTAACAAGGTTAGTCACGACTTCAAACATGTCTTTACACTTGATCTTCTTCATCATGTGTTCGTTAACTATTGCATTTTGCATAGTTTTCAGCTAGTTTTATTTAGTGGATTGCTAGTATTAGTTGAGTTTACGTGACAAGGGGTTTAGATGGCCATGTTTGGTTTTCTTGTCTAAATCCTGCATTTTGTAGACCTAATTGGTACTAATGGACATCTTATATCCATGGGCTCCTTTATTTTCCTTGTGATCATCCTTAGTGAGTCGCCTATGGGTAATTTTTGTTTACATTCTATATGAAGGTCGTTTATAAGGGAGGTAGAAGATATTGAAGGTTGTTCGCAAAGACAGTAGAAGAGATCGAAGGCCATTCACCTATAGAATGGTAGTAGAGAAAGTCCATGAACATCAAATTGTGGTAGTAGAAGGATGGAGCCAAAGATAGGCGGCATTGGAGTTCAAAGCGACCAAGGGAGAAACGATGAGTCATGGTCCGATGAGCTGTGCCAAAGTCTAAGAAATATCTGAGAAGAATTAGCCTTCAAGGTTGATTTCATTAGATTCTAATTCTCGAGCACTATAAAATCAATTACTAGAACTCAAAAATCAGACCAACAATTCACCCGTAGCGAAGGAAACAAGTTCAGCCGGCCAAGGTACCACGGGACAGTGCGGGCCATTCATGATTAGGCACCAATGGCCCGCGCTAAAGGAGGAGTCCAACGCCTAAGGAGGCAGCACAAGGTAGTGGCACGACCCATGCAAAACTCGACAAACTGCGCCAAAGTTCTGAGTAAAACGCCCTTCCAGACAACAAGCCACGCCTAACGACGTGAACTGTAACCGAAACGAGCCGCACCAGACCCGGTGGTCTGCACCTACTATTCATGGTTTGCGCCTTCTATTCACGGTTTGCACCTACTGTTCATAGACTGAGCATACTATTCATGGTATGTGCCTGCTATTCATGGCCTGCACCAAATCTCACGTTCCGCGTAGCTGCCTCTTCTCTCACTATTTTGGCCATAACTCTCCCAATTTTCATCTGATTTCCCTCTACCATAAATCAAAATCTTCCTCTTTCTAATATATACCCAACGAACTAAATATCAGCTCCATAAGGTTCACGTATTTGAGCTTTTTATTCGAGAAAGATTCAGCCACAAGAAGGAAAAGGTGACTAGAGTTTTGACCTAATTTTTTATTATTGTGGGCCTATTTTTAGACCCATTCCTCTACTACTATACAAAGGAGCTTTAGTCTTCTAGTAAAAACTAAGTAGTCATTGTGTAGATTTCTTTCCCTCTCTAGTTTATTTTTAAAACAAAACATCCACAAATGGTGAATGGAAGATATTTATTAGGCTCTCCAAACCAATCCGCAGTAAGGACTCTCCAGATATTGTGGCAAATGATCTATTGGATTCTGATGGATGGAATTCCAATCCTATCTGCAGTAAGGACTTGAGTTAATTTGCAGTTCAATTTATTAAGATTCCAACTAAGAAAATCATGCTGCAATGATGCTTGAGTTCTTGCAATCAAATTAACTTCTTGGTTTTGTTGTCTAAAAGTGTGTGTCCGTGTAGTTTTTTGTCGTTTGTGAGCTCTATGATCTCATAAATGATCCTCTGAAAGTTCCATTGAGGCTCAAATTTACCTTGCAGAATGAGTATCGCCTATAAACAATCAGATTCCACAGTGAGAGGGGAGAATCGGTGTGTCAAAGAAAACCTGAGTCCTTCCAGAATGGCTAGTTTTCAGCTTGTACTAAGGTTTCATAAGCAGAGATAACTTTAGAGGAAATAAGTACTAGGATACCATTGGAGTTCCTGACAACCAGTCATGATGAGTGTGCAGCAATAATAGACAATAAAGCATATGTGTTCATTTTAAAACCTTGACCTGGGGGATTCCACTTGTAAGAACTAATGAGTTTAGGCATTTTTCTTTTAAACAAGGAGAAAACTCCTATCTGAATTAGCCTTAAACATTCATTAGTTCTAATTTGACGGTGGATTATGAAAATATCAGTACATAGAAGGATTATTTCTTTTTTCATTCCTACTATGCTTAGTCCTTTATAATCCAGCAGGAGACTGAGGCCAAAACATAGGTAGCATTAGTCCTAGTTTTTGTTTTACTGGCCATTGACCACATCCAAGATAATCTATCAAATATATGTGTAAAATTTATAGGTCTCAGTTCCAGTAGTTGAAAAACATATTTCCGTATTGATCTAGCCATATAACACTGATTAAAACAATGATTCATAGTGTCAATTTTATTACAGAAGGGGCACTTAGAGGCTGCAGAAATTCCCATTCTATGCAGAGTTTCAAAAAAAGGGGTAAACGGTTGTTTAGCACTCACCACATGGAAAATGAGATTTTGGGTGGGATGAGAGGTAACCATACCTTAAGGAGGTTGTCCATAGGAGTTCTTCTATTTCTAATCAACTGAAAAGCAGATTTTATTGAGAACCGACCTGAGGAAGCTGGGTTCCAGATTATTTTATCTCTATGATGGAACAAAGTAAGAGACTCCTGCAGTTTGTTATTAATGGAGACAGAGAAACCTAGTGAAAGATGATGCATATGAATCCTTTTGTCTAACTGAAACTGAGCTACTGTAAGAAAGGACATGTAGAATTCATGATATGTAGTCCAATAGTCCACTAAACTACCTAGACCATTCCAATTAGCTACCCAAAAGCTAGATTGACCATCTCCTATTAAGATGTTAGTGTTTTGTACAACTAGTTGAAAGATCTTACATGTCCTTTTCCATGCATCAGAGCTTCTTTCTGACTGTGGCATGGACCAAATAAGCTTAGACCATAGATAGGTACCTTGGAGGTTCCACCAAATTTTTAATGAAAAGAAAGTTACATAGCAACCTAAGGTTCTGAGTCTTAGACCATTTTCAGTGAAAGGTAGGCTCAGATTGGCAAATGATTTCCAATTTTTATGGCTATCTTCTGGTTGATCACCCCAGATAAAACCATCGAGAAGCTTTTCAATCCTATCATGTATGTGTTTTGTGGGAGCTATAACACTCTAAATGTGAATAGGTATTGCTAAAAGTGTGTGTTTAACCAGGAATAGTCTTCCAGGAGGAGATAGCCATTTGTTATTTCAGTGAGCTATTCTTAGTTTTATCTTTTATAATGCCTCATATAAATGGTGGCTACACTTCCTACCTTTGAAAACATTTATTCCTAGGTACTTAAATAGGAAGTGGCCCTATTGTAAGCCTGTTAAGGTTCTGATCCTAGTTATGGTTATAGAGTTGCATTTAGACCCAGCATAATATGCACTTTTCTCATAGTTTACCAGTTGTCCTACAGCCAGTTGGTAGTGTCTTAAGAATGATATAATATTTATGCATGATTTCTTTGTAGCCTTGAAGAAAACTACTATGTCATCTGCATAAGACAGATGGGTGAGTCTAAAATTGTTCCCTGGGACTGAGAAAGAATCTATAATGTTAGTGTCAGACATTGCCTTTAAACCCCTATTAAGAAGTTTTGTTAAGAAAATAAAGAGTGTAAGGGATAAAGGATCACCCTTCTTTAATCCTCTGGAGGCTTTAAAATATCCATAAGGGCATCCATTAACCAAGACAGAGAAATAAGATGATTTGATGTTACTCATTATCAGCTTTATAAAGTTACCATGAAAGCCATATTTCAAAAATAGAGAGTTGAGCATAGCCTAAGATACCCTATCAATTATTTGGACATGTCTAGCTTAGCTAAGGTATTCAGACCCTGTGAAGGTTTATCTAACATCCTAACTGCTTCTTTCATGACAAGGATATTGTCTGCAATCTCTCTACCTTTGATAAAGGAAGATTGCTCAATGGATATACACTAACTGACTAAAGAACTCAACCTCTCAGCTAGGATTTTGGACGTAATCATATTCACGAAGTTAGCTAAGTTTATGGGCCTAAAATCTGTAAATTTAGTAGGGGTTTGCAGTTTATGAATTAGGGTTATCAAAGAGCTAGTGATTGATTTTGGAACTAGAACTCCACACATAAACTCCTTAACATGGATTAAAAGGTATTCTTTAATTACATCCCATCCCCATCTATAAAAGTGACCACCAAAACAATCAGGACCACCACAACTGCGTTCACTAATATGGGGAATGTAATTGAGTGAGTGAGTCAGATTAATCCCAGAAATATTTTTATTATCCTCAGTGAGTAGACTTTCAAAGAAGACTGTTGGAGCCTGACCTATTTGACTCTGATCAGTTAGCATAATGTTGTTATGCTTTATACTATTTATCCTTAGTCTACTGTGTTTTTCTTTGACTGAATTATGAAAGAAGGTGGTGTTCAAGTCACCTTCTTTGAGCCATTTTTTCCTTGATTTCTAATTCTAGAAATCATTTTCTTCAGTCAGTTTATCATTAAGTTTAGAGCTTGCTAGATTTAGGTTGGTTAATCCTATGGGGGAGGAGTTATGATCATATTCAGATTCAGCCTCTTAGATTGTTGTTTCAGCCTTTTTAATGTTATCAAAGAGATTACCAAAACCTCCTTATTCCAGATTCTTAGTTCCTGTTTCAGTCTTTTTAGTTTCAGTGTGAATCTACTTATCCCTTGTTCTAAAACATGTTTCTCCCATGATTTTTTAAGTAACTGTCTAAACAGGATGGTCTCCTTGTCCACGTTGTTTGAAACCTAAAGGCTTTAGGATATCTATTCTGGCCATCTTTTAGGGTCGGCAGTAATGGTGAGTGATCAGAGGACAATCTGTTTAGAACCTGTATAGATGCTCCAGTGATGTTTGAAAAGAATTCTTTGTTGGCCAGGCATCTATCTAGTCTTTTTCAAACATGACTATTGCCTTTTCTCCCATTTTTCCAAGTAAACAAGTTACTACTAGTGGGGATTTCATTTAAGTTGTTGCCAACTATAAGTGTGTTAAAGTCTAGCATACTGTCTCTATTTTGGACAGAGTCGCCCTTATATTTTGTAATTGATCTACTAACATTAAAATCACTAGATAATATAGTTGGGTAATCTAAAGCCTTAACTGTTACAGCTAATGAATCAAGCATTTTCTGCCTTTCAGTTCTATCATGCTTGCCATAAATAGAGAAAAGGCTGATTTTTCCATTAGTGTTTGGATCAGTTATGATGATGTGTGTGTACTGATCATGTGCGGTTATTAGCTGTTTATGATCCTATCATTTAGAAACGTCCATGTTCTACCATCCTGGGAGGGGAAACATGATGAGAATCCTAGTTTTTTCCTGAAAAGTTCCACCTGGTCCTGCTTTTGTTTGTTTTTAATTATAATAAGGACTGAGATGTTATTAATATGAATCAGCTTTTGTAATATAATTATGGATCCCTAAATTCCTCTAACATTCCAAGTGATTATGTTAACATTCATTAGGAAACTTGGATTTAGCTTTCCAGTGAGTGATAATCACGTTAGGAGATTTTAAAAAGTTCCTAATTTGGTTAGGAGGTTCAGGTATACCTGTGGCTACCTGTGTTGTGTTAGTATCAAGGTCAAGGTTGATGTCCTCTATTCCTTCTTGTTGGTTTTCGGTAGCTTCCTGTGTTTTTTTTTAACTTGTAAGGCTAGATAGTCTTCATTTGGGAGTGGTGTTATTGTGTCACCATTGAATGGATGGTACATCAGACTCTAGTCTAGCTTTATTATCTCAGATACCTGTGGCAATTTAGAAAGCACATTGGAGCTTAATTGTTTGAGCTGATAGGTTTATTTGTCTCTATTAATAATCAAAGGTTCAGAAGGCTCCTTTGTGAGCATCATAGTGTCATCAAGGCTCTTCCAGTTATTGTGGTTTCTGCTAGTGGCAGCTCTACTACTGTTGGCAGCTAATTTTGAAGGCATGTTAAATTTTATGCTTTGTTTTGTCAAGACTACTGGTTCCTTATACTTGGCATTGAGTATTGCTTCTTGATGATGAGGACTCTTTGATTGAGCCTGTGATTGAGCCTGATCTTCTAGAGCATCAAGGAAAATTTCCTGGTCCTGTATTTGTACCTACTCAGATGAAAGAATATTTTCCTGCACAAGTATAATATCCACTTTTTTCTGGTTATCTCTGGACCTAACGGGGATCCATTGCATATTGTCAACAGGTGCAGAATTCGTATTCAGAGAGATATTAGGTTCTATGACCTAAGTTTTTGTGTTTTGAACCTGAGATTAGAGTTACCTGCCTGAAGGTTTAAACTTCTATTTTTATCCCTAGTGTAAGTGGCCTGGTTTTTCTCCTTAAGGATACCACATTTAGTACTTTTATGGCCAGTTTTTTAGCATTTGGTACAGAAATTAGGGTGATCTTCATAATGGATTTGGTACCATCTACTTTATTTAGTAGATCCTAACCTAATCCTGTCTGGGAAAGGCCCTGTTAAGTCCATTTCAACACATTCTGATTGTAGAAGGTCTAGATTCGTTAATAGTAGAAGCATCAGTAAAGATTAGTTCCCCTAGCCTAGCAGCAATTATTGGAATAACATCATTATGTAAATAGTAAACAGGGGGAAAGCTGATATTCAACCAGATTGGAACTAAGGGGGGTTCTTCATTGACATAAAAATGTTTAGTCCATTTCAAAACCTTCATATAGCTACCACAAATATTCCAGTTTCATTTAATCCAATATCTTTGAATGTCTTCTTCGTGTTCAAATTTATTAAAGATATGTCTCTTATCCAGGGCAGTAATTTGAGCTTCGCCTTTAAACCATATTTTCTTGAATTGAGATCAAATAAAATCAAGGGTAAGCCTACCTCTTGGGAACTTCCCAACCAGATGGTGTTTGAATGGTTATGAGAGGAGCTCGATGTCTACTTCTTCGAATAGCACTGCAATCTCTCCTTTGTATTCAATTGTTGGTTTGAGTTTTTGGATTGGGGGATATTGTCTAGTCAAAGCTTCAGTCCTTGCCGGCATTTCTGGATTGGGGGATGTTGTTCCAAGGCCTGGATATCCTGCCAATGACATTGTGGATATGTATGGCCTAAGGCACCACAACGTCTACACATTTTATGAACTCATTCATAACCGATTGAAATCCAAACCATACCTCCCTGCCTCAGCCTAAGCCAAAAACCACTAACCAGCGGTTTTTGTACCAATGTCCAAACTCGCACGCCTACATACTCTGCATGTTGCAGTAGTCGTCCACCAAATTCCATATCTTCTGCTTCCCCTACCCCTTTAGCGAACCTCCTTATTGTGTTCCAGCCAAAATACTCCAGCGGTAACCCATAGATACGCACCCATATAAGAACCTAGGTAACTCGCATATGTGATAAAACCCTCTCCGGGATTAATCTATGCAAGGCCATCAGACCTCCAGCTATATTTACAGGGCCATTATGCAGCACTGCAAATATTTGGATCTCTGATCGAACTGAATAACAAAGAACTTCCCATTTTTTGCTATAACATAGACCCCTTCTCCCCAATAGTTTGGAAGAAGGAGTTGCATTCTTGTAAGGGCAAAATGACGATAATCGAGAAAATACCCCACAAGGCAGTCTGCTAGCAGCCCCGTCCTCTGAGGTATTCAGATTCCTCCATCCTGAAAACCACGCCCCTCCTTTCCTCTGAGTTTACGGATCCTTCTCTTGACCCTTCAGGCCAATGATTCTCATGCACTCTGTTGGTCATTCTGTTCTTGAACTTGGAAACTCTGAAAACCCTTGCTTAAAGAAACTGATATTGGCTAAAGGTTTGGTTATAGATAGATTTTTGGTTGTAAGAAACTGATATTGGCCAAATGACTCTGTGGGAAATTGATAAACTGAATCTGAACAAGAACTAATACTGGCTAATTGGTTGATGTGGATGTTGCATGCTTGGATTCACGGATTAGGGATGAACTGATTGAAGAAAAAGATTGTGTTTGTAGCTTGGTTGAGTTGCCAAAGAAAAGACGATATGACAGTTGCTCTCAACTTTTTTTTGTACACTAGGGTACAATATGGATGGTACCCCCAGGCTGTAACTTTTTATTTTAATTTGGAAAATACATTTCACAATTTACGGTACCATACTTATCCATTAATAATTCCATCATGATATGAATGCTTTCCTTCTTCCTAAAATCTTTCAAATCCAACCGTCCATACTTCTGCTTTCCAATTTGAACTCTAATCTTCTCTTTTTGTCTAATCTTCTATTTTTGAAAAAAAAATCTTGTCATCCCGGAGATGACCGATTTTCCCAAATTTTTGCTTGTCTCTCATGGAAGTCGCATGTATACCCTCTTATAGTTCTTGAGGTGAGTGAATATACTAACCATTTTTTTATACAGAAGTTGCTTTTTTTTTAATGTAAACCATCCGAGGGATGGGGGGAATGATATTAGGCTCCCCGAACCGAAAAAACAAATGAAGAAATTGAAAACAGGCCCCGAAAAAGGCATAGTTCGATACAAAAAGATCATCCAATTGATGATCCAAGAGCCAATGCAGGCTCTTGAAGTAATAAAGCACTTGCTTCTAAAAGAGGTGTTTCCCCCTAATCAAAAACTAAATACCAGGCTAATGTACATCGATGATCCAGCAGGGAACTATTTTTATGTTCCATCTAGCTAATATACCACGAACATATCGGCGAATCGAAAATTCGAAACCCCCGTTTGTCAATGGTATGTCGGCCGAATGGGTTAACACTCTTAGTCTCGGAAAAGTAGTGAAAGTCCATGAAGTGAAGTACAGGGTGACAAGCTGGTGAGATTTGGAGGAAAAATTTGCTGCCTATTGAGATCCTTGCTGCTCACTGTTCCGAGAGGTGACCTTCCATATCCACGGCCTCATTGAAAAACTCCATGCGAAGATAGCTGACCTGTGAAGACAATAGAGCAGAATCATTGTGTAGTTTTTAGTCATAGATGTCATTAGAAATTCTAATAGAGGGGACACCCCTTTTGTCCAAAGCAATTAGACCTCTAGTTTTGCCATCAAGTTCATCAAACATGAGGATTGAATTTATATTCTCATTTCTGGCTCTCTTTGCTAAACAGTTAGCAGGCATATTACCTTCCCTGAGTACATGAGCCAGTTTTGTAGCACCCAAAAGATTATGAGTATCATCAGATAGGATATATAGGTTCCAAGGAGCAGTTAAAGGAGTGTTTACACATGATATAGCATTAAGGCAGTCAGTTTCAAGCTCAAAATCTGAAAATTATTTTTCATGCATTAGGTTTAAAGCACACTGTATGGCTAGCAGTTCTGCATTCAAAGCTGAAGAAGCAATTTGGCTGATAGCTTTGGCCAATAAACAGTCTCCACCTTTATTCCTAACAATTAGACCAATACCACATTTATTTGATTTTGAGTCCCAGGAGGCATCTATATTAACTTTGATGAAATTTTTAGGAGGATACCATATTACTTTTTTTATTTTTCTCTTTTCCTTTGTTTTCAGGAAAGGCACTAGATTAGATGATATCCATATTTTGTCAAACTCACCACACAGATGAAGAGGATGAATTAAGGAAATGTCATGCAGTGACTTTCTAATGTCAGAGAGAATAGCAACATAGCTCGGCTTAATTTCATCAAATAACAATTTGTTACGCGCTTTCCACAAATGCCAACAAACAAGTAGTGGTAGAAGATGAATGAGTGTTGAGTGTGTATCAGTGAACCCAGCAGATGACCAGTAATAGGACAATCTATTCCACAATGTGGTGAAACGAAGCACAGGTAGTGAAAGCCAGCTATGAATCTCATCCCACACATGTAATGTGAAAAAACAGTCATTAAAAAAATGGGACAGGGAATCAGAGTGTAAACAGCAGCAACATTTAGATACAAGTTGGAAACCCATGAATTGCAGAACATTATCAAAAGGAAGTAAGCTATTTAGGAGTCTCCAGATGAAAATACTTAGCTTTTTTGGTACTCTGGAGTGCCATATTTTGCTAAGTGACATAACTCTTTGCCTGGATTCCCTGATCAGGTTATATGCGCTCTTGAATGTAAAAATTCCATTCCATGAAGGTTGCCAAATCATCCTATTAGCCCTTTCCGTTGATATGGTGAGAGTTTCCATCAAGTGGAGAAGTTGCAAGTTTGCTGTGAAGTTGCAATATTCTGCCATCTTGCAATATTATTGTAGTGTATAAACTAATCTTATTTTTTTCTAGTTTGTACTTCAGTTTTCTAAATTCCTACTCTGTAATTTGATAACGTACCATGTCTCCCATTATAATTTTGTTTTCCATTCGGTACAAGCTTTTTTTTTTTTTTGCTATTTTCCATATACAATAGAAAAATTAATGTGTTGTACAAATGTGCAAGTTATATAGGAGAGTGTGCAAGCTCTATCCAAACGAGTTTTTTTTTATGCTTATGTGCGGGATTATAATAGGGATGAGAGCTCTAGTGGTTATAATTCATAACAATGTGGAAGGTCAATCTTTGATATCATGTATTAACTGTATTGAAACCTTTAAAATTTTGTTACTGTTTGGCACACGTTATATCATTATATTGCACATCGATTTTTTTGGGTATTGCTATATCACGCCCTGTATTTTACTACTTCACGCCCTAATACGTATATACACGTATAATACCAATATTAAATTTTCAAAATAAAACAAAATTAAAAAACAAAAATAAAAATAGAAACCACCGCCGCTGCTCCGCCGGTCCGCCGCCGCTGACCGCTTCTCCGCCGCCACCATCCCTTCTGCTCCACTTCTTCGTCTTCTCTGGCGGTCTCGCCACCGCCACCACCGTGCCTCCTCCGCCGTCCTCGTCCGCAGTAAAACCCCTAGCCCCGCCGCCGTCCTACCTTCGCCTCGTCCCCGCCGTTCCTCCTCCTTCATCCCCGTCGATCGAAACCCTAGCCCCTCCGTCTCTCCTCCTTCGTCGCTGTCGAGCTCCACCCGCCGTCGATCGAAGCTAGCCCCGTCGATCGAAACCCTAGCCCCTCCGTCTCTCCTCCTTCGTCGCTGTCGAGCTCCACCCGCCGTCGATCGAAGCTAGCCCCGCCATTCTCCATCGTCCTCGAGGGAAACCCTAGCACCGCCGGCGGAGAAAGGGAGAAGTGGCGGAGAACGGGAGCCCAGTTCGCCATGAGGGTGAGGAGAACGGGACCGATCCCGGTTCGCCAGGAGGGCGAGGAGAGCGGGACCGATCCCGGTTCGCCAGGAGGGCGAGGAGAACGGGGCCGGTTCGGGCTAGGGCAAGGGCGAGGCGAACCGGTGAGGAGAGCCGGGTCAGGCTAGGGCGAGGAGAGTAGGGCCGGGTCGGGTGGGGAGAACCGGCGAGGAGAACGGAGACGGAGAACGGAGGAGAAGGAGGAGACGGCGCGGCGGAGGAGAAGCGGAGGAGAAGGAGCAGCGGCGGAGCAGGAGACCGGAGGAGAAGGAGGAGAAGCGGAGGAGACGGCGCGGTGGAGGAGAAGCGGAGGAGAAGGAGCGGCGGCGGAGAAGATGAACGGACCGGAGGAGAAGGAGAGCGGCGGCGGCGGAGGAGAAGGAGAGCGGCAGCGGCAGAGGAGAAGGAGAGCGGCGGTGGCGGCGGAGCGGTGGTGGCGGCGGAATTATATAAATAAATTAATATTAATTAATTTAAATTATATAATTATTTAAATTAAATTAAAAATACATATTAATTAATTTAAATTATATAATTATTTAAATTAAATTAAAAATACATATTGTATATTAAATAGTATAAATACAGGGCGTAATCAAGTAAAATACAGGGCGTGAAATAGCAATTCACATTTTTTTCTTATTTATCTGTGATTTTTTCATGTAAGTTTTTGTGATATATCGATATATTCATTGAAATAATGTTGGTTTTTCTCTTTTTACTGTGGGGTTGCACTTTTGAAAAATATAGCTTATTAATGTGTGTATAAATGTACAACTTCTAGTAATTAACTGTGCAATTCAATTACCGTCTTAAAATGTGCATTGTATATGACAATGAGATGGTTTATTTTGATATTTTGAGTTGCATTATAATTTCTATGTATTATTTAAACCATAAAAAATATTTCTATGTTAATAATTGTATTCGAACATTCATAACTCGAAATTCCATTAATCTTAGTATAATTAAAAAATAAAATATTGTTGTATTAATTTTTTAAAAAATTAAACCATCCGTGGATGGGGGGTGTTTATTAGGCTCCCCAAGCCGATTAAATAAGCCAAGTTAGGCGCTGAAAGTTTACAGATGTTACAAGTTGATCTTCCAAATGATGATCCAAGAGCTAATAAGGAGCTTTTGAAGCAAAAGAAGTTGCTAACAAAAGCAGTGAAAGCAACTGATCTAAGCTAGAGTTTATCCATGTACAAAAGTAGTAATTCTAAAGTTACCCTGTAGCCGTAATACCGCGAACATGTCGGCGAATCGACGAATTGAGACCCCAATATGTCAACGATATTCAAGCCAAGAGGAAACTCAATTGAAACGCCAGAAAATATTTTCTTCTCGGACAAATGGGAGGAGCAGTATGTAGATAACTGCCAGAGATTCGGTGGCAGAGAATCAATTCAGCCTGATAGTGTGACTCAGATCCAGAAACATGAATATAATAAGCAGTTGTAATCCATTTCCACAATCTTCCTCATATCCTTGCTTGCTGTCTGCATACCTGTAACTAGAGGAGAGAAACTAGCAGTATTTGTACCAAAAGCGAGTTTCTAAAAATACCAAGAATCAGTCAAGATACACTTAATATCAAATTGAAAAAACCAGATCTAATTCATACTGGTATACATAGGAGACCCAACTCTTAATGCTGGGAAACCAATACTATCGAGTGATAACAATCTCTTAAGGAAGAGGGGAATTGACCTAATGTCTAAATCACCTTGTAGTAGGTTATCCTTGGCAAATTTTGCCAAGAAATCCGCCGCCATGTTAGCTTGTCTAGGTGTGTGTTGGATTGGGTGTGAGGAGTGTTCTACATGAAGAGCATTACAGATAGAAAAGATTCTCCAGGGGCTGCACAAAGGATTATGAATACTCCTAACAGCGTTTAAGCAATCCGATTCGATTACACATTCACCTAGATCTAGCTCTGAGCAGGTATCATATCCACATTGGATTGATACTAATTCTGCCTGCAAAGGAGATGGACTCTGAAAAGTTTTGACTCTCATTTTAACCACTTTACCATTCCAATCCCTGACAATTACTGCAACAGAGGAAAGTCCACTAGGGATCCATGATGCATCAGTGTTTATTTTATAGCCAGTTAGTGGTTTTTTCCAATGAACCACAGAAATATCAGATTTATGTTTTTGAAAAATTTGAGGAATGATATTGGCCTGAATCCATTGCTTATGCCTATCTCTATTACCTATCAATTTGTGAGCTGTGAAAATTATATAAATCATTTGTCTAATGTCCTGAACACAAGCCTCACTTGAGAAAGGTCTATTCTCAAAAAAGTATTTGTTCCTGCTGGTCCAGAGAGTCCAAATTGTAACCATAAAGGCCGCAGTTATCAAGTTTGCATGAAATTTAGAATCAGCCTTGAAAGATAAATAAAATTCGACCCTGCTATTTAAATTCCTAAAACCTGTTAGTGGTAGCTGCAAAAATGAGTGAACACTTTTCCATACTGAACAGGAAGAAGGGCATGAATTGAAAAAATGATCAATATTATCCTTACTGTTCATGCATAGAGGACATCTCGAAGCCAAAGGTATACCCATCCTACTTAAAATATCATCAAAAGGAAGGATGCAATTTAAAACTCTCCAAAGAAGTACTGACATTTTTCTAGGTATGTAGGGTGACCAAACCTTTTGGAGATGTTGGATTTCGGGTCCCTTTTGTCTGAAAATGCTGTAGGCCGATCTGATTGTAAACTTCCCATCAGTAGTTGGAGTCCAAACTAGCTGATCCTCGTGAGGGTAATCCAGCTTAACATTCTGGAAAAAAAAATGAATGATATTGGTAGCCAAGTGAGGCTCCAGACTTGGTAAGAAAGCAGCTTTATTTCTAATGAAAGACCTCAGGGAAAGATCATCAAAAGGAATGTCCAATTCCTCAGGCCATTTATAACAGAGAGCACCATCACCCATCCAATTTGCATTCCAGAATGAGCAGTCCCCTTTACCAAAAATAATCCTAGTTAAACTGTTAGCCCTTGCAGTTACTCTGCTTATTCTACCCCAAATGTGGGATTTTTTGTAAGAGACAGGTAGTGTCCATAAAAGAGTTGCCCGTTGTGTCTCATTTGTTTGGAGCTTCCACCATAATTTACATGAAAAGGCATCTACTATAGCATTCAAATCCCTAAAGCCTATACCATTTTCATTCACCGGGTAACTCATTTTTTTTCCATGATCTCCACCTTTTCCTATCAGTGAATTCAGATTTTCCCCAGAATAGACTAGATGCCATTTTTTCCATTGTTTTTAAAACTATCCTAGGGGGTTTTAGAACTGCAAAGATATGTGTTGGAATCGAGAGGAAGCAATGATTAATCAAAATGATCTTTCCAGCAGAACTTAACCATCTATTCTTCCAATTATTTATCAATCTCTCCATTCTTTCAATTACAGGTAGATAATGCACCTTTAAATTCCTACCATAGAAAATAGGGACCCCAAGGTATTTAAAAGAGAATGAGCCTTTCTCCATCCCTAGTAACCTTTTAACAGATTGGACTTGATGTAGAGGTGTGTTGTGGGAGACAAAAAAATCGAATTTTGAGAAGTTTACCTTTTGACCTGATGTAATCTCATATGCATTCAAAAAAAGTTTAAACCGCCTCAAATTGTTAGTCTTAGTATTCAGAAAAATAGCAGTGTCGTCGGCATACATGAGATGAGTAAGAGGAGAGTGGGAGTTGGGAAGACTAAAGTATTGTAAATATCATGTGCTAAACAATTTCTTTAGTCCCCTGGAAAAAGTCTCTGATAAAATATTGTACAGAAAAGGTGAGAGAGGGTCTCCTTGTTTAATGCCCCTTGAGGAAGAGAAGAAACCCGATGTTGAACCATTAATTAATACTGAAAAGTTTGCAGAAGCAATGTTATGCATGATTAGTCTAACAAAATTTCCATGGAAACCGAAATGTAGGAGAATGGAATTAAGAAAGGACCAGGAAACCCTATCAAAAGCCTTTTTCATATCTAATTTGACTGTCAAATTTGAAATCTTAGACTTTCTAGAGAGCAATCTGGTCATTTCATGCATTAGGATCACATTATCTGAAATATCCCTACCTTTAATGAAAGCACTTTGCTCAGGAGAAATCAGAAGTGCATTAGTGGTTTAATCCTCTCCATTAACAGTTTAGAGAAAACTTTATTAACAAAGTTAGATAAGCTTATTGGCCTGAAATCTGCAAATGTGTTTGGAATGGCTTTCTTTGGAATTAAAGTGAGCCAGGTACTAGACATAGCTTTAGGGATGTATCCATTATTTAAAAATTCATTAGCAGCTTCTAAGAGGTCTTCATTAATGGTTTCCCAAAAAGATATACAAAAATAACCGGAGAAGCCATCGGAGCCAGGTGCACTAGATCTATTAAGGTCAAAAACAGCAGTTTTCAGTTCCTGTGTGTTAAAGGGGGTAAGCAGAAGGAGGTTTTGTTGGTCAGTTAGTACTTTAGGGATTTCTTGTAGAAAATGTTTTAGATAAGTTCCCTCTTTTTGTGATACATCCTCATTCAGTAGATTTTGAAAAAATCTAACATCTTATTCTTTAATCAGACTTGGATCAGTTATCCAGTTCCCATTACCATCTTTAATTTTAGCAATTCTAGATCTAACTTTCTTTTCCCTAATTGTGTGATGAAAGTAACTTGTGTTTGCATCTCCCTGTTTAAACCAATTTAACCTAGCCTTTTGCTTCAGGAAAATATTGTATTCCTTCTGAGATCTCAGAAGCAAAGCTTTAGATTTTATTAGTTCATTTAAAACTGATTCATCCTGGGATTGCTAAAAAAGAATTTCCAGAGACCACATCAATTTTGCCAATAAGGAGAGACCTAGCTGACTTTTCCACCACAACTTAAGGGAACATGTCTCTAATATAGCTCGGATGGATCTAAACCCCAACCCATTCTGTGAAATTGGTTTAGCTAGATCAGCCCATTTTTTTCCATATTCTGTTTCTTTTCCCTTCTGACTCACCCCAAAAGAATCTTGCCAATTTTTTCTCAAAAGTTTTGATTATATATTTTGGGGGTTTAGTTACAGACCATAAATGCTGTGGTATTGAGTACAAGCAACTTTGGATTAGGATTAATTTACCCCCTGTACTAAGCCAATTATTTTTTCCAGTTTTGCAATTTCTTATCCAGCTTTTCCATCAGAGGTTGGTAGTACCTATTTAATGTTCTACCCTTGAAAATAGGACAGCCTAGGTACTGGAAAGGGAAGGATCCCTGTTTCATTTTTAGAATCATCTTCATCTGATTTAATTTGATAGTTGTCGCTCTTTTACTAATATAGAAATCAGATTTATGGAAATTAAACTTTTGACCCGAGGTGAATTCAAATGTGTCTAGGAAAGCCTTAATCCTAATGAGGTTAGATTTGGATGCTTGCATAAATATAATAGTATCATCCGCATACATAAGGTGAGAAGCTGCTGGGATTATAGATGGCAACTGAAAATATGAGAGTTTATTATTATGGAAAATAAAAGATAAGCTCCTAGAAAAAGCTTCCGAAAAAATGTTAAAGAGAAAAGGAGAGAGGGGATCACCTTGTTTAATTCCTCTGGTGGCCTTGAAAAAGCCCACAGGATTGCCATTGATAAGAATTGAAAAATAAGCTTGAGAAAGATTTGACATAATAGCATTTAAAAATTGACCTTCAAAACCAAACCCCATGAGAACGTTCTTGAGAAAATCACAATTAACTCTATCAAATGCTTTTTATAAATCTAGCTTAAGAATACAGTTAGGAACTCTAGCCTTTTTGTCAAGAAATCTAACCATTTCCTGTAGATAAAGAATATTATCAGAAATATCCCTATTTTTCATGAAGGCCGATTGATTTGGGGAGATTAATTTATCCATGTAGGGTCTTAATCTTTCCATTAAAACATTGGAGCAAATCTTATTTAGGACATTAGATAAACTAATTGGCCTAAAATCATCAAATGAGCATGGAGTAGTTTTTTTTGGTATTAAGGTTATCCAGGTGCTGGAAATTCCCCTAGGCAAGGTAGAACCATTAATAAAGTCATTAACTGCCTCAACTAGATCACATTTTATAATGGGCCAGCACTTTGAATAAAATTTACTGGAAAAATCATCTAGTCCCGGACTACTATTTTTGCTTAATCCTTTAATTACTGCCTCCACCTCAGATTCTGAGGCTGGTTTAGATAAGCCTAGGTTATCATGAGCAAAGATGATGTTTGGGATTTGGCTCAGAAAATGTGGATAATAGGTATCATTAGGCATTTGGTTTGGTTCAGTTAACAGGTCAGAGTAATAGGAGATGGCCTCCTTTTGAATCTCTGATTGTGAACTCAGCCATTGACATTCTCTATTCTTAATTTTTGATATTTATAACCTGCAGTTTTTCTCTTGTACCACCTTATGGAAGAATTGTGTGTTATTATCACCTAACCTATGCCATTTCAATTTAGCCTTATGTTTCCAGAACTTTTCCTTTTCTTTTTTGAGCTCTCAGAAGTAATGTTTTTTTCTCATTTAGTTTAATAAGTTCAGCATCCGAAGGATTCGAATCAAAAACTAATTCCTGGATTCTAAGGGATTCTTCAGCATTAATAACATTAGTGTCAATATTCCCAAAGCATTCTCTATTCCAAATTTTTATCTCCTTTTTTAACCTGAGCAGTTTAAGAAAAAAGCCAAGTAAACCAGTCTCAGCCAAATGTTTTTCCCAATTTTTCTTAATTAGGGTGATGAAGTCAGGCCGGTTGAACCATACATTTAGGAATCTAAATGGCCTAGGGTTAATAATAGACAGATTAGAAATATGGAGGAGAAGAGGAGAATGATCAGAAGTTTGCCTATTCAAGATTTGGATAGAGGAAGAAGGATATTTATAGTTCCAAGAGATGGTGCTAAGTCCTCTATCAAGCCTTTTTGAGGTCGGGTCTCCAAGTCTTGAGTTACACCAGGTGAAAAGGTTACCAACAGTGTTGATTTCCTGGACACCAGAGGTATTTATCCATGTATTAAAATCTCTAATGCTACCTAGGGAGGGGGAGCTAGGGCCTTTATATTCTATGAGGGAGGTGATAGTATTGAAATCTCCTATAAAAATAGTGTCACCAGGGGTAATCGCTGACAAGTCATTCCATAGCGCCTTTCTACCTTCCCTATTCCTTAGTGTGTATATGAAAACTGCATCCATATGCAAATTAAGGGATTTGTGAGATATATGCACATGCAGGAACTGCTCATGAAAGGAGAGAAGGGTAACTGTCACTAAATAAGTCCACATAAGCCAAATATTCCCATTATACAAAGGCATACCATTGGAGATATATTTAGAGTTATATGGAGTGATTTATTTAGACATTTTTTCTGGTCTTAAACATCACCCCTCTGAATCTGTATTCTATAAACACATACTGTAGTTGATTATGCTTTCTCCTAGTCTGTAAACCACGTTAAATATTTGTTTCTCTTTTTTCTACCTTTCTTTTATTATCTAGATTTTGTGCAAAGAGATTAATTTTTCCAATAAATGGTATCAAATCTAGGTTGTGATACAACGAGTGGTATCGGAGTTTTTGGTTGATTAGCTTCCGTCAAGATAATAAAAAGAAATTCTCTCGCTACTTATCGAGTGAGAAACGTGGTTTGGCATCTGGGTTAAGGTTTGGTGTTTCTTCTGTGTTGGGTTGATTAATTTGTCTGCTTGGTTACTATTTTTTTTTAATACAAACCATCATAAGATGGGGGGACTTTATTTGGCTCCCCAAACCTCCAAATTGGGCTTAAAACCCGTAGAATTTATCAGACAGTTAGATACATGAGAGAATTGGACAAAAGATAGACAATTTCATCGGCATAGGTATATGCCATAAACAAAAGAAGAAGCCTATACAAAAGCGAAAGGAAAGTGGAGAGTGGCTCTCCCTTCATGTGTTCGAACGGGGAACAGGAGGAGCTCTTCTGTTTGTGTAAGACTCCACACCCCAAGTGTCGACTTACACTCCAGCCTAGCCTAGACAAAAACCTGTGTTATGCCCTGATTCTTCTCCAAGAGTGGAGATTATCCATCAAAAGCTTCTCTCTCAGTTGTGGAAAATGTCTGAGATCAGTGAGATGCCGTGATTCCCTCCTTTGCTGTCCGTACTTTGCTAAAAAATCAGCAGGGCCATTAATTTCTCTGTAGATGTGGGAAGCTCGGATGTTGTTCTGCTTCATCAGGTCTGCAACTTGTCTGGCCAATTGAAGACAAATCCACGGAGGCTCCAAGTTGCCATTAATGATGTTCACTGCCGGTTGACTGTCCATCTCCAGTGAGATATTGTAATAGCCGTGTTCCATTGCTAATTGGATGCCTTGAAGGGCTGCTTGGAGCTCCACCTGCAAAGGAGAAACCCCGTGTATTAGATTGTAAAATGCCAGCCTGAATCTTCCCCCAGTGTCTCTTATTAGACCCCCAACAGACGAGGAGTTTTGTTTAAAGGATGCATCAACATTCAGCTTGAATCCGACATCAGGGGGTTCCCATTTGATGGGGATAAGTCTTGTTAGTGGGGGTGGATTCAGGACAGAGATTAGTCCTTTTTGGATCCATTTGCAATCAGAGGGATTGCCAGAAGCATGTGTCCTTACTATGGAGATTAGTCTACTGTTTGCCTTTACTTGATTCCAGGTTTGTAAAGGGGTTTTTTTAACACCCTGGTAAAGTATCTGGCCCCTAGCTTTCCACAATTCCCATAAAATTAGACATGGTAGAGAGCAGCACAGGAAAACATGGAGTTTTGGCAGATGTGATATACTCCAGTATGATGTTAATCTGTCCCATAAATTAACAAAGTGAATCTGTGGTAGTTCTAGGATAGCATGCATTTGTTTCCATATTAGAGAGACATAAGGGCATGTGTTAAAAAAATGCTGCAATGTATCCTCATGCTGACAGAAAGGACATTTTGATACATTAGTAATCCCAAAATCTTTAAGCATATCATCCATTGGCATCAAATTATTAAGGATTCTCCAAGTAAGGAAGGTAATCTTCACAGGTAAGTTTAGAGATTGTACCTTTGTCAGTGATGCAGATTCTCTATGCCTGTGTCTCAAGCTTTTATATGCACTTTGAATCGAAAACTTACCTTGCGGGTTTGGTGTCCATACCATGATGTCCTTGTCCTCAGTAAAAATGTGTTCCCTTTGCATCTTCTGTATCATATCTGCAGAAATGTATGGTGCCAAGAAAGCTAATATTGATACCTTGTTAGTGTAAAATTCTCTAACTGTCAGGTTAGGATGCAAGGGTCTGAGTCCATCTAACTTATCTATCAGCATTCCATCACCCAGCCAGTTTGAATTCCAGAAACTGCATGTACCATTTCCTAGAATGATTCTAGTGTGGGATTCTGCAAACTCAGAAACTGACTTCACTCTCTTCCATACATCAGAAGTTCTTCTGTGGTTTGGAAGAGACCAAAGGAATTTGGTCCAAGGTGCATTGCCCTGCTGCATTTTCCACCAAAGCTTAAGGGAGTATGCATCTATAATGGATTCTAAGTTTTTAAAACCTATCCCATTCTCTTGTTCTGGAAATGCCATTCTTTCCCAAGATCTCCAGTGCTTATGCTTCTTTCCCTCTGTTTCCCCCCATAGAAAATCTGAGCATAGCATTTCAATTTTTCTAAGAATGAAACTTGTTGGTTGCATCACAGCAAATACATGTTGGGGTATGGAGGAGAGTACATACTTGATAAGTATTATCCTTCCCCCTTTAGAAATCCATTTAGAGTTCCATGTATTTATTCTAGCACTTATAGATTCTAAAGTTCCAAGAGAATGTGCATTAAGTTTTCTACCCTTATATATGGTACAGCCTAGATACTTAAAGGGAAAACTACCCTCCTGCATTCCCAAGATTCTCTTAATTTTACTTTTATGTGCTCTACTGCTTTTTTCACCTGTGTAGAAGTTGGATTTTTGCATATTTACTTTTTGCCCAGTAGCCATTTCAAATGAGGTGATAAATGCAGCAAAATTTTTAAGAGACTTATCAGTTGCTTTAAGGAATATACATGTGTCATCAGCATAGATTAGATGTGTAAGTGGTGTAGTGTGCTGTGGCACATGAAACCTTGCTAATGTACCAGATTCAAATAAGGTATGGAGCTTCCTGGACATGAGTTCAGTTAATATGTTGAACAAAAAGGGGGACAGAGGGTCACCCTGTTTGAGACCTCTTGATGGTTTAAAAAAACCATAAGAAACTCCATTAATGATAACAGAGAACCATGCAGATGCTATGTTAGACATAAGTATTCTGACTAAAGTGCCATGGAATCCCAGTTTGAGCAGAAGTGAATTAAGAGCAGGCCAGGAAACCCTATCAAATGCTTTGGTCATGTCTAATTTGAGGATAAGGTTGAGACATTCTTTATCTTTCTGCAAGAATCTAGTAGACTCTTGCATCAGGATAACATTATCTGCTATTTCCCTCCCTTGAAGGAATGCTGATTGTTCACTTGATATGAGTGAGAGCATCAGAATTTTTATCCTTTCCATCAGTATCTTGGAGCAAACTTTATTGCTAAAGTTTGAGAGGCTGATTGGTCTGAATTCACTAAAGGTTGATGGTTGTTGGTTTTTGGGGATAAGGACTATATTTGTGGAGGCCATTGCCCTTGGGATTGGTGTACCAGCTTGAAAATCCCTTACTGCTTCAGTAAGGTCCTGGGCTATGATGTCCCAACTGTTTCTATAAAACAGCCCATGGAAACCATCAGGTCCACTTGCACTATTTTCTCCAAGACTAAAGACAGCAGCTTTGACCTCATCAGTTGTGACTGGTTTCAATAGCTCAGAGTTAGTCTGGGGAGTAATCAAGGAGGGAATATCTGTGAGAAAAAAGGCTAGGTTTTCTCCATGCATGTCTGTATTCTCATCCTGCAGGAGATTTTTAAAAAAACTTTCCCCTGCAATTCCAATAGCATCCTGATCAGTTAACCAGTTCTGATGCTCATCCTTAATTTTTTGTATGGACAATCTAGAGTGCTTCTGTTTTACAGACTTGTGAAAGAACTGACTGTTGCAGTCCCCATCTTTCATCCATCTAACTCTACTCTTTTGTTTCCAGAAAATGTCCCTCTCCTTAATTTTGAATAGGAGGTTGGTTCTAGCAGTGTTGAGAGCTTCTAGGGTAGAAGGGTTATCTAGATCATCATTCTCAGCTTCCAATCTATCTACCTCCTGTTCTGCTTCTTTTATGTTTTGGAAAACATCTTTGAAAACTTCCCTATTCCACTATTTAAGAAAGATTTTGAGCCTTTTGAGTTTGTTACAGAATTTTAACATGCCATAACATTCTATAGGCTGCTCCCAGTTATTTCTTAGAACCTGTTGGAATCCTTCTCTCATGTACCACATATTTTGGAACCTAAATGGCTTTGGGTAGATTTTAGCCTGATTATTGAAGCTTGCTAAGAGGGGGGAATGGTCTGATGTGGTCCTATTCAGTACTTGGATTGAGGTACTTGGGTAGATTTGCCTAAGTTTCAGGTTGGTTAAACCTCTATCTAGCTTTTTAGAGACTTTTTCTTTAACCTTAATTTCTTTCCCTTTTAATCTGTACCCAGTCCATGTGTAAATGTTCCCAACTGTGTGAGGTTCCTCTAGTTCCATAGCATTTATAAAGATATCAAAGTCTATTATACTATCAATACTTGGACTAGAAGAACCATTATATTCAGAAAGAGTTCTAATGACATTGAAATCTCCAACCAGGAAATATGGCAAGGAAGGTAAGTTAAGGATTCTACCATACATCTCTTGTCTTCCTAGCCTTGAGTGTTCAGCATAAACAACAATTAGATACCAGTCATTTCCTGGGTTCTGGTTTTCAATCTTAAGAACAGTAAAATTTTGGTCATCATGGATTAGTTGGGTGTGTATATTAGTGTTCCACAAAATCCATATCTTCCCTGATTTAGATGCTAAGCTGGAGTGAAAATGTAATTTCTTAGTAAAGCCATCCAGGGTGTTAATTTTCTGTTTAGGCTCAATAATGGCAAATATATCAGGCTTATGAACTAGACTTAATTCTTTTATTCTTTCCACAGAGGTGGTTAGTCCATTTACATTCCATGTTAAGATTTTACAATTCATGGGAAATGTTTTGTTTGGCAGCTAGTCTAGAACTGATTCTGTTCGGTTGAGAGAAGAAAGTAGGTTTCTTCTTATCAACCTTGCCAGTATGTGTCTGCTGATCTACATTGGGTGTAATGGGTATAGCATATTCAGATGGCACAGAGAGAGCAACAGAAATTGAAGCAGGAACTTGTAAAGAAGTGACAATTGGTGTGTCCTCATTATTCATGGGCTCCACATCCTCAATGTGCACCACATTAACAACCTGAGCATCTATATTATCAGTTACATTCTCAAGCTCTATGTCAGGTTTATTGACTACAGTGATTGAGTTTGATACATTGTCTCTCAAATGCGAATCTTTTTCTGTTATCTTAACAACATTCCTTATATGCTCTAACACTGTCACATTCACACTATCACTAGCGATCATGTTATCATCCTCATTCATATCAAGTGATGCTTTGAAAGAAGAATTGTCTGTGTTTCTTTTTAAAGAAGAAGGTGTAGGCGAAACCTGGTTAATGAGGTTCTTTTCTGCATTGACCAGAGTGACCTCATTCTGGA
Organism: Rubia yunnanensis; assembly: GCA_037428765.1. Classification (NCBI taxonomy): domain Eukaryota; kingdom Viridiplantae; phylum Streptophyta; class Magnoliopsida; order Gentianales; family Rubiaceae; genus Rubia; species Rubia yunnanensis. The sequence continues at coordinate 76,618,056 of CM075063.1, read as the reverse complement.
TGCTCACTTCCATAAGATCCATTTCAAGATCTTCAGCTGGCTCCTCTGCTTGTTCCACGTTATCCTGATCCTCATCCAAAAGTTGAAATCGATTAGTAGTTTGAAATATAATTTGACCAGAGTTACCTGTTGTCAATGGTAGTGTGCAGTCTTCCACAGAGACTCCAATCTTTGATGGACCCGATTTGGCTGGTGACTGAAAGGGGGGCTCATGACTGATCTTTCCCTTTCCTTTATCTAAAGTTGTTTCCTCCATGGTGATGGCATCCAGGAAGATATCTTCCTCCTCCTCCTGGATAGTGTGAGGGTCTATATCTTCTTTCTTTTTCCAGACCTCCAAAGGTTTCTTCCTGATTTCTTGGTGTGGTTGAGGTTTCTTAGGGGCACCACTGATTATGACTTGGCCTCTTGATACTTGCCCCTTTGCTGTGTTCTTGATAGCACCAGAGTTTGGTTGTGAAGCTGCTTGTATTGTAGCCGAAGTCGTCCCATTCCTCAATCTGCAGTTTGACCCATTATGACCCAGTTTCTTGCAATCCTTGCAGTAAAGGGGGGATCCTCATAGGTGATATTGTAATACTTATGTTTTCTCAAGGTCCCAAGTCTAACCTTGGCCGGAAGTGGGTTTCTAAGATCAAACTCTACGCTCATTCTGACTGTGGAAGGTCTCGATAAATTTTCTGTTGGGGTATCAGCATAAAGAAACTTTCCTAGAGACTCACCAATACCTTCTATGGCGTCAGGGTGGAAAAAGTGCGTCGGCGGTAGCTCAACATTGATCCAAATGGGTGCGAATGGGGGCTCCTCGTCGATGTCAAAATCTTTGGTCCACTTTATGATCCTCATTACAGACCCTCCAAGATTCCATGTGTATCTGCTCCAGCAGCGATGCAGATCTTCATCTAGGTCGAAGGTGATTCTCACATGCCTCGCATCCAGAGCGGTGATTTTGAATTCTCCTTTGAATCCGATTGTCTGGAAATGGTGCCGGAGAAATGGCAATGTTGGCCGGCCTCTGGTAAATTTTCCAACTAGGGCGTCATTGAATGGTTCAGCGATGAGGTCGATTTCTTCCTCCGTGAAGAAGCAGCATGGTTCCCCTTTGTAAGATAGCTGAGGTTTGAGATTCAACTTCTGGAGCTTGGGGTATGGTTTGCCATCGGGGTTCCTCTTTGGTTTGAGGCAGTCAGCATAGGCCGATTGCGAGCTGCCTCCAGGTGGAGGAGCCGCCATGGAAGCAATAATCGGGGACAACTGGATCTAATTCAGATTGATGATGATCAGAGGTGAGGGTTGGGGAAGAAGAAGAACAGTGAGTGTTGTGTGTGTTTCGCACTAATTTTCGCACATAGATACAGTAATTCCAACGGTTCTTTCACGGTCAGATCTAATATTGTTATATCTGCTTGGTTACTATTAGTCTACTTGGCTCGTTCTTTGTTTTGTTGTTGAACCTGGCCCTTAGATTGGTAGCTTGTTGAAGCATAATTAACTAGTCTAGTGATCAATTAATCCAACTTATTTTTTTTTTAAGATTTTTTTTTTTTTGTTGGTGAACAATTCTAGAACTCGTGAGATACTTTACTGGTGACCTTTTTATCACAATTAGTTATTTTGGTGATTAATTTATTAGTACTTCTTTGCGGTTTTTTTTTTTAATTAAACCATCCTAAGATGAGGGAAGATTATATTAGGCCTTCCCAAGCCGTAAAATTACAAAAAACTAAAGAGTAAAGAAAAGGGGGAAGCCATTGGCTTAGTTGATATGTACATTTGTGAGCCATAGGCTCATTATAGCAACATTTGTTGCATCCAAATATAAAAAAGAGTAGGCTAATTGTTAGAGGATTACAAACAAATATTTGCGTCTTCCAATCTGCGGTAATAAATTTTAGTATTTTGGTTTTAGATGGGGTTGGTCCCTGTTCCAGCTTTGATGCTTAAACTAGGAAAGGTCTTTTGAGAGGTAATCAGGTAAACTGGGTATTGATTGCATACCTTATAATGAGATTTTCGACTCGTATTTATGGACTTGAGAATCGTTTAAGTATGGTAGGAATTGTCTTTAACATGGAATAATATTATTTATTATAATATCCCGTGTAATTATGGAATCAATCTTATGTAATGGTTTTAAGTCTATTGTGCTCATAGTCTTGCATATGTAGAATTGAGTTCATGGTCGCGAAAGGATTACATCAATTAACTTTTCATATTAGAAATTATTTTTTAATCTTTTCTTCTATTGTTGAAAGATTGTTTTATATGATCTTTTCAACGCCCTTGTTAGCATAGCATGTTCTATTCTCGTGGAATTATTTATGCTGTAATTTTAAAAGGTAATTAAAATTTAAAATTGTATTACCTTTTTGAACCAAACAACCACAGAGAAAATGAGGTAGAAAAAGATTTCCTTTTTACAGCTGAATCGTAGGAACTGAACAATATAAATTTTTTCTTTCCTTTAGTTTAATTAGTTCTCTAGTCTTGTAACATAAGCATGTTTTCTTCCTCTTATTCTCAACCCCGTTTCAGTAGGTTTTGTTTAATTTACATTTGTATGTTTTTTGTTTCAAACCACATATTTGATTGTGTCTCCAGTCGTATATAATTTTCCAGTGACTCTTTTACTCCGACAAAACTTCTGTGACCATAGATCAGGCCTTCAAAGTCGCTGTAGGAGAAATCCAAGTCCTAAGCTTATATGTAGGCATTTCCGACAACATTAGATCACTAGACTCTTGCTATTCATGCAAAATTTAGCTTGCGGCCAGATCTGTAAGCACTGGTACATTTTGGTTGAGATCTTGATTGGGGAATCGTGGCGATTTATTGACGACATCGTGGTTAGTCAAACAACACTATCACAGAAATCCATCTTTTGCATCGATTTTTTTTTTTTAGTTTTAACACCGATTTTTTCGTTAAAAAAATTGGTGCCTAAATAACCGATGAAACGGTTTTACCGGTTGGAAGAAAATCGGTGCTAAATCCCTACTTTTGGCACCAATTTTTTTATTAGCACCGATTTTTTTGTTAGCATCGGTTTTTAAACCGGTGCTAAAATATTTATTTTAGTCGTAAATATTTTAGTACCGATTTTAGCAACGGTAGCATTGGTTTTTTTTGTTAGCACGAGTTTTCTAACCGGTGCTAAAATATTTACGACGACTAAAAAAAATCCCTTCCTCTAAAAGCGGCAGCGCGTCGCCGCTTTCAGAGGAAGGGAAAAAAATCCAAAATTAACAATTTAGTAGGATATTAATTTAATAATAAATTTAACTTCACAAAATTGATAATATAGAAATAAAACTAAAAAAATTATGATACAAAATTAATAATCTATGGGACTAAACATTGCGGCGGAGACCTTGGAGAGGAATCAATCTCACCACCACCGACACGACACCCTCACCCCAGCACAACAACAAACCAACAGTCAACGATTAAGACTATGAAAAAAGATGCATTTCAGTATAGGTCCTAATTACAACTAAAGTCCGACATTGGAGAAGAAAACCATACCGTTGATATACCCATCATGCTAAGAAAAACTCCTGATCCAAAGAACATTGCCGCAACCTCAAATATACCAATTCCAAGTGATAGTACCAAGGCTGTAGAGACTGGAGGAAGCATCATTCCTTTCATCTATAACAAGTAACACATATTAGTATCCAATGGATACTCAGGATAGTGGTCAGAATCACATATTAGAAGATAACAAAATTCTGGAAACTTACATTGTAAAGTGATTGTCCATCCACAGTTAGCCATGGGACGTATTTGCGAGGAGGCTGCAGCCTCTTTGTTTGTGTTGCATATACCAATTCAATCTGCACGATTTACACCTTATAAGTCAGTCGATAACTAGCACTCATTTCATTTCAAATGCACAAAACAGATAACATTGACTAAGAATGTCTGAATGTGGCACCCAAAATTATGTATCAAGAAATGGTTACTAAGCATCTAGAGTTCTATATGGCATTTCTGTTCAAAAAAATGTTAGAGAAAATTTTGAACTTTTTGTTGTTTGAAGTCCATCAATTGGATTATACTACCATACGCGAACATGGCAAGGGCATATTTAGCAACCAGAATGAAAACAATAAAAGAGGTAGGTGAAAATCACCTATTTTTCACGTCCTTTTTTGTAGCACTCGTAAACAGGCTTTGGGTCCAAGCTCAACTTCTCAAAGCATGTTGCCTACTCAGTTCTCTTGCCCTCGTAGATTATATTTTCCACACAGTAGACAAAGGGAAAGCATGTATGTTGCAAGGAAAAAACAAATCCTTTACTTCATCAGCCAACAACATTGCCATGGAATACAAAAGACTAGAAATAAAGAAAAAGAAGTTTTGAACTTGGCATTAAGATTCAAGGTACAATTGGGAATCAGTTTTCTCCCAAATGAGATAGTTATAGTAAGAAAACAAGAAATACTGAAACAAAGACTGGTACAAATTCGGCCTGAAAATGAATTATTCAATTAAGCATGTTCAGTTCAGGACTTCAGGTGCATCAAAGAAGACGAGTACTCACCACATCAAGCCAGGTATCAATTGCACACGATTCTATAGTGTTGAACAAACACTCGTCCGGTCCATGCTGCAGGCAAGACAAGAAAGTCACATTTATGAATCAGCAACGTTATATCCCTCCAAAAATTTATCTATATCAGCATGAAGAGGCAAAATAAACTCAAGAATACTGATGATTGTATCAATACTTAATAAACACAAGATCAAACTCATTCACATTCACTTCAAAGGGGGATCAAACAACAATTAAGTTTATGAGGAAAGTTCGTGATAAAAATAAATAAGCACGGCACTATCAGAACAAAAAAGATGAATTTGGGCAGAGAAAGAAAAGTAAATTTCTTCTTCTAACATCACCACAAGCCCAGAAATCACAATAAAATAAGCAAAATTCAAAAAAGAATATAAACCCTAGAAAATTCACCCCCATTCGCACATTTTACCCTAAAATCTCAAAAAAAATAAACAAAAGTAACTCCATAAGGGGAATCAGAGGTAAAGAATGAGGCAAGACCGAGGACTTATTGACGAGTTCTTACCATTTTGGATGAAGCCCTGTTTTTGGAGGTGAGCAAACTGGAGTCTGCCACCACCGCCGCCTCGTCCTGCCACCATGAGCAGAATGTAACAGTTTAGTAGTAGCCCAATAGATCTAACATAATAATCACCAGTAGAGCTAAGATTTCAGAACAACTAAACCTTTATCCCACCTCACCATTGTATTGAAGTTAGACATATAACATAAGGATCGAGCACAAAATTTTTAAACAAATTAAAAATATAGAACTGTGAACATCTTTGTTTGATTTCTGAAAAACCTAAAGGAGAAAGTTACAACCAAATAAAGATTTGACCTATTGTGAAACTTCACTTCATTAGTAAGTTGACAACAGAAAAACTCAACAATAGGAAAAAGGCTGCTATTAAATAGTTGGTCATCATCGCCAGTATTTGAGAATGACCAAAATGATACTCATCTACAGTATCATTCTCGCACCAGCAGCTTTATGATCCCAAACAAAGACTTTAACAATTAAAAATAACTTATTCTTCCTCACTAATTAAGCAACTTGTGCTGCTATAGAGAGACCATGTAAGTTCAATCTCGCAAATAAACACTTTTACGTTGTGAAACATGATATGATCAAGTGTGCTATAAGTTTGATGGAAAGAATATAGCTTCTCAAACTTTATCTCATGTCTGCATTTTAAACTATTAAGTTACAAATACCACACAATTTTCAGCAAATAAATTTCAATTTAAACCCTCGTGATATCATGACACAAATATGAACATTAGATAACATGCCAAGTACTCAACTTACAGCAACATTCTGAGGTAATAATAAAAGTTCAAGGCATAAAATGGTCAAAAGGCCAAAATCTCACCCTCATTCGAACATTTTACCCCAAAATCTCAAATAATTAACAAAAGCAACTCCATAAGGGGAATCAGAGTAAAGAATCAGGCAACATCGAGGACTTATTGACGAGTTCTTACCATTTTGGATGAAACCCTGTTTTAGGGGGTGAGCAAACTGGAGTCTGCCACCACTGCTGCCTCATCCCGCCACCACATCTACCTCGTCCCGCCACCGCTGTCGCTGCCTGACCTCATCGCCTCACCACCTCTATTGCCTTACACCACCACATCACCGTGCCAGTGCCTACCCAACCCACCCCCACTGAACATCGACACCACCGCTGCCTGACCTCGTCACCTCACCGATTTCACCGGACCAGCAGGTATATCTGGTCACGACACCACCGCCGCTTGACCTCATCCCGCCACCACCCCTTGACCTCGTCTCACCACCACCACCACTTCATCCCGCCATTACCACCCCTCATCCTGCCTCCACCGCTGCCTCGTCCCATTACCACCACCGTCTCATCCTGCAAAAATGTAATTGAGTGAATCGAGAAGAAAAGGAATGGAAAAGTGAATGGAGAGGAAGGAAATAGGTGGAGTTTCGAGAGAAAAGAAATAGGAAAAGTGAATGTAATCGAGTGAATCCAAAAAATCTAGTGTTTCTATATAGAGAGAGTCAAGTAAAGTTTGACCGTTAATTAGTTAAAGTCAATTTCGTTATTAGTGTTCATTTATTGAAAGTCAAGTAAATCTTGACCATTGATTAAACAAAGTTAACCTAGTTATTAGTGTTTATACGTTGAAAATCGAGTAAAGTTTGACCGTTCATTAGTTATAGTTAGCTTAGTCACTAGTCGAAGGTAATGGTAAATAAAAAGAAACCAAGAGAGTCTACGGGAGTGGGAACATTGTCCCACTCCCATTATACAATGAAACCTACTAAACTACCCCTGATCTAGATGGTACAATCAGATGGCCCCAAAAATGCCGTGGGGGTATACGGGAGTGGGAACATTGGCCCACTCCCTCAATAAATACTTCCTAAAATACTGCCCCTGGTCTAAATGTTACTACCAGGTGACCCAAAAACAAAGAGAATAGAAGATCATGAGAACAATCTCGCTAGCCCCTCCTCCATGGAACCTCCATCCAACCGGGAGTCGTAACCGGCTCTTGACCCATGGTTTCTTCCCCATAAGTGTAATCCTAACCGTCGCTGAAGTGCTGCGATGGCCTTCGAAACCCAGAGAGGTCTCGACCTTCCAAGGAATGAAGCATTGCGTCCTCTCCTGATGGAGTTGGTACACCGCTTCTACCATGTACACCCCTAAGATGAAGATAAAGGAGTGTTATTGGCCTTCGGTAACGATCTTTATGTGGGTGCCGAGGTTTTTCCTTTGGGATGGGAGCTAGTTGACCGTAGTCGATGGTGCTCCCAGTTGTTCCCCGCGGATAAACCTCCTAATGATAAGAGACCGGGCATGACTTCTACCGCGCACGCCCTGCATAACGGTTTTGTAACCATTCTCTCCATTTTAGGCAAATGGACAGCCGTATGCCATTTTGCACTTTTCAGTGCAGTGCAGGCAAAATCGCACAGCCGTCAAATCCAAGTATCTCAGCTAGTAGTGGGTTAATTAATTTCGTGTACGCTAATTAATTAATCCACTACCCAATTCTAGTAGTTGTGCAACCCAAGTGATGAAAGCTTTCACCCCAATGGATGGTGAAACTTAGAACTCCCTTACCCATGATCCACAGTTTCTGCCAAGGAAAAAGAAGGCTGAATATCTCAACATTTCCAAAAAAAAATTGACCTGTAGCCTTCGAGACCACTCAAAGCACTGGCCTTCGAGGCTTCTCAGACCTGTGTCCCTCGAGACCTCTCGAACGAGTGGCCCTTAAGATCTCTCGAACCACTGGCCTTCGAGACTTCATGAACCTCTGGACCTCCGTACCTCTCGAACCCCCGGCCCTAGGGACCTCTCAAACCTCTGGCCCTCGAGACCTCTCCAGCTAGTGGCCTTTGAGACCTCTCGAAACAGTGGTCCTCGAGATCTCTCGAACCATTGGCCCTTGAGACCTCTCAGAACACTGCCCCTCGAGACCCCTCGAACCACTGGTCCTCTAGGCCTATCGAATCGCTCGCCCTCGAGACCTGTCGAACCGCTGGTCCCCGGGATTCATCAAACCTCTGGCTCTCGAACCGGTGACCATCGAGACCTCTCGAACCAGTGGCTCTCGAGATTTCTTTGACCGGCTACCGTCGAGACCTCTCGAACCATTGGCCTCGAGACCTCTCGAGCAGATGGCCCATGAGACCTCTGGAACCACTGGGCCTCGAGACCTCTCAAATAGCTTATCCTCGAGCCCTCTCGAACAACTGGTCCTCGAGACCCCTCGATCAACTGGACCTTGAGACCTGTCGAACATCTGGCCCTTCGAGACCCAAAAAATAATATTCACCGTTTTCAAAAATATATTTTTTTCCCACTTTGCCCTCGAAACCAGTCGAACCACTGGTCTTTAAGACCTCTCGGGCCAGTGGCCCTCGAGACCTCTCGAACCGGTGGCCCTCGAGACCTCTCAAACCGCTGACCCTCGAGACCTCGCGTACCTCTGGCCCTCGAGACCTCACGAACTTTTGGACCGCTGGTCCTATCAAACCAGTGGCCCTCGAGACTTCCCGAACTGGTGGTCTTTGAGACCTCTCAAAGTAGTGGCCCTGGAGATCTCTTGAACCATTGGCCCTCGAGACCCCTCGAAACACTAGCTCTCGAGACCTCTCGTACCCCTGGTCCTCGACACCTGTTGAACCACTGGCCCAGGAGACCTGTCGAACCGCTGGCCCTCGAGATCACTCAAACCGCTGGCCCTAGGGACATCTCGAACCTTTGGCTCTCAAGACCTGACAGCCTCTGGAGCTCGGTACCTCTGGAACCGGTGGCCCTCGAGGTCTCACGGACCCTTGCCACTCGAGACCTCTCAAACCCCTGGTGCTCGAGATTTGTTGAACAGCTGGACCTCGAGACCTCACAAACCTCTGGCCCTCGAGACCTGACAAACCTCTGAACCTCTAGACATGTCGAACTGGTAGCCCACAAGACCTCCCAAACTGGTGGTCTTTGAGACCTCTCGAAATGGTGGCCCTTGAAATCTCTCTAAACACTAGCCCTCGAGACCTCTCGAAGCACTAGCCCTCGAGACCTGACGGACCCCCGATCCACGAGACCTGACGAGACCTCTTGAACCTTTGGTTCTCGAGACCTTATGAGTCTCTAGAGCTTGGTACCTCTAGAACTGGTGGCCCTCAAGTCCTCTCGAACCGGTGGGCCTCGATACCTATCGAACCGATGACCCTCGATACATTATGAATCGGTGGCTCTCGAGGCCTCTCGAACCAGTGGCTCTCGAGCATTCTCGAACTAGTTGCACTGGAGACCTCTTGAACCACTGGCTCTCGAGACCTCTTAAACAACTGGTCCTCTAGTCTTCTCGAACAACTGGTTCTCGAGTCCTCTCGAACAACCAGTCCTTGTGACCTCTTGAACAACTGGCCCTCCAGGCCTGTAGTGTTTTATTTTGTTTTCACTTTGCCCTCGGAACCACTCAGACCACTGGTCTTTAAGACCTCTCGGGCCAGTGGCCCTCGAGACCTCTCGAACTGGTGGCCCTCAAGACCTCTCGAACCTCTGACCCTCGAGACCTCGTGTACCTCTGGCCCTCGAGACCTCACGAACCTCTGGACTCCCGAACTGGTGGTCTGTGAGACCTCTCGAACTAGTGGCCCTCGAGATCTCTTAAACCATTGGCCCTCGAGACCCCTCGAAGCACTAGCCCTGGAGACCTCTCGTACCCCTAGTCCTCGAGGCCTGTTGAACCGCTAGTCCACGAGACCTGTCGAACCGCTGGCCCTCGAGATCACTCAAACAGCTGGCCCTCGAGATCACTCGAACAGCTGGCCCTAGGGACCTCTCGAACCTTTGGCTCTCGAGACCTGACGAGCCTCTAGAGCTCGGTACCTGTGGAACCGCTGGCCCTCGAGGTGTTACGAACCCCTGGCACTCGAGACCTATCGAATTCCTGGCGCTCGAGACCTATTGAACCGCTGGCCCTCGAGACCTCGCAAACCCCTGGCCCTCGAGGCCTGTCGAGGTGATGGCCCTCAAGACCTCCTGAACCGGTGATCTTTGAGACCTCTAGAACTAGTGGCCCTCGAGATCTCTCAAAACACTGGCCCTTGAGACCTCTCGAAACACTGGCCCTCGAGACCTTTCGAAACACTGGCCCTTGAGACCTGACGGACCCCCAGTCCTCGAGACCTGACGAGACCTCTTCAACCTTTGGCTCTCGAGACCTCATGAGCCTATGGAGCTCAGAAACTCTCGAATTGGTGGCCCTTGAGGCCTCTCAAACCGATGGGCCTCGATACCTATCGAACCGATGACCCTCGATACATCTCAAATTAGTGGCTCTTAAAGCCTCTCGAACAGTGGCTCTCGAGAATTCTCGAACTAGTGGCACTCGAGACCTCTCGAACCACTGGCTCTCAAAACCTCTCAAACAACTGGTCCTCTAGTCTTCTCGAACAAGTGGCCCTCGAGTCCTCTCGAACAACCGGTCCTTGGGACCTCTCAAACAACTGGCCCTCGAGGCCTCGAGTGGCTTTTTTTTCTTCTGGCCGCCAGGTGGATGTCCGCATCTATTTGTACCTGCAAAAGAAATATTTACCTCTCTGGTGCTTTATCGATGGTGTCCCCTAAGCTTACCTGCAGGAAAGTTAAGGAAAAAAGAATGGACTTCCTCATTTTTTTACGTTTGTTTGCGAAGGATCCCTGTCCGGAACAGCAGTTCGTGCAGGAATAATCTGTTGAGGATGAGGTAACGGTCCTTTTAGATAAGCTTGAAAACCCTTGCCGAGTCCGGGCGGAGACCGTTTTTGAGAACTCCGTTCCTTTCACTCCATTTGTAGTACATTGAGGTTGTCAGCGCCAGTGGACCCATTTTTTTTTTCAATTTCGATCCTCTTACCTGTCTTCTGATCCATTTTTCCAAGGCTGAAATGGAGGTGGTAGCTCGGATCAATCCAATCCAGTTTTGCACTCTCTCCCATACCGGTTTGACGAAATCATAGTTGAAAAACAAATGATCGTGTAACTCTGCTTCAGAGCGACATAGGCAGCAGATGTTGTCTGGGGGTTCGTCAGCTCCTCCATGGTACCTGTCCTTGGTTTGGAGATGACCAAGCGATGCAAGCCATGTAATGAAAGAGAACCGGGGTGGTATCGAGCCACTCCAAATTGATTTGAAGAATCTTGGTCTTGGGAGGGTGGATATGTCATACAGATGTGGGTAAGTGAACCTGTGGAAATGATCATGAGCCATCGCCGTGAATTTTCCAAATCCTGTCCAAACCGCCAGCAAGTTGATGAGTGTTTCCCTTGAGCCTCCACACATGATTATCAGGTTGTCTCATATTTTGCACAGATTCGTGAAGTAGAGTGAGAACTTCTCCAAGATTTTGCCGCACGGAGCCCTTGTGTGTACATTCCATATATTGCTCGTGCTCAGGAACTGTGAATGGACCCATTTGATCCAGAGTGACTCCTTTTTTGAGTGTATATCCTATAGTTGCTGTGTGAGGATGGCCATATTCTAAGTCTTGAAGTTTCGATTTCCCAAACCCCCATTACTCCTCGGGGTGCAAAGCCTTTTCCAGGAAACCTTTTTCTGCTTCTTTTCACCCCACAGGAAGTGTTTATATTTTTGTTCTAGTGAGTCCATAACGTTTCCCTAGATGATGAAGTGATGTATCCAGAATCTAACAACTCCCTGTACCACAGATTTTATAAGTTCCAGTTTCTCCGCATAGGATAATGTATGACCTTTGAATCTTGTGATTTCCTTGTCGACGCTGTCAAGAAGCGTTTGAAACTGAGAGACCTTTAGTTTATTGGTATCCAACGGGATACCTAAGTACCTGACCGGAAAAATAGCCCACGGAATGCCGGTGAAGCTTAAGTTCGCCTTTATACCCACTCCGAAGAATTTAGACTTTGCGGCGTTGATGAATAGGCATGAGGTATGCTGGAAATTGTTTAGAGCAGACATGATGGTATGGACAGAGTTCCGGTCTGCCTTCGAAAAAAACATCAGGTCATCCGCGAATGCCAGGTGGGTGATTTTTAGGTGTTCACATCTCAGGTGGTATGAGAACGGAGTGGTTGCTGCCCTGTTTTTCAGTAACTTGGAAAGATATTCCATGCAAATGACAAAAGGTTGGGGAGAAAGGGGGTCGCCTTGTCGTAGTCCCCTTTTGGCTTTGATGAAATCACACAATTTGCCATTTATCGATGGAGAACGTCGATGTTGTGATGCATTCCATGATTCTATCAACCCACATTTGCGGGAAACCCATGCCATTTAGTACCTCCCGTATGAAATCCCAGGAAACTGTGTCGAATGCCTTTGCGAGGTCTACCATAATCATACAGCAGGGGGAGGATCAATATAGTCCATAGCCTCGCACAAGCTCTTGAGCCATCATGACATTATCAGAAAGTTTCCTTCCCTTTACGAATGCTGCTTGGCAGGGGTCGATGAGGCCGGGGAGGAGAGGATCGATTCTGTTGGCGATGACTTTGGAGATGATCTTGTAAATGATATTGCAGCAGGAGATGGGTCTAAAGTCAGCCACCTTTAGGTTGTCTTCTTTCTTGGGAATAAGTGCAACAACAGTGTGATTTAGCCTTTTTAGCAGTTCACCAGTGCGGAAGAATTCCAAGACCGATTATGTGACATCCTGTCCCACGATCTCCCATTGATTCTTGAAAAAAGCCGCAGTGAAACCATTCGGGCCCGGAGCTTTGTCATCGGACATGGAGAAGAGGGCTGACTTGATTTCATGCCTTTCGATATCTTGGCTCAGTGTGGCTCTCTCCATGTCGGTAAGTAAGGGGCCTGAACGGATTATATCTGGATCGATTGGTGCACGTGGTACCCGAATAAGCCCTTATAAAACTGCGCAAATAGTGCCCCTTTTTTCTCGCTGGATGTGACTAATCTTTCTTCTGCGTCCAGAATTGCCGGGACTCCACCGCCCTTCCTGTTGGCTACCAAGCCGTGAAAGAAACTTGTGCCCTTATCCGCCAAAGTGACAAAGTTTATTCTTCCCTTTTGTGTTAGGAATTTCAACTCCGCCGTGTAGAAGATCAGGGATGTTTGCTTTAGAACAGTCAGTTGGTGTATCAGTTCCTGTGATGCGTTCCTCGGCATTAAACTTTTCAACACGTTTGCGTACTCCATATCTGCTCTTTTTTCCTTTTCTGATATGTGGTGGAAGTCCCTTTTCCCCAGCTCTTTGAGGGGTTTCTTCAATCTTTGCAGTTTGCGGAATAGAATATACTGTCTGAACCCTTGAACTGCTGGTGACCAGTGATCATGAACAACCTGCTTACACCTCGGATGCACATTCCACATATTTTAATACCTAAAAGATTTGTTCAATTGCTCATTTTCTTGTGCTACAGCTATTACAAAAGGTAGGTGGTCAGAGAGGGCTGATCCAGGAAGAAAGGTGGTACGGCAGGAATCTTCATCCCATTTGTGATTCAGAAGGACGCGGTCTAGTTTGCGCCTGATTGTGAAGTCCGCATTATGCCATGTTAGATGATCCCCGATTGCTGGGGCATCCCTCAGACCACAGGCGGTACAGGCTTCTTGAAATTCTCTCATTTGGTAGACCCCGAGGGATGTGTTGCCCATATGATCATTTACACTAAGGATGGCGTTAAAGTCGCCAAGAACCATCCAAGGTGAGTCAAGGTTCGCCCCGTATCGCTTCAGTTCTGCCCAAAGGGGTAATCTGTGTAGTCTTCCCTCACTGTTTCCATACGTGTAGGTGTAAAGAAAATGCACATTAAATGATAGGTGTCGTACTCTGAGATGGATCAGCTGCGCCATTTTGCCCGTTGTCTTGACATGAAACTTTTTGGGGTCCCAAACAACAAGAATTCTTGAATTAGGTGCCGATTCAAAATTGTGGGTGTATCTCCAACCTTTAAGACTCCTCATGAAGTTGTTCAGTGTTCGTTCACTTGCCTTTGTTTCCAGAATACCTAACAAACCGACATTGTTTTCGAAGATGATGTTCTTCACCCATCTCCTTTTTGCTGGGGTGCCAAGGCCCCGTATGTTTATGCAGGCTGCATTCATTGGGGGGCGAAGGTCCCTTCTGGCCTCGAACCGCCGCCTTTACTGCTGTCATTTGAAGAGGAACTCTTTGCTGCTTCCACCACTCTTTGGTAGGTCTTTGTTAATGGGTTGAGTAGCATGTAATAGAATCTGGTTCTGCCGCTGCTCTTGAACATATGTTTCTCAACTGTGTTTTTTCCTTTTGGTGCCAGAGGTCTTCCTGCCCTAGGGGGGTTGCTCCTTCTTCTTACCTCCGGATGGAGCATGCTGTCCGGTATGCTTCCTGCAACATTCATCGGTCTATCTGCATCACCGAAAGCCGGAGGCTCTACCAAGCCGGCATCATCACTGAGACGGGGACGTACGCCCTGTGGTGTGGGATCAACAATTTCCTTCCCCCAGTCTATCTCCATAACTACCTCTGTGTCTTCACACTTTTCCTTTGCCGAGTTTACTTCTTGCTCTGTGGTGCTAGGTCCTGGGTGTACTGGTTTTGACCTCGAAACTGTGTCACCATTTGTATGGGAGAGCTCTCCGTCTGGGTTTTTTCCTTCATTTACCTGTGTAGGCAGAACACTTTCGTCGAAGTTTATAGCCCGATTTCTTTTTTCCATGTGTTCCTGAAAAACCCTGTCCCTGGCCCTAAAGAATTCGTCGCAACCTTCAAAGAGATGTGTATTTTCTCCACAGTTTGGGCACCATGGTTTGCAGTAGTCATACAGTATCCGTTGCGAGTGGGTAGTTCCATCCGGCATACAGAATTTTACCATTTCTTTGAGCTGTTTGGAGGTATCGATGAGGACCAGGATCCTGGCGTAGTAGCCCACGAGATCTTGATTTCCATTGTCCATGAGGATGGGCTCACCAAGGGTGGAGGCTATCTTCTTGAGGGCTTTTTTGTGCCAGCATGACTTTAGTAGGTAGTTCATATGAATCCAGATTGGTTTCTTGGCTATGATACGCATATCCTACTTCCCAAACTCAGGTATAGGAACAATAAACAACTTTTTACCATGGAGGAAATGGTTCGGACCCTGTAGTACCCTGTCCATGTCCTCCGCTGTTTTGAATCCAAATTTTAGGTACCCATTTGTCATTGTTTGAACCCAGCATTGGACATCCCACTTTGCCATGAGCAATTTTCGGACAGCATGTATACCTGGGAAAGAACCTGGGAAGACGCCTAAAAAACCATAGAACATCCGGACTTACTCCTTGTTAACTTCTTCCTCTGAGAGGACAAAATCCACATCTTGGTCTGTGATAATATCTACTTCGTTCAAGGTGATATCCGCATCATCCCACTGCCTTTTTCTCTCTAGTCGCGGATCATGCCATTCTCTAGACTTGAAGGTCTTTTCCACTTGGTCATTCAGGCTTGCCGATTTGGTGGCAGGGGTTGTTATGGGAGACTGGTCCATGTTTTCCCGTTCAAAGTGACAGTAAGAGAAGAAAAGAGGGGTTAGGTACACAATCCAACTAACGTATCGGATGCACAAGGGAGACTAACTTATCTCCCACACAATATTCTACTTCGAAAACAACAGAAATTCCTAGTGACTATCCAGGAAACAGGGGATTAATACTTCTTCAGAAAATATGCTACGCATGTCACATATTACTCATACAAATTACAACGACAGGAATGCAAAAATATACACAATCCAAGTGCTCAACAGATGATAACTTTTCAGTGCTCGAACAGGGAATGAAACAAATTCAGAGCCAAGTGACTAAGAAGAACCTATTTTTGGAAACCCTCGCAATGCCGGCGGAGAGGCAAACGAAAAACCCACAAACTGGAGATGATTATGCTCAGAATCTCATGGAGAATCTGAGTAATCTCGCCTCACGCCTGGATTTACCGCTTGATCGGATGAAAATACTCCCGTGGATCGTGGGAGAAGGATGCTCCTTTTTCGCCCAAAAGTCGCCTCAGAGCGGGAAGTTTCTTCTCAGCTTAGCTTAGTCACTAGTGTTTCCATATAAAGAGAGTCAAGTAAAGGTTGACCGTTGATTAGTTAAAGTCAACTTAGTCACTAGTATTTATATACGGAAAGTCAAGTAAGGTTTGACCGTTGATTAGTTAAATTCAAACATTTTTATTAGTATTTATTACATACTAATTCAAATAAAGTTTGACTGTTGATTAGTTAAATTCAACTTAGTCACTAGTATTTATATATAGAAAGTCAAGTAAAGTTTGACCGTTAATTAGACAAAGTCAAACATTTTTATTAGTATTTATTATATACTAGTTCAAATAAAGTTTGACCGCTAATTAGTTAAAGTCAACTTTTTTATTAGTGTTTATATATTGAAAGTCAGGTAAGGTTTAACTATTGATTAGACAAAGTCAACCTAGTTATTAGTATTTATTATATACTAATTCAAATAAAGTTTGACCGTAAACTAGTTAAAGTCAACTTTATTATTAGTGTTTATATATTGAAAGTCAAGTAAGGGTTCATCGTTGATTAGACAAAGTCAACCTAGTTATTAGTGTTTATATATTGAAAGTCGAGTAAAGTTTGACCGTTGATTAGTTAAAGTCAGCTTAGTCACTAGTGTTATCATATATAGAGAGAGTCAAGTAAAGTTTGACAGTTGATTATTTAAAGTCAACTTAGTCACTAGTATTTATATATAGAAAGTCAAGTAAGGTTTAACCATTGATTAGACAAAGTCAAACATTTTATTAGTTTTATTATATACTTATTTAAATAAAGTTTGGCCGTTAATTAGTTAAAGTCAACTTTGTTATTAGTTTTTACATACTGAAAGTCAAGTAAGGGTTCATCGTTGATTAGACAAAGCCAACCTATTTTATAGTGATTAAATATTGAAACTCGAGTAAAGTTTGACCGTTGATTAGTTAAAATCAGCTTAGTCACTAGTTGAAGGTAAGGTAAATAAAAAGGAAACGTGGAAATGTACGGGAGTGGGGACATTGGCCCACTCCCTTAATACATGTTACCTAAAATACCACCCCTGATCTAGATGTAACAACCAGGTGGCCAAAAGATGCTAACCCCGGCGTGGTGACCGGTGCCTGAAAACCATCCTTGAGAAAACAAACATTTCAACCCGTCGTGGTGACCAGGTCCTGTAAAAACCATCCCTGAAAAACAGAGGGGCATGAGAACAAACTCACTAGCACCCTCGCTTCATACAACATCAATGCAACCGGTGGTGTGAACCGGCTCTTGCGCCCACGGGTGTCTTCCAAACCGAGAGTGGTCTTGGCCTTCAAATGAAGTAGTATGTCCTCTCCTCTTGGAAGGGCTGACACACCGCTTCTACCATATACACCTCTAAGATGAAGATAAAGAGGTGTTATTGGCCTTCGATAACGGTCTCTGGATTAGGGCTGAGGCTTTCTCTTTGGGGTTGGGGGCAGATTGACCGTAGTCTGTTGTGCTACCAAGTGTTCCCCGCTAGACCTCCTAGTGATAAGAGACCGGGCATGAGTTCTACCGTGCACGCCCCACGTAACGGTTTTGTAACCGTTCTTTCCATTTTAGGCAAATGGACAGCCTGGTGCCATTTTACACTTTTCAGTGCAGCGCAAGCAAATAACGCAACCATCAAATGTAAGTGATACCTAGCAAGGGGTTAATTTATTTGTGTACGCCAAATTAATTAACCCCCTACCCGACCTGCAAGGCCCTTGGGAGGCCATCGCCGTACCTCTCAAAGTTAATATTTATAAGCCCTTTTATGCTTACTATCTACAACTAAGTAGATAGCGGCAAGTCGGGGTCGTCCACGAAGAAGGGGGATTTTCGCAAGCGTTTAAGCACAAATGGTTGATATTAGGCTAGAAGTAGATATATGTACACATATAAAAGTGAGTAAATAGGGAGGGTTGGTTGTTTGGTGGTCCTAAGTTATGAAAGTTAAAAAGACAAGATAACTAGCAAGGTTAAGTAACTATGCTAATCATCAAACAAAACTAATAAAAAGGGTTTTAAAACTACAAAAGCCTTGGGGGAAATTGATATCCACTTCTAAACCAAATGTAGATCATTGAACCATTCACTCATCCTATCACATTTATTACCTATGGGGAATGCCAATAGAAGATCAACATTCATTCCTTATTAATAGTAATTTGCAAAGACAAACAACAACCATTTGCAAACCTCGTTGATGATCACCCTAGAAAAACAATGACCATAGGGGTATTTCATCAACGGCATTAGACACGAAGGACCATAGATTTGATAACAACAAGCCTTCGACCAAAGACATAGCCGTTTAACCAAACATAGCATTCATTAGGCTAAACCTAGAACAAACCACATTAAAGGTTCAGCCTTTCATTGCATCTATAGGATAAGCATCAGAACAAACCACATTAACATAATCATCTAGCAAGGATTACCGCACATTATACTCAAGAAGTTCTAAGTTCATGCTTGTAGATTTTCATGCAAAGGAGCTAAGGAATTCGTCACTTTCCTAACACCCTAACACTTCAATCATAAAAACATTTCCTATTCTCAAACAACATATGGCATAAATGAAGTAAAACATAGCATTAAGAACACATGAATGCTAAATAACAAAGGCTTCAAGAATGAGTAAAACAATCTATTCACTACTTCAACTACTTGTTGTGAAGATAAACTTCCATCCTTCTTAGATTGTAGTTTGCAAGAGTGAATTCGACATCTCTTGTCAAACCTCACCAATGACTCCCTTAGGACTAAGAGTATCCCATTGATGGCATTTAGCACGAAGAATCAACAAGCTTGGCAACACTTATAAATACTACACCGTATCTAAGAATTTAACCAATTCATGCATTTACACAAGATTAGTCAAGAATGATCGACATTCATAGACTTCTCTCATTTGCTACCTAAAACAAACATGACAACGAGTTCGACATCATCACATTCATCTAGCAATTATCAACACACCAACATCATTTAAGAACTCATGCTCTTCGATTCCACATTAAAAGAGGGGAGAATTAGCCACTTTATCCCAACCCTAACAAGTAATCATACAAGAAATTCATATACTCAAGCTTCCAACAACATCAATGCAATTAACAATTCACATTCAAAGCTCAATAAATGCACAATAGCAAAAACACTAAATAGATAGATATGGTTCTTACTACATAGATATGGAAGCTTCAATCCATTGCTCCCAAGTACAAAAATAAGCTAGATAATCAAAACTCATAACATAGAACAAAGATCTACAAAGAAAGAAGAAGAAATGGAAGAAAAGTGGTGAAAAACTAGGGTTTTGGAGCCCCCAAGTCGGGCTAAGGAAAATGGGGAAGAAGGGGGGATATTTATAGCCCAAGTTAGTCAAAAAGAAGGTCAAATGCAGCAGGTGTCGTCTAGGCGGAATTGACGTCGCCCGGGCGGAAATGGGCTCGCCCGGGCGGAAATGGGCTCGCCCGGGCGGCGGAGGTCTCAGCCCAAATTCAGAAATGGCCTCCCTCGCAGCATCTTGTTTTGCTTCCCACGGGTGAACCGTTGATCCGTTTTGGGAGTTCTTATAGTCGATTTTATAATACTCGAGAAGAGGAATCCAATGGTACCACTTTTGGAGGCTGATTATTCTCGGAAAATACTCAGAACTCTGCTTCAAAACATACATCATTCTTCACCATTTGCTTTGCTCTCCTTTCTTTACTTTATCTTCTACCACTTTGTGAGTGGCCTTCCATCTTCTACCATCCTTTTGAATGGCCTTCACTAAACCACTCCTAAGTGCTCACGAGCAATCTACAAATTAAGCTTACAAAAAGGAATCTAGATGCTCGTAAGGACAAAAAAATCCATTAGACTAAACATAGGTTACAAAATGAAGGATTTAGATATAAAACAAAAAATGGTCATCTAAACCCCTTATCGTGTAAACCTATGTAAATCTAGCAATCTTACAACAAAAATATGACAAAAGTGATGTTAAATGCTTTGGAAAATACATGCATTTGACGTCTCATCAGCCCTGCAACTAACATAGGAAATCCTTGTGGCCAAATGAAGGAGGTTGCTGCTCTTTTTTTTTCTTTTTTTTCCTGTCCTGCGGACCCCTTCGAGGATATAGCCCTTCGAGGGTTTATCCCCTTCGAGGGCAGATCCCCTTCGAGGGCAGATCCCCTTCGAGGGTATAACCCCTTCGAGGGCAGAGACCTTTCGAGGGTATAACCCCTTCGAGGACTCGAATGCCCCCCTCGAGCACTCGAACACATCCACATCTCAAATGCCCTATTCGAGCACTTGAACACCTCCATCACTCAAATGCCCCCTCGAGCACTCGAACACCTCCAACACGCGAATGCCTCCTCGAGCACTCGAACACCTCCAGCACTCGAATGCTCCCCTCGAGCACTCGAACACCTCCAGTACACGAACACCTCCATCACTCGAATGCCCCCTGGAGCACTCGTTGACCTCCAACACACAAATGCCCCTCCCGAGCACTCGAACATCTCCAGTACACGAACACCTCCACCACTCGAATGCCCCTCAGGAGCACTCAAACACCTTTAGCACTCGAATACCTGTACCACAAATTCCCATTCGAGCGGTCAAATACCTCCAGCTCTTGAGGGCTCACACATCATCCCCTCGAGTACTCGAATACCCAGCACTCGATCACTCGAACCCTTCTTTCCCTCGAACCTACTTTCCTCACTCGAGTTGACATTCGAACCTGCCAGCAGTTAGATGAGTTGCCGGACCGCGTATTTCCAACGTCGTTGAGTGGATGGAATTTGGCAAGATTGAGAAAATCCATCATTTCTAGGAATCTGCTCTTTCATTCGTCTTCTTCCCGGGATTGTTATGAAATTGAAGAACAGGGCAACATATTGAGTTTTCTTTCTTTAATGATTCCGATGAAAACAAACCACCATGGCCGGCCACCGGGGACAAACGGCTAGATCCATCCAATGCACAATGGAACTTCTCTTTACATCTGTCTTCAATCAGGGCAGCCCCAAGTTATGTGCCTCATCCAACAATTACATTCCAATATGCCGAAAATGAAGAACTCATTATGACTATTCATGAGTGAATAAAAACAACTCTGTGTTCTTCACATAGAGCATAGCCTGTTGGTCTAAATACCAACTAGACCAGGACTAGCACGGCCGGACAATGAGCACAAGTGTGGCTGGGAGTTTACCGGGATCTGTACACTGGCAAGGCCGGATGACCGGGGTTTGATCACTTGCAGACCAGAAGTTTCCCAGGTTTTGAACATACGCAAGGTAGGAAGATGACTGGGTTCTGAGCACTAGCGAGGCCGGATGATCAGTCTGGGGTTTGTACACAAGCTAGGCCGGTTGGGTGTCCAGGATTTGAGTAAAACATTCACCTGCATCGGCTAAGAATTCTGTGTTTGGAACCAATCATTAATCCTATTCACAAATGAACCTCATATTACCTATCCACAATCCCCCGAATGTAGCTTTAGAGCTGCACATATTCTCCAAAAATACTATCAACTAACCACATATATCCTGCCCAGATTTTCCTAAAGAGCTCATTAAAATCTGTGCATGGTTGTTCATGGAACAACAAAATGGATCAGAATTTTGGCATAAAGAGGCATAGCATTTGGTCGAAGGTTACAAATAAAACAAGCAAACCAGGTTTACCAATATGAGAGCACCCAAATGCTATAAATATTTATGCCTAAAATTCATCACAATTCTGCTTTCAACATGAACCATTCCTCATAGATTTTTACATTAAAAACAGAGTTCCACAACAGTCACAGCAATGCGCCAATTCCACACAGATTTAGCATACAAATCCACACCTTTCACAGCCATCCGCACAAAATAGAGTTCTATACTAATTACACCATAAGACAAGAAAGCATCTTTCCACACTCTATTTCATACAAACAGAGTTCCCTTCATTCCGTACCCAAATAACAAATCCACACAAATTCGGACAGAAATTTGCACATAAATCCACCCAAATTTGCAACAGAAATTTGCACATCAATCCATAGTAGTTCATACGAAACCCTTATGGGTATTCCACATAGGTTTATCAAACAAATCCACACCATTCACACCAATCTGCACAAATTCACGTAAGTTCAGAGAGCAAAACTTACTTGGAACGGTGATAGGTATTCGCCAAACTGTCTTCATGAGCAACCAAGATTTAGGACCGGAGTCTTCAACCTTAGCTTGCGTCGGATTCGAGTTTGGGTCGGGTTCCCAGTCGGAAGTTATCTTCCTCCATGTTCGAAAGAAGCACGGCCTCCTCCAGAGGTCTCCGAATCCGTTACCGTCCTCCTCCTTGGTGTTCTCAAGTGTTCATCCTACCTTATACCATAAAATAACAATTATTTGTCAGTTTATTACTTTGTGTGTGCGATTCTCACCATCACTGTGTGCGATTTCCAAATCCCAATCTGAGATTACATTTCATCACTTCCTCCCTTCTTCATCACTACTCTTCGTCCCTCTGTAACTCCAATCCGTATAGCTCACTGGTTTTAGGTTTAACCGCCGGCAACGGCTACTGTGCCGATAACGGCTATTTCGCCGTTGTCGACCATGGCGATTCCGAATCCGGAAATCCCTAATCCTAACCAAATTCCGCCACCACACCTATCCTTCGCGGCTGCTGTACAGAACAAATCTCACCCCTTAGCTAAAATGCTACCAAATAACCCTGAGCTAGTTCCTAAATCTCAACATCTTGGTGATATTGCCTGTCTCTACTCTGACGAACAGATCGCAACTTTGTCTTCCCACTATGCTAATGCCTTGGTCGGAAAATTCACAAAGGGGAGGTGCTCAATGGAGCAACTGGAGCACTTTTTCAAAACGGTAGGTTTCACAGGCAAGTATCAACTTGGCTCCCTTGATTATAAGCATGTGCTCATTAGGTTTGAATTGCTAAATTATTATCAACGAGCATGGATGAAGGGAATTTGGAATTTCAATGGAATACTCCTTAAAATGCTTAAATGGACTTCTGATTTCTCAACCCACAAAGAATCACCTATAGTCCCCGTTTGGTGTATAATTAGAGAAGTTCCATTGTATTACTATAACTCGGCTGCAATCGAATCAATTGGTAATAGCATAGGTAGCTTCATTAAAATGGATCTTGCTACTGATATGCTTACAAGACCTTCAGCCATTAAGTTATGCATAGAAATTTATCTTCAAAAACCTATCTGTAACTACATCAGGCTTGGTTCTGTAACAAATAATAGGAAATACCAAGTAGATTATGAGGATATACCTCTTTACTGTGATCATTGCTCAAAATTAGGACACTCCATATCCTAGTGTAGAGCCTTTCCCATTAATACTAATGTCAATATGCCTGAACCCACAAATTCTCAGTCACAACCTCAATGGCAAGCCACTGGAAAAAAATTTGAAACTCCTCCACTGCTCTCCTCTGATGACCGAACTACCTTGAAAATTCCTGTGATTGCTGAGCAACTTAACCCTGAACCCATAACTACAGCTCCCCTTAATCTGGAAACCAACTCAGACCTAGAGACTTCTGAAAATCCTGTACTGGTAAGGGATAATTCATCAGTCAGTCTCTCAAATCCTACTACTCAGGCTCCACTACATAACTCTATATCTAAGCTGTTAGATAGAACTGCTTTAATTAATTTTACTCCAGTAGCCTATGCCTCTGATGATATCCAAGTAGGGACTACCCTTTCTAGTCTGAATAGGAAGAATGGGGTATCCCCTTCTCTCCTAAACAGAATGGGGAACATATTCTCTGTTTTTTAGGTGGACTTCGATGACAATGCCCAAGATCAGGATGATATCCTAAATCATCAAGCTAGCTCGAGCTCAACTCCATTACAGGGGCAACCCCTTCATTCAGGTAAGGCAAAAGGTAAAAAGATAAATTACTTCAGTCAAATAAATAGAATGATGCTTAGATCATCAACTAAAAGTCATAAGTCTAGTGAACAATGATAGGCTCTCTCTCAATAAATTTCTTGGTTTGGAATATCAGGGGTATGGATACATCAATGCTGAGATTAATCAACTTAGTCAGGATTAAAAAGATTCAATTCTTATGCATCATTGAACCAATGCATGACAACTCTAAATTAAAATCCTATATGGATATACTTAATTTTGCTGATGGAATAACCTCAGATAATGGAAAAATATGGCTGATGTGGTCTAATTCCTTTTCAGTAAACCTTCTCTCATCCCATGAACAGTTTCTACATGTGCATATATCTCATAAATCTATAATTCTTCAAATGGATGCTGTTTTTATTTATGCTCTTAGGAATAGGGAGGGTAGGAAAACATTATGGAGGGACTTAGCAGCAATAAATCAAGGTGAAATTATTTTCATTAGACATTTCAATACCATTAATTCCCTTACTGAATATAGAGGCCCTAGTTCACCCTCTCTAGGAAACATCAGAGATTTTAATACTTGGATAAGCACTTCTGGAATTCATGATATTACCACTGTTGGCAATCTATTCACTTAGTGTAACTCTAGACTTAGGAACCCTACATCCAAAAGGTTAGATAGAGGACTAAGTACCATTTCATGGAACCAGAAATTCCCCTCTTCCTCTATCCAAATTTTGAATAGACAGACTTCAGACCATTCCCCTCTGTTATTGAATATTTCTAATCTATCTACTCTTAATCCAAGACCTTTCAGATTCCTTAATGTTTGGTTTAACCGTAATGATTTCTACACTCTAATTCATAATAGTTGGGATAAACAAATGGTTGAAAAAGGTCTGATAGAATTCTTCCTGAAATTGATTAGGTTAAAAAATGAAATAAAACTTTGGAATAGGGAATGTTTTGGTCATATAGATACCAATCTAATCAATGCTGAAGAGTCTCTTCGTGTGCAGGAATTGATCTATGATTTAAATCCCTCTCAATCTGAACTCATTAATTTAAATCAGAAAAAAGCACTATTACTGAGAGCTCAGAAAGAGAAAGATAAGTTTTGGAAACAAAAGGCAAGACTGAAATGGCATAAATTGGGTGATAATAATACACAATTCTTTCATAAGGTTGTGGAAGAAAAAAATAGTAGACTACAGATCTCAAAAATCAAAGATAGAAATGGTCAGTGGTTAAATTCTCAACTTGATATTAAAAAAGAGGCCATATCATACTACTCGGACTTATTATCTGAACCTAATCAGGATCCTATTCAGACCTACTATGTGCACTTTCTGAGTCAAATCCCCACTTTGATTACTGCTCAAGATAATATGGAATTAGCTAGATCTGCCTCTGAATCAGAGGTGGAGGCAGTAATAAAAGGTTTGAGTAGCAACAGTAGTCCTGGCCCTGATGGATTTACTAGTAAATTCTATTCTAAATGCTGGCACATTATTAAAAAAGATCTAGTTGAGGCAGTTAATGATTTCGTTAGAGGCTCTCCCATTCCAAAAGGAATAGCTAGTACATGGATCACATTGATACCTAAAAAACCAACCCCTAATTCATTTGATGATTTCAGGCCTATTAGTCTTTCTAATACTATTAATAAAATCTGTTCCAAAGTATTAATGGAAAGACTAAGACCTTACATGGACAATTTGATCTCTCAAAATCAATCAGTTTTCATGAAAAATAGAGATATCTCTGATAATATCCTCTATCTTCAGGAATTAGTGAGATTTTTGGATAAAAAGGACAGAATACCTAATTGTATTATAAAACTGGACTTGCAAAAGGCCTTTGACAGAGTTAACTGGGACTTCTTAAAATGTGTACTTAGGAAATTTGGTTTTGATGGTCATTTCCTTAATGCTGTAATGTCAAATTTATCACAAGCATATTTTTCAGTCCTAATAAATGGAAATCCAGTGGGTTTCTTCCAAGCCACTAGAGGAATTAAGCAAGGTGATCCACTCTCTCCTTTCCTCTTTAACATTTTTTCTGAAGCTTTTTCTAGAAGTTTATCATTCATTTTGAATAATGGTAAACTCTCATATTATCGGATGCCATCTTTAATTTCACCAATCTCTCATCTTATGTATGCCGATGATACCATTATCTTCATGCAAGCCTCTAAATCTAACTTAATCAAAATCAAGGCTTTCTTGGACATTTTTGAACTCACTTCGGGCCAAAAGTTTAATTTCCATAAATCTGACTTTTACATTAGTAGAAGAGCATCTAATATAAAGTTAATCCAGATGAGGTCGATTTTGAAAATGAAATAGGGATCCTTCCCTTTTCAATACCTCGACTGTCCTATTTTTAAGGGTCGAACTTTAAATAGATACTTTCAACCTCTAATGGAAAATAACAAGCTGAAAAACTGGAAAAATAAATGGTTAAGCTCTGGGGGAAAATTAGTCTTGATTAAAAGCTGCTTATACTCTCTTCCTCATCATTTATGGGATGTGACCAATCCCCCGAAGTATATTATCAGATCATTTGAGAAAAAGATGGCAAAATTTTTCTGGGGAGAAATTGATGGGAAAGGAAATAAAATATGGAAAAAATGGTCAGATCTTGCTAAACCAATACTCCAAGATGGCTTGGGTTTTCAATCTATCAAAGGCATAGTTGATGCATGTTCCCTTAAACTTTGGTGGAAAAGCCAAATAGGCATAACTTTATGGTCTAAATTACTTTGGTCTTTGCAAGATTCCTATAGATCTTCAGTTACATGGAAACGAATTTGTTCTATCTTTCTTTCTTTTTTTTATTAAACCATCCTAAGATGGGGGGATTATATTAGGCTCCCCAAACCAAGCTAAATTAGCCAAAATTGGCGCGTAATCCATGATAATTGTACAAGATACAAAAGGATCAAATCCTAAAATTAGCTTGCAAAAGTGGTGATTTAAACCATGCTAAGCTCGAAGAATAGCAATAGTTCGTCTATGTACCATTATTGACATACCACGAACCGAGCGGCGAATCGGAAATTCGAGACGCCTATTAGTCAATAGTATGCCAACTAATGGTAAATTTTAGTTGAAAACAGAATTCCCGAAAGTTAAGTA
The DNA here is from genome assembly GCA_037428765.1 of Rubia yunnanensis. Classification (NCBI taxonomy): domain Eukaryota; kingdom Viridiplantae; phylum Streptophyta; class Magnoliopsida; order Gentianales; family Rubiaceae; genus Rubia; species Rubia yunnanensis. The sequence goes on along the minus strand of CM075063.1, from coordinate 76,590,953 downwards.
TTCATAGCTATATTGGGGAGATCTCCAGTGCAAGAAATTGTGATGTGTGCCTCCTTATAGCATTTCAACTAGTAGTTAGCTGATTGAAGATCAGTTCTTTCACTTTCCCTCCATTCTGTCATATTACCTGAAAAAAAAAGAAAGCAAGAAGCAGTACCCGAGAATAAAAGCAGCAAGAAGAAAAAAGGAAGTCCTCCAATTCTATGTCCTATTGATGTCCATAGATGATCCAACCCGAATTGCAGGAAAACCAATGGAGTCTAAAAATAGCAATCCCCGAAAGAAATTAGGAGTTGACCGAATATCAATATCACCTTCCAAATTGGTTTTCCTAGCAAATTTTGCTAAATAATCTGCTGCCATATTAGCCTGTCTATGTATATGATGAAGTGAAATAGATGAAAACAGTACTTGAAGTTCATTACATATAGAGAAAACTCTCCAAGGACATCTGTTTGGATTAAGAATGCTTTTAACCGCAGTTAAACTATCAGATTCAAAAATACATAATTCTAAGGCTAATTCAGATCTGATCTCTAATCCCATCTTGATTGCCATTAATTCTGCATGCAGAGGAGTTGTACAGTTCAGTTTTTTTGCCCTTAGTTTAACCACCTCCCCCATACAGTCCCTTATAACTACTGCAACAAAAGTAGATCCACCACTAATCCAAGAAGCATCTGTATTTATCTTATAGCCAGTGGTAGGTTTTTCCCAATTAGCAGTAGTTATTGCAGGTCTAATCTTCTGATAGATTCTTGGAATGATATTAGCCTGCACCCAGTGTTTATGCTTCTCCCTGTTCCCTTGAATTTTATGAGCAGTGAAAATTGTGTATAGGGTCTGTTTAATTTCATGTATGCAATTTTCACAAGTGAGAGTTTTATTATCGAAAATATATTTATTTCTGCCTGTCCATAATGTCCAGATAGTAGTTACAAAGGCAGCATTTATCAGTTTGGAATGTACTTTTGATTCCGAATTGTAAGTTAAATAGTACTCAACCCTACTCTTAAGATTTGGAAAACTAATTTGTGGCAGCTTTAGTAGGAAGTGAATACTATTCCAAACTGAGAGGGAACCAGGGCATGAGTTGAAGAAATGATCAAGATTATCTTTATTGCACAAACAGAAAGGGCATCTCGAGGCTAGATAAATCCCCATCCTACTTAGCACATTATCAAAGGGAAGGATGCAGTTTAAAGCTCTCCAAGTTAGTATAGACATTTTACCAGGAATGTAAGAAGACCATACCCTGTGAAAATGTTCGATTTCTGGATTCCTTTGTCTGAGAATGTTGTATGCAGATCTGATAGTGAATTTCCCATCTATTGTTTGAGTCCATACCAGCTGATCCTCATGGAAATGTTGCAACTTGGCTTCCTGCAATAAAAGTATGATATTGGTAGCCAACCAAGGCTCCAGACTTGGTAAGTATGCAGGTTTGTTATTAATGAAAGAACTAAGAGTAAGATCCTCAAAAGGGATGTCCCTATCTTCAGGCCATTTATAATATAGAGCACCTATTCCCATCCAATTTGAATTCCAGAAGGAATAATCACCTTTACCAAAGATGATCCTACTTAGACTGTTTGCCATTGGAGTTACAGACATTATTCTTCTCCAGATTTGTGATTGTTTATAAGTATCAGGTAGAGTCCATAAAAGTGAGGACCATTGAGTCTCATTTCTCTGGAGCTTCCACCATAACTTACAAGAGAATGCATCCACTGTAGCCTTCAAATCTCTTAATCCTAGACCATTTTCGATTACTGGATAACTCATTCTTTTCCATGATCTCCAACATTTCCTACTCTCCTGATCTAACTTACCCCAAATTAGCCTAGATGCCATCTTTTCCATTATTTTGAGAACTATCCTAGGGGGTTTGAGGACTGCAAATATATGTATTGAAATAGATAGGAAGCAGTTATTGATCAGGATGATTTTACCAGCTAAAGTTAACCATTTATTCTTCCAATTGGTTATCATCTTTTCCATTCTCTCAATTACTGGCAAATAGTGCACCTTTAGATTCCTACCAGAGAATATAGGGACTCCCAAGTATTTAAAAGGAAAAGAGCCTTTATCCATTCCTAATATCCTTTTAATTACTTGGACTTGTTGCTTAGTAATGATATGAGATACAAAGAATTCTGATTTAGCAAAATTAACTTTTTGTCCTGATGTGATCTCATAAGCCTTCAGAAAATGTTTAAAGTGTCTTAAGTTTTGTGACCTAGTATTGAGGAAAACAGCCGTATCATCTGCATACATTAGATGTGTCAGTGGAGAGCATATTCTGGGTAGATCAAAATGCTGTAAATATCCAATGGAGAATAATTTCCTCAATCCCCTAGAGAAGGCCTCAGATAAAATATTGTATAAAAAAGGTGAAAGGGGATCACCTTGTTTGATTCCCCTAGAAGAAGAGAAATAACCAGTAATAAAACCATTTATTAGAACTGAGAATTTAGCAGATGCAATGTTTAGCATGATCAGTCTAACAAATTTGCCATGGAATCCAAACTGGAGTAAAATGGAGTTAAGAAAAGACCAAGAGACCCTATCGAAAGCCTTTTGCATATCTAGTTTGATTATCAAATTTGATATCCTAGACTTCCGAGAGAGTAATCTTGACATTTCATGCATAAGAATGACATTATCAGAAATTTCCTTTCCTTTAAAAAAAGCACTTTGCTCAGGTGAAATGATTAGATGCATTAAAGGTTTAATCCTCATCATTAACACTTTAGAGAAAACTTTGTTAACACAGTTTGATAGACTTATTGGCCTATAATCTGCAAAAGTATTTGGAATGGCTTTTTTGGGTATTAGAGTGAGCCAAGTACTAGATATAGCCTTTGGAATATCTCCAGTGTTTAAAAAATCATTAGCAGCACACAAGAGATCATACTTTATAACATCCCAGAAAGTGAAGTAGAAATCTCCAGGAAATCCATCAGAGCCATAGCTGAGGAAAATTCATTTGTCATACATGGTAAAGGTACTTGTAATGCTTGGACCTCTAATTGGTGTCCTAATGGCCCTCTGAGCAATAACATCCCAAGTAATATCCTGGACACTTTTCAGCTGTATTCAGTATCTGATTTTATTAGAGATAAATCTGTGATTCTTTCTCAGATATCTCCTTATCTGGAAAATGATACTTTGGTTTTTTTTGCAGGAAGTGATGGTGGTGGAAGATAGGGAGGACAGAATCATATGGAAGCCTGACATTTTAGGAAAATTCTCATTCAAAACGGCATACAATACCATCACAACCTTCACAGGTAATTTCCCTATCTCAAAACATGTATGGAATGTACTGCTGCAAAAAAAAATATCGATTTTTACATGGAAATTGCTTCATTCATTCCTTCCCTTCGATGATGTCCTGATAACTTGTGGCTTTAGTTTGGCTTCTAAATGCCCTGTGTGCTGCTTCTCAGATTCAATAGACCATTTTTTTATAACTTGTACACTGGCAAAATCAATATGGAGTAGAATGGCTTCTCTGATAGACTTTAACTTATCTGATGATCAATCCCTCTCTCAAAGATTTTTTTCCTTTTGGAACTGTTCAGAGTTAACTTCAAGCCTCCAGTTGTTGTGTAAAATACTTCCCCCTCTAATCTGTTGGAATCTTTGGAAGGCTAGGAACAGATATATCTATGACCAAGTCCCCTTTTCTGCTGAGCTTATATGTAAAGAGACACTGGAGCTCATTAGATTAGCATTATACTCCTGTCCCTCAAAGATGAGTCCTACTACTGCATTACCTCAAACATTGAGACACCTACACCCTTTTCTTAGGCCACCTCCAAAACCAATCTTTAGATCAGTCTGGTGGGAAAAACCTATCATTAACTCAATAAAAATTAATACGGATACATCATGGTTCTCTCATACAGCTGCAGTTGGGATTATAATTAGGGATAGCTCAGGCATGCCGTTTTTCATTACTTCAACCACTATAGAGGCTGTATCTCCTCTTCATGCTGAAATCTTAGCTATAATTGCTGCCTGTCAATCTTTCCCTCATGCAGACATTCCCTCAATCATTGAATCAGACTCTAGTTTAGCCATTAATATGATTGAAAACCCATATTCTGCTCACTGGAACCTTTTCAATTTGGCCTATAGGGTGAAGAGTTTACTAGGTGGAGCTACTCTAAAGCATGTTTATAGAGAATGCAACTCTGTGGCCAATGCAATAGCAAAATATCATGCTACTCATAACCAGCCATTAAACATGTATAATCTGCCTGGTCATATTGGAGGTCTCATTACCTTAGATAGGAAGCAAGTCCCTCATGTTCGAATCCACAAACATGGTCTCAACAGGATGTGATACTGCTGATGATATTTATTCTTCTTTGCTGATTAATTTTCTTGGCAAGATATACTCACACTGATACTGAGATCAGTGGAGCTGTTGTTCATCCCTTGCTGGTCAATCTTGTGTTTCTACTCATACACACATTACGGGAGTCCAACTGTTGCTGCCAAATTTTGTGCAACTAAAACTTCCCATACTAACTTTTGGTTGATGTAATTATCATGTTTATCATTGACTATCTGTCTATGAAGTTACCTGGCCAAAGGAGAGAATTAACACGAGGGGTGGAGATTCTCTCTTTTGGATCGTAACTTCACTACATATCACGTCACTTTTGGATAGCTGTTCATATATCCTTCATATAGATAGTATTAGGACTTTTTGGAGGCAACCAGGTTACCTCAATGGTTGTAGGAAACCAATACTCTGGATGTACTAATGTTTCGTTTTGGTTACAAGGCCTGGGGAACCTATATACATATCCCTCACCTACGGGTGTTTTCATTAAAAAAAAGTGTTCATCCTAAAAGTAGAAATTCCCAATTTCAAGATCGAACAACAGATCTGTGAAATTGACTTCCTCTGAGATGCGCCTTGTTCTGGGTCTTCAAAATCTGAGATCGGAAAGCCGATCTTACTCCAAAATCCAAGCAAAATTTTGAGAAGGGAAATTTTGCGAGAAACCCAGATTTGGGCTTCAATCCTTCACGAACAGCGACGTACCATACATCAAAAGATTCCCAGAGAGGAACCCAACATTAATGTCGGGTCCCTCGCCGGAGGAGAAGAGCCGCGGAAGAGAGACCCAGCGAAAACGGACTACGATGAACAGTAGTAGGGATGCGCCTTATTTTTGCCCTCAGCTTAGTCACTAGTCGAAGGTAATGGTAAATAAAAATAAACCGTGAGAGTCTACATGAAACCTTCTAAACTACCCCTGATCTAGATGATACAATCAGGTGGCCCAAAAGTAACCAGAAAAGTCTACGAGAATGGGAACCTTGTCCCATTCCGTGAATACATAATACCTACTCAGCTACCCCTGGACTAGATGATACAGCCAGGTGTCCCAAAAAAATGCTAGCCCCTTTGTGGTGACAGGGGCTTGTAGAAACCATCAATGAGAAAATGATGCTAACCCCTTCGTGATGACAGGGGCCTGTAGAAATAATCTGTGAAAATACCGAGGGGCATGAGAACAAACTCACTAGCCCCTCACTCCATGCAACTTCCATACTACCGGTTGTGTGAACCGGCTTTTTAGCCTTGGTTTGTTCCCCACGGGTGTCTTCCGAACCGAGAATGGTCTCGGCCTTCAAGTGAAGTAGTATGACGTCTTCTCCAGGAAGAGCTGGCACACCGCTTCTACCATGTACACCTCTAAGATGAAGATAAAGAGGTGTTATTGGCCTTCAATAACGATCTCTGGATGAGTTCCAAGGTTTTCTCGTTGGGGTTAGGAGCATATTGACCGTAGTCTGTGTTGCTTCCAAGTGTTCCCCGCGGATATACCTCCTAATGATGAAGAGACCAGGCATGACTTCTACCGCACATGCCCCGCGTAACGGTTTTGTAACCATTTTTTCCATTTTAGGCAAATGGACAGCCCGATGCCATTTTACGCTTTTCAGTGCAGTGCAGGCAAGTAGCGCAACCATCAATTCCAAGTAATACCTAGCAAGGGGTTAATTAATTAGCGTACGCAAAATTAATAGACCCCTCACCCGACCTGAGCGGCCGTGCAGCCAACTGAAGAAAGGCGGGTGATCCTTGATTGTGTAGCCAAGTGGAGAGAGATTTTTTTTAATCGCGGACCCCTTCGAGGACTCGAACTCCCCGAGGGGGCGAAGACCTTTATCACCTGAATGCCCCCTGGAGCACTTGAATGCCTCCAGGACTCGGAGGCCTCCTCGAGGACTCGAATCCCTCCTCGAGGACTCGGACACCCGTATGACTCAAACACCTCTAGGACTCGAATGCCTTCAGGACTCGAAAGCCTCCAGGACTCGAAAGCCTCGAGGACTGGAATGCCTCGAGGACTCGAACGCGTCGAGGACTCGAATGCCTCTCGAGCACTCGAAGACCTCCAGCACTCAAAATCTCCCCTTGAACCACCATACCCCTCGAACCACCATACCCCTCGAACCACCACCTGACCCCTCAAACCTCCACCATACACCTAGAAACTGCCATGGCCTTCGAGTCATTTTGCCCCTCTAACCACCACCCTAACCCCTCGAACACTCTAACCACCATACCCCCTCGAGCACTCGAATGGCTCCGGGAGTGGAATGCCTCCTTGAACCACTCTACCCCTCGTTGCTTCCAGGACTCAAATGCCTCCAGGACTCGAATGCCTCCAGGACTCGAACGCCTCGAGTACTCGAATGCCTCCAGGACTCGAACGCCTCGAGTACTCGAATGCCTCCTCGAGCACTTGAAGACCTCCAGCACTCGAAGACCTCCAGCACTCGAAAACTCCCCTCGAACCACCATACCCCTTAAACCACCACCCGGCCCCTCGAACCTCTACCATACCCCTCGAGGACTCAAATGCCTCCAGGACTCGAATGCCTCCTCGAGCACTCGGAAGCCTCTAGCACTCGAATGCTCTCCTCGAACCACCATTCCCCTTGAACCATCCTACCCCTCGAACCACCACTCGAGTCCTTCAAGCAACCCTGTCCCTCAAACAACTACCATACCCTTCGAACCCCCATGACCCTCGAACCACCAGTCCCCTCGAACCCCGCAAAGGTTTTTTTTTCTCCCAGTCCTGCAAAAATATTGGATGGGATGACGCCTCTATGCCACTTCTGCAAAATGATGAAGTGGTGTAGACCGGTTCTACCATATACGCCTAAATTGGTTGTGGTGTTGTTGGCCTTCCAAAAAAAATCTCCGGGCAATTAGGAGGTCCAACCTATAAGAAATATTTACCGCCCTTTTAATTACCTGCACGAAATAATTACATGCATGAAATATTTACCGCCCGGATGGGCTTCCGAAGTCCGCTAATGAGTTTACCTGCAAGAAAACTTTTGTGAAATTCTTCGACCAAGGTTGGCCGGATTTGTGCCGTTTGTTAGAACAACAACTCATGGGGAAATAATCTGTTGAGGATGAGGTAGCAGTCTTTTTGGATGAGCTTGAATGCCCTTGCTGAATCTGGTCGAAGATCTTTTTTGAAAACTTTATTCCTTTCACTCCATATGTAGTATACAGTAGTTGCTAACGCCAGTGGTCCCATTTTCCTTTTCAACTTCGATCCTCGAACCTGTCTTCTGATCCATTTTTTAGAGGATGCAACAGAATATGTGGCTCTTCTCAAACCCATCCATATTCACACCCTATCCCATACAGTACGGGCGAAGTCACACTGGAAGAACAAGTGTTCGGGCATCTCGACCTCAGAACGACATAGGGAGCAGATATGGTCTGTGTGTGCCTCTTCACCTCCGTGGAACCTGTCTTTGGTTTGAAGTCGACCAAGAAGGTAATGAACGAGAACCGGGGGGTGGATCCACGTCAGAGGGAATTGTAGAATCTGGCCCTTGGGAGGGTGGGTGTATCATATAAGTGAGGGTAGGTAGACCTGTGTATGTGATCATGGGCCGTCGCCGTGAATTTGCCTAATTCTGCCTAAACCGCCAGCATGTCCTTGAGCAAGTCGACTGAGCCACTCAATATGATGATTAGTTTGTCCCGGAGTTCACACAGATTCGTGAAGAAGAGTGAAAATTTTTCCGAGGTTCTGCCACATGGAACCCTTGGATGTGCAAGCCAAATACTGCTGGTGGCCAGGAATTGTGAATGAACCCATCGGATCCAGAGCGAATCCTTCTTCGAGTGTATATCCCATAACTGCTGTGCGATGACACTAGTGTTTCTATATAGACAGAGTCAAGTAAAGTTTAACCATTAACTAGTTAAAGTCAACTTTGTTATTAGTGTTTATATATTGAAAGTTAAGTAAGGTTTGACCCATTGATTAGACAAAGTCAAACATTTTTATTAGTTTTATTATATACTAATTCAAATAAAGTTTGACCGTTAATTAGTTAAAGTCAACTTTGTTATTAATGTTTATTTATTAAAAGCCAAGTATGGTTTGACCGTTGATTAGACAAGGTCAAGCATTTGTATTAGTATTTATTAAATTAAACTTCAAATAAAGTTTGACCGTTAATTAGTTAATATCAACTTTGTCATTAGTGTTTATATATTAAAAGTCAAGTACCGTTGATTAGACAAAGTCAAACACTTTTATTAGTATTTATTATATACTAATTCAAATAAAGTTTGACCATTAATTAATTAAAGTCAACTTTGCTATTAGTGTTTATTTATTGAAAGTCAAGTAAATCTTAACAGTTGATTAGACAAAGTCAACCTAGTTATTAGTGTTTATATATTGAAAGTCGAGTAAAGTTTGACCGTTGATTAGTTAAAGTTAGCTTAGTCACTAGTGTTTCTATATCGAGAGAGTCAAGTAAAGTTTGACCGTTGATTAGTTAAAGTCAACTTAGTCACTAGTATTTATATTTATAAAGTCAAGTAAGGTTTGACCGTAGATTAGCAAAGTCAAACATTTTTATTAGTATTTATTATATACTAATCCAAATAAAGTTTGACTGTTAATTAGTTAAAGTCAACTTTGTTATTAGTGTTTATATATTGAAAGTCAAGTATAGTTTGACCATTGATTAGTCAAAAAAGTCATCATAGTTACTAGTGTTTATATATTGAAAGTCAAGTAAAGTTTGACCGTTAACTAGTTAAAGTTGTATTGATTTATACTAAATCAATAAAGGGTTGAACGTTAATTAGTTAATGTAAACAATTTTTTTCTTATTTGTATATATTAGGTCAGTAAAGGTTGATCGTTGATTAATTTAACTTAACTTAGTTATTAGTTAAAGTCAACAAAAGAAGTGAACGATTTCGAAAGTTTTAAAAAAACAGCTTAGAGCGGCGGCACAGCTGCTCCCAGCCCATGAAATTTCTAGGAAGATTATTTGAAAATTTTGGCGATTTTTTAAAAAACTTTATGGCAAATTTTTTGAATTCTTTGGCGGAAAATTTGAACTTTAAAAAATTTTGACGAATATTTAGAAGTTTTTGGAGGGAAGATTGAATTTTAAAATTTTTTGGCGATTTCTTTGGTGGGAAAATGAATTTTTAAAATTTTTAGCACCGGATTTTAAAATCGGTGCTATTTTTTCCCCAAAAAATGGTGCTATTTTGAATTTTTTTTACGATTTTTAGGCGGGAAGATAGAATTTTTAAAATATTTAGTTTCGATTTTTTAAAAACGGTGCTATTTTAAATTTTTTGTCAATTTTTTTGGCGGGAAAAATGATTTTTTAAAATTTTTAGCACCACTTTTAAAAACCTGTACTATTTTCTTCCAAAACCGGTGGCATTTTTTAATTTTAAGCACCGGTTTTTAAAATCGGTTCTAATTTTTCCAAATCCAGTGCTATTTAAAATTTTTTGGCTATTTCTTTGGTAGGAAAATGAATTTTAAAAATTTTTAGCACCGATTTTTAAAAACCAGTGCTATTTTTTTTAAAACCGCTGTTATTTTTTTAGCACTAGTTTTTAAAACCGGTGCTATTTTGAATTTTTTGGCAATTAGATATAATTTTACAAAATTTTTAAAATCGGTGCTAATATTTCCAATACCGGTGCTATTTAAAAATTTTTGGCTATTTTCTTTGGCGGGAAAAATGAAAATTTCAAAATTTTAGCACCAATTTTTAAAAATCGGTGCCAATGTTTTCCAAAACCGGTGCTATTGTAAATTTTAGCACCAGTTTTTAAAAATTCGGTGTTAAAATTAAAAACAATTGGTGTTAAATTAACACCAATTTTAAAAACCGATGTTAAAATTTTAAAAAAACCTGTGCTAGAGGGGAGTCTCTGTGGTAGTGCGGGTTCATTTTGGTTGAGATCTATTCGGGATAGTCCAAATACATTCAGGTTGATTGCATATACAACTCACTGAAGGAGATTACAATGCGCTGCTGGAACCACACGGTGACCAAAACAATGATCTGACTCACCTCCATCTTTCTCAAAGGAGGATTAACTTATGGAGACGAGCAAATTTTTAGAAAAAAGGAACTAAACATCATTTTGAGGTTGCTGATGGTGTGGATCTGAACTAGGTGATCGGATTAAGACCTTTTAGTGTGGTCAGATTTTATCCCGCTCTAGCGTTTGTCCCCAACAAGTCTGTGCAATGCACCCGTGAGAATAAATGTCAAATTCAATGATTGCTACTGTAACCGAATCAAGTCACAACGCTGATACGGCGTGTGTGTGGATTCGGGCTTGGAGGTCGAATCGACACTAGGAGACATAATGGTTACCTTTGAATAGTTTTTTTTATTTATAAATTTTATTTTATGTCTTTATATAAATGATATTATCTCATCTCTTATTAACATTACTCAAATATTACTTTTACCTGTTCAATAAATATGAAGGCTTGGATTTCGGACATCATTAACTTTTCAACTTTCTGAGTTTTTTTAATAAACTTTAAAGGTTACCCTTCAACTAAACCTCATTGGTTGTGGCAGGCTAAATTATATTTCTCCCCAAAATGTATACTCCCTCCGATCCCAGCTTAAATGATATGGTGTACAATTCGAGAAATATGTTTGACCGTTAATATATTTAGCTATATATAATAAAGGTAAATAAAAAATTACTTTTTAGAAATTAATTGTTATGGTGAATTCAATAATATCACATATGATAATATTAGTCTGATATATTTATTCAAATATGCGATCAACTTTGATAGAAAATAATTAGTAGAAGGTGGGTAACTTAAATTGAGAAGTAAATTGGGACGGGGGGAGTATTTGATAGGGAAATAAAAGTCCAACTAATATTCAAGTCTTATATTTTCCTTATTCCAATGAGAAAATTTCAAGGGGCGGTAGCTCTTGAATCCGCAGCCTTCTTCGTGGTGGTTTCACTCTTCCGCCCACCATTAATTCAGAGTCGCTGCTCTCTTCCCTGCTGTACAAGATCATGGCATCTTCTCTCTCTCGCTCTCTCAGATCCTCCAGTAAAATCCTCAAATCCCCAATTCTTGCATTTCTTAATTCGCCCATCCCTCCAAAAGGCCCGCTCTTAAACCCCATAATCCTAAACCCCGATTCGCAAAAATCAAATCTATTGAATTTTCTTGGAAAAAATGGTACTTATCCAAGCCCCTCCAGTTTTATCAAACCCCAAGTGTCCCATCAATTATCAATCATCCCATCCAGATACTTTTCGACTTCCAATGGATCAGAAAACACTACCCAAGATCAAGAGTTGAAGCACCAAGAAATCACTGGTCCAACCGTGGAGCGGGATGTTTCGGGGCTAGCGAACGAGAGCCGCGAAGTTCTTGAGAAGATGATGAAGAATATGTATGGTTTGAGCAAGGCTTTGGCGATTGTTGGATTCCTTAACCTTGGCTTAGGAGCTTGGATTTCGCATTTTACTAAGGCTGCGCCAATGGTTGCTGTTTCGTTGCAGAGCGTGCTGGCTTTTGGGGTTCCGATTTCGCTGGCGTTTATGCTGAGGAGAGCGTTGAAGCCAATGTACTTCTTTAAGAAGATGGAGGAGCAGAGCAGGCTGCAGATTTTGACGCTTTCGCTTCAGGTCACTAAGCAGTTGAACCTGCTTTTTGTTCGGTATACTGCTGTTTCTTACTTGTGTATTGCTGCTACTTCTGTTGCCTTACTTTATGTTGCTCTGCCTAGATAGTTTTATTTTTCGCTCATGCATATTGCTAGCAAATTTATCAGTTGGAATTTGCTGAAAGCTTTGTGGAATATTTACCATTGCATTCTGTGCTGCTTGCTAATGGCCTTTTGTTGTCAATTCAAACTTTAAGTCGAGAAATTAATCTCCCTTTTGAGATCATTCATGTCAATCGTTTCCTACAAAGTAAATCTCATTTGGAAGTTGGGTTTGAGAGCTTGGGGGGAGGGTAGAATGAGGTACACTATTTCTGGTAAAACTGATTTCTGTGTGTGGATATGTAGTGATGCAGGATAAATCATGGATATGAATGTTACTATACAAACCGACCATAATGACTGCGCTGTAGAATCCTACTTTGCGAACACCAATTTAACATTGGTGGCCAACAAATTTGCGCAATAGAATTTCATGATCCCTAGTCAGTAGTTAACGATTTTGTTCTTGCAGAAGTATGCCACTTGCTGCTTTAGTGTCGCATTGCTGGAGCTTTTTTGTAGCACATAAATGTAATAGTTCATCTTGGTAGTTTGTTAGGAGCAGTTAGCGAACAAAAATTGGTTAAGTTTAATCTAGTTACTGGTAAAGTTGCAGCTCAACCTACATGTATCTAAACAACTACACAGCTGTATTTCTTTTGGTGAATAGATTGATCAGATTTCATCCCCAGTCTCTCTGCCATAGAGTCATATCTTCCTCTAATTTCATCAAACATACTGCATTTCTAATCGCCTTTTTAGATCTTTGTCCAAAAAGAATCATGTGGGAGATCTCCATTATGTAATCTATTGGAATGAGCTAATCTGAAACGTTATTCACAACACTTTTTTTGCTACCTTGTATAAGTTGCTAAGAGTGAGTGTACGTTGGGAGACCGACTTCTCCTCACCATGAGGATGATTTTGGTCGGGGTGTTCAAATTGTTCCACCCAACTCGACTCGTTTTGACCCGGCCCATTTGGGTTGGGTCAGGTCAATGACCCATTTGCGTTTAAGGGGTTGGGTTAAAATGGGTCGGGTCAAAATGAGTCGGGTTGGATATTTACCCAAATTTTGTCCCATTTGTAATTTTGCCTATTTTTTTGAAAAAAAATATCATAAAAAATAATTAGCTTAATACAATATATCCACCACTAATTTACTTCATAAACAACTTTGACATTCTTGAAAAAAAATTATAAAGCTAAATTAATAGGAAATTATATATAAAAAAATTATATGATTTTGATCGATTTGGGCTGCCCCTAGTCCGACCCGATCCAATCCAAAACTATGGGAATTTTGACCCAACCTGACTCATTTGACTAAATTTTGGGTCAATTTGGACGGGGACAGCTGACTCGCCCAGACCATGACCAACCCTAAATTTTGGACAACTAACAACATAAAACACAACAAAATGAGAGGATGTTAGAGCAAGTCTAAAAGGTTCCCTAAGCATTTTTTTTCTAGAATAGGGAATAAAAATCAATATTTCATACTCCCTTTGTCTCATCTTAAGTTGCACACTTACTATTTGGCAGTCAACACTGTTAAACTTTGACCACATATTTGAATAAATATATAAACAATAATATTATTTTATGTGATAGTGTTGAATTCATCGTAATAAGTAATTTCTAAAAATCAACTTTTTTACTTGTCTTTATTATACATAGTTAAAGATATTAATGGTCAAACATATTTCTTGAAGATCGCGAAAAAAATTATGTGCAGGTTAAGATGGGACAGATGAAGTATATGTTTTTTACTAAATTCCAATAGATTCTATGTTTTGCTGGCATTTATTACACTATACTTGTTTATTTAAACTCAAGAGCTCATTTTTAATCACTTTAAAATGCATTGTAAAGATTAAGTTAGTTTTCAAAAACAATCAATACAACAAAACAAATTTTAAACTAAAATCTTGATGTTAGCTAGAAACTAGTTTTCTTTGAGCATTATTTTTTGAGAAAGTCTCACGTGAGACTGTCTCACCATAACAATGGTGAGACCAAGGATTAAACTGCAATTATATAATTGTAGCGGTGGAAGCTTGTCATGTTGGAAAGCGCACATAGTTGCAGCGCGTGGATACCATTTAATGCAGTGCACCACGTGATTCAACATGTACTCAACCACAAATCCACAACCACTTTTGTTAATAGAATTATTATTTTACCGTATGTATCCACCTTTTCTCTCATTTTTATTTATTTAACTATTTTTACAATTAGCAAAGGTATATTAGTTCATGTGTTTATAATATTTATTTATTATTTTAAAGATATAGTTTAAAATGTTATTTTTTTGCAAGAGTTACAACTAGCACACATATTTAAATTAGCTCATATATTTAGAATGGTTGTTAATCATTTTAATGGCTTTGTTTAGCTCATATAATTTTCATCATTTTGCTGACACTAAAAATATAAACAAAATCATTAAAGTGATTAACAAATTATCCAAACACATAAACTAAATATTATATTTTTTATGAATTTCTCTAATAATTACCTTGCGAAAAATGAAAATTTAAACAAAATCATTAAAACTATTAACAAACTATCTATACATATAAACTAACTAATATATTTGTTAGGTGTGTGTTCTATTAATACTTTTAAAAAAATGAAAGTCTGATTAACAAACATTATGAATGTATGAACTAATTTATATAATTTTTCTAAATTGAAGGCCATCAAGAGCTTCAAATTGTCCACTCAAAAGTTGTTGCTTCGCAATAGAACTCTCCGTCATATTCCCAATGTCATCTGATTTGTTCTGCAAAGTATCCATCTTTGAAAATATGGCACTTCTAACTCTACCAATCTCTCTCTATCTCCATAGCCTCATCTGTCAAGTTTATGAATCCCTGCCCGATATTACTGTAAGATTCATGAAGCATAGCAATTCCACTATCCAGATTCTCCCTCATCTCGACTTGACCTTCCTTCAACTCGATCTGGGATTCTGTAATAAACCGTTTTTGTATACCATTCCAATTTATCATTTCTAATGAGCAGGAGGAAGGCTTCATTAAAAAGTAGAGAGGACATTGCGATGTGTGCAGATCGATCATCCCTTGCTAAAAAATCTGCCACACCTCTCAAATCCAAATTCTTTTCAAATCTAACCAAATATGCAATGGGAGGATACTCAAACTAATCAACCATACACATAAAGAAATTAAACCAATACACAAACTAAACAACTCTGGCAATGAGGCCTGCCACATGTTATAGGCAAACTAATCAACTATACACTTTAATAAAGTCAGTCAATACACGAACTAAACAATTGGTTTTATGATAATACTACTGTCGCATGCTATAGGCAAACTTATCAACCATACACATAAAGAAATCAACTATACACATAAAGAAAGTTTGCCAATACACGAACTAAATAACTCTGGCTTACATTCCTGCCAGACAAACTAATCAGCCATACACATTAAGAAAGTCAGCCAATACACGAACTAAACAACTCTGGCCTTATAGAGAATACTCCTACCATTTGCTATACACGATTTCATCATCGTCCTTATAACTTGTTTGACACTAGCTTTTATGTGAATTAATATGTATGCATACAGTTGTGATATTATATTTGTGAAATATATTTTTTTTTAAAGCAGGACAAGAATATGAAATGGTCTTATAAATGTAATGTACTTACCAATTAGCATGCATTGCTGCGCTGAGGGTAACAGTTTTAAGGAGTTCATTCCAATCAATGGTTTGAATCTTGGCAATCACAACTGAAGTTACCAGCCTTGCATGACGATACAATTCCTCGTCACTAAGGCCCTGCGTTCCCTATACAATTTATAAATAAACTATAGAGTCAGCTTTATATATTCAATCATTGTTAAATAATTAATGAATACTCTCAACTCAAGCCATGTTTTTGTTAGCGAGGGGCGAAAGCAAAAAATATGTACGGTGGGGATTGATATGTAAAAAAAATTCCCAAATTTTTTATATTAGACGGGGCTGGAAAAAAATATTTACTCATGTTTTCCCCGTAAATTTCATTCTGGCGGGGGCTGAATCTACCCCTGAGGTGACTCATATATACAAAACGATTTCATCATGCTGGACAGGATACTCTTTCCACATGCTATATACAAACCAAGCAACTGTACATAAAGAAAATTTATTAATACATGAACTAAATAACTCTTCCACATTCTATAGACAAACCAAGCAACTGTACACATAAAGAAAGTCTATCAATACATGAACTAAATAACTCCTTCACAAACCAAGCAACAAAGTCTATATAGATAAAGCAACTGTACACAGAGAGAGTCTATAAAATAAACCAAACAACTGTACACAAAGAAAGTCTATCAATACACGAACTAAATACTCTTCCATATGCTATAGATAAACCAAGCAACTATACAGTTTACACATAAAGAAAGTCTATATAGACAAACCAAGCAAATGTACACATAAATAAAGTTTATCAATACACAAACTAAATAACTCTTGAGTTATGATTCCATAATCAAAATCTGCACCTCTTATGATAGAATAAAGAAAGTAGATGATTAGATAGTATTTTATTCCATGTTAATGACTAGTACTAGAGTTATATTTAGACTAGTCTTCTTTGTACTCTATATATATTCTTCATCATTAATCAGAATCATTCTGGGAAATTACTTTATCATGGTATCAGAGCAAACCTGGTACTAAAACCCTCCTCTCTCTTTCTTTTGGCCGAAGCCAATTTTTTTTTCCGCCGAAATCTTTGTCTTCTCACATTAAACAAAGCAGTTTGATAGTTCAACTTTTTTTTCTCTGCTTTGGCCACCACGAAAGTTGTTAATCAATATTCCCAAGAAACTCTTTTCTCTCCTTTGTTTGCATCCCATCCGAAATTTTTCGATTTTTTTCCTACCCTCATCATGTCTGACGATAAATTATCTTATAATACCTTGCTCCACATGATGACTATCAAATTGTCATCATCCAATTATTTGTTGTGGAAGCGTCAAGCTGGTTATGTTCTCCGACCTCAGAAGCTGTATGGTTTTGTATGGTTTTCTTGATGGTTCCAGGCCCTGTCCGACTGTTCCTCCTCGCCCCCTGGCCGCCGCTTCCGTCTCCTATGCAGGGGCTGTTACTTCCACTCCAGTTTGAGGTTCCTCCTCCAAGCCTGATCCCATGGAGGCTTACTTGAAGGCTCAATCTGATTATGAGAATTGGGTTGATGAAGATCAACATGTTTGCAGTCTTCTCTTTTCTTCTCTCACCCCGGAGGCTTTGGCAGTTTTGCCTGACTGTGCCACTTCAAAGGAAATTTGGGACAATCTTCAGTCGATTTATCACGACAGCAGTGCTTCATCCGTCCTTCGTCTTCGTGCTGCTGCGTATACGTAAGACTGGTACAGTTCATGAACTCCATCTCCAATTTAAAGATATTTTTGAGCAGTTGTCTATGATGGGTTCTCCTATATCCAATGATGATCAACTTATTTGGTTTTTGACTGCTCTTGGAACTGAGTTTAAGGATTTTTCTGCACCATTAATTAATTCATCTCCTACTCCGTTGTATGCCAATGTCTTATCTCGTGCCAAAAACCACGAGGCATTTCCGAAAAACATATAGGACCATTCAACCCCGGCCACTGGGTCTGCTGCATTCACATCAGCAGAATTTCCCTCGACCGGTCACGCGTGGGATCACGCACCGGCGAGGGGAGGTGGCACGTACGGCTCACGCGCTGCCAGGGGTGGCCGTTTCAGCGGTCGATGCGGTGGCAGAGCCGGTTTTCAGTCCTCGGCTGGGGCTGGTCGTGGTCGGCCGCACTGCACTTGGTGTGGTCGTCCTGGTTACTATGCTACGACTTGCTACAGGATGCTTGCTCAGACTGGTTCTCAGGGTCCGACTCGTCGTACAGACTCCACTCATCTGGCGAAACGTTTTCAGTCATCCTTGCAGCTAGAGCCTACTGCCCGATCTTCTGACTGGTTCATTGACTCTGGTGCTACCAGTCATATGGCATCCTCCGCCTCTGGTTTAGAGTCTGTCGCTCCATATTCTGGTAATTCTACTGTTTTTGTTGGCAATGGTGCTTCTATTCGAATCTCTCATATTGGTGACACTAAACTCTCTGATGATTTATGCCTTTATGATGTTTTGGTTGTTCCTGATATTACTAAGAATCTGTTGTCTATTAGTAAACTGACCAGAGATTTAAATGCTTTTGTCACTTTTGATGATCGAAACTTTGTCATTCAGAACAAAGTTTCCAAGGCGGTCGTGGGCAGGGGCCACAGTAATGGTGGTCTCTATGTTTTGGATAGAGGTGATTCCGCATTTTTCTCGCATTTACAGCAGAATAAAGGACAGGCATCTTATGAGCTTTGGCATGCTCGCTTGGGTCATGCATCGTCGATAGTTATTTCTAGTTTGCAGAAGTCTGGTCTAGTTTCTTTATCTTCTTTGTTTCCCAAACCTGTTGCCTGCACTCCCTGTGCTATGGCGAAAGGTCAACGGTTGGCATTTGTTGAGAACCATAAACGTGCTACGCATGTACTTGATTTGATTCATTGTGACTTATGGGGACCTTTCCCTATTTTATCATCAACTGGTTTTTCTTACTATGCTTTATTTTTGAATGATTATTCTCGTTTCACCTGGCTTTATCCACTTCGTTGTAAGTCGGATTTATTTTATGCTTATTTACAATTTGAGGCATTTGTGGAGAATCAGTTTTCATCCAAAATTAAAGTGTTTCAGAGTGATGGTGGTACTGAGTTTCTGAACACTCGTCTACGGAGTCATTTTGCTACTAAGGGCATTCACCATCAGATATCGTGTCCTTACACTCCGGAACAGAATGGTAGGGCGGAGCGCAAACATATGCATGTTGCCGAGATGGGTCTTACTATGCTATTTCATTCGCATATGCTTATCTCTTACTGGGATGATGCTTTTGTTGCAGCTGCATACACGATCAATCGATTGCCTTCTCCTGTACTGCATGGTTCTTCTCCTTATGGGCTTCTATATGGTCGGGATCCTTACTACTCAAATTTTCATCCTTTCGGTTGCCGGGTTTTTCCATTTGTTCAACCATATGCGGATCACAAATTATCTCCTCGCAGCATTCCATGCGTCTTCCTTGGCTACAGCTCCCAGTAAAAAGGTTTTCATTGTCTAGATTCTTCCACAGGTAGAGTCTACATCACTCGCCATGCTCCATTTGATGAGACATATTTTCCTTTTGCCACGTCTTCGACTTTGGGCTCTCCAGCATCTGTCCTTGATGTCTCGGCTTTTATTGATCCTGATAGTGATATTGATACCTCTGCACCAGTTTCAGCTTCATCTCCTTTGCCTCCTTCCATCATTTGCACGACGGAACCAGAACCAGCTTTTCCGTCGACAGTTCCGCCATCCTTACCACTGGTCACGGTGCCTTCTCCAGCTGCGGCCACCTCTTCTCCGGCTGCGTCCGTCGGCCGTTACTCTATTGCCTCTTCAGAGCCTTCTCCGGCGTCATCCGCCAGCTCCACTTCTTCCGCCTCGCCGCCTCCGCCTCGTACACATCGAATGCCCACTCGGTCATCTACTGGTGCCATTCAGCGATGGGATTATTCGGATATTATTGCACATGGCCTTACTGCTGCTCTTCTTTCTCAGACAGAACCCACGGATTATCGCTCGGCTCTTCAGGATCAAGCCTGGGTTTCAGCTATGGACGATGAGATGGCTGCTCTTCGTAGTCAGCATACTTGGGATTTAGTACCTCAACCTTCGGATGCCAACATCGTTGGCTCCAAATGGGTCTATCCTCTCAAGTATCGTCTAGATGGAACCATTGACCGTCACAAAGCCAGACTTGTGGCGCACGGTTTTTCGCAGATTCCAGGTTTTGATTTTGACCATACTTTTAGTCATGTGGTCAAGGCCTCCACTGTTCGGACTGTTCTTGCAATTGCCACCATGCGTTCTTGGCCACTTCATCAGCTTGATGTCAAGAAGGCTTTTCTTAATGGTGTTCTGGATAGTCCGGTCTACATGAAGCAGCCAGTTGGTCATCTAGACTATGTCTGTCGTTTGCGCAAGGCTATTTATGGCCTTAAGCAAGCCCCTAGAGCTTGGTTTCAGCGGTTTAGCAGCTATCTTACCCAGCTTAGTTTTCAGTGCAGCTCTGCTGATACTTCTTTATTTATTCTGGTGAAGGGGTCCTCATTGTTGTACCTCCTTGTGTATGTTGACGACATTATTCTTACAGGGAATGATTCGACTCTTCTTCGTCAGTTCATTTCTCGGACGCACAAGGAGTTTGCGATCAAGGATCTTGGTGTTCTTAATTACTTTCTTGGTCTTGAAGTTTCTCCTACTCCCTCCGGGTTGCTTCTCGGCCAAGCGAAGTATGCTCGGGATATCCTGACTAGGGCTGGTATATCTGCTTGCGCGCCTGTTTCCACGCCATTTCTTGCTGGCTCTCAGCTGCACAGTTCCACTAGTCCGACGTTTTGGGATCCTACTCTTTATCGCTCTCTTGTTGGGGCCCTTCAGTATCTCACCATTACTCGTCCAGATTTGACCTTCTCGGTCAACACTGTCAGTCAGTACCTTCAGGATCCTAGAGATGATCATTTTGCTGCAGTTACACGGATTTTGCGTTATGTTCGTCATACTCTTCATTATGGTTTGGTTTTCAGTTCTGCTAGCACTCCAGATGTGTTAGGCTATTTTGATGCTGACTGGGCCCGCTATCTAGAGACTTTACGTTCCACTTATGGATATGCGGTTTACCTGGGTGGGAATCTTGTTTCTTGGAGTGCCAAGAAATAACCCATTGTTTCTCGTTCCAGTACGGAGTCTGAGTATCGTGCTCTTGCCAACACTGCTTCTGAGGTTGTCTGGCTCACTCATTTGCTTCGTGATCTTCGAGTTCCGCTTTCTGGGTCACCATTGTTGTTATGTGACAACAGTAGTGCTATCTTCTTGGCTCAGAATCCGGTGGCGCATAAGCGGGCCAAGCATATTGACATTGATTATCATTTTGTTCGTGAGCTGGTGACTTCCGGCAAGCTGCGTGTTGCTCATGTTCCAACTTCTCTTCAGGTTGCTGACATCTTCACCAAGGGTCTTCCTCATCCGTTGTTCGAATTCTTCAGATCCAAGCTTTGCGTCGGTGAGCATCCGACGCTTCGCTTGAGGGGGGTGTTAGAATAAAGAAAGTAGATGATTAGATAGTATTTTATTCCATGTTAATGACTATTACTAGAGTTATATTTAGACTAGTCTTCTTTGTACTCTATATATATTCTTCATCATTAATCAGAATCATTATGGGTAATTACTTTATCAAAGAGGCTATAGGCAAACTAAGCAATACACGAACTAAAGACTTTAATTCATGATTCCGTAAGCCTAAGCAGAGGAGAAGTGGACGAATTGGAGCAGAGCAAAGGTGGAGCGACGAACAATCGGTCTTGAGAAATTGGGATGAAACTAACATTATATACTATTACAATTAAGTTCCTATAATAATAAAATTTTAGAGAGGCCCATGGTCTCACCATAAGCTTGGGTGAGATGGTCTCACCCAAGTCTTTGTATTATTTTTTATATATTCGCCTGGTTTGAAATAAAAAAATGTAACAACATCCAAAAATATCATAAGTATAGGATGAAGAAAATCGCACAAAAATTCAAGCACAGTATAATTTCTGAAAAACTAAAAAATAGTTCAAACTTCCTTACTTATGGACTATTTAATCTTCATATGTTATAAATAGTTCAAGCTAAGTAGCAAATTATTTTCTTCACAAAAAAACTTCCTTTAAAATGCATCGGAGTTTTCCATTCGATATCCTTGCAGGTTGAATTTGAAGAAGAGGCGAAATGAAAGTGGAGGTGGCGGATGACAATGAATAAGATACCAATATATTTGAATTTTAAATTATAAACCAAAGAAATTAATTCCAAACATCCAAACAAATTATTATTGACAAAACCCTTAAAACAATATCAATAAGCATTCAACATGACTTTGAGATTGTAGTAGTTTTCTCCCAAAAATATTTGTTGGAAGTTGGTGGTACCTTTTTGTAGGAATGGAAGAATTATAGAAGTATGAGACTTAAATTTTTAATAGAAAAATGAGTAATGTCCTATGATTTGATGCATTCAATTGCAATTGTATTAAATTTCCATTCCTTATAAATATTTTTCTCTTTCTACAAATATAGGGAAGGAAGTATTCTCTCTCATTGAAATCCATATTTTAGGGAATCAGATAGGGAAGATGTTGGAGTTGAAAAACCATGTAAAATTCCTACAATCAATGAAAATATCTATTTTAGGAAAGTTGTTGGACTTGCTCTTATAGATTAGAAACTTATGTGGTAATCCGGTTAGGCAAACCACTTGTTGTTCACTCCGTGAATCTTTTCCCCTGCAAAACAAATCTCAGAAGTGATTCTGTGAGAAAAGCTCCGACGATCAAGTCAGTCTCTCTATTTAAGAACCGAAGTTTCTTAGTATATTCATGCTTACCTTAACTCGTCCCGAGCTTGTTGTATTTATAGGCTGATGTAGTTGTAGTTCCTTGTTTTTAGGAATTGAGATCATGGGTCACACCACGATCACCACGTTCTTTGTTCATGGCTTCGTGTTCGTTGTTTGTTCTCGTTTCTCGGCCCATGTTCTCTATCATGACTAGATAGTCCCACGCCTAGCTGATCTACACCTTGGGCTGAAATGGATTCGTCTTACTATGGGATGAGATTGGGCTAGGCCTAAATGCCATCACCTTTTTAACCGCTGGGTTTCATATACAGCATAAGACCCCCCTAGCCATGAATTCAATACTACACAAAGCTATGGCTATGTCCAGGAGCTGGTTTCGAATTTATTATTTTTCCCTGAACCGATGCGTAATAATCAGTTTGTTTTCGTTGCGATATAAACTGCTATTGCGAAGTGTTGTATGCTTCTTGGTTGTGTATCTCTACTCCAGTGAATCACAAATTCTTTGGAATTTGAATTTCAAAATTTTGAATAATGGCATATCACGTGGGTATCCGGCTGTTGCAATCTTGCAGTCGAGATTTGCTCGTTTGTATTTGCTATTCATTTTGCAATTCCCTCATCCTACATATTCTTTTTCTTATAATTGCCTTGAATCTTGTGATTTGAAGGCTGTCTCTATTCAGTGCACTACTACCGTCGCCTTCTCGAGTTCCTAAAAAAGTAAACTACTTTTTTCAGGCTGTCATGATTACTCACCATTCCCTTTTATCTCTTAGCTTTTCATCTTCTTTGATTAAAACCTCCCATAGTTTCAGACATTTTCACTTCTACCATCTTCTTTATTGCTCCAATCTTTTCTCGTTTTCCCCGCTAAACCAGTAAGTTCTCTTGTGTTTCTCTTTCCTTACTCTGAACCGAGGTGTGTAGGTATGGATTTGTAGAGCTTTTTTTATTTGTAGTGTGGTTCGGTTTCCTTCTAATTGAGGTGATATTTTTGCTTCTTCGGCACTCTGTTCTTGTTCTGGACTTTGGCCAGCATTGTCAATTCTGGCCTTTATTCTTTTAATTGACGCCACCTTCATCTAGATTTTTGGGGTTTTGAGCTCTTCAATGTGTGCCTAACGAAATTGGAATTTTTGCACCAAACGCTGCTGAAAATGATGTTGATTCCGACGAGGATTCAGACCACCTCGCCGGTTCTTCAATTATTAGTAGCGTCCTCTCCGATTCTTATGTGGAAGAGTTAAAAAATAGCTTCATTGTTTTTGCATTCGTATGAACTTAAGGCTCCCGAGGCCTATGAGAGTGTTTGCACTTCTCCATCCGGTTACATTTCTTGTCATTTAGATTACCTTAAGTTCAGGCTTTTTTCCCGTTGCCTCAACACGTGTTGGACTTTCTTTCTCATTATAAAGTTGTTTTATGTCAGCTGCATCCTAAAACTATTTCTATTTTTGTTTTCTTCTATCATGTATGCGAAGCATCTGGAGTTCCTTTTTCCATTGATTTATTTTGCAACCTTTACCATATTCGAAAAGTAAATAACACCTCCGATGAGTTCACCATTTTTCCTGTGATCCCAACAGTTGAGTTCGTTAGTGGGTCCCAAATAATTGTGGGGTGTGGCATGAAAATGTTTTCTATATAAAACTTGGTAGCGATAGTAGGCCCGCTTTCCCAATTTGGAACTGTGGTGTTCCCAAATCAAAACTTTTAAGGCTGGGGTTCGTCTTAATGCTGAGTCCAAAGTTGTAGCATCGCTTAGCCAACATTCCATCACTCTTCGCCCTGCTAGTTCTTTGAGCAAAGGTGTTTTGCATGTCATTTATTTGGTTGCTTCTACTCTGCCCAATTTGCTTTTGTTTGTCGCTATTTCCATTGTTCTTCTTTATCTGCATGTTCACCAAACTCTATTTGTGTGCTAAGTTGCAAGTATGGATCTAACCCGATGCTTCGCTGAGAGAAACTTCACTTCTTATTGCGAGAATGAGTACTTGGAGACTTTGGTGACTGAGACTAAAAAAAATTCTAAGATTGTTATCCCTCAAGAGGTAACTACTGAAGATATCGTTCAGTCGATAGCTTCTGGTTCATTGACCAAAGAAGTTAAGGGAGGTGGTAATCACACTTCCAATGAAAGGTCTCACAAGAGGAGGCAAAAGGAATGAACCAACGGTTCTACTACGACATTGGAGCCTATTAAGAATAAGGTGTCTGTCACCATCCTCTTCTGAACCCTCTATTACGGAGCCGCAATTTGATTATGGAAGGGACTGTTCCTGCAATGCGATTTGAGTGTATGATATGCGAGGTTGCAAGATCTATAGCTTGTTGTTCGAAAGATTATGTTCGACTTTTGACACTGGAAAAGCTTGAGTGTGTTAATTGCAATATGCTACAAATGTATTAACATCTAAAATTTCCAAGTAGAGAACTAAAAATGTAATCATGGCCCAGAAAAATGGTTTTTAATATTTGTAACGTACCACTGCGATAATGTCGCCTTGGGAACAATGGAAAGAATGCAACCAATGATAATCTAATAGTTTTTGTACAGATAGATGCTCCCTATCTTCTTCCTCAAATCTAGACATAAAACCTTCTCAAATTGATCACATGCCATGTGTTGGGAACACTGGTGCCGTCCAACCTTTCTAGTTCGTAACAATTAGATTTGTGAGCCTTTGTAACCTTGTAATGTCCTTCACACTTTGGGCATAGCTCCCCTCGTTCTTCTTCCAAGCTTGACTCATTCTTTCTTAACAAGATCGCCAATCTAAAATCGTGTTTCCTTCACCTTCTGATTGTAAGCTCTAGCCATTCTTTCCTTATTCTTAGCTTCTGTGATTGTTGTCGATTCTCGTGTTTCTTCCAGTTTGTCTAGATCTAACCTCATTATATCCAGATTGTCCTTCTCCCTGTAATCGCATACTCGGAGGTTTGAATTACCGATTTCCACTGGTATCATTGCTTCATAACCATAGACTAGACTGTATGGTGTTTTCCCCGTTGGTTCTCAAATAATCGTTCTATATGACCATAGGGTGTTGGGTATTTCATCCACCCATCCAGTTCTCTTTCCTTCCAATTGCTTCTGAATTCCTTGAACGATGGTCCCACTTATTACCTCAAATTGTCTGTTAGCTTGAGGGTGCACTACAGAGATAAACTTTTGAAGAATCCCGAGCTTTGAACACCAATCGGTGAATGTACCACTTGTGAACAGTGTACCATTGTCTGTGACGATGGTATGTGGCACCCCGGAGCGACATTATATTCTGCTAGATGAATTTTCTAGTTACCTCAGTTGTGACTCGTCCTAATTTTTTCCCCTCCGCCCACTTTGTGAAGTAATAGATTGCAATGATTAGAAATTTGGCGTTGATCTCGCCTTTTGGGAATAGCCCATTGGGAGGTCATCGTCGCACCTCTCAAAGTTAAATCTATAAGCCCTAATGCTTCCTATCTACAACTAAGTAGATAGTAGCAAGTTGGGGTCGTCCATGAAGAAGAGGGATTTTTCCAAGTGTTTACACATATATAGCGAGAAACATACTAGATATAAGCATATATATAAGCATGCAAATTGGGGGGGGGTGGTTGGTTTTGGCCCTAAATTATGATTTGAAAGACAACAACTAGTAAAACAAGAGAACAATGTTAATGATGAAACAACAACTAAAAAGATGATCAAATGAACAATTAACAGAGCCTTGGGGGCAATCAACTTCCACTTCCAAACTTCTTATAGATCATAGATTCATTCACTCATTCAATTACATTTATTGTCTAAGGGGAATGTTATCACTTCTCATTCGAAGATTAACATTCATTCCTTCTTAATAGTAATTCACAAAGATGTTCAACGACCATTTGCAAACTCATTGATAATTACTTTAGACGTTCAATGACCATAAAGATATTTCATCAATGACATTATACACGAATGACCATAAATTTGATAACAACAAGCCTTCTACCAAACACATAGTCATTTAACCAGATAAAGCATTTATTATGCTAACCCTAGAACAAACCACATTCGAGGTTTAAGATTTCTTTGCATCTATATGACAAATATGAGAACAATCTACATTAACATACTTATCTAGCAAGAATTGCAACACATTATACACTAGAAGTTCTAATTTCATGTTCTTAGATTTTCATGCCAAAAGTGTTAAGAAATTTGCAACTTTCCTAACACCCTAATACTTCAATAATATAAACACTTCCTATTTTCAAACAACCCATGACATAAATGAAGCAAAACACAACACTAATGGCATAATAAATTTTCTCCAATAAATGTTCATAAATGAGCAAATAGAGAATCTCACCACATAAGTTTGGAAGCCTCAATCAGTTGCTCCCAAGAACTAGATTTAGCTACTACATTCCATAATAATCAACAACAATAATCCAAACATGAACAAAGATTAAAACAAGACGAAAAAGGGTAAAAACCTAGGGTTTGCTGGTAGAAAGTCGGGAAGAAGAGAAGTGAGGAAAGAGAAAAGATAGAATGCTATTTAAAGTACAAAAAGAAAGACAAATCTGTTATGGCCACCCGTTCATTGCGAGCCGCGACGGAGCCCAGAAACAGAACTTGTCTATTTTTCTTCTCCTTGTCTCAAACTCTCTTTCTTCATAACAAGTTTCTTCCATTCTTCAAGTCTTCAAATCTTCAAAGGAAGTATTCAAAGTCTTCAAAAGGTGATCTTCAACGGCTTTCGATCTTCAAGTCTTGATGTTGTTTCCTTGTCACACAAAATCCGCTTTAAAAAGGTAAAAGAGCGTAAAGTTATTTTTACCTCTCCTAAGAGAATTTCAAGGTAAAACCCAAGATCTTGACTATAAAAGAGCACAAAACTGATCCCAAAAAGTCCCAAAATATACACATAAAATGGACACATAAAACCTCCTCGCACTTATAACTTACTCACCCTCGAGTAAGAAAAGATTCAAGCACATATCCCATCCTAACTACTATACCCATATCCATACCTCACAAAACTCTTAATATCACACACTCCAAAGTTAAAATCAAATGAGAAGTTACCCAAAACCCCCATTCCTAAATCTACCCAAACCATATCAACCTATCAATTCATTGATATTCATGAAAACATCTCTAAGTCTCGAATTGACAATCACAAATCCAATGGCACAAAGTGAAGCCAAAAGCATGCATGAAGTTCAAACACATACTTCGCTTTATACCATTATATCATCCTAAAAATGAAGTATATCAACAATCAAGAATTTCACAACTTTCCCTGCTAAATTTCCCATTCCCAAGAGGTCTCAAAATGTTTAGCTACCCAATCCATCCATATGGAAACCACAACCTTATGACTCCAGCGCCGGAAAATGAGTGAAATCAAAGCATTTTGTTTCTCCATTTCTCTCATTTTGCCTAGGAGCCCTTTTGGGTTTTCATCCTAGCCACACATCATGTTTCGTTGGCTCACATCTCACATTTTTCCACACATTTAGCCTCTCCTTTTTGCCTAGGTCACCCTTTTGGGTTTTCAACCTTTCTAGGCCTTCATTGTTTCCTAAGTTGCCCTCTCAGGATTTCAACTTAGTGGGATACTTTTTATTTTTTTGTTTCTTTTTTTATTTTTCCACTTGTTTCCAATAAAATGTAGATGTAAAAGCTAAGGTATCCAAGTGCATCAATTGAAAAACATCCCCAAAACAATGAAAAGTATCCAAAGCATCCAAAGCATCCAAATCTAGGAAAAGAAGTCCAAATGCAAAACAGTGAAAGTAGTACTACCCCTCCCCGCACTTAAAATGCTACATTGCCCTCAATGTAGTCAAAATAGGGGAAAACATATAAATCAAAGCATGGGGGGTGTAAAACAATAAGCTTACAATCAAGAGTGAGATGGCCTGGCACCTTCGTCGCAGTCCCTGCCATATGTCTGTTGATACTACTCCATCCAGTCTGCGTTCCTCTGATGCCACTCCGGACGCCTCGCTGCTCTACTCGGATCACCTGCCCAAGACTGCATCTCTAAAATCCTAGATAATAGATACTTGATCTCCTCATCCATCTCCATAAGGCTCCAGGAGACGAACAGGTTGTGCTCAACCTGTCCACGGTGATACTGATCCTGCCTGCGGAATCTCTCTTGAATATTTTGCATCATGCACTCATAAAAAGTAGGTGGAGGCCGTGGGAAATGTGGTGGCATATGGTTCTCCTTCATTGGCTCGGTCTCTGGTGGAGGCGGTGGAGGATGCTGCTCACCCTGTGGCTCAGTGGACGATTGAGCTCTCGCTCAAACTCCTCCCTACAAGAAGTGTCAGCTTGGATAGCTAAATCCTCCAAAGGTGTATCAAGCTCTAACTTGGTCTTGTTGCACTGAGGCAGTGTCATAAAGATGACATTCCCCACCCCATATTTCCAGTGGTATAATCCTGGGACCTGTGTGGTGCCGACCATGCCGAATCATTCCAACCTCTCAATAGTGATAAGGTATGAGGTATGTTTCCCTAAGCGTGGGAAGCTAGCCGGTGCAACTAATCCTCAGTGCTCTTCTAAAAGTGTACTCATGCCTCCTACACTGATCTTGCCCTTTGGCTTCTCAGCCAACTCAAAAATCCTCTTCATCCATAACTCAACCCAGACTCCATATTCCAACCCCTCACTCGTCAAATGCCATAGGAAATGAACATGTTTTTTGGCTCTGACGAACATATCATTGTGCCTGCTAAGAATCGGTGCCCGAAACGGAGTGTGGGATGGATGATGATGCTACTCTTGTCATGAGAGTTCTTTTGACTCATATTAATTCTCTTCCAAAACAACATGTCCTCCTCGATCAGGTGCTTCCAGGCCCCTGGGTCCAACCTTGCCTGGATCTCTACTGTCTCCCACCCAAATACTGCTCGATATCCAAGACTGTCATCTCTCGAGATACATCATCCAAATAGAAACGGATGTACCTCTCGCAGGGCTCACCGTCTCCCGTACTATATATCCTGACAGTGGATAGGAATTCCAACTTGTAGTGTCGGTAAATGTGGGTACTCTTGCTTATGAAACCCTCCAACCCTCCTTTAGCAAAGAGGCAGCAAACCAGCTCTAGCAGCCAGAGAGTATCAAGTGCTGGCTGGTCAATGAAGCTTGTCTCCATCAGCTTGTGGATAACTATGACATCTCACCTATCCACGTAGGACCCGATGATCTGGGTCAAACCCATGTATCAATTAGGAGGAGAAGGAGGAGGTATATAGTTTGGATCCAAAGCCGGTGGCAGAGGTAGAGGTGGAGTGACAGCGCCTGCACCTCGGGTAGGAGCCCTAGGTCTCTTGGTAGGGGCCATGTCTAACAACCACAACAAACATGTCAAATTCACAAGAATATATGTAATATGTTGGAATCACAATTATATCGAAACTAGTTTAGCTAACCTCAACATTTCCAAAATGCTACCACTTAAGTCCAAGTGAAACTAGTTTAAGCATCATCCATAATTCCCTACAAAGTTCATGTCACTTTTAACATGTCAACACTTTCAAGTTCATTAGGGTTTTCCCATAGTTAAATATCCCATAGGCCATATCCAATGAACACAATTGTGCCTAGCTAGTTTAGCTATCATTGACAAGTTCAAAATGCTAACTTTCAAATCCCATAGTTAAACTACCTTAAGCACAACCCTAATTGCATAAAAATATCAACTATGTTCAACAAGCCAATGTACCCAATTCCATAGCCTAAGCCACAACCAAATCCAACAATCACAACTTAGGCAATCCTTTATTTTCTTGGCCAATTAAGTCAAACACCAACATAAGCAATTCAACATAGGCACAATATTATCCCACAACCACAATCTCAATCAAATTAAATTCACAAGCACAATATCCACCAAAATCTAAAAAGTTCCAACAATCCAAATTCATAAAGTATCACATACAATCCACACAATATCCAATAGAGTCAATCATATAACAAAAAAAATCACAATTTAAGCACAAGAAAGTGAGGAAATGTACCACTTAGGTGCTTAGGGGGAAGAAGGAATCAAGCCCATAAATATTTTTTAAACTAGGATGCTCAAAATAAAAAAACCCCCAAATTCTAGGGTTTTGTGTTGTCCAACAAATGGGCAGATTTGTGGATGTTTATGGAAGATTGATAGGTTAGAGATGATAAAGTAGGTGTTTCTAGTGGCTTGGTGGTTGGATTTAAGCAGAGGATTGGTGGAGAGATGGTGGGAACATGGAGAAGATGAGCGGGTGTGGGGTGTTTGAGAGGGAAGGAGTGAAGAAGCATCTGGGTGTTGCTCGTTTTTAAAACAGTGCTATACGGCCATCGTAAGTCACGATGCATATATCGCAACTTGCGACGGGGGGTCAACGGGACACTTGAAGTCAACTCTCTCACCTCGAGCCCTAATGGGTCTGTCGTGGCTCGCGATATCTTAACCCTGAGAAGCCATAACTTTCAAAATTCTTCCTGACTTAGTCTTGTGTCGCGACCAAACCATTGCGGCTCGCAATGGTCCATCGCGACCCCATGATAGGAGTGTAGCGAGTCACAAAATCTTGAGCCTGAAAGCTCACATTTTGTGAGAAATCCCCGATCTCGTCGCAAGTCGCGATGTAACGGTCATGACTCGTGATGGCTACACATGCTTGGTACTTAGAAAAATTTTCAATGCTACCAAATGTCTAAGCTTTTCCTCTTTTCTCCATGCCCTTTTTTATTGAACAATCGAGCTTCTTGCGCCTCAATTTGCTACAAAATCATGGAAAAACACACCGTGAATAGAACAAAGCAAAGTAAAGAAATTAACGACAAAAACTCAAAATCAAACAACATCAACGAAAAGTCACAAATGACAATCCGGATGATCAAAACCAACTTTATTTACCCTCATCGGCATGACTTACTCCCCTCCTTAGAGCTTACTCACAAACTGGATCAAGAAGATCAACATCCTCTTCTTTTTCCGGCACAAAACTCTCGTGGTAAGGTTTTAAACGTTGTCCATCGACCTTGAATGTATTGGACTTAGCTCAATCTAGGATTTCCACTGCAACATGCGAGAATACCTTCACCACCTTGAAAGAACCAATCTATCGAGACCTCAACTTATCGAGAAATATGCAAAGGCGGGATTGAAATAGGAGGACCTTTTGACCCACGTCAAATTCTTCTTGATGATCATCTTTTCATGCCACACCTTTGTCTTCTTCTTATAGATTTTGGCGTTCTCATAGGAATCCCTTCGGATCTCATCTAGTTTTTTCAATTGTAGCTTCCTATGAAAACCAGCCCCATCTATATCAAGGTTGAATTCTTTGACTTCCCAATAAGCCTTGTGTTGAATTTATACCAGTAAGTGACATGGCTTACCAAACACTAACCGGTATGGTGACATACCAATCGGTGTCTTGTAAGTCGTCCTATACACCCACAAGGCATCATTCAGAGAGAACTCCAATCCTTTCTCTTAGGGTTAACTGTTTTCTTTTCTTCCTAGTGTAGATCCAGAGGTTTTGTTTTCGCTTTTATTTTCTAAATTCTTTTTTTTTGGTTTTCCTTCCATTCGATTTTGCAATCCAATAGTTCTGTCACAAATCACCAGACCTGACATTACCTCCTTGTCGATGGGCCAGTGGCACACGATGGACTAGCAGAAACTGGCCAGTGGAAAACTCCTGGAAGAAAAAGGGATGGGACTATATCGTGCGCATATCCCATCCAGGAAAGCATCAACACCCGATTGCACCACCACATCAGGTTACTGAAGGGATATGAGCTATTGTCCTTGCTCTAATGGAAGCTCCCATAGCCATCCTTTGGTGAAATTTGTGATGGGCCAAGCTTCTATTATAAGCCGACCAATGTCGCCAAAATGGGTGAGGATCTCGACGATAAAGGTTCAAGAACGGGGGGCTTGAGACAAAGCAGTGATATGTGGTCAATGACGATGGTCTGCGGTGAACAACGGTATTACTTGATCAGCGCTAGTTGTAGGTGGTTGGTATACACCTCCCTGAACACACGAAACCCAAAACGAAAGGAAACACCTCGCGATGAGTGGCACCATTTGCTGGGATCAAGTGTTTTTTTCTAGGCCTTCATAATACCCATGAAATAGCCTTAATCCTCCTGTGAAGATATTTTTTTACTTGACGTAATCACTACAATTATCAACAAGAATGAAACAAACTACACAGAAGTTGCACAAACGTACAATCAAAAGGATAAGACAATCGCAGAGACAACATGAATCTGCTTTATACCGATGTTATCCCGATTCAACCCACAACGGTCAGGTATGATCCAATACACTAAACTCTATGCATGCAGTAAATAAGAACAACTTCACATGACTTATTACATACTTGTTTACCCAATTCCCAAAAAGATTAGGCATATCATAAAGACGTAGTTACAATAACATAGTAGTCTTGGAAAATAGGCATATCATAAAGATGTAGTTATGATGTAGTCTTGGAAATTAGGCCTATCATAAATTAAAAAAAGGTACGATAAGTAGCAAAAAAATATAACGACAAAAACTAAAACAAAGGATTGGTCAGAACCTTATAAAATTTTATTATATTTTTGAGTCGGAAAACCCAAGTTAGACATTAAAAAAAGATTACATCAATAGAACATTGTTCTTAATCTATTAGATTACATGAATGAATGTTACATCATTCCAAATAGCAAACCTATTACAGTATATAGAATAAGAAACTAAATCCAACATGGCAGACAAGCTCGCTTCTTTAATGATGCAGCGATCAACACTGCCTCATCGTGCACTAGATGAATGAACCACTGCAGCGTCACTTATGATGCCCCTCCATAGGAAAGGCACCTAACCTGAAAGTGGGCAAGTATGCCGATTAAGAAATCTTTACTCCATCAGCATACTTTACCCCATCCTTGCACAACCAAAAAAATCCCTAGAGTTAATCCCTTCAAGGGCACTCATTGGCTTTACAACCTAGTTGTCCCCTAAAGCCAAGCCGTCGCGAGTCTAAGCTTCACCTCGCGTCAGGTTCATCTCATCCCCCATCGTTAGCAGTCTAGCAGGTGGAGTTTCTTCATGCCGCTTCACCTCAACCCCACATTCACGAATCCTTATTGCCTATCCTAGAAAACATAGAAAATCCTCGCATGAGCTTTCGTAGAAAATTATGTACAGGAAATTAATCCATCTTGCACCATCGGCAATAGATATAACTCCTCCAAAAAACCCATCCAAGAAGGATTACTGGTAGGTCATCGTCGTACCTCTCAGAGTTATATTTCAAAGCCCTAAACCAACAATTAATGGAACCTTGGGCACATTTGACTTCCTCTTCCAAACCTCTTATCCATCATTGAACATGCAACCTATTTACTACGTTCACTACTTCTTGTGAAGACTAAACTTCTACCCTTCTTAGATAGTAGTTTGCAAGAGTGAATTTGACATCTTTTGTTAAACCTCACCAAAGACTCCCTTTGTCGAAACATGACTAAGAGTATCCCATTAATGGCATTGAACACGAAAAAGTAACAAGCTTGGCAACACTTATAAATACTACACCGTGTCTAAGCATTTAACCAATCTATTCATTTACACAAGATTAGTCAAGAACGTTCAACGTTCATAGACTTCTCTCATTTGCTACAAGCAACAAACATGACAAAGAGTTCAACATTATCATATTCATCTAGTAATTATCAATCCATCAACACATTCAAAAGCTCTAAATCATACTCTTGGATTTCCTATCAAGAAAAGGGGAAATCAACCCATTTCCTCAAACCCTAACAAGCATATCATACAAGTACTTCATATACTCAAGCTTTCAAGAACTTTAATAACATTAACAAACACATTCAATGCTCCACAAATGCACAGTAATAAAGGCATTAAATAGGCTACAATATGTTCTTAAGACATGGAATTGGAAGCCTTGGTCAATTGCTCCCAAAACTATATTTAGCTACTAGAGTTCATACTAATTAATGCTAACAAACCAAACATAAAACAAGAGAAATCAAAGATGAAAATGGTGGAAAACTAGGGTTGGAATAGTACCAAAGTTGGGCTCTTCAAGATGAATGAAAGAGAGGAAAGAAAATGTTATTTATATTACAAAGGGATAAGGTTGTGTTTTGGCCACCCGTGGGTCGAGACCTGTGACGGGTTCATTGCGAGCAAGTCACAAATGTTTATAGTACAAAGGGATAACCTTGTCTTCTTTTCTTCTTCTTATAGCAAGCACTCACAATAATTCCTTTCATTCTTCAAGTCTTCAAATCTTTGATGCAAGTCTTCAAAAGGTGATCTTTAACAGCCTTCGGGCTTCAAGTCACCATGTTCTTCCTTTGTCAAGCAAAATCCACTTAGAAAAGGTAAAAGAGAGTAAAGTCGCTCTTACCTCTCCTAAGATAATTTCAAGGTAAAACACAAGCTCTTGATAACAAAATAGCACAAAAGTGATCCCAAAAAGTACTAAAATATGCACATCAAATGGACACATCAAATCTCCCCGCACTAAAACCTTACTCGCCCTCGAGTAAGAAAAGATTCAAGCACATGAAGGAATTGACATATCCACATCCTTACTTCTATTCCCCAAGTAAATCCTCACAAAACTTTGAATATCACACATCCCAACATTAAGATCAAATGAAAAGTTGCCCACAACCCCCGTTCCTAAATATACCCAAACCATATCAACCTATCAATTCATTGATATCCCTAAAACATCTTCAAATCCATAATTGACAATCCCAAATCCAATGGTACAAGGTGAAGCTAAAAGCATGCATAAAGTTCAAACACATACTCCACTTTATACCAATATATAATCCTAAAAATGAAGTATATCAACGATCAAGAATTTCATAACTTACTTCGTTTTCCCTTCTAAATTTCCCAATCCCAAGAGGTCTCAAGATGTTAAGCTACCCGATCCATCCATATGGCCACCACAACCTTATGACTCCATTGCCGGCAAATGAGTGAACACATAAAATTTCTTTTTCTTTTTCTCTCTTCCTTTCATTTTGCCTAGGAGCCCTTTCGGGTTTTCATCCTAGCCACACATCGTGTTTCTTTGGCTCACATCTGACCTTTTCCGCACATTTAGCTTCTCTTTTTTACCTAGGTTACCCTTTTGGTTTTTTGACTTATCCGGGCCCCCAATGTTGCCTATGATGCCCTCTTGGGTTTTCAACTTAGCAGAATTCTTTTTTTTTTGTTCTTTTTTTCATTTTCTATTTTTTTTCAATTTTTTCATGCTTTTCCAATCAAAATGTAGCAAAGTGGTTTCCAAATGTTAAGGCTAAGAAAAATATAAAAGCTAACATCAACCAAGTACATCAAAAGGAAAGCATCCCCAAAACAAAGGGGGAAAATATCCAAAAAAAAGTGAAAAATATCCCAAAAGCATCAAGTCTATAAAAACATCCCCAAACCAAGAAATGAATTCAGTAAATACCCCTCCACACACTTAAAACACTACATTGCCCTCAATGTAGAGAAAATAGGGTAAAAGCATACAAAGCGATGTATGGAAAGGGTAAGATTGTAATGCTTTCAATCAGTGTTGTGAGGATAAAGGGCCATCACCAAAATAACACTGCAGATAACGAGCTAGCCAATCCATGTTCCGCTAAGAGGTGAGACTAATCCTAGGTGCTCCGCTAAGAGGCCAATCATACCTCCAACAATAATCTTCCCTTTTGGCTTCCCAGCCACCTCTACGACCCTCTTCATCCACAGCGACCCATAACCCATATTCGAACCCCTCACTCGTCAAGTGCAATAAGAAATTAATATTGTTCACTACCATAGAGACCCACATCTAGCACCATTTTTTTTGTTCTAGCACTGGTTTTTTAAAAAAAAAAACCGGTGCCTAAGTAACCGGTGCTAATTTAGCACCAGTTTTTTTTGTTAGCACCGGTTTTTCAACCGGTGCTAAATTAGCACCGGTTTTTTTGTTAGCACCAGTTTTCAACCGGTGCTAAATTAGCACCGGTTGTTTTTGTTAGCACTAATTTATTTACGACGACGGAAAAAAATCCCTTCCTCTGAAAGTTGCAGCGCACTGCCGCTTTCAGAGAAAGGGAAAAAGACTCAAAATTAACAATTTTAATCCACATTAATTTAATAATAAAATCAACTTCACAAAATTAATAATTTATTTCCACATTAATGTATACAAACACCTTGTCTCGCACGACTATGCCAAGAATAATAGTCCTAATTATACAATAATAAAACTACTGCAGCAAAATTTATGGTGCACTGCCTTCACTTACAGCTCTAGAATCTCGGTTTCTTCTCTACTCTTGCAAAAACAAAGATGAAATGAGTACATATATAGTTGGAAGAACCGAACCTATCAGCAGCAATTATAATTCCCAGATTCCGAATTGGAGGTAAAGAAAGGTACAAGTGGTTAGTGAAACAATCTAATGATTCTGGAAAATGATTGACAAGAACAAGATGGACAATAAGAATGATTACTCATTGTGGTTAAAGAGATATTCGTTTGAAGCAGAACTATTGCCAGGAAGTGGCTAAAATCCTTGGAATGAGAATGAAAGAATCTTGAACAATCCATCAGGGTTGCATGTACCTACACGTTGCAAAAATATCAATGTATGCAATGTCTCCACCATGGATAACCTAGCATAT
Source organism: Rubia yunnanensis (assembly GCA_037428765.1). Lineage (NCBI taxonomy): Eukaryota > Viridiplantae > Streptophyta > Magnoliopsida > Gentianales > Rubiaceae > Rubia > Rubia yunnanensis. Next base: position 76,553,657 of record CM075063.1, on the reverse strand, counting down.
TCATGGTTTAATTCACCCTTAACTGTATAAAATATTACATCATCCATCCTTATAAAAAGGGTGTATTGTTTCTGTAATAGTACGAGAAATATGATTCATTTTGTTTTGGGCTAAGGTGACGCTACTAGTACCTCCAAAAACGTGTTGGAACCCAATACAAGATTCTCATAGAAGAAGCTCTCTTTGGCTTACCCAATGACATCTTCCAGCACATGCATTTCGACTCCACCTCCCTCTTCAACTGCTTACTCCTCAGCAACATGAAGTCTCTGAAGATCTTCAAGTGCCCACTTGTGCAAACTTCGTTCTGATTTCTAGGGTTCTCATCATTATAGGCCTCCACCTATAACGCAGCAAAAAAATACAGAGAGAAAAGAACTTTTGATTATGTGCAGCAACGTTCCCACCTTGATTATGGTTAATGCAATCAAATCTCCACCATCCTATCCCAAAATCAAGGCTATCTATAACCATATAAACAAGAAAACACCAGATGTTTAAAACCAAACTAAAGATGGAAAACTTGCAACATAGTAATTTCCATCTTTAGTTGCCAAACTCCATTGTTTGAAACAGTGACAACAAAGCACAGGTAAAACAACAAATCAAACATTAATATGGAGAAATCACAAAGTTCATCTTTGTTTTTATTTGTCCACATTCAAAACTTTATAAGTTTAAAATCATCCTCAAATTTAAACCAAATAAAAGTTCCACTTAAACATTACACATATAATGAACTGAAAAGAGATCTTCAAGACAAAAGCTCACACAAAATGTATAAATAAACTCTTCAACTTCCAAACAACACAAGATGAGCACGCCATTTGAAAGCATAGCTGGAAAAAAAACATTGCCCATGTCTTTCTTAATACTGAAATTCATGCAAGAATTTGATTTTACAAGACTACATGGATATTTCTGGCACGTAGATCAGACAACATCACTTTAGAGTCTATGAAGGATGGGAGTATAGGACTAATAGTACTACACTAATGCACAAGTCTGCTGCTAAAGAGAGAATATACCTATATCATGGTTGCAAAATTCAAAAGATAGGCATGACAAAAGCTTCACCACATTAATAGTTTACCAAAAAAATTGATTGGTTCTTTGATGTAAAGGACTTGAGCTCAAAAGACAAAAGGAACAGCGTACAAGGAGAACCAGCTCGAAAGAATGAAACCATACAATCCCAGTTTGCAAAAAAATTTAAAGATACAAACTTTTAGCAACTAGAAGGAAGAAAAACATAAATCAAATCCAAAACCAAGCATAATCAATAACTAACCTAACAACATGTGCTTCAAAAAATTATCATAGTAATATGTATATTGACATCGGCTCAAACGAACTAGAATAGAACTTCATCAAAGATTCACTTGTGCATTGGTAAGCGCAGTCGGCGATGGGAGCTCCGGCAGAGGGGAGCGGTGCGGAGGTGGTGGAGAGCATCGTCATCGGTGGTGGGAAATGAAGAGGTGATGTGCGATGGTTAGCGCAATGGCAATGGGACCGAGATTGGGAAGTAGAATTGCGACCCAAAATTGGGCTTCCTTGAATTGCGACCGAGATTGGGAAGTAGAATCACGACATAAATGGTGAAGGGATGGACAATATCTTTAGGAAAAATTGGTAGAGGGTTATGGTGGAAAGAGGGAAAATTTGGGGTTAAGGTTATGGAGGAAAGAGGGAAATCGGTAGAGGTGTTGGGGTGGGAGAGCTACAAAAATTTGGGGTTAAGGTTATGGAGGGAATAGGGAAAATTTGGGAGGGAAGGAAAATGATGCTTTGTTGGGCCATTTTAGTGTTTTATACTTTCAAATATTTTTTGAAAAAAACATTATATGAATGGGAGGGATATGTATTAGCTTCCCCGGAACCTGAAATCGTAAAAAAACTCTTTTACTATGTGTCGATTGAAAATTGATTTTGGAGACTTTGTACAAAAAGGTCTACATATAGCTGGCTACTTATAGCAAAAAGGTAATTTACAGCAGTCCAATTTGGCTGAGCAGAAGTCTACATATAGCAAATTTGGTCAAGATCTGATCAGAAACATGATTTACTCTGACAATAGTATAACAATATTAGAAAATGATCTGTTGCTGACAGGAAGTATAACAATATTAGATTTGACCATGACTAGCTTAGTAATCAATACTTGTCTAGAATCAATCAAGATCTGATCAGAAACATGATTTACTCTAACAATAGTATAAAAATATTAGAAAATGATCTGTTGCTGACAGGAAGTATAACAATATTAGATCTTACCATGACTAGCTTAGTAATCATGACTTGTCCATAATTAATCAAGATCTGATGAGAAACATGATTTACTCTAACAATAGTATAACAATATTAGAAAATGATCTATTGCTGACAGGAAGTATAACAATATTAGATCTAACCATTACTAGCTTAGTAATCGTGACTTGTCCAGAATCAATCAAGATCTGATGAGAAACATGATTTACTCTAACAATAGTATAACAATATTAGAAAATGATCTATTGCTGACATGAAGTATAACAATATTAGATCTGACCATTACTAGCTTAGTAATCATGACTTGTCCAGAATCAATCAAGATCTGATCAGAAACATGATTTACTCTGACAATAGTATAACAATATTAGAAAAGGATCTATTGTTGACAGGAAGTATAACAATATTAGATCTAACCATGACTAGCTTAGTAATCATGACTTGTCCAGGATCAATCAAGATCTGATCAGAAACATGATTTACTCTAACAATAGTATAAAAATATTAGAAAATAATCCATTGCTGACAGGAAGTAAAACAATATTAGATCTGATCATGACTAGCTTAGTAATCATGACTTATCCAGAATCAATCAAGATCTGATCAGAAACATGATTTACTATAACACCCATGATTTAAAATCAATCCTAATTTACTATAACACGCTCGAGCTCTCAAGCCCCTTGAACCCCTCGAACCTCTCAAGCCCCTCGAACCCCTCAATCCCCTCGACCCCTCGAATCCCTCGACCCCCTCGAACCCTTTGAGCCCCTTTCACCCCTCGAGCCCCTTTCGCCCCTCGAACCCCTCGAACCCCTCGTACCGCTCGACCCCTCGAACCCCTCGTACTGCTCGACCCCTCGAACCCCTCGTACCGCTCGACCCCTCGACCCCTCTAGCCCTCGAGCCCCTCGAGCCCCTCAAACCCCTCGAGCCCTCGAACTCTCGAACCCCTCGACCACTCGTACCCCTCGAGCCCCTTGAGCTCTTGATCCCCTTGCCCTTCGACCCCTCGATCCCTCGTACTCCTCGACCCCTCGATCCCTCGTACCCCTCGACCCCTCGAGCCCCTCAAACCCCTCAAGCCCTCAAACCCTCAAACTCTCAAACCCCTCGACCCCTCGTATCCCTCGAGCTCTCGATCCCCTCGCCCCTCGAACTTTGACACCCTCGAGCCCTTCGGCCCTTCGACCTCTCGATCCCCTCGAACCCCTCAAGTAGAGGCGATTCCCTCGAACTCTCGAACCCCTTGAGCCCCTCAAACCCCTCGAGCACCCCTTGAGCCCTCGAGCCCCTTTTTCAATTCACTGGTTATGCCAATTTTTAGCATCGGTTTTCGAACCGGTGCTATTTTTTACTAAAACCGGTGCTATTTTGAATTTGTTGGCGGGTAGATAGAATTTTCAAATATTAGCACCAGTTTTTAAAAACCAGTGCTAATTTTTACAAACAACCGGTGCTAAGTTTTAATCTTTAGCATCGGTTTTAAAAATCGGTGCTATTGTTTTGCAAACACCAGTGCTATTATTTAATTTTTAGCGCTATTTTTTACTAAAATCGGTGCTATTTTGAATTTTTTTTGGGAAGATAGAATTTTACAAATATTTAGCACCGTTTTTAAAAAACCGGTGCTAATATTTTAAAAACCGGTACTATTTAAAATTTTTCCTATTTCTTTGGCGGGAAAATGAGTCTCAAAAATTTTTAGCACCGGTTTAAAAAAACCGATGCTATTTTTTACAATCGGTGCTAAGTTTTACTTTTTAGCACCAGTTTTTAAAACCGGTGCTATTATTTTGCAAAAATTGGTGCTATTATTTAATTTTTAGCACCGCTATTTTGAATTTTTTGCGGGAAGATAGAATTTTACAAATATTTAGCACCGGTTTTTAAAAACCGGTGCTAATATTTTCAAAACCGGTGCTATTTTACAAATTTTGGCTATTTCTTTGGCGGGAAAAATAAAATTTTGAAATTTTTAGCACTGGTTTTTAAAAACTGGTGTTAATTATTTCCAAAACCGGTGCTATTGTAAAATTTAGCACCGGTTTTTAAAAAACCGGTGTTAAAATTAAAAAACCGCCGGTTTTTAAAACCAGTGTTAAAAATTAAAAAACTGGTGCTATTAGATTTTTAGCACCGGTTTTAAAAATCGGTGCTAGAGGGGGGTCTCCGTGGTAGTGGTTGTCCAGAACATTTTTTGGCTCCGCCGAACAAAGCACTGTGTCGGCCAGAAGTCTGTGCGCATAATAGAATGCATAATGGATTGTGAAACTACTCTTATTGTGGGAGTTCTTTGCCCTCATGTTGATGACACTCCAGAAATGCATGTCGTCCTCAATTGGTCGGTTCTGAGCCTATGGGTCCAATCTCGCCCGGATCTCAGCTGTGTCCCATCTAAAGGCTTCCTAAACCTACGAGATAGACATCTCTTGGGGTATATCATCTAAATGGAAAGTGATGTACCTCTCGCATAGCTGATCATCTCTCATGCTGCATATCCTGACCATGGATAGGAACTCTAGTGTGTATTTCCAGTAAGAGAGGGCACTCTTGCCCATAAAACCTTCCAGCCCTCCTTTGGCGAGGAGGCACCAAACTCACTGGGTTAGCCCAAGAGCGTCTAGGGTGGGCACATTAACAAATCTTGTCTCCTTCAGCTGGAAGTTAATCAAGGAATCCCACCTCTCCGCATAGGGCCCGGTAATCTGCGTCAACATGTACCTATCAGGAGGGGAGAGGTACAGGGTTCGACTCTGGAGCCAACGGCGGAGGTGAAGGTGGAGCAGCGGTGCACCCACCTCGTGGAGGAGCCCTAGGTCTCTTGGTAGGGGTCATATCTAACAACCCCAACAAACAAGTGAAATGCACAAGAATATACATACATGCAATATGATAGAATCAGACTCAATCTCAAACTAGTTTAGCTAACATCATAAAACAAACCAAGTCCAAGCCAACTAGTTCAAGTCCTAACCACAATTGCATATACAATCCATGTCACATTCAACATGCCCATAATTTCAATTCCATTAGGTTTTCACATAGTTGAACATCCAATATGCTATATCCTATAATCACAGTCATGCCTAACTAGTTTAGCTACCATTAGTACGTTCATAATGTTAACATTTAAGTGGCATAGCTAAACTACGTTGAGCATGATAAAATGTCATACAAATATCAACTATGTTTAATCAAGCCAATATGCCTAATCTCTAGTACAAGCCACAACCGAATTCTCAACCAAAGCAACAATATAAACCCAATGCAAGCACAACACCAACATGAGCGAATCAACACAATCAACATGAGCACAATGCTATACCACGTCCAAAATTCCATATGAATATAATCAATTCAATCCACCATGTATTAATCAATACTCTACAACTAAGATCTCCATTAAATAAAATCATAAGCACAATATGCACAAGTCCTAGTCAATGCTAAACTACAAAGCATCGCCCACATTTACCATTGCAAAATATCCAACATAATGATCTATACAAGATATTTTCAATTCAAGGCACAAATTGTGAAGAACTATCATAACATACACAATATATCATCATTCACAAAATTCACAATTTTCACCAAAATCAAACTACACACAATTCACAATTAAAATGTTCAAAAGTGAGGAATCGTACCACTAGTGTGTGTAGGAGGATGAAACAATGAAGGCCACAACTAATTTGAGCCTAATTTGCCCAAATTTGAGAAATCCCCAAAAACTAGGGTTTCGGGATTTTCACAAATTTGGTTGATTTGTGGGTGTTTGTAGGATTAAGAGGCTAGGGACGATGGGTTATGGGAGTGTGATGGATTTGATGTGGTTGGTGGTTGATATTGATTGAAATTGGTGGAGAAGATGGAGAAGATGATGGGAAGAAGAAGATGGAGAAGATGGAAATGGGAACTGGTTTGGGTGTTCTCCCCATCCTTTAAAATACCCCTTCATGCCCATCGCAAATCGATACATGCAGGTCAACAATCATCTCTGGTAAAAGCAAGGATCGCGACTGATCCATCATGGCTCGTGATGTCTCATCGCGACTCACGATGAGACTATCACAAGTTGTGAAAAGTGATCTGGGAGGTTCATATTTTGCAAAAGTTTTCTAATTTGGTCGTGATCGCAACCACATCGTTGAAACTCACGATGGTCCGTCAGGACTCACGACGTGGCCATTGGGGCTTGCAAAAAGTTGAGCCTGAAGGCTCCAAAATTGGGTCAATGTTTTAGTCCTATCGCGAGCAGCCTACCTAGTACTTAGAAAAAATTCTCAACCTCATCCAATGCCCAAGATTTTCCTTCATGACTCCAAGTATTTCTCCCTTTGTCCATTCAATGTCTTGGGTATAAATTGCTACAAAATCATGGAAAAAACAGTGAAAAACACAAAGCAAAATAATGAAACTAACGACAAAAACTCAAAACCAAACAACATCAACAAAAAGTCACATATGACGATACGGATGATCAAAACCAAGTTTATTTAACGTCGTCGGCATGACTCACTCCCCTTTCTTGGAGCTTACTCAAAAACCGAATTAAGTAGATCAACATCCTCCCCCCTTTTCCATCACAAAACTTCTGTGATAAGGTTTCAAACGTTGTCCATTGACCTTTCATGTATTGGACTTAGCTCAATCTAGGATTTCCACCACATCATGCGGGAATTCCTTCACCACCTCAAAAGGACCAATCCATCGAGACTTCAACTTACTGGGAAATAGGCGAAGACGGGATTGAAATAGGAGGACCTATTAACCCATGTCAAATTCCTTCCTAATGATTATCTTGTCATGCCACAACTTTGTCTTCTCCTTATCAATTTTGGTGTTCTCATAGGACTCTCTCTGGATCTCATCTAGTTCATGAAACTTTAGCTTCCTATGAAAACCGGCCTTATCTATATCAAGGTTGAATTCTTGACTTCCCAATAAGCCTTGTGTTGAATTTCCACCGGTAAGTGACATGGCTTATCAAACACTAACCGATATGGTGACATACCGATCGGTGTCTTGTAAGCCGTCCTATACACCTACAAGGAATTGTTCAACCAAGAACTCCAATCCTTCTGGTTAGGGTTGACCATTTTTGAAGGATGTGCTTGATTTATCGATTGGAAACTTTGGCTTGACCATTGGTCTGAGAGTGATAGGCGTTGGTTGTCTTGTCAGTAACGCCATATTTCTTCAGAACTGCCTCTATAATCCAGTTGCAAAAGTGGATGACACAGTCACTAATCAAGGCTTGGGGAATCCCAAACCTAGAGAAGATGTTATCTTTTAGGAATTCTGCAACCACTCTAGAATCGTCAGTCCTAGTGGGGTTTTGCTTCAACCCACCTTGACACATAATCAATGGAAAGAAGAATATATGTAAAGCTACAATAATTAGGGAAAGGTCCCATAAAGTCAATGCCCCAAACACCAAAGATTTCACAATATAGCATGCCTTTTTGGGGCATCTCACTTCTGGACGAGATATTTCATACTCTCTAACACTTGTCACTAGCCTTGCAAAATATGTATGCATTCTTTTTCAAAGTAGGCCAATAAAAACCCCCATTATAAGACTTTCCTAGCGGTCCTTTTAGCTCTAAAATGACCATAGCATGCATAAGAATGACAAAAAGTGAGAATTGAACGCACTTCATTATCAGGGATGCATCTCCTAACAACTTGATCTACATCGTGTTTCCACAAAAAGGGATCATCCCACACATAATATTTAGCATTGCTTCTTAGCTTATATTTTTTAGCCTTAGAAAAATGAGGAGGAAATTTACCGGAGACAAGAAAGTTCACAATGTCGGCGTACCATGATTGAAGGTCCCTGATTGAGAACAGTTGTTCATCAAGGAACTCCTCTCGTAGTTGCTCCTTCATTGATAAGTTTACCTCACTATCTTGGCATGGAGGCAACTGACTCAGATGATCGGCCACAAGGTTCTCCGTGCCTTTCTTGTCTCGCACCTCCAACTCAAATTCACTCAAAAGCAGAATCCACCTAATCAATCTTGGCTTGGCCTCTTTCTTTGTCATCGAGTGATGAAGTGATGCATGGTCAGTGTACACAATAACTTTTGTACTAAACAAGTAAGATCAAATTTTTTCCAAAGAAAATACCACTGCTAGCAACTCCTTTTTTGTGGTCGAGTAAGTTCTCTTGGCCTCATTGAGAGACATAGATGCATAATAGATGGCGTGAGGCACTCTCCCCACACTTTGACCAAGCACTACTCCAATGGCGTATTCATTAGCATCGCACATGATCTCAAAAGGTAAAGACCAATCCAGGGGTTGTATGATAGGGACCGAGACTAACCTTTCCTTCAATGTATCAAAGGCCCCTTTACAACCCTTATCCATCACAAATTCCACCTTCTTTTGCAACAACTTGCAAAAAGGAGATGCTATCTTTGAAAAGTCCTTGATGAACCGGCGATAAAATCCTGCATGTCTAAGAAAAGAGCACACTTCGCACACATTAGTAGGATAAGGCAAAGTGAATCGTGTCTATATTTTCCTTGTCAACCTCAATACCCTTAGAGAGACAACATGGCCTAAGACAATGCCTTGATCTACCATAAAATGACACTTCTCATAATTTAACACAAGATTAGTATCAGTGCAACGTTTAAGAACTTGTGCTAAATTTGCTAAACAAATGCCAAATGAATTACAGTGAACGGTGAAATCATCCATGAATATATCAAAAATAATTTCAAAAAATTCTAAGAAAATGTTTACCATGCACCTTTAGAAAGTAGTGAGGGCGTTACATAGCCCAAAAGGCATACGCCAGTAAGCAAACGTACCAAATGGGCACGGGAAGGTTGTCTTTTATTGATCTTCCGGGACAATGGCCACTTGAAAGTATCCCTAGTATCCATCTAAAAAGAAATAAAATGGGTGACTTGCTAGCCTCTTAAGTATTTGATCAATGGATGGAAACAGAAAGTGATCTTTCTGAGTCTCCGCATTTAACCTCTGGTAATCAATGCAAACACGCCACTCATTTTGGACTCGGGTGTGCACCATTTCACCTTTCTCATTCTTGACTACCATCACTCCAGTCTTTTTGGGTACCAGTTGAGTTGGGCTCGCCCACTTACTATCCAAGATTGGATAGATCATGCTCGCTTGAAGCAACTTGAGGATTTCCGCCTTTACCACCTCCATCATAGGTGGGTTCAATCGGCGTTGGGGTTGTCGCACAGGTCTCGCATCTTCCTCCAACAAAATTTTATGCATGCAAGTGGATAGACTTATGCCTTTGATGTAAAAAATAGTCCATCCAATTGCTTCCTTATTCTCCAGTAAAATCACCATCAACTTTTCTTCTTGCTCTTGGGTGAGTTTGCTTGAAATGATAACCGGGAGCGTCTCCCCTTCCCCAAGAAATACATACTTGAGGTTACTTTGCAAAGGTTTAAGCTCTATCAATGGAGCTTTCACAAGTGATGGAAGGAATTCCAGTTCTTCAGGTTCCTCTAAAACTAGAGAAGTAGGGCTTGGTACCACTTCCTCAAGAATGCTCAACCCCTCAATCCTTTCCTTCAAGTTACTACTCATGGAATATACAAAAAATGCATCTTCAACATCAATTTCCAATGCAACTAACAAGGAATCATCACCATTCAATTAAAAGCATCTTGCACAAAATCGTCAACAATATCAATAACATGGCAAGAATATTCTTCAAGAGGATACTTCATAGAGTCATTTATGTTAAACTCTACTTTAATCCCATTAAATTCCATGGTTAGGGTACCATTATGCACATCAATGATGGTCCTTGAAGTTTTCAAAAATGACCTTCCCAACAAGATTGGGGCGGCATGTTTATCATGCTCCATGTCAAGGACATAAAAATCCGTAGGGAATATTAAGGAATCCACGCTAACCAACACATCCTCAATGATACCCTTAGGGTAGGCACTAGAACGATCGGCTAGTTGGATCACCACCCCAGTTTTCTGCAAAGTACCAAGATTGAGGCTTTCATACAAAGAGTAAGGAATCACATTTATTGATGCACCTAGGTCAAGCATTGGTTTTTCAAAATGTGTATTCCTTATCATGCAAGGGATTGTGAACATGCTAGGATTTCTACATTTAGGGGGCAACTCCCTTTGGCACAAAGCGGAGACATGTTCATTTTTTTCCATTTTAAAGCTTATTCTTTGCTCTTTGTTTCCTATTTACAACACATAATTCCTTTAAAATTTTAGCATAGCTAGGAATTTGTTCAATAGTGTTCAAGAGAGGGATATTTACTTCACATCTACAAAATACTTCGTAGATGTCCTTATTGGACTCCTTCATCTGTTTATCCTTCAAAGCTTCTGGGAACGGTGGTTTCGGTACATATGGAGGAATTTCCACCACCATTTCCTTCTTGTGAGGAGGGAATGAAGGTTCGGGATAGAGGTTGATTTCTCAACAATGATCTCCTCTTCCTTCTCATTCCACTTCCTTGCTTGCTCCTTGGCCAATTTCTCGGCCTCTTCTTCTACCTCTTTCTCAAACACTTCAAGCCTTCTAGGTTCACCTTCAACAACTTCATCACCCGGGGGAAAGCTAACTTCTTTACCACTTCTCAAAGTGATAGCTCTAGCATTTTGGTGGGGATTCAACTCTGGTTAGGAAGGGAGTTCACCTTTTTCCCGTGCCTCTATCTGATTCACTGCTTATGCTATTTGGCTCACTTGAGTTTCCAAGTTTTTTATGCTCACCTTGGCCTCATCTTGGAATTTTTCTCCCTTTTCCACACACATACTCAACCAATGAATGGCTTCAATCACCTCATCTTTTGTCAAGTCCGAGCTCTCACATTGGTCTTGGGCTTACCTTGAAGCCTTTGGTATTGTTGTTGAGGTGGGTGATATTGTTGTTAAGGAGGGCGATACAATTGAGTATTTTGACTTCCTTGAGGGTTTCCATACCAGAGATTTGGGTTATCATGATTACCCAAATTGTACGAATAGTTTTGGTACCCTTGATTCCCATGATAACCTTGATAGCCTTGGTTGCCTTGGTAGCCTTAGTTGCCTCGATAGCCTTTCCCACCTTGATAACCCATAACACTCACCTTCTTGACATAATCATCTTGCAAAGTAGGGCAAGCGTCTGTACGATGCGCCAATAAACAAATTTCACAAGATTTAACATGTGGCACATTTTTGGGCTTGGTCATCAAGGATTTTACCATAGAAGTAAGGGCCGAGACTTGGTCCTCAAGCTTTCCACTATTGGAAGGGTCACTTGTGGGCATTGGAATTCTTCTTCTCAAATCGGCCATTGAGCTAAAGTTCCTTGACTCCTCAGCTAGCTCCTCATACAACTGCATAGCCTATGTTGAAGTCTTATTCCCAAGGGTACCACCAAAAGAACTCCTTACTAGTCTTTGGTCCTTATCAAGAAGACCATTGTAGAAATAGGAGACCAAGTCTCCCTCCGAATAGCCGTGGTACCAAAAAATTTCAAGGAGCCTCTTGAACCTCTCCCAGTATTCGAAAAGAGACTCTTCATGCCATTGTAGGATGTTTCTTATGTCCTTCAAAGTGGTGGACTTTGAGGATGGAAAGTAATTGTCTAGAAATTTTATCTTCATGTTAAGCCAACTTTTGATGCTCTTGGGTGATAGGTAGTGGAGCCAATCCCTTGCACCATCCTTTAATGTGAATAGGAATGCCTTTAACTTGTAGAAGTCTTCATCTACTCCATGGGGAACCGTACCACCACACAAAAAATGAAACTCGGTGAGATGCTTATTGGCATTTTCCCCTTGCCTACCAAGGAAGATAGGTAGCATGTTTATAAACCCGGTCTTGAGTTTGAAGTGCCCACTTGGTCTAAATACTCAATGCACATGGTTGTTGGTCAAGATTGGGGGCCATAATTTCCCTCAATAAGGCTTGCCCTAAAGGAATCTCCCTTCCTTGGAGAGGATGAGCTCTTCTTTGGAGAGGAGGATGTTAAGGCCCTCCTCTCAAATGCTCATCTTCATGCTCGTATTGATGCTCCATAGAAGTAGAGGTATCCATAAAATGGTCACTAGGAGGGGTGTTATTCACACTTTCCAAAGAAAGCCTCCTAACCTGTCTCAAATTCAACTCTAACTCGAGGTCGTAGTGTAGGGGGTTCTTGTGAAAAGGATCGCGTATGAACCATACACCAAGAACTTGAACAATACGTCAACAAGCCAAGCAAAAATGGCTAGTCAACTAAGAAAACAAAATAAAAGCAAACTAACAAATATTTACAACTAGCACATAATCACACATAATATGCCCCAACACTTAAAAATAAAAGCCTCTTCCCTAGTAGCGGCGCCAAAATTTTGGAGGTTGTCGCCGTACCTCTCAAAGTTAAATTTATAAGCCCTAATGCTTCCTATCTACAACTAAGTAGATAATGGAAAATCGGGGTCGCCCACGAAGAAGAGGGATTTTGTCCAAGTGTTTACACATATATAGCAAGAAACATACTAGATATAAGCATATACATATATATATACACACACACACATATATATAAATATATAAGAGCATGTAAATTGGGGGGGGGTTGGTTTTGGTCCTAAATTATGAATTGAAAGACAACAACTAGCAAAGCAAGAGAACAATGCTAATCATGCAATAACAACTAAAAGGATGAGTAAATCAACAATTAATGGAGCCTTGGGGACAATCGACTTCCAGTTCCAAACTTCTTATAGATCATAGATTCATTCACTCATTCAATTACATTTATTGTCTATGGGGAATGTTATCACTTCTCATTCGAAGATTAACATTTCATTCTTTTTGTAAACCTCATTGCTAATCACTTTAGACGTTCAACAACCATAAAGATATTTCATCAATGGTATTATACACAAAGGACCACAGATTTGATAACAACAAGCCTTCTACCAAAGACATAGTCATTTAACCAAATAAAGCATTTATTAGGCTAACCCAAGAACAAACCACATTCAAGGTTCAACCTTTCTTTGTATCTATATGACAAATATGAGAACAATCCACATTAACATACTCATCTTGCAAGAATTGCAACACATTATACACTAGAAGTTCTCAGTTCATGTTTTAGATTTTCATGCCTAAAGAGTCAAGAAATTTGCAACTTTCCTAACACCCTAAAACTTCAATCATATAAACACTCCCTATTCTCAAACAACCCATGATATAAATGAAGCAAAACACAACATTAATGGCATAATAAATGCTCTCCAATAAATGTTCATAAATGAGCAAATATAGAATCTCACCACATAAGTTTGGAAGCTTCAATCAATTGCTCCCAAGAACCAGATTTAGCTACTACAATCCATAATAATCAACAACAATAATCCAAACATGAACAAAGATTAAAACAAGATGAAAAAGGGTAAAAACCTAGGGTTTGCTGGTAGAAAGTCGGGAAGAAGACATGTGAGGAAAGATAACTATAGAATGCTATTTATAGTACAAAAAGAAAGACAAAAATGTTCTGGCCACCCATTCATCGCGAGCCGAGATGGGTTTATCACGGTTCGTGATGAAGCCTAGAAACAGAACTTGTCTATTTTGTCTTCTCCTAGTCTCAAACTCTCTTTCTTCATAACAAGTTTCTTCCATTCTTCAAGTCTTCAAATCTTCAAAGAAAGTCTTCAAAGTTTTCAAAAGGTGATCTTCAATGTCCTCCAATCTTCAAGTCTTGATGTTGTTTCCTTGTCACACAAAATTTGATTAGAAAAGGTAAACGAGCGTAACGTTGCTCTTACCTCTCCTAAGAGAATTTCAAGGTAAAACCCAAGCTCCTGATGACAAAAGAGCACAAAAGTTATCTAAAAAAGTTTCAAAATATGCACATAAAATGGACACATCACCCAACTAGGCCAATTCCCCATTTATCAAACGGCCAAGCTTCATATATCCCTCTTAAAGGGGTTTGTGGCTTGCACCTTATCTTCTAGCAATGTTCCCTTCGCTAAGTCTATTAGTGGTGACATCCAGCTTACACCTTCTATTTGGATTGTCGACATTGTGCTTCTGACTGGAATGACATCTACTACCACATCTCCATGTTCACCCAGAGATTCAAATCTAGCTGTTGCTAGCTTGCTTTGTGCATCTGCTTTTGTATTTTCACTTCTTGGTAGGTGTTGGATAACAAAATACTTGAGCTAGGCCATGAGCTGCTGGACTCTCTTTAAATACTTCACCAACTGTTCTTCTTGTACTTCGTAGTCTCTGCGCACTTGCTGGACTACGATTAGTGAATCACTAGATACTCGGACGCTCTTCACCTTCATTATGATGGTAAGGTCCAGTCCACATATCAAAGCTTCATACTCTGCCTCGTTGTTAATGAGCGGAAAGTCAAGCCAAAGTGAGTATCTGTGTTCACCTCCTTCTACCAACAGTAATCTTGTACCGCAACCTTCTTTGCTGAACGTGCCATTAACGAACAATGTCCATGCAATCTCTTCCCACTTTTATTTCCCTTTATCAATTCCCAGATTCTAGTGCATATTCACCCTTTGTGCATTTTCACTGGTCATTTTTGCAATGAATTCCATTAATGCATGAACCTTGATTGTTGTTCTTGGTTGGAATTAGATCTCAAATTAGCCTAGTTCCAGAGCCACTTCGTCAGTTTGCCCGATGATTCAGGCTTGCTAAGGATGTTCTTAATTGGGAAACTAGTGTAGACCACGATGCAATGACTGTTAAAATACATTCTCAATATTATATTAAAGTCAGGGTTAACTTCTCAACCGGCATGTACACCTTCTCTGTGTTTTGCAATATTATGCTCATATAGTATACTAGCACTTTTTTTGGCCTTCCATTTGTACCAAAACAGAACTGAATGCATTATACGAGATCGTCAAATATAAGTATAAGGCTTCTCCAGAAACAAGTGACTTCAACGTTGGCAATTCTTAAAGTTGTTCCTTCAAACTGTGGTATTCTTTCCGACATTCTCCGCTCTAGATAAACTTTTTGGCCTTCCTTAGGACTTTGAAAAGTGGGAAATCCTTCTCCACTGCTTTTGAGACAAACCGGCTAAGCACTGCCAGCAACCCCATTAGGATTTTCACCTCTTTGACTGTTCGCAACTAGGGGAGAGCTATTATAGCTTGGATTTTCTCTTGGTTGGCTTTGATTCCTTTTGAGGATACTTTGTATCCTAAGAAATTTCCTGCGCCAACTCCAATTACACATATCTTAGGGTTGAGCTCCATCCCGATGGCACCTAATTTGTCCAAAGTTTCTTTTAAATCTTCAGCAAAGCTACCCACCTTCCGGCTCTTGATAACCATGTCATCAACATATGCCTCGATATTTTTCCCTGTTTGATTACGAAATGCATTATCGACCACTCTCTGGTACGGTGCCCTTGCATTTTTTAAACCCAAATGGCATTTTTACTTAATAAAACGTTCCAAAACTTGTTATAAAGGTTGTTTTCTCTGCATCCTCCTGATTCATCAATACTTGGTGGTATCCCTTATACAAATGTAAAAATGCCAGGACTCATACTCTGAAATTGCTTCAACCGGTTCATAGGGTAGCAGTTCTTTGTGCATGCTTTATTCTAATCTGTGAAATCAATGCACATTCTCCAACCCATGTCTTATTTCTTCACCATGATTGTGTTCGCTAGCCACTTTGGGTATATGACCTCTTTCAATATACCAGCTTGAAGCAGTGCTGTAACTTCCTCTTCGATTGATTTTTTATTTATCGCTAGCGAAGCAGCGCTACTTTTGTTTAACCATTTTAATCGAGTCACTAATATTCAAAGAATGGATAGCAATGCTTGGGTCTACCCCTCCCATGTTTTAAACACTCCATGAAAAATTATCTTTGTGGCTTCGTGGGATTTCTATGACCCTCTTCATTTCCATACCTGGAAGATATTTCCTATCTTTACGCACTTGGAATTGTCTTCGGCATGCAGGATAACCAGCTCTGTTTCTTCTCTTAGGTTTACTGCTGATTCTGGCTACTCTAGTAACCCACCATCTGAGATTGTGTTAACCATCTTCACCTTTTCCCCAACTTTCCCTGCCTTCATTGCGATAACCATGCATTGCCTCGCCATTTTTTGGTTTCCTCTTATAGTTGCGATTCCAACCGGAGTTTGGAATTTCATTACTTGGTGGTAAGGGGACCATATCACTTTTGTTTTATTCATCCATGGCCTTCTGATGATGGCATTAAATGTACTTGGACCATTCATGACCACGAAGTTGCTACAATTTCTTCCACTTTCTCCAATGGTGATAGACAGTTGTGTATTCCCCAAAGGCATTTCCGCTCGCCTTGTTAATCCTACTAGCGAGGACATGGACATTTTTACATCAGTTTTATTGAAACCTAACCCATCGAAGCAATTCATAAATAGTATCTCGACTACACTTCTGTCATTCACGAACACTCTGTGAAAGGTTGCATTTCCAATTTTTCCTATAATGACCATGGGATCATTGTCAGGCAAAAGTTAGGTACTGCATCTTCTTCGCTAAAAGTGATCACCTCATTTGAACGAAGTCTTTTGTCAACAGGCTCTTGTGAGAGAGAGTATCTTGCTTTAGTCTTCCAAGCATTGTTAGACAATGACTCATTAGATCCGTGTATTGACAAGATGACTATTTTCAGTACTTCTTCACTTGCATCATCGTTGTAATCCACTGCCGCAGTCATTTTTTTTTTATTTTTGGCCAGTGTGGTCGCACATTTCTTGGTTTCTTTCAGGGGGTTCCTTGTTTTGTTAGTGTTTCCATACTGGCTTCCTCCTTTCTTTCTATATTGGCTTAAGTAGACTTTCCTCAAATTTTCTTCAAATTTTCTTCTCAAGTCTCTGCAATACTCAATGTCATGACCATGGTCCTAGTGGAAGGCACAATAATACTTCCTGGACCTCTTTTCCGGCATTGCTAACTTAGGTGCCAGTTCTCGAAATAGCTCCTTGTTTGCGTACAATATCTCTTTCCTTGATCTTATCAGAGTCGTACCTTGGAATGGTGTGCCTTGTGACCCTGGCTCTCTTCCCTTGAAAAGGGTGTTTCCTTTTCCTTTCTTCATAAACCCCTTTTGTGAATCCTTCATCGTCCGTTTTCACCTTGTGGTTATTCGTCTCTTCCATTCGCACATGCTAAACAATCATGCTCTCTCGGGTTTTTGGGCATGTTCTTTGTTAGTTCTTTGTAGAAATCTCCTAACCGCATACCTCCTGTTAACGCTCCCAATGAAGATTGGAATGACAAGTCACGAACCTACAAACTTTTTGTGACAAATCTATTATGATACTCTGCCAAACTTTCATCACTTCGCTAGGCTATGTTATTAATGTCTGGAATCATTTTTATGAATCTTTACTTCTGATAGAAGCGGCCCAAAATTAGATATGACAATTGTGCCCAAGATTTTATACTTCTATTTGGAAGATCCTTGTACTATGTGATAGTTGTCCCTGACAAGAAAATGGGGAACGCTTTGCACACCAATTCGATGTTCACATCGCAAAATCTCATGCTATTTATGTATGAGTGTAGGAGCTCTTTCGGATCTGTGGTCTCATCGTAGATTTTAACATGTAAAGGAATTTTGAAGTCCTTTGGCATCTTAAAATCCTGCAGATGTGGCGCTAAGGGTGATTTGTCTGCATCGTCGTTTGCAAGGATGTCCCATAATTCTTCTTCGTACTTGAAATTCTCACGCTCCTAACTTACTCTTTTTTTCTAATCTTGGAGGGTTTGGTTTGAGTGTCGCCAGAAATTGGTTGTACAAACCATCCATGTTCGCTTCTAAGAATGCTGTGAACACCCTTCTTTCTTTCTGTTGGTTCATGTTGGGGGATTCTCCTTCCTTTTCTTCCTCCTCCATTTCCTCCTTACTACTCTCTTTTTATCTACTAGGGATGTGATCCTGGTCCCGGTTAGGATGCATGCTTCTATTGTGTCCTGGTGTTTGTTCTTGTGTCTGGTGATTATGACTCATCTCAGTTGTAGTGAACACTATTATTTACTTGAAGAACTTTGAGACAAAAAAACTTTTGTCCCCACAGTCGGCGCCAAATGATGCGGTAATCCAATTAGGCAAACCACTTATTGTTCATTCCGTGAATCT
The DNA here is from genome assembly GCA_037428765.1 of Rubia yunnanensis. NCBI lineage: Eukaryota > Viridiplantae > Streptophyta > Magnoliopsida > Gentianales > Rubiaceae > Rubia > Rubia yunnanensis. The sequence continues at coordinate 76,535,241 of CM075063.1, read as the reverse complement.
CTTCCCCAGCAAAAGGAATCCCGAAAGTGATTTCGGGAGAAAAGCTATGACGATCAAGTCGGTCTCTCTCTTTAAGATATGAAATTTCTTAGTATATTCACACTTACCTTAGCTGGTCATGAGCTTGTTGTATTTATAAGCTTATGTAGTTGTGGTTCCTTGTTTTTAGGAATTGAGAGTATGGGTCACACCACGATCACCACGTTCTCTGTTTATGGCTTTGTGTTTGTTTTTCATTCTACATTTCTTGGCCTAAGTTCTCTGCCATGACTAGATAGTCCCACGCCTAGCTAATCTACACCTTGGGCTGAAATGGCTTCGTCTTACTATGGGATGAGATTGAGCTAGGGGTGTAAAGGAATCGACCCGAGATCGTGCTCGAAAAAAATTATTGTGTTCATGTTCGAGCTCAAGCTCGTTCGAGCCCAAAAATTTACCTCGATCTTATGCTCGATTGTTTATGATCTGCTTGAGCTCTATTCGTAACTCGATTGAATTTGAGCTCGAGTTTGAGCGATATTGGCTCGTTGAGCTCGTTACCTTCGAAGGAGCCAATAAAACCCTCTAACTTATTTAAATTTAAAAATTGAAAATAAATCCAGTTATATTGGTAGGCTCGTGAAGCTGGACGAGCCTACCGAACAAGAATGAAGAAGCTCCAGCTCGCCTAATAATTGAGCTAGCTCAAGCTTGCCTCATGTTCATCTAGCTCAAGTTCGAATCGAGCTTTTTCTTGAGCTGTTTGCGAGCATTTGATGAACGTCTTGGTTTGTTTACACCACTAGTGATGCAGGGAGAATGCCCACAAAGGTCCAATACAATTTTGATCATAACTTTTGCGTCCAAACTTGGAATCAGACGATTCTGGTGGCGTTGGAACCGTCTCGACAAGTACTAAAGGTTTCCATCCAACGAAGTTGAAAGTTCCTCCATTTTCCTATTTGAGGTCGTTTAAGGCCTTAAAATAGCAATTTACTATTTTTGAGTGTTTTCTAATTTTCGTTTAATTTTGGAATTTATTAATTCCAAATTTCCTTTTTTATTTTTCCATTTTTCTTCTGAATTCAGTATTTAAGGACCTCTTGTATTTTTGGAGATTTCATCTTTTATAATAATATTTTTCGAGAATAGTTTTCTCTCAAGTGGATTGCAGAACCAAAACTTAGGGTTTGTTCTTGCGGTGCTTGATTTTTCTTTAGATGCGTGCTTGCAAATATTTTTGATTATTCCGACTGCATCACCTAGATTGGGCTAGGCCTAGCGGCCATCAGCCTTTTAATCGTTGGGCAGAAACATTCTGGCCAAATAAGTAGGAAAAGGAAAAAAACATTTATATATTTAGAAAGAATATCCAATATACACGTAATAGGTTTACCGTCCCTAAAATATTTACAAGATATACATAAAATATTGTTTTCCTATTTTGGACTGATAATTATTAGCACGCCACATTCTTATTGATAGTTGATATCAATAATTTCCCCCAACACACACACACACCCCCGGTTGATATTGGGGAAAACAAGTGGTAAACTACTTAGCTCACTTTTGAACTTGTCTTACATCATCTGATCTTTATTATTTAGGGGTTTTAGAACAGTTCTAGTTGTATATTTCGATAATGTTCGATTCTAAACTTCCCAAGCTAGGAGCTTGTGCGATCAAGAATATTTTAAGAGCCCATTGCATTCTACGTCACTGAAACCCCATGGGGTGAATATGGAACTCCGTGTCTGGATGCCTAATAGATTTTTTAGTGCATCAGCTAACAACGATGGAGAGGAAAGTAAATCAAGGTTCCTGTGGGTATGTCGATGTTGGAGGGTGCACATGGAAAATGACATAGATCTTGGGGGGCATGTGAAGCTTCCCTTGCCTGTTCAACTTGCCATGTGATATAATATAGGCCTTCAGACATAGATCATATGAAATCTGCCCAATGAGAAGGAGCTGGTCCCAAGTGGCAACGGAAAAAGCGTGATGTGACATGACATGAAAAATTAACCACCAAACTATATAATAAGGAGGTAACATTTGAAAAAGGTATAATCACTTTTTCATTCTTCCTTGACACGCTACCAAAGCTTAAGAGGACTCTCTGATATGACTTGAACGTCGGAGTGGGTACGGCTCAGGTCTGCCTACCTGAACTTTTTCTGGTTTTCTTGTATGTTTTGGAGCAAGCTATAGAGCGGGGAAATAATCCAGTAGCCCATACAAAGTTTGGACTCAACATTGGCGTCGTTTGTGGAGACCGCTACATTCAGCACTCGTGCATCTCAACACTATGGAAGGATCAACAACACTTACAAAAGATCTGTTTCACAACATTGCGATTGAAGATATGACACGCACGAAAGATGAGCCAACCCTTACTCCTATTGGGGAACTACACCGGCTCCAAGCAGCCACGGAGCTAGCCAACAACTCGGAGATCTTGCAAACCATCATGGCTTCACAGAAGGAGATGATGAGAAAGCTATATGAAGTTGAGGAAAAGGAGAATGCCAAAATGAAATGTTTGAAGCACATCGTCAAGCCGAAAAAACTCTTTCATTGATAGGATGACAAATTGTGAGACTCCTGGCAGAAAGAGCATGAAGGATAAACTAGCTAGAGTGCCATGAGAGATGTACAGATTTTAGCCACTTTCAGGAGGAAAACTAACACCACTGGAGGAGTAGGGATAACAGACATGGAGTGGCATTCCTACTACATGCCATCATCGAAGGAAAATGAACCAAAAAATAGGTTGAGGCAGGAGGACCTGGAAGAAGTACCGCCAAGGAAAGGGGGGAAAGGTTCATAGTTCATCAGAAGGATACAACTGTTTACAGCTGATCCTAAGGTGAAAATACGTCCAACCTGGGCAATATAACAGAGAGGCAGACTCAGAGGACCACTTGCACACTATCTACACCAACTTGGCTACCTTTGCGATACCGTAGGCCATTTGGTGCAAGGTGTTCGCAACCAAGTTGACGATGGCAACTAGGGTTTGGGTCAAAAACCTAGAAGAAGAGACCATAGATAGCTTCAGTCTGATTCTAGATTAGGTGATTCTAGTAGATATTCTAGGGTTAGTGTTCTAGTATAACTCAACCTCTAGATGCATTGTACTCTATATATCGCTGATCATTTTATAAAATCTATCATCAAAATTTACTCTTTCATGGTATCAGAGTCTCATTGATCTTGGCCCTAATCTTTTACCCCTATCTTTTTTTCTTATTCTCCTTCTTTCCCGTTACTGATATATCCCTTTCTCGCAACATTCGGTCAATTTGTTGTCAGTTTTTTGCCAAGCTCTGGTGGCCTTCGGCAGTCATTTCATCCAGCAGTGACTCTTCAACCATCAGTGTCTCTCTCTCCAATTTCTAATTGTTATTTCCAGTCCAATTTTAGCACCCACGGTCTTCTTCTCCAATGAATTTCTAGATACGCCGTTGTCCATAAACATATCTATGGGTTTTGTCATATGCGACGTCCAATTCATCTTTTGGTTGCATTTTCACCATCTATCTCTGCGGTGGTTTTCTACAGTAGCAGTGGTCTCACCTCTGGTTGGTTTATTCAGCGGTACGAGCAAGTTGTTTCAGGTAAATTTTGGTGGAGACTTTCATATGTAGAGCCTTCGTTCTTGTTCTCTCACCTTCATTTTCAATCTACACGTGGAACCTTTCAGAAGCTCGTGAAGCCATGCTCTTAAGCCACGCGCTTGTCAGCCACGTGAGCGTGTCACCTATGCGCCATCAATTTTTGTTTTCAGTTTCTTTCAGGCCATACACTTGGAGTAGCTTTTGTCACTTTGCCACTTTACAATATGGCTCCTTTTGGTGTTATCTCAGAATTTATGCGCCATGGCTCCAAGTGGATTGTGGACTCTGGCACCACGAATCACATGACCTTGTCTCTCACTGCAGTTGATCACGTGACACTTTATGATGACTCTCACCGCATCGTTTTTGGTAATGGTTCCCAAATCCCTGTTATTCATATCAGTGAGTCTCGGATTTTTGAATCTTTTTCTCTTTATGATGTGCTTATTGTGCTTAATATCGCTAAAAATTTTCTCTCGATTAGCAAATTAACTTGGGATTCAAACTCTGTTGTCTGCTTTGATAACCGCTCATTATTATTTAGCATAAAATCAATAATGAAACTTTGGGTCATGGTTACAGTAAAAATGAGCTTTATATTTTAGAATATGGTGCATCTTCTTTATTGTCTACTGAGGAATAAATTTAGTCGTGTGTGTCCTTTGAAACCAGATATGCTAGACTTGGTCATGTTCCAGATTCTGTTATTTCTAGTTTACGTGCTTCTGGATCCTTATCTGTCTCATTGGTTTTGCTTTAACGTACCCTTTGTGATGCGTGTGAAAAGGCCAAAGGGAAACGTTTATCTTTTTATGCAAATGATAAATGTGCTACCAATGTACTTGACATAGTCCATTGTGATTTATGGGGAGCCTCTCCTATTTGATCTGTTGATGGTTTTTCATACTAAGCTATTTTCCTTGATGATCATTCTCGGTTCTCGTAGTTTTATCCACTACGTCGTAAATCTAATTTTTGGGATGTTTATCGTCAATTTGAGACTTTTGTGGAGAGCTAGTTTTCTTCCACCATTAAGGTATTTCAGAGTGACGGAGGACCAGACGGAGGTCTTCCACCATTTACATTCTCATTTTCAGACAGAGGGAATTCATCATCAGATTCCTTGCCCATATACTCCTGAGTTGAATGGTTGGGTCGAGCGCAAGCACTGCCACATTGCTGACATGGGCTTGTCTGTGTTATACCACTCACATGTCCCTCTCTTCTACAGGACTGACGTCTTTGATGTAGCTAATTATACCATCAATTGGTTGCCTATTCCTGTTCTTGGCGAGTTATCACCATTTGAAGTTGTTAATGGTTGGGTTCCCGTGTACACCAATTTCCATGCATTTGGTTGTCAGGTCTTCCCTTTTGTTTGGCCATATGCGGACCAGAAACTCTCCCTGTGGTATTCTGTGCGTATTTATTGGCTACAGCTTGCAATAAAAAGGTTTTCGGTGTCTCGATCATTTAAGAGATGGAATTTAAATCACTCAACATGCTCGTTTTGATGAGACATGTTTTCCCTTCGCCCTATCCATTCCTTCGGCGATCGGTCCTCCACCTTCTGTGTCAAATGGTTTCGCCTTTCTTTATCTTAAGTTGGATTATGTATCTCTTTTTCCCACGGTTGTTTCTGCATCGCCTCCGGTACCTTGCTCCATATGTTCTATTGACTCAAACTAGCCAGTGGCTGGCCCAAAATTCCTCACTCTGCCTGTCTCTCCACCAACCAATTCACCAGAGTCACCAACTCCTTCTGCAGAGGCTGCAACTGCAGCCTCCCCTCCTTGGTTGCGCCCCCACCGGATGACTACTTGGTTTGTATCAGGTGTTATCCAGCAGGATGATTATTTAGATATTGTTGCCCATAATCTTCTCGCTACCCTTCTCAACAAGAAGGAACCTACAGACTATCGTTCGGCCCTTCAGGATCCATTTGGGTCTCAACTATGGATGATGAAATTGTAGCCCTTCGTGACCAACATACTTGGGATTTGGTGTTGCAACTGTCGGATGTCAACATTGTTAGCTCCAAATGGGTCTATCGGGTGAAGTATCGTCTTGATGGCACAGTTAATCACTATAAGGCACGTTTGGTGGCTCAAGGGTTCCCTTAGATTCTCAATTTTACCTTTGACCATACTTTCAGCCCCGTGGTTAAAGCATCTACTATTCGGATCGTTCTTGTTATTGCCACCATGCAATCTTTGTCCCTTCATCAGTTGGATGTCAAGAATGCATTTCTCAATGGTGTGCTTGATTCTCTTGTCTATATGGTGCAACCAGTCGACTATAACCATTTCATCCTAACTATGTTTTTCGCATGTGAGAGGCTATTTATTATCTGAAGCAAGCTTCTCCGGTATGGTTCCAGCAGTTTAGAAACTACTTGCTTCAGCTTGGTTTTTTATGTAGCTCTGTAGACACTTCCTTATTGTTTTATCTTGATGATCTTCCTTGTTGTATTTGCTCGTTTATGTGGATGACATTATTCTCACTGGCAATGACTCGGCTCTTCTTCGTCAGTTCATTGATTATACTCATTAGGAGTTTGTTATTAAAAACTTGGGTGTCTTTCACTACTGTCTAGGCCTAGAAGTTTCACCTACTTCCTTGGGTCCTCTTCTTGGTCAAGCTAAGTATGCTTGTGATATTTCACTTGTGTCAGGATGTCTAATGCAGCTCTAGTCTCCACTCCATTTTTCCCAGTTCATAACAACACAAGTTCTCTATTTAAGAACCCAACACTCTACTGGTCAGGGCTCTTTAATATCTGACTATTACTCATCCAGATTAGCCATTGCGGTTAAGTCTATCAGTCAGTATCTTCAGGACCCTCTGGATGATCATTTCGCAGCTGTCACTTCGATTCTTCTTATGTTTGAGGTACACTGCACTTTGGCCTCACTTTCTGCTCTGGTATCTCTCCTGAGGTATTGGGCTATTCTGATGCTGATTGGGCACGGTGCTTTGGGACTCGACGTTCCGCCTGTGATTAAATTGTCTTTCTTGGCAGTAATCTTATTTCCTGGAGTGACAAGAAGCGGCCCACTATTTCTCGCTCCAGTACTGAGTTTAAGCATCGAGCTCCCGCTAACACGGCTTTGTAGGTTGTTTGGCTTACTCATCTTCTATGAAATCTTTGTGTCCCGCTCTCTAGTTCTCCACTTTTGTTATACGAAAATAGTAGTGCAATCTTTTTGGCTCAGAATTCGGTGGCTCACAAGTGGGTGAAGCATATCAACATCGACCACCGCTTTGTTTGGGAACAAGTTGCAACTATGAAGCTTCGCATCGCTCATGTTCATACTTCCCATCGGATTGTGAACATCTTCACAAAAGGTCTCTCTCATCCGCTCTTTGAGTTCTTCAGATCCAAGCTTTTGGTACCTGAGCACCCGACGCTTCGTTTGAGGGGGGGTGTTAGGATAAGTCAACCCGATGACTAGATTAGGTGATTCTAGTAGATATTCTAGGGCTGGAGTTCTAGTATAACTCAACCTCTATATGCATTGTACTTTATATATTGCTGATTATTTTATGAAATCTATCATCAAAAATTTACTCTTTCACAGCTAGAGCAGAAATTCTCGGCTCGTTTCATGAAAAAAAAGTAAGTTCCAGAAGATTATGTTAGAGCTCTTTGCGGTCAAACAGAAGCAGGCTGAGATGCTATCGAAATATTAGGAAAGGTTAAATGACGAGGTGAACCAGTGGAGGAAAGGAGCAACCAGGCCCTCATGGGCACGTTTGTAAACCGCCTGAGGCGTGAGCATTTTTTGGGAGACTACACCCTGAACCCTCTAAAAAAATTATTGATAAGCTGATGAAAAGGGTTGGGGTACTTTAGCAGGGTAAACCTAGCAAATAGAAGGAAGAAAGAAGCATGGGCATGTTAAGGACAACGATAGAGTGATATTAGCGGAGACATGTTCAAGAAGAGAATGGAGCAGGTTAGGCCCAACATGCTAACCTTTGATAGAAGTTCACACCTCTCACCAAAACACCAAAAGAGGTTTTGGCTCTAGTGGCAGCAAAAACCATATTGGTGGTCGTGCTTCCATCTCTTCCAGAGCCGAAAGGCGACAGAGAGGCACCCAGTCGAAGAGAGAGGGGGTTGAAGATAGCTTAGAGTATGGCAGAGACCATAAAGAGTATGACCACCTCTGGAAGGAAGGCTCAGATTGGAGGTGGAAAGAACATTGTAAACCGCAAATGGCAAGCAGGCTATATGCTGCTCGTGAGGGGGAAGGAGCATGCCAAGGGCAAGGACTCACTAAAAGAGATGGAGGAAGACCTGGGAAGGAAGAAAAGCTGAGGATCACCGTTCACCAGGAGGATACAGTAGTTCACGGTCTACCCAAAGCTGAAGATACCACTGAAGCTGGGGCAGTACAATGGCGAAGAAGTCCCAGAAGACCACTTGCACACATTTTGCACCAACATGGACACCTTTGCGACACCGCGGGCTATCTAGTGAAAAGTGTTTACAACCACCCTGACAACAGTAGCCAGGGCGTGGTTCAAGAATCTGGAGGATAAGACTATCGAAAGCTTCAGTTAGCTCGAGCAAAATTTCCCGAACCGCTTCATGCAAAGATAGAAGTTCCAGAAGATGAGGTCCAAGCTACTAACATTAGGTAGATATCGGCGGAGACGTTGTCAGCATACTGGTAGCGGTTCAATGAAAAGGTTAACCAGATCGAAGAAAAAAGCAGTCAGTTCCTTATAGACATGTTCATAAATGGCTTGAGACATGATCCATTGTTGAGGGGCTGCACCCTAGACCCACCAAAGACAATCGACGAGTGGATGAGGAGAGTCAGAAACTTCAACAGGGCTGATTTGGCTGACAAGAGGAGGAAAGAGACGTAGGGTGGCCACAGCCAGCAGAAGGCCAAAATGGATGGAGATAGAATGTCGAGAAAGGGAAGATGCACTAAGGCGAACACTCAGCAGCCATCGAGCAGATTTGAAAGGATGAAAACGATTTTCACACCCCTCATCAAGACACCTAAAGAAATATTTGATCTGTGTGCATGGAAGGGTATACTGGATGTGCCACCAAAGATGAGGGCAGACTTTAGAAAGAGAAGTAAGTCCCATCAAACACAAACAACTGCATCCACTCGAGGTATAACATAGAAGACTAAGTGCATCACAGTGAGCTTGCACACCTGGAAAAAATAAATGCAAGGGCCCATAGCAAGGCAACGTACCAGAACAAGAATTAGCATGGAGGTTTCAGTAAGCAGCAGGATGGTCATGGTAGGGTAGGATCCCCGATAGAGAGCGCATGCATAATAAAGGAAAGGAGGTCACTAGAGCTGATATTAGAGAAGATGGAAGTAAAAGGCAGAGGGAGAACATACCCGTAGAAGATAGCAGAACAACGATGGTAACTTATATATATGCCATCAGCGGGAGTGCCGGAGGAAGGACTGAATCTCAGTGAAGGTACACTGCAGGCTAACACCGCAACCAATGGCAGTAGACAGGAAGCTGGGTGTAAATGAGGCAATAATGTTTGATAGTGATAACCCGATACCAGGCAGGCCAGCTAGTGGTGATGTGATGGTGATGAGGGTCAGGGTGATGGACAAGAAAATCCATCGATTATATGTAGATGGTGGAAGCTCTGCAGAAATCATGTATTGGCACTATTTTGAAAAGCTGGATGAGAACATAAAGAGGAAGCTAAAGCCAATAGACACCCCGCTGGTGGATTTTGCAGACAGGATGGTATGTCCAACAGGAACCATATTTCTCCCGGTAACATTAGGTGAAGGAGAAAGGAGAAATATTGTGGATATGGAATTCATAGTTGTGAAGGCAAACAACACGTACAATTTGATACTGGGTAGACCTGCCCTAGCTCTGTTGAAGGAAATAGTGTTGACCCTCCACCTACTCCTGAAGTTCCCAACCAAGGGAAGAGTAGCCATGGCTAGGGGAGATTAGCAAAATGCAAGAGAGTGTCACAAAATTTCTCTCAGCAATCGCATGCGAGAAGATGGAGGTAGGATCCAGGAGAGGTAGGTCAGTACAGCTAGGCCTGTCAGAATGATCGTAGGCAGAGACAGCCTGTCAAAGTTAAGCGCAGAGGTGCAAGCAGTACAACTGAGCAGAGACCAGTTGGTGCAGGTGGGAATGTCCCTCCCACCAGATGTGAGAAAGAAACTCGTGAAGGTGTTGAAGGAGAACAAGCAAGATTTTTCCTGGAAGCTGAAGGATATGACTGTAGTCCCAAAGGAATTTGGCTAACATGAACTGAAAGTAGAGCCATCCTACAAGCCTGTCAAGCAGAAGTGGAGGATGCTCTACAGGGATAGGAACGAGGCGGGTAACAAGGAGGTGAGCCAGTTAGTTACAGCAGGGCTCTTGCAGGAAATCCACTATCCAACATGGCTGGAAAACCATGTACTGGTGAAGAAAGCACACGGAAGCTGAAGGATGTGCATGGATTACACGAACTTGGACAAGGCTTGCCCCCAAGGATTGCTACCCGCTGCTGGTCATTGACCAAAAGGTAGATGCCCTTAACAATTACCCAATTAAATTTTTTCTTGATGCATATGTGGGATACCACAACATCCCTACATTGGAAAGCAACAAAGAAGAAATTGCGTTTATAACCAAGAGGGGAGCCTTCGAATACCGGATGATGTCTTTCAGCCTGAGAAATGCCGGGGCCACTTACCAAGGGTGGTAGACAAGATTTTGCAGAAGGAAATATGAAGGAACCTGGAGGTGTATGTAGATGACATGGTGATAAAGAGCCCTCAGTATGAAACCTTTGTGGAGGATGTCAGGGAGACCCTAGTACGATTCAAGGAAATAGGGATTAAGCTGAACCTAGCCAAATGTTAATTTGGAGTGGGAACAGGGAAGTTCTTGGGGCACATGGTGTCAAATGAGGTGTTACAGGTAAACCCCGAGAAGGTAAAAGCATTTTTGGAGATGAAATTTCCAAGAATGGTCAAGGAGATACATAATTTGAATGGGAAGCTGGCAGCAATAAACCGTTTCCTGTCCCGAGCAGCGGAGAAAGAACTTCCTTTCTTCAAGATACTGAAAGGATGTGTAGAAAAAAAAGGGGTGGTACAATGGGGAGAGCTGAAAGAAAAAGTATTCGAAGATCTTTAGTCTCGCCTGAAAGATTTTCTAACCATAACCAGCCAAAAGAAGGGAGAAACCATGTACCTATACGTAGCAGCGAGCGAGAAAGCAGTTAGTGGTGCACTGGTCAGAGGGGGAAAACAAGGTGCAACAATATGTATAATTTGTGAGTCGGGCTCTACAAGGCCCAGAATAGAGATACACGAGTCAAAAGAAACTTGCGTTGGCTCTGGCTCACGCAGCAAGAAGGCTAAGACAATACTTTCAAGTACATTCTGTGATAGTGCTGACCAATCAACAGCTGAAAGCGATACTGACCAAGTCAGGGGCTTCAGAAAGCTGGGTGAAATGGGAAATGGAGGTAGGAGAGCACGCCATTGAATACTCCCCGATGAGAGCAATGAAAGGGAAGGTAATGGCAGATTTCCTAGCATAAATGCCTAAAGAAGGAAAGAGAAGAGTAGCGGAAGAAGCACAGAGCCCCGCCCAGGCTGTGGGCCAAGACAGGTTGACAGGCCCAGACATGTGGAAATTGTATGTGGATAGAGCTTCTGGAGTAGAAGAAGCCAGTGTAGGCCTAGTGATATCGAATACGGAAGGCATAAAAGTAACTTACGCTATGTATTTCAAGTTCCCAACCTCAAACAATTCGGCCTAATAAGAAGCACTGATTGCGGACATGGAGATAGTAAGAACGTTGGGAGAAAGAAAACTGCAAGCCCATGGAGACTCGATGCTGGAGGCTAACCATTACAACGCGCAGTACGCTGTCATGGAGCAAGCAATGATAAAGTATATGGATAAGGTCAGGAGCCTTTCGGCCTTCTAAATAAGAAATTTTTTGTTGCTAGAGATGTTATTTTCTATATCAATCTCTTTCCTTATAAAAGTTCTGAGTCCACATTTCATCATTCCAGTCATGATAATAACAAAATCATGCTTCTCATTCTCTCATCTGATACTGATTCATTTACAGATGTGCTGAATCAAAACTTCTCTGATTCAATTAAAACTCAACCAAATAATGCTTCTTCTTCTTATGATCATAATGATTCCACAAAATCCAGTTCACTTCCATCCCAAATTCATGAAAACACTTTTCCCAGTACACATATAAGTCCTGTTAGAAGTGATGCATACATTTATGTCCCTCTCAGATAAAGTGCCTGAATCAGATCCAAACCTTGTTGGATGGATGGTTTTTTTGTTAATAATGTTCAAATATCTTATGCTTGTATTGCCATTTTTTCATATGCATATATGAGTTTTATGTCACATTTGTTTATAATACATGAACCCCAGTCATATAAACAAGCATGCAGTAATCAGCATTAGGTAAAGGCTATGCAAACTGAACTGAGTGCTCTTGAAGCTAATCACACTTGGGACTTGGTTGATTTTCCTTCTAGAAAGAGGCCTATAGGCTGTAAATGGGTCTATAAGGTTAAGTACAAGGCTGATGGATCAGTAGAGGGGTATAAGGCTAGACTGGTGGCAAAGGGATTTTCTTAAACTGGGGGTGTTGAGTAATATGACTCATTTTCACCAGTTGCCTAGCAAGTTACTGACGGGTTTTTTTTAGCCATAACCTCATTAAATAACTGGTATTTTCATCAGATAAACATCAACAAAGCCTTTCTTCATGGCAATATCAGTGAAGAACTCTATATGTCATCTCCACCAGGCTATGAAAAGGCCTTGCCAGGGCAGGTTTGCAGATTGAGAAGGTCACTCTATGTCCTAAAACAAGATTCAAGAGAATGGAATGCTGAGTTCACCAATCATTTTATCTTATATAGATTCAGAAAGTCAAAGCATGAGCACTGCTTATTCATCCAAATGACTGCTAAGCACATCTTGTATCTACTGATCTATGTAGATAGTGTCTTGGTTGCTGGGGATTCTGAGGAGGAGATCCAGGCATTCAAGACCTATATTCATAATATTTTCACCATTAAATATTTGGAATATATCAAGTACTTCTTAGGCATTAAAATTTCCAAATCTCAGACTGGTATCTTTCTCAGTCAGACAAAGTACATATTGATTTGATCACTGATCTTCATTTGTCTAACAACAATGCAGTGGCAGCTCAATTGCCTGTTTCCTGGCAGATTGAGGACAGTTCTTCTCCCCTAATGCATGATCCAGACCCCTATAGAAGATTCATTGGCAGGTTGCTGTACTTATCTTACACAAGGCCAGACATCACTTTTTAGTCCATTAGTTGAGCCAGTTTGTTCAGAAGCCTACTGATCACCATTGGAAGTCTTCTTTACACATTGCTAAATACTTAAATGGATGTTCTACTCATGGCCTATTCTTCCCTGCATCTTCTTCCAGATCTTTATCTGCCTATTGTGATACAGACTGGAACACTTGCAAAATCACTAGGAAGTCAGTCACTGGCTACTGCATCTTTCTAGGTGATTCTCTAATTTCTTGGAAATTAAAGAAGCAGAACACTGTGAGCAAACCTTCTTCTGAATCTGAGTATAGGGCAAGGTCAATGACAATATCTGAACTCAAGTGGATCACATTCCTTCTTACTGATGTGCAGCATCAGTTTATATTTCCCATTCCCTTGAGATGTGATAACATTGTTTCCATTCACATCACTCAGAATCTATTCTTCCATGCAGAACTGAGCATATAAAGATTAATTGACACTATGATATATATATATGATTATAAGGATGGCTTCATCATTCCACTCCATGTTTTCTCCAATGCACGGTTAGCTTATGGTTTTACAAGGTTGCTTTCACCTTTTGCAGCTCATTCTTTACTATCTAAGATGGGATTCTATTATTCAAAGCATCCTCATCTTGAAGGGGTGAAGAAATGTGCTATAGCTACTAATCAAAATAGACTTGATGAAGAAATGGCAGCAAAGAAGCTTTGATCTGTTTTGGCGCCAAATTCAATTCGGTGGCTTCAGTTTTGAGCTGATCACATTTTTTTATCAGCTTTAGAGTAGTGTTTCTGTTTGGTTGTTATGCCACTTGTATAGATCAGTAGTTAGTTAGTCTTTTATACATTTAGGCTTTGATCCATGTATATAAACTAGCTGTACATCACACATTTGGTAAGTTAATACAATCAAAAAATTTTCCTTCATTCGCTCCATAATCACTTTATTTTCTAACTTTGAAGCTCTTGTTGAGCTTGTTTTTCCAGCTTAATTGCCTTTGATTTCTTCAGTTAGTGGCATAATCGACTTAAAATTCCACGACCATCGTAAAATTCCATAGACTAAAAACTCAAGATTTATAAAAGAAATGACATTAAGAAAGGGAAGGAATAATAATAGATGATTACCAATTCTCATTCTAATCATTAACCTATTAAGAAAGTAGGAAAAGTGAAAATAGGAGGAGTGTCCACATTGCATCACAAGAGTTTATCTAATAAATGAGATGACTCCGACATGCTTTCCATAACAATAAACTTATGTGGTAAATTAGTTAAAGATGTCACGATAGACTTAGGGGTTTTAATTAATGCCATAACATTTACCCTTGGTGAACATTGTTTTACTATCCAACATAATCTGCAAACTCAAAAGTTTAAATTAATACAATGGTAGAGTCTTTTTTTTAAATGAAAACACCCGAAGGTGAGGGAAATATTTATTAAGGTTCCCCAGGCCTTGTAACAAAATCAACCATTGGTACATCAAGTGTTGCTAGTTCCTTAAGCGTTGAGGCAACACAGTTGCCTCCAAAAGTCCTAAAACTATTTATATTGAAGGATATATGAACAGCTATACAAGGGTAACATAATTTGTAATGAAGTTGTGACCCAAAAGAGAGAATCTCCACCCCTCGTGTTAATTCTCTCCCTTGGCCAGGCAACTTCGAAGACAGTAAGTCAATAGCTAAGCTTGAAAAGTTCCAAAACCCAAAAGTAGGATTGGAGGACATAAGCTGCACCAGAGGAGGCTTATAGCAGCATCTGTAGGAGTCCCTTAATGTGAAAAGAGCTGCAAAATTAGATTGGCGACCGTAGGATGAACAGCAGCTCCAGTCCATCATCATACGTAGCAAATTGATCTGTATGTAAATGAAATCACCATCAGCAGTATCAAGTCCTATCATGGCCATGTTTCTGAATTCGAACATGAGGAAATTGCTCCATATCTAAGTGAATGAGACCTTTGATATGGACAGGCAAATTATACAAGTTTAGTGGCTGATTATGTGAAGAATGATATTTCGCAATTGCGTTAGCCACTGATTTGCATTCTCTATAAACATGTTTAAGCACTGCTCCACATAATAAACTCTTAACCTTATAGGACAAATTGAAAAACTTCCAATTAGCAGAGTATGGATTTTCAATCATATTAATGGCTAAAAGAGAATCTGATTTAATGATTAAGGGAATGTCTCTATGTTGAAAAGATTGGCAAGCAGCAAGTATGGCTAATAGTTCGGCATGAAGAGGAGATACAGCCACGATAGTGATTGAATTAATGAAAAGAGGCATGCCAGAGCTATCCCTTACTATAATCCCAGCTGCAGCTGTATGGGAGAACCATGATGCATCCGTGTTAATTTTGATAGAATTGGTTCCAGGTTTTTCCCACCAGACAGACCTAAAGATTGGCTTAGGAGGTGGCCTAAGAAGGGGTAATAGATGTCTAAATGTTTGTGGAAATGCAACAGTAGAACTCATCTTAGTAGGACAGGAGTATAATGATAATTTGATGAGGTCAAGTATCTCCCTACATATAAGCTCAGTAGAAAAGGGGACCTGATCATAAATATGCCTATTTCGAGCCTTCCAAAGACTCCAACAAATGAGAGAAGGAAGTATTTTACACATCAGTTGGTAGCTTTTAGTTAAGCCCGAACAGTTCTAAAAAGAATAGAATCTCTGAGAGATGGATTGATAATGAGGGAGGTTGAAACCAATCAGAGAAGCCATTTTACTCCATATCAATTTTACCAGTGTACAAGATATGAAAAAGTGATCTATTGAATCAGAGTGACAACACACAGGGCATTTGGAAGCCAAACTATATCCACAGGTTATCAGTACATCATCGAAGGGGAGGAAGGAATGAAGCAATTTCCATGTAAAAATCGATATCTTTTTTTTTTGCAGCAATACATTCCACACATTTTTTGAAACCGGGAAGTTACCTGTAGAACTTGTGATGGTATGATATGCAGTTTTGAATGAAAATGCACCTGAGGTGTCCGGTTTCCATATGATCCCATCATTTCTATCTTCCACCACCACTGCATCCTGCAAAAATAACAAAGTATCATTTTCCAGGTAGGGTGATATCTGGGATAGAATCTCTATTTTATTCCTGATGAAATCAGATACAGAGGACTGCTGTAATAGTTCCAGGAAAATACTTGGAATCTTATTGATCAGGGGCCATTAGGACACTAGTTAGCAGACCAAGCATTACAGGCACCTTTTCTATGGATAATAAGAGAATTTTCTCCAGCTATGGAGTTGACAGAGAAAATTCTTTTCCATGTGACTGAATTTCTATAAGAGTCTGGCAAAGACCAAAGTAATTTAGACCATAGGGTTATACCTAACTGGCTTTTCCGCCACAGCTTAAGGGAACATACATCAACTATACCTTTGATAGACCTAAACCCTAAGCCATTTTGAGATGTTGGTTTGGCTAAATCTGATCATTTTTTCCATATCTTATTCCTTTTCCCATCAGTTTCACCCCAAAAGAATCTGGCCAGCTTTTTCTCAAATGATTTAATAATGTATTTTGGGGGATTTGTCACAGCCCATAAATGCTGTGGCAGAGAGTACAAGCAACTTTTAATCAAGACTAATTTGCCCCCTGTACTTAACCACTTATTTTTCCAGTTTTTCAACTTCTTATCTAGCTTTTCCAGCAGAGGTTGATAATATCTATTCAAGGTTCGACCCTTAAAGATAGGGCAACCTAGGTACTGAAAAGGGAAAGATCCCTGTTTCATTTTCAGAATTGACCTCATCTGATTTAATTTAATATTTGATGCTCTTTTGCTAATGTAAAAATCAGATTTATGGAAATTGAACTTTTGGCCCAAAGTGAAATCAAAAATGTCCAAAAAATCCTTAATTTTGATTAAATTAGATTTAGAGACTTGCATCAAGATGATAGTATCATCAGCATACATAAGATGAGAGATTGGTGAAATTGAAGATGGCATCTGATAGTATGAGAGTTTACCATTATGGAAAATGAATGATAAACTTCTAGAAAAAGCTTCTGAAAAAATGTTAAAGAGAAAAGGAGAGAGGGGATCACCTTGTTTAATTCCTCTAGTGGCTTTGAAGAAGCCCACTGGATTTCCGTTAATGAGAACAGAAAAATAGGCTTGTGAAAGGTTAGACATTACAGCACTTATAAAAGGACCATCAAAACCAAACTTCCTAAGCACACATTTTAAGAAGTCCCAGTCAACTCTGTCAAAAGCCTTTTGTAAGTCCAGTTTTAGAATACAGTTTGGAAATCTAGCCTTTTTATCCAAAAATCTCACCATTTCCTGAAGATAGAGAATATTATCATAAATATCTCTATTTTTCATAAAAGCCGATTGATTTTGGGAGATCAATTTATCCATGTAGGGTCTTAGTCTTTCCATTAATACTTTAGAGCGGATTTTATTAATAGTATTAGAAAGGCTAATAGGCCTAAAATCATCAAATGAACAAGGGGTTGGCTTTTTAGGTATTAAAGTAATCCAAGTGCTAGATATTCCTTTAGGTAAGGATGAGCCCCTAATGAAATCATTCACTGCATCCATTAAATCCTTTTTTATTATAAACCAGCACTTAGAATAGAATTTACTAGTAAATCCATCAGGGCCCGGACTACTATTGTTTCTTAACCCATTTATTACTGCCTCAACCTCAGATTAAGAGGCTGGCTTTGCTAATTCTATATTATCTTGAGCAGTAATAGTAGTAGGGATTTGACTCAGAAAATGTGCATAGTAAGTATAATTAGGTCCCTGGTTAGGTTCAGATAACAGATCCGAGTAGTATGATATGGCCTCTTTCTGAATGTCTAATTGAGAATTTAGCCATTGACCATCTCTATTTTTTATTTTTGAGATCTGTAATCTACAATTTTTCTCCTGTACGACTTTATGGAAAAATTGTGTATTATTATCTCCCAATTTATGCCATTTCAACCTTGCCTTTTGTTTCCAAAGTTTTTCTTTCTCTTTCTGAGCTTTCAATAATAATGCTTTTTTCTAATTTACTTTAATGAGTTCAGAGTCAGAAGGATTTAAATCAAAGATCGATTCCTAAACTCTTAGTGATTCTTCAGCATTGATTAAATTGGTGTCAATATTACCAAAACATTCCCTATTCCAATTTTTTATCTCCTTCTTTAACCTAATCAATTTGAGGTAGAATCCTAGCAAACCAGTTACTACCATTTGTTTATCCCAGCTTTTCTGAATTAGAGTGGTGAAATCAGGACGATTAAACCAAACATTAAGGAATCTGAATGGTCTTGGGTTAAGAGTATATAGGTTAGAAATATTTTAAAGCAGAGGGGAGTGGTCCGAAGTCTGTCTATTCAAAATTTGGATAGAAGAAGAGGGAAATTTGTAGTTCCACGAGATGGTACTTAGTTCTCTATCTAGCCTTTTTGAGGTAGGGTTCCTAAGTCTAGAGTTACACCAATTAAATAAGTTGCCAACAGTGCTAATTTCCTGAATTCCCGAGGTGCTTATCCAAGTATTAAAATCTCTAATACTTCCCAGAGCGGGAGAGCTAGGGCCTCTATATTCCGAGAGGGAGGTAATAGTATTAAAATCTCCTATGAAAATAGTATCTCCCTGATTAATTGTTGCTAAGTCTCTCTATAATGTATTTCTACCTTCCCTATTCCTAAGAGCATATATGAAAACAACGTCCATATGTAAAATTATAGTTCCATGAGATATATGCACATGCAGATACTGCTCATGAGATGAGAGAAGGGTTACTGAAAAAGAATTAGACCACCTAAGCCATATTTTTCCATTATACAGGGCCAGGCCATTAGCAAATTTAAGTATATCCATATAGGATTGAAATTTAGAGTTATCATGCATTGGCTCAATGATGCATAAGAATTGAATCTTTTTAATCCTGACTAGGTTTATTAATCTCAACATTGATGTTTCCATACCCCTGATATTCCAAACCAAGAAATTTATTGAAAGAAAACCTATCATTGTTCAATAGACTTATGACTTTTAGTTGATGATCTAAGCATCATTCTATTGATTTGACTAAAGTAGTTTGACTTTTTACCTTTTGCCTTACCTGACAGAAGATTCTGCCCCTGTAATGGTGTTGAGCTCGAACTAGGTTGAGGAGTTAAAGTATCATCCTGATCTTGGGCAGTTTCATCTAAGTCCACCTGCAAAACAGAGAACCTATTCCTCATTCTGTCTAGAAGAGAAGGGGATACCTCATTATTCCTATTCATACTGGAGTGAGAGGTTTCTACCTGGATATCATCATAGGCATAGGCTACTGGAGTAAAACTTTTTAAGGCAGTTCCTTCAAGCAGCTTAGAGATAGAGTTATGTAGTGAAACCTGAGTAGTAGGACTAGAAAGACTGACAGATGGATTATCCCTAACAATTACAGGGATTTCAGTAGTCTCTAGGTCAGTGTTAGTTTCCAGGTTAAGAGGAGATGAAGGTATGGGTTCCGGGAAAAGTTCCTTAGTAATCACAGAAACTACTAAGTCTATCTGATCAACAGAGGAGGTCAATGGAGGTATATCGAATTTTTTCCCAGTAGCCTGCCACTGAGGCTGAGCCTGATTTGTAGAGTGCTCAACAGTATTGACATTGGAATTTGGGGGAAAGGCTCTGCACTGAGTTTTAGAATGCCCTAATTTGGCACAATGATCACAGTAAAGGGGAATATCCTCATATTCTACTTGGTATTTTCTATTATTAGTTACCGAGCCAAGTCTGATGTGATTACAGGTAGGATTTTTGAAGATCAATTTCTATGCATAATTTAATGGCTGGAGGTCTTGTAAGCATAACAGTAGCAAGATCCATTTTAATAAAACTGCCTATGCTATTACCAATAGATTCAATTGCAGCTGAGTTATAGTAATACAACGGAAGTTCCTTAATTGTACACCAAACTGGAACTATAGGTGATTCTTTATGAATTGAAAAATCAGGAGTCCATTTTAACATTTTAAGAAGTATCCCATTGAAATTCCAAATTCCTTTCATCCATGCTCGTTGATAATCATTTAGCAATTCAAACCTAATGAGCACATGCTTGTAATCAAGGGAACCAAGTTGGTACTTACCTGTGAAGCCCACAGTTTTGAAAAATTGTTCCAGTTGCTCCATTGAGCATCTACTCTTGGTGAATTTGCCGACTAGGGCATTCGCATAGTGCGATGATAATTTCGCTATTTGCTCTTCTGAATACAAACAAGCTGCCTCACCAAGGTGTTGTGATTTGGGAATAAGCTCAGGGTTACTCGGTAATAGCTTGGATAGTGGTGGGGCTTTGTTTTTTAGGACAGCAGCGAAGGTGGTAGGAGGAGGAGTAGGTTGTGCACCCTGGTTGATATCCTAAACGGTCGGAATAGATGAACCCAACATCGCGGAAACCGTTAATGGCTAAATTAGCCGTTATCGGCAAGGAATTCCGGCAAAGACCAAGGGTACAGGGATTGATCAGATAGGGAAGGAAGAAATAGGGTTAGGACGGAGAAGAAGAAGGACGTTGAATCGCACACAATTTCGCACCAGTAATCGCACATACAAACAGTACAATCGCATATATTTTGCTATTCACAATGGTAGAGTAAATCTCCCAAGGAGGAAAGCAATAATTATAAATTTACCGACTAATTTTCAAATCCTTTTTGGTGTAGCCACCACGCCTTATTTTAAAGAACTTCCTAAGTTCCTAACAACTAAGAATGATAAATAATAAATCTAAAAATGAGAAAAAAATATATATGAATGGCATTGGCTAAGAATAACTCATATTAGTTAACCTCGATCGTAGGCAAAATGATGAATTAATCCTTACGTATCTATTAGTTATAGGAAGGTATAGGTACACTTAACCTCCCAAATTCTTTCTTACTTTATTGACACTTAATTAATTATAATTAACCAACTGATTTCCTTACTAATATGCCCCAGGAAATCATTCGTTGAACTAGATACACATTTTAATAGCATTAAGAATAAAAAGAACTCGGTACAGCATTTACCAAAGTAAAAGAAAATAGCAATGCACACTTAATTGTTCTCTGTGTTGCTATTACAGTCGTAGCTAGTTAACAACTTTTTCACAAGAATGCACTGCTTACTAACTATTTGCAACGATTATGTATTGGTGGAATTAGATTGCAATATCCTAACAATATTCAAGTTAATCAGACTTAAACATGTTAAGAATAAATTAAACCAAGAACAATCAAGATCACATAAGAATCATTTATAAAACAATTAGGCCTCACAATTTATAAACTAATACTCATTATTATTTGCTGATAAACGAATCAGCTACTCATGATATGCATATAAAAATCACAAAAGAAATCATTAATCTGAAAACATGATGTTGAATTAAACTAAGAAAATAAATTACCCCCAGAAAATGGGGTTCCGTTTGGGCAAACTGAACCCTCTGCGGCAGACCAGAATCTGGAAACCATTGGAAAAATATTTCTGCAAAAATCTGAACTAATTCTAGACTAAAACGTGCATCCATAAATGTCTAATCTGATGCCTCTTATATACTGAAGAGGCTCAAACCAAAATAACATCCATATCCAATTCAAATTTAATTCCTAAGTTTATCCTTATCTAGATAATAGATAAGAATCAAAATCCCTAAAAAATCTCCACCAAATCCGATCCATATCTTCTACAAATTTGATTTCCATGTTCTCCACATGGCATGATCACCCACATTTCTTTAGGATTGGGTCTTCGGGAAGATGATGCGAATTAGGTAGCCCCGGGTGCCAGCTACACCATTACAAGAGGCTTCATGGCTGAGACTAGGATGCTAAAGATAGATGGGGAGCTATGCATCTAACTTTATGGTGGTTCAGTTACCCATTTCATGAGACTCTCTCAGGGGTTTAGGTCACACCTAGGGTGGAGGTTCACTGTGAGATACTTGTTCATTTAGCCTGACGGTTGCTACAGTGATGAGTTCTAGCGATAGTTGGGTGCACTGATTGAGCAGAGAGAGTATAATGAGGAACATTTTCAGGGAAAGAATTGGGTTCCCGGTTATATGGATGCAAAGCCGACTTATCCACAGCCACAACCACTTACTTTTGAGGATCATTTCCCTGCCCAGCGACCGCCACATCAGAGTTCTTAGCATTCTTATCATGTAGAGTCCTCGAGAAAAGGCTCATCTATCCATGAGGGGTTGTTTGGTTCTCCTTCTCCGCAACCTTATTGATGTGCACCGCATTGCATAAGTTAACCAATGCATTCGACACAATAATTATCATGTTTTACTTGTTGGATTGTTAGTTTTAGTTGGGTTTACACGACAATGGGTTTGGATGACCATTATTGGTTTTCGTGTCTAAATCCCAAGTTTTGTAGACTTAATTGGAACTAATGACACATTATATTCACTGGAACCTAGATTTTCCTTTGAGATCTTACAAGTAGGTCGCTCGTGAGTATTTTGTCGGCATTTTGTAGAAGGTCACATGTAAGGGTGGTAGTGGATATTAGAAGGTCATCTGCAAGGATGGTAGAATATATTAGAAGGCCATCTACAAGGGTGGTAGTAGATATTAGAAGGTTATATGCAAGGATGGTTGTACAGAGATTTTGGGAACAATCCAAGAAGAATCAACATCTATAGGTGGTACCGTTGGATTTGTCTTCTCGAAAACTATAAAATTAACTACAAGAACTCTCAAAATGAATCAGCGATTCATCTATAGCGGTGCAAACAAATTTTAGAAAGAGAGGGACTAGTCGGCCTCATGCCAGAGACCTCCAGCACGAGGCACCTTTATGTCAGACCTCCAAAACACAAAGAACCTTCATGCCAGGCCTCCAAAACACGAGCTAACCTCTCAGCATGAGCCATGTTGGTTGGCATGTGCCTTTTTGGTCATTTCGGTCGTTTCATAGCCCCTTGGCATGAACCGTTTGGTGCAAAACATCCTGTGACGCCCCAATCCTTTGTGCGGCTAAGTATGGACTCAAATCGTGCCATTTTACATGGTCCATTTACTTTTAACTTCAAAAATGCAAAGACCAGCCGATGGCCAGCGCCAAACGACACGAGGCGCACGATTTAGAAGCTCAAAATGGAGCACCAGCCAACTGCCCGTGCCAAGACACACGACATGTGTCAGCATTAGGCTACGACCTATGCCAAGACACATGCCCCCTATCAGTATGAGGCTAACTGTGTCAGCATGAGCCTTTGGTCTGTGCCAAGACACATGGTCGGTGTCAGCCGTGACTAACTGTGTTAGCACGAGGCTGCGGCCCGTGCCAAGACACACTCCCCGTGTCAATTGCGGTTGCTTGGGTTTTTTGGCCTATTTTGGGCCTTTTTCAAGGCTCAATTCCCTAATTTTATATATAGGAGCCTTTAGTCTTCTAGGGGAACTAAGTAGGCATAATGTAGATTTTTTTTCTCTCTAGGTAGTTATAAGGAAGAAGAGAGTTCTCTCTCTCTAGAGTACTTCTTCTTTTTTCCTTCTTTTTTCTTTTCTTCTCTTCATCTTTTTTTCTTAGATCCATGGCATTTAACTCCATATTTTCCATGGATCTATTTCTTAGGGAGTAGTTTATTTGCTTGGGGGTTATATTTGTATTCATGATTTGGTTTATGTTTTGTGAGATTCCTTAAATCTACCTATTTCTATGTGTTTATGATATTGTGTTGGCTTGTTCTTGAATTGCTTATGAAGTGCATGTATGATACACTCTATTAGAACACACTCCATTCTACATTTATGTGGGTGTGTACACGTAGGTTTTTTTCCGATTTTTACCATTACGATGACAGCACACTAATCTTAGCTGGCGAGTAGCATTTGGTAACAAACTAGGGTTTAGAGACCCTAGAGCCTTCGATAAGGTGCCTAATTTCCTTTGTCTTTGTAGGCCTAGGAATAGAGAATTCCCGGTGTAGTGCCTGGGACGTAATCGTAGGGGGAGAAACAATTTTGCACAACGGCAGGGTCATTGTTGCACTCCCCTAAATACGGAGGCAGTGTCGATAGAAGATTACAAGAGCACCCTACGTGATAGGTATGGAGAAGTGTTGACTATCGACCACATCATGTGTTATGAACACTAGAATAGGCTTTGATGTCTTCTATGTGATAGAATCAAGGATCAAAACATTTAACTAATTATGTTACGCAAATATTCCTCAGGTGTTTGTCTATATAGTTTTATTCTCTTGTGTGATTTCTTATGATTTCAGTTGTTCATTGAAAAACCCCAAAAACTCCATTTTGCAATATTTAGCTATTCCTAACACACAGACGGAATGACGACCCATTCGTGGTTGTGTGTAGTTGGCTATTAGACACCTAGCATCTCTGTAGACAAACCTAACGTTGCCACTAACTACCTTATAGGTAGATTAGTAGTGAGTTTGGGAGCAAAATATAAATTTAAATTTGATCATCTCTCATTCAAGTTGTTGTTTGTTTTACACAAGCCTTCACTCGGGTTAGCTACTAACGACCCTGGGTAGAGGTGGGTCACTTATCAACAGCCTTCACCGGAGCCTCAGCAGCCACATCCTTATAATCACCTCGTGTATAATCCTTTATGTTTGCATGGATCACCAGGTTTTCCCATCCATCATGATCACTTTGGTTATCAGACATTGACACTACCAGAGCAGAGTTCGCACAGTTATGGTTCTCATCAACAGCCGCTGGCACAGGACCCACAATGTATCACTGGTATAGTCGAAACCCTCTTTGGTATTAAACGAGACATTGTCTCTTGACTAACAAGGTGGGTCAGTATGGCTACCGTATAGCCAGTGTTGAGGATCAGCTTCACCAGATGGATTATGGTATGAGACACTTGGCACATGATATGAAATAGGAGTGGTGAACACAAGCTGAGCAGCACGAGGGGCTTATAGCCGGGAGATGGGTTTCGACCATTGGGGACAGATCACAGATTAATGAGGAGAGGTGCGAGCAGAAGAGAGCAATCAGGCGCGCCAGAACGATCCAACGTGGCTAGGACTGTGGCGTCTATCGACATAAGAAGCATTAGTGCTTCTGAGTCTTCCTTTCACACATGAAGCTTTTATTGAATGCATTGGGGACAATGCATCAACTGATTGTGGGGGAGGGGCTCGGAAAATACTTTTCATTCTTATGCTTTATTGACATTTCCTTTTATTTCCCTCATTTTTTTGTTTCTTTTATGACTTGTTTTTGTTTAGGTGTGAGAGCACCATGATGCTGTATTAGTGTTTTTGGTGAGTTTTTGATTGGTGGTGTTTTATATTTGTTCCATTGATGTAATTTGAAGCTCAGTTTTGGAGCATTTTGTATTGATGAAAAATCCAAAAAATGGCAAAAAGAACCCGCTCAATCAAAAATCCAAAAGAGCGACTTAGGCAAATTGGTAGGTCATATAGGTTGAAAATCCAAAAGGGAAACATATATAAATGTAAGATGCCTTAAAGGTGTATAAAAAAGTGAGGTGTGAGGCTTGAAAGAAAAGATAGGCTAGGATGAAAACCCGAGAGGGCCCCTAGGTAAAATGGGAGAAAATGAGAGAAAAAATTTTAAAAAATGAAAATTTTATAATTTATAATTTATTCTTTTTTGTGCCTTTTGAAAGTTCTTTGGGCTAGAGTAAGCTATCTTCTTTCTTTACTTTGGAGTATCATACCTCATTCTTATTATTGTCATGATTTGGTTGGTTTAGGATCTTAGTTTGGGATATAAGGGTTCTTATTAATTCTTGTATTTTGGGTTAGGGTGGCCCTAGGAATAAAGTGTTGGGTGTTCTTTGGGAAACATTTTCTTAGTTATACCCTTAGATCTTTGCTTGTTCTTGTTTACTCGAAGACGAGTAAAGGTTTAAGTGTGGTAATTTGGTGAGAAGGAAAATGCATATTTTTTTAGAGCATTTAACACATCTTTTGTTATGCTTTATTTGTGGATGATTAGGTTTGTAGAGGTTTTGCATGATAGGGAGTTGATACCATTTTGTTTGGTTTTCTATGTTAACCTCCATATGTTCGGAACTATATGTAGCCTAATGGGAATTTCCCTCCATAAGTGTCTAGATGTGCTTTGTCGAGTTTATTTGTAGATCATTTATGAAATAAAGCCATTCAAAAGAATGGAAATAGATTGAAGACCAATCACGATATTGGTAGAAAGATGAAGGTCATTG
The DNA here is from genome assembly GCA_037428765.1 of Rubia yunnanensis. Classification (NCBI taxonomy): domain Eukaryota; kingdom Viridiplantae; phylum Streptophyta; class Magnoliopsida; order Gentianales; family Rubiaceae; genus Rubia; species Rubia yunnanensis. The sequence continues at coordinate 76,509,110 of CM075063.1, read as the reverse complement.
AACATAATGGTATAAGATTGAGAAAAGTGGAAGAAGAAAGAAGACAAGAGGAGCAAAAATTTTAAGGGATTCAGAATTTTCTACGGGCACGCACTGTGCCATATTACATGATTCGTGCCATAAGAAGTTGCCCAGAAAATTAAAAGTTCAGTGGATGGACCGTGCAAACATGCACAGTTCCCGCCAGATCAGGACACTTTGATGAACATTCCAGAAGATGGCTTGTGCAAACATGCACGGTCTGTGCCGCTTAGCTGCTGGAAAACAAGGCCCGGCAATGGTTCGTGCTAGACAGCATGGCCCGTGTCGCTTTGTTGACTACAATTTTGACCAGCTGGTTTTTGGATTTCTTTATCCACACTATACAAAGTGGCCTTTATCCATTAGACCAAAGAGGGAGGCAGATCTGAACAGTAATTTTTCGATCTCTCTCTCTATTTATATCACTTCATCCATGGAAGAATGGTAGAATGACAGAAAACCTATCGCAATTTCAAAAAGACCCAATTCTGGGAAATCTTGACAGAATGACAGAAAATCCTAAACATGATAATTATAGGAGAAAAGCCTATCCCAAACAGAGAACCTCAAACCTAAGGAGGACTCAAACAGAATTAGGAGGAAGATCAGTAAGGATTAATTCGTAATAACCTAAGACGGGCTGAAAAAAGGTGGACAAAGGAAATTGAAGCTCACCATTTTCTATAGTTTCCAAATACACAACAATCATACCTTTGGAACACTCAAGACCATCTCTGCGACGTTGGGCAAAAAATATGGTGGTCATAAAGATCATCAAATTCTACCCCTAAGTGGCAAATTTCAACTCACACAACTGACGTAGGTAGCGATACTCACACCATCACATCGAAAAATTAGCAGGCCTTGGTGGGTTAACAGTGGAAATAATGATCGAGAGAAAGAAAAGAAAAAATAAGGGTCAAAAGAGAAGCGAAGGGGGTACCTAATAAATAGAAGGAACTAATGCTAAGAGCATATTTGCAAAGGTGGAAGAAAGCAAAAGAGTAAAAGGAGAAATGTAGAATTGGTTGGTTGGGAGGGAGGGAGGGAGGGAGAGAGAGAGAGAGAGAGAGAGAGAGAGAGAGAGAGAGAGATTAAAAGTGAAAAGAAGATAAGCAAACCCAAACTCGAAAAGGAAGAGATGCCAAAATGGTTTAAACTGTCTCAAGTATAGGCGAACTTCAAGCAAATTGCATGCAAAACCCCCAAAAAGGTGGACATGTGGCAACAATTAAAAGAGGAGATGTAAATGTTCCAAACCTAACACCACTTTTTCCAAAATCACCACTTTTAAAAAAATAACGGTTACGGTTTTCCCTGCAAAATACAAAGAGGCAAACAGTCAAGGGCCCCTAATGCAAACCAACATGTCAGCTACCTGCAGATTCAGCCCCTTGCCTTGTGCCTACTGGCAGCAAGACCTTGGTTTGAATCCTCCCAGCTGCCGCCACAAACTCTTTTATTGATGGATTCAAACTTAAACCGCATTACTAGATATTTATGTATATGTATCTCTAAGTTTTGTACTTCTCTGCTCCATTTCAATCTGCAATTTAACTATTCATTTAGTCAAAACTTTTTAACTTTTACCATAAAATTGAATTAGTATATAAGAATAATTACTATTGAGTAATACCTTGTTACATTTGTTATAATATATATTATCAAAATATCAATTTTTCACAAGTTTTAATCATCCCTAATAAAAGATATAAAAGCTCAAAAAAAATTTGAATCAACTGTTAAAAGTCAAATTGTGCCACTTGAAATGGGAAGGGAGGAGCATTATCTATTATCTACTGAGTTCTTTCCTGGAAAAGATTTTTTTGAGCCAGAAATCCTGGAAAAAATATCTAATAGATTAGATTGGAAATTAATTGTGTACGAAGCAGATAAGTACGACGTGCGGTCAAAAAGCTCAGTCAATTTTATTTTTGATCAAACACACATTTTATTAAAATTAGCAGCATGGCTTAATTACAGAGGAAGCTACATTGTGTGCTCATTGCACTTCTAATCTGCTTGCTTTGAGAAGCGTGAAAGATTGGAAATCCTTACAAAGGGTATTAAATTCCTGAATTAATCCCTCACAAGATCTATCTGGAGGTTTTTTTCCCCTCACCATCTGGATCGCAGAAGCTGAATCAGTTCCAATGCGGTTGTTGTACAATGTTCCAAACAAAGTACCAACGCGAGTAATTCTGCCTGAAGAGGTGAAGTGGCCGAAACTGTTTTATGGAAAGTGGCGACTGCTGACAATTGAGTTGTCTGAATATTGTCCAGATGGCACCATGCAGCAGCTGCAATAGAGTGGGATTTGTTAAAAGCCGCATCTGTGACGAAGACTTGAACATGAGGGTTTGGGAGATTTATAGTGCCCTCAGTAATGATAAAAGCATGTTAATGTTGTTTGGTGTTCATGATTGTGATAAGGATCATTCTGCTCAAACGGTGTTTGGTTGAGTGAAGATTGGAAGATATAAGCCTGCCATAATATGAGTCGGGTCCGCACCAAGATGGGGGTTATGATTGTCCCATATAACTCTGTTTCTGTATTTCCATATGGACTAGATGATGCAAAATGATAAGAGTACTCCTCTGGTGCCGTGAGAATCCATTGTGCTAACACAAGCTGAAAGATTGAATTGTGGTGAAATCGAAGCCTAATCGGGAGCATCTCCATGCATGTCTGACAATGTCGCATTCAGAAAAGAGGTGGTGGATATCCTCCTGATTCGTTCCACATGTTGCACAAATAGGACTAATCAGGACTCCTCTTTTATGTATGGCCGATGTAGTGTGAAGGGTATTTGATAAGATTCTCCAAATTTGGAATCTGAATCTAGCTGGGATTCTTGTTGACCATATTTTCTTCCACATTTGTGAGTTTGTCAAAGGTCCTTGTGCAGATGGCTGTCATGCGGAAACCTGCATAGCTTTGTGCAAAGTCTGCGTAGCCCAATTTTACAGTTTCCGAAGGGAGAGCCTGTCCAGAGAAGGGTATCTTTGAGTTGAGGCGAGATGAACTTTATTGCACTTCATTGTCATTCGGAAAGGGCACTTTTAACGTAGAAGTAAGTTTTGGTCCAACAATAAGAACAGAAGCACCTAATATTTACCGAATCGAAAAAGAGCTACTGCATCCATGTTCTTATGAGAGAAAGCAACGAATGAAGGGCGAAAAAATCCAAATAGTAGGAAGAATAAGTGAAGTAAAAGTAGGAAAGCAAGCAAAGACAAGATCTGCACTGCCAAGTCCCAACCCATCACAGCCTTGCATGGCACAGTTACAACCGAAGATAAAGAGGCTAAAAGTGACGAAATCCAAAGTACAGATATTTTTATTTAGTAAAATGTTACTAATAAAGCAAAATCACAAGTCTCAGTGACCCCATCCACCCCCACCCTTTTTTCTTTGCTTTTTTTTCCTCCTCCCTTCTTTCTAATTCTTCTTAACAATGGCCTAAGAAAATCTTTGAACCAATCAAACAGAGTCTCAGCATTGCCTATTCACTTGATACCAACTATCAGTGTACATCACTACCATTTTCTCTACAAAATAAGTTAAAAGAAAAGGCAAACCCTGCAATAAATTCTCCAACTTAAGCTTCATGAAGAATTGGAAGAGCAAAATGACTCAAAAAGCTTAGGGTTAGATCCAGCACACCACAAATAACTTCCCAGGCCTTGAAGGCCCTCAACTTCCATTAGTTTTTGTTTCAGACCGGACATAGGTGAGGCTCCGAGGAACGGAGGATGGAGGGCCAGTGTTGATAGAAGCTGTAGTGCCTGTCTCAGATGGAGTGAACTGAGTTTCACGCTTCCACTGGAAACTCCTCGAACCAGGTTTTACTGAAAAGCGAGATCTATATAGACCAGGGATCCCTCTAAGAAATGGAGGCCTGACAAATCTTGAAGCAGCGTAAGGGGATGCACGAACAACACGAGGCCAAGGTGGTGTGATTGAGGAAGCTTCGAGTGGAGCAGAACTTTTTCGCAGCACCTGCATAAACAAGTGATTATGTTATCTATCAGCAGAAAACATCGATCCAGCTACTGAAATTAAAGAGTGGCTTTAGGGTACAACAAAGGAGACCTTATAAACCGGTACAGGATTCAGACTACAACCTTAAACTTCAGAACCAAGACATATGAAGTAAACAAAAGAAAACCATTACATGCAAGTTTACAAAGCCACAAATAAGTTGGCAGGCTGACAACAAATAGTCTTTAGTATCCTCAAATAACTTACCTTAAGAATTCGAGACATGAACGATGTGCCGTCTAGAGACAGAGCATTTTCTGCAGCTTCCTTGGTCATGAACTCGATATAAGCTGACCTGTTGAGAAATAACTATCTTCATTCTACATTCTGAATGTGAAAGCACAAACAACTTAAACAGCAGCTTACCCTTTTGGCAGGCCTGTCACTGTATCTGTTAAAATGACCACTTTTATGACTGACCCAGACTTGTTGAAGTGCCTGGAAAGGCTGTCCTTGGTAGCAGCAAAATGAACCTAACAAAGAAAACTAAAGTTAGTGGCAGAATATTATTTTCATAAGCAATCAGCAGCATACACATGTAAGGACATGTGTCATACATTGTTAACAAATATTGTCCGAGAATCAACATCTTCTGCTTGTCCATCAGTAGCGTACAAGCCTGAAGCAGGGAAAAAGTGGTGTCAATGTGGCAGGTGTTGCCAGGAGGAATCCAACTAACAAATTAAATAACACATTATCCATAAAAGTAAGCAATACAGAATGATCTCTCTGACATGCAAACAAGGGGAAGAGATGCATAACTATCAGAGGAATATTAGAAACAACAAAAGACAGAACCAACGACCATTAGAGAAAAATTTAAAACCCAGACACCTCTTCTTCAGATTTTGATCTTGCAGATTAATATTGACATTACCCACAAGTTAAGATGGATATACTAACCAGGATTTGGTAATGGATCCTTTGAGGCCTCTTTCTGCGAATCCACATCAAACTTTACCTATCCATGCAAATTAGAAAAATTGGTCAGTCAAATAAATGCCTTAGATGAAAGGGAGCTATGCAGACATTTTCACAGATACGACTTACATTGCCATTATTAGCACCCAAAACAGGAATATTGTTCTCCTTCACAACTCCCGGGCCAGGCTGAGAAGTCAAGACCCCATCCCCTTCTACCAGCTTCCGGTTATCCACATCTAAAGTTCCTGTTGAATCTCCAAACTGATCATGGCTCTTCAACTTTTCTGCACTGCTGACCATACTGTTCTGAGCCATTGGTGCGTCTTTACCTCTGTTTCCACCAGATAATGCAGTATGAGATGTGATTGCTGCTCTACCCATTCCATTCATATGATAATCACTACTAACTAATTCTGAGTCAATAACCATCCTTGTGTCCCTTTGCAAAGCAGACCTATCACTTGCATGATGGGGATAATTATTTCTTGAATCATATAATAACCTCCCTTGCTGCTTAAGATTATTGTAAGTTACATCTTCTCCGATGTCACCAGGATCATCTCCAAATTCTGGCAGCTGATTCATGGTTTCTGAAATATCACTACGGCGACCGAGTCTATCAAATACATTGCTAGATGACCTTGTTCTCCGCACATCTTCAGCAGCTTCAGCTACGGCTTTAATAGCTGTGCCAAACGCATTCGGCACTCTAGCAACTTGTCTACCTCTCTGTGGATGTTCTTGAAGATCCAAATCATCCGCTACTCTAGCAACTGAGCGACCTCTCTGTGGATGCTCATGAATAACCATATCCTCTGCAGATGTTGACACCACAGATCGGAGCCGTTTTGAGGAAGGCTCTGATACTGAGTTTGGCTTTGAAGTGCCAACTGCATCTCGCATTGCAGATTGCAGCAACCTCCGGGGTGCAGCTATGCTTGCTTGAGACACAGTCCCCCTCTGAACAAAATGAAAGAAAAGAATGAAAATGATATATTTCTACACTAATAAAAAAAAAAGAGGTTCCGAGGATGCAGCTATGCTTGCCTATCTCATCTCAAACATGAAAAACACATAAAACAAGCTTACCTGAAATCATGTCATGATCCTACATATTTTGCTACATTAACATCCCATCACTTGAAGCAATCCCTTAGTTTTTCATAATGGATCGAAATATCTAATGAAGCTTAGTAAAAGATACAGTAAAGCCATTCAAGTGTCTCGCGGATGGTGACCTAAAAACCTTTCGGTGCAGACAGAGGTTTATGCCCTGAAGAGATCTTGCTCCATATTGATTTAATAACCAGATAACAAAAACACACAAAACTAAAGATAATTCTTCAAATTTAAAACTCACAAACACCCCTAGAGAGACAGTTTCAGCAGTTAAGGCCAGAACAAAAAGCAAACGCACCAGTGAATTCACACCTACCCCTCTTTGACAAATTAACTTTAAATGTCAGAATTGAAAAAATAATATGATATATGCCCATTGAATAAAAAATCATGCATTTAACATCATAGATCAGAGTAGAGTAACATGAGAATCAAGCAATCCTGTGAAATTTCACAAAATAAAAAAAATGTTTAGCACTTAGATGAGGCTCATTGAAATAACCACAGAAACTGACCATCAGATTCCATTAACATAGCTCAAACCCTATAACACCATTCACACAACAATATTTTCCACTTGAAAAAACCAAGACAAAATCATCATGTCCAGTGAAACCATTCTCAGTAACAAGCAAGAGACTATAAGGAGATAAGAATCATAAGATGACCTAATTTAAAGAGAGCGGATCCATAGGGCTTGTAAATAAATTGACTTCAAAAGTGATACGCTTGTCTTTAAGTGGTGTATTCTATATGAATTTAAACAATAACAGAAGTAATACTTGGCCATTTTCTTACTTAAATGCTACAAGGTTTCCATCAAATTCTGAGCTTCATAAAGCGGTAGATTTAAGAATCCAAACTTACAACTATTCAGATTGAATGCCAACGCAGCTGCAGAATTATGTCAACCATCAATTTATATGCCTTTGGGGTACAGGTAATTATTTTCCCATGTTTTTACTCTGGTCCTACATGACCCATGGTATAATATACAAGGACATAGGTAATTATGACAATCATCATTCTACAAAATTAAGAGCTCAAGAAGCAGAATGGTGCACACAAATACAGGGTTACACGGAACAAGTAGGCCAATATCACATTATAGCTAAAAGGAATTGTTAAATTTCTTGCAAGAGTGCAGGATACTTGTATTGATTGAGCTAAATGAAAGAAAAGGGAATATGATATGTGTTACATAGCACTCCTGTTGTCCCCTGTAATTGTCTCACACAGAATGCTCACAAACTAACAAAAGGTGAGCATGGTAAGGGGAAAAAAATTCAGATGTAGAATAGAATGAATTTGAAATTATAAGAATATTATACTGAAAAGATTGGACTTAAATAGTAAAAGCATGCCAAAAAAGGATACTAAGTAAGAAAGACAGACATAGTGAGATACCCAATAAGGCAAACAAAACAATGTCAGGGGAAACAGAGGGAGTAATGAATGAACAGAAAAAAGTTCACCAAACGATTCCACGAGAAAAGCAGTGCCGTGAATCACACACTGTGAGCATTAACGTGGAAGGTAGTCCTACTACCAAGTACCAAGTGTTATCAACGCATCTATCTCAAACTAATGAATAGATGATGTGTCTGCACATTGATCATTTGGACTACATCCAATGTGATGCCCATCATATTCATTACAATAGATTTTGAACACTGAACTATAATAGCTATACCCAAAAAAGTATTCAGATGGAAAACAGAAGTCAAACGCGCATTGCAGACTGAAAAGTCAAACCAGCAGTTTTGGCGAGCAAGAGCAGATTAGAGTAGTAATACAAATCAAGCTTACTACTTTAAAAATATATAATTGAACATAATCCCTGCATACCCTATTGTTTTCAAACAAAAATTTAGAACATTACTATCTATGTTGATTCCTACATTTACAGAATATGATAGCTGTGTCAATCTTTGAATATACAGACAACATAGATCTTACTCCTACAATTGCAAAAAAATAAGGAAAAAAATTAGAGGTAGACAGAAAAATACCTTGACTTGCTCCCGGTCTTCATGACGATTTCTTTTTTTACGAGCTGCTTCTCGAGGAGGGATGGATTGCTTTTCATGGCCAACTTTATGGCTTTCGCTGTTGGCGTGAATGCTGTCGCTCACAGCGGTTTGTAAAATATGTTGTTCACCTTTATCTATCTCAGGCTCCTTCCATTCCCTTCTGTGCCGAGATTTTGATACTTTATCAGGTTTTGACTTTGCAGATTCAGACACTATCTGCAGAGAATCTCCACCAGCATGCTCTATAGTATCTGGATTCTTTTTTAGCACCACATCAGGACGAGACTGCTGTGGTTGTATGTACAGATTTAAATTCAACCCCAAATGCTCCCACAACCTTCAAAACAGAAAAAATTAAAACTAGAAGTTGTTCAAAACCTTAATCTAACTGTCTGAGCACGAGATGCCTTACCAAGCTACAAAAGAATCACTATCATCATCAAGGAAAACATTCAGTTCATTTCTTGCTTCATCTTTACGCCTTCCATTCTTCAGCAAGACTATCACATATTCCTGTAAAAAAGAAGTAAATGAATAAAACTGAAGTGGAAAATATATAATATTCTTCAATAAATTAACCACCACAAGTTTCTAAACACAGATTACATCATTGAAACATTAATCAAGAAAACTAAATGTCGTGATGTTTACTGTATAAGGGAAAGGAGCCTAAGCTTATACCACTCATTCATAGACAGATATACACTCATTCATAGACAGATATATAAAGAAGATAAGCTTAACTGAAAGTAGCCTGAGCCAACACCAGTGCTTTATTATATGCATGTTTCAGTCCGCCAAAGGAATAAGAACGTTCCATTCTGATATTTCTTCAAAAAATTTATTAAAAGAAAGACACATTTCCCATAATATTTGAAATATATGTGTGTGTGTGTGTGTGTGTTTATACATAGATATACACCCAATTACACATGTGAATTAGATATATCATAAAGATGGATCCATGCACATGTATGTAAATAAATTTTTAAAAAGTTACATGTGTAAGGAGTTTGATAGGCTCTCTTCCATGTTGCATCAGGCACAGGGACAGAGGTTAGAGACAACACTGGGTAAAACATAATGTAAAATGCTAACACTTGAAGAATGTAAATTTGCCTCTTTGACAGGTACAAGAGCCATATTTATCCACTGCTTTGTATTCCAAATAATGCGTTCTGCCAATCAAAGCAGTTACAAGAAAGAGAAGAATGCTACCAACAATCTTTATTCCCAAATCAATTGCATTCAATACATGGAGTTTTGAATTTTGAGCCCTTTTTTGTTCTTGCATCACTTTCAATATGCCTCAAGTCCAGAGAATTCAGATATTAGGCACATCTCACTCCCATAGTTAGAGAACACATAATCTACAATAACTGCGGACATAGCAACATCCTATGCATAAATTTCATAATTGTTATCCAGCACAACTACCATTTGACGTGCATGATACTTGACTTTGAATGGGGTATTGTAATAACTGATTAGCTAGGACCACTTAAGAGATTAGCTTTTCAATCAAAACTACATTTAGGTGATGATGAATAGTCCAGACCAAATTTCACCCCAAGACATCAAGTTTGAGCCCTTGAAATGGTATCACTAGTTCATTATGTTTGTGTATCTCAAAAATCACCAATTTCCAAATATACATAACCGCTCGCACAACCTACCCCCACCCCCTTTAAACCCTAGAAAATTAATTAATCAATCAAGGATAACTCATAAGCAATTGTAAAACGGAAACGAAATCCGTACCACCAGAGTGTCGTCGGTGTAATCCCCCATATACTCCTTGAGCTTCTCCTTCACATTATCACGCAGCTTCTCCACTCCTTCGCTGCTGAAATTGACCCTAAAAGTGCGATCATCGCCCGTGCCCTCCATTTCGCAATCCAACAAACCCTAATTGAAGCTCTATCCTGACCGCAAACACATGTGCATTCGATGCAAAAACCCAAGCTAACTCAATGCGCGGAAAATGAACAGTAGGAATGGTAGGGTTTTCGAGAAAAAATTTTAGGGAGTCTGCGAGCGGTGATAGGAGAAACCCCAGAGGTCGGGAAGGGCTGGAGTGGGGCCCAACGGACGGGGGAGCAAGGTAGTCGTGAGAGAGGAGTGTAAAGAACACCTGTTATTTCATCCAAGGTCGGTTGTTACATTGGAAAATGTTTATTTTCTTTTTCCTCTCTTAGCAAACCGTGGCAAAGTATTAGGAAAGATCGTTTTTTCATAGGTAAATGGAAAAATATAGTTTAATTAGAATAATAAAATGTAAAAAGCGTTAGTTGCAATATTAAAAATTTATTATGCAATGTGTATTAGTTATAAAGTTTATAAATCATTCATGCAACATAAAAATTTTATCATAATTTCTTTTTATTTGTACTTTAAACTTTGGTATTTCCATAACTTATGGAAATATCGTCTTTTAAGTGACGGACTCGCAAATAGTACATGTTGTGGTTTTTTCGGAAAAGAGAAAGTTTGAGGAAAAGCGGCATGTCCATAAGGTTATGGATAGCTCGGAGACTATTTTGTAAAATGGGTTCAGTTGGTAAGTAATCAAAAATTGGGTACCAATTAAAGAAAGTCTGTCATGAACCTTTTTTCCTCATTTTTAGTCTCCTCTTTCTCTCTTATCGTTCTTCTCCGCCTCTCTCTTTTTTCCTCTCGTTCTCCTATCACCTTGTTTCACCACCCCTCCCCCACTTCTTTGCCGCCGCATTTTTCTGCTTCAATTTTGCCTCTTCTCCGCGCTCATTTTTCGGTCATTTTTTTACATCGCATTTCCATTATTCCGATATTTTTTCGGCTCAATTTTTCAAGAAAATTCCTCTCGTTTCTCATGTGATATGATCTCGACTCTTTCAGATCTTTATATTGTTGAAGAAGTTGCCCCGCATAATACCAAGGAGTATTGCTTGATTGTTATTGACGGAAAGGTTTACTTCAAACCCTTGCCTTTCGCGCACACGTTTTTTTCTTCTTTATGTATAGTTTCAATCCATGTTAATTCTAGAAGAGCAATCAGGAAGTAATTTGTGAAGTATGTGTGGTTTATCCGAATTCGATGTATGATGATTCTGCATATTATATTTGGTTTATGACGCATTAATTCGTTGATAGTATGTTTTTTTGTATCTGTTGATATTTATTCGTTGATTTGTTGGAAATTTTGTGTTTGTAGATTTTTGTTTAGTTATTCGTCTACTTAGGAAGGACGATTGATGAGAGTGAAGATTGATTAGCTGATTCTGGTGCTATAGTTTTCTTGTCTCCTGGTTAATTTTTTAGAAGCATCGGTTACTTAATTTTGTTCTGATGATTTTACATGTGATATGATTCTAAATTGTCCTCTAGCTATTATAGCAAACTTGTTTATTGTTCATCTTGAATTACGAGATGCATTAATTTGCTTATATGTTGCAGCTGGTCTTATCCAACGTGTACCTGTTAGTTGTACTGTAAATGACCTTTTTTCATTTTTTTTACTGATCTTTCGTTTTGAATTATGAGGTGCATTAGTTTGCTTATATGTTGCAGGTGTTATTATCCAACGTGTACCTGTTAGTTGTACCGTGAATAACTCTCTTTTTTTCATTCATTGTTGATTGTTCTTTTTGAATTACAAGGTGCATCTGTTTACTTACATGTTACATTTGTTAGTATAAAGTGTGTACTTGTTAGTTGTATTGTATATGACCTTTTGTTTTCATTTGTTGTTAATTGTACGTTTTGAACAATGAGTTGCATTTGTTTACTTATATGTTGCATGTTAGTATCTAGTATGTTCCTGTTAGCTTCATTGTGTTAGACTTTTACTTTTTTATAGGTTATTATTCTTCGTTTTGAATTAGAAAGGGTACTTGTTTGCTTATATGCTGCAATTGTTAATATCCAGTATGTATGCCTTTTTTCAGAAGTTGGATCTATATTTTTTTGGGTTTAACTTTTAAAGAATCGGACAGCATTGAACATTGGACTACACAAGACGTTTCGACACGGGGAGGATTCTAATGAAGATGACACTGAAATTGAATATTCAAAGATGATCCCCTTTTAAAGATTAATAATTGATGATTAAATGTATTAGAAACTGTTAGTTAATTTAGATAGAAATATTGTTGTAGTTGTAAGTTCCCTAATGAAAGATTTCTATCACGAGCACTTTATCTTCCATTTTGCTTAGATGTTGAGAGCCCCTCTCATGTTTGAAATTGACCAAATTTGCATGTTTTCGATACAAAGTATAAAATGTTTTACATGTGTTGCTTTCACGCCGATAATCCTTTCTGTGACCTCTCTTTGATTTTAAATCAGGGAAATCTGCTCATGCTTTTTTAACAACAAACACATCTTATACTCCCTCTGTTTCTCTAATAGTGGCACATTATTTTTGGAGTTAGAATTTAGGAGATGCTAAATGAGTGGATGAAATTGAATTGAAAGAAGAAAAGGTAAAATGAGTGGATGTAATAACCTTAAACTTGCCATAAATAGAAAGTGTAAATAAAAAAGAAACATCTCAAATTAGAAAGTGTGTCACTATTAAAGAAACGGAGGGAGTAATGTAATCAGTGTATATTGTAAGGTATTAAATGTTGTACATGTGAAAATTTGAAAAACTACAAAATTATGTGACCTCCGTTATGTAGTATACAATAAGAGAATACTAGTTGTAGGCTAACATGTGCACGTTTTAATAAAACATAAACAATTAATAAGGTAACTTATGCACTGCCCCATGGCAAAGTTTTGCTATTCATAAAAAGAATTGATAATATAAAATCATATGCGTATTTTTATTTGAACAATGCATATTGTAAAGTAATTAATGCAAAGTTAATATGATAATTTTAAATTGTCAAATTTTAGTATCATCTGTCTGTATAAACTACAACATATACTAGTTGTAGACTAACATATGCATGTGTTAACAAAACAGAAACAATTCATAACTTAACTTATGCATGATCTTCTAGAAAAGTTTCATAATTCATATTTAGAGCTTATAAAACATGTGCATGTTTTAATACAAACGATATGTATTGCAAGGTAATAAGTGCATAGTATATACAAAAAATTTTAGCAGCATTTAGTTCATTTTTTGAATATTTACCACGTGTTTTTTACATGATCATAGCAGCAAAATTCATACATTCAGAAGTTTCAACAACTATATCGCTTACATTGAAAGGAATTTAACAACATAAACTCATTCAAATGTGAAAATTTCATATATTGGACACTAGTAATGAATGAGCAAAAATTGAAGTAATAGAGAAACTTTAATAGAGAAATATGATCTCAAACACTGATCTCTCCCTTCTGGAATTGGTTCACCACCAACTTGTAAGCAATCCTGTTTTCTTAGACATTTTCCTCATTAGATTGGCACAGCAGGCTTCACATTGCTCTGGGAGCAGCTAGGGGACTAGCTTACTTGCACCAATCATGTGATCCTCATATCTTACACAGAGATATCAAGTCAAGTAACATCCTCTTAGATGAGAACTTAGAGGCTCGCCTTGCTGATTTTGGTCTTGCACGGCTCATTCAGCCGTATGATACCCATATCACCACTGATCTTGTTGGGGCATTAGGGTATATCCCTCCTGAATATGGGCAAGCCTCGGTCGCAACATACAAGGGTGATACATACAACTTTGCAACCACAGGCATCCCAGTTATGAGAGACCCCAAAAAGAAAGGGTCGAGAATTTGGCTTAGGACTTACGAGATGCCGTATGATGCTGCTTTGGCTTATAACCGGGCTGCTTTCTAGAGCCGGGGTGCCCAAGCTTTACTCAGCATTCCTCACTTGATCGACTGTAACATGGTGGCATCGCCGTTGAGGGTCGACTTGAGGTAGCGTTCGCCGAAAACAATTTCCTCAATTTAACCGGAGAAGGACATCGAAGAACAAATCAGCAAAAGATTTTTAGTTGAAGAAGCAGAGAAATTGCAGGTTTGATTTGCACTAATTTGGAGAAGAAGAAGGAAGAGAGCGAGGGTTTCGAACCCATTTTTGCTGACCCATTTTTATCTTAACCCGGCCTGCGAATTTCTTCAACTTTTCCTATTTTGCAAATTGATTCCTAGCATGTCTATAAGCTCATGCCTATCAAGAGACCCACTCTTTTGAAAATTACATGTATTCTTGTTTATTCATATGTTGCACTATAAACTTAATTATTTGGATTTATGGTGAATAAAATAAATTGATAAAATTTATTTTATAAAGAAAAGTAAAGTAAAATAAGTGTATAAAATTAAATTAATCTTATAAAAAATAAAGTAAGGTGTCATTATAAAAGAACAATTTTTATACAATAAACTGGGATACCATATATACCATACCTCGAGTAATTATTTTATTTTATTTTGATAAAGAACAATTTCATTTCAATATACTAAAAAACGTCCATAACATTTGACATGAATAAATTGGGCAGAGAGTCCCATACAACATAGTCTATAGCACTGAGTTTTGCAAAGCTCGCTAACGAGTGCGCTAGAAAATTATCTATCCTCGGTACCCAATATTGTTCAACCCAGTGATTGCCTCTAATTCGGTTGCGTATTCGCTGTATGAGTTCCCTGCATGGAAGCGACCATTCTACTTCTTCTCGGACCATTCGAATGACATTTAAGGCATCACCCACAGTGTTAATTGATCAGCATAAGGAAGAGCTGCAACTAGGCTGAGGGCCTCATCCAACGCCAACGCTTCAGCGTACATCGAATCTGTGACTCCATCACAGCGCTTGGCAATTGCTCCAATGAAATTTTCATTTTTGTCCAGCGCAAGCACTCCAATCCCAGCCGCTGCAGGCTCTATTCCAGCATCGAGGAAGATGCGTGCAACTCATTTCGGTGGCTGGAGCAGCTTGTGGTCATCCAGCGCAGACGATGCACGTTCAGGCCAACTGTTTGTGTTCCAAAATTTGCTCAAATTAGCTAGAACGGATGCAGCCATAAGTGAAGCTTCCGTATGTGACTGCTCTAAAATTTTGTTATTTCTTTGGAACCATATTCCCTCGCATAACATTGCAATAGTTTCCCTTTGAGTGGCTTCACTAAGCTCCAGTAGCTTTCTAAACCAAAATTCACTTCTTTGTCTTTGATATGTGTTGATGAATTCATCCAAACCTGTTGAACGCCACACAATGAAAAGGTGTGCAGTGGTGTCACCAGTTTCTCCACACAATGAACAAAGAGGCTGGATGTCGATTGCCCGTTTCCCAAGGTTTTCTACAGTTGGTAAAGAGTCTGTACTCATCCTCCAAGCGAAGTGCTTTGCACGTTGCGGGATTTTCATTTTCCAAAATGTTAGAATAAAGCAAGTAGATGATTAGATAATATTTTATTATATGTTGATGACTAGTACTAGAGTTATATTTAAACTAGTCTTCTTTGTACTCTTTATATATTTCTGATCATTAATCAGAATCATTATGGGAAATTACCATGGTATCATAGCAAACCTGGTTCTAAAACCCTCCTCTCTAGAGTTATATTTAGACTAGCCTTCTTTGTACTCTTTATATATTCCTAATCATTAATCAGAATCATTATGGAAAATTACTTTATCACAAAACATGCTCCAAAATGTCTTCTCTGGTCCATGCATTTGGAGTTGAAGGTGGAGCTGAGATCTTGGCGACTCCACCAAGAGGTGATACGCCGACTTAACAGTGTATTTTCCTGAAGTATTTTCCTGAAGGCTAGGTTAGGATTGGCTAATGTATGTGGGTGGCACAGATCCCTAGGTTAGATCCATGACTACACTTTGGCCTCGCGCCGGTCGTGTGCTGATCTGCGCCGCACACACGCATGGTCCATGCCAGCCCGTGCCACGTCTGTGATCATGAGAACACATGGTAGCCACATCAGCTTCATGCTAACTGGCTCTGGCACGAAGTTTAGGCTCTGAGCACGAAACATCCATTCGTGCCAAATATCTTGGCACAAAACCCTTTTGGCTAGACCTCTGGCATGGATCACCAGCCTTTCTTTCTCCTATGAATTTTTCCCTCAAACCTGCATCCAAAAACAACAAAAACCAGAGTAGTACTATTCCACATAGAGAATTGATGACTAAAATTTCCTAAAACATTTCCACCAAAGATCAAACTCATTCCCAAAATTAAAAGCATTTGAAAGAAAACTCCTACTTCAATTGAAATTGGCATTTCTTTATTATCGTCCTCACGACTTATTTTTCCCTCAATTTAAAAGACTAAGGAGAGTGGCTTGGTGGGTCACCGGAATCTCCATTCTTGACACCACCAGTGACCACATCACAATGGGTGAGTAGCCACATCATTCTAGGTTCACCTTTTTCCTTTCGAGTGATGAACCAAGTAAACCCATTCTTCTCAAGCGTGGATATATTCTTGTTGATTTTGGGGGGGAAGGGGCTTAAGAGTTTTTTGTTCCTTAGCCCGCATCTTTTCCCACTGCACCTTAGACATGAGACATCGAGGGGAAATATCCACATTCAAATTAGAAGAGACATGCCCAACAAGAATAGTATCATAAGATAAATCATTCACACAAGATAATGCATACAAAGTATCAATATCAGGAAATATTTCTTTTTGGTATCGTTCAAAATTTTCTTTTGCAAACATCATGCAAATAAGACAAGAAATAGATAAAAGCAATACTAGCTACTCTACTAACACGTTGTGCTAAGTAATAATTGAGCGGGATAGCATCCCCGATAACGATGCCAAAATTTTACCCGCCTCCACCTGGGGTTGTTAATTGTAGCTAATGAACCCGAGCAGAGGCTTGTCCTGAGGGAGGGTCAAAGACAGAATTTATAGTTCTGCACCCATTCTCACTGCTACCTAAATGGTAGTTAGTAGTAAGCCCTGGGTTTTTCCACAGAGATGCTAGGGCTCAAGTACTAACTAAAAACACAACGTTATACGGATCGTCAATCCGTTTGAGTGAAGGAATAGCTAATAAATGCAAACACAAAAGGGGGAGGGGTTTTGATTTTCAGATTATCAGCTACAAAGCATAAGTAAAATGAGTAATCTAATTAAGCTAAGAACTTGGTGAGACATTGCACAACATGATTAAACTTATGTTTTGATCCTCGATTCATTCACATATGAGATTAACTAAACAACCTATTAGAGTGTTCATAAAACGTGGTGTGGACAATAGGAGACACTTCCCCATACCTGTCACGTCAGGTGTGCTTGCAACCCTCCATCGATGCCACCATTGTAATTAAAGGAGTACAACAAGGTCCAACCATTATTATAGGTCTGTTTCTCCCCCATGTGATAACATCCCGAGCTTCCACCTTGAATGCACAACTTCTCCCAGGTCTAATCAAATAGGCCCAGGAGTCGTTGACACCTTATCTATGATACTAAGGCCTCTTGCAGCCCTAGCTTGCTACGTTTTCACTATCTCTACCCATTACCCATCTGAAAACTTTACGTAATCAGCTAAGACTGGTGCGATGGCAAATAAGTCATAGAAATACTCGTGTATCCCATGTACACACTCACACATATGAAACATACTCCCTTACCTATTCTAACATCCAGGTTTCTCTTCCCAGGGGGGTGACAATAAGTGCACCATATATGAACACAGCCCAAAGTGTGTGCTGTTGTGGTGTAATATTCATGCATTTAGAACATTCAAGAACAACCATAATAATATTATGAACAAAATTAATAGGATGAATCTAGTGAATCTTATAAGATATAAAGTTAAACATGCACTACAATTATCCCCAAGCTATGGAAACTACTCCATAGATGTGGAATTCAAAAGAAAGAAAAAGGAGAGAGTGTTTCTCTCTCTAAAAGCGTTCTCGCTAATCTACTTTGTACATGATTAACCTGGTAGATTAAGGACACATACATAGTTGAAGGGGACCGGGCCTTATAATTGGCCCAAAATTGGCAAAAAAGGCTAAAACCCTAATTCAGCCGCCGCCTGGCCCGGGCCATCGCAGATGTTACGGTCCGCGCCAAGTACATGTCATGGGAAGCACGATCACAGGTGGGTCGTGGTTCTTCATCAGCGTGGGGCACTGGATCTGGCTTGGGCCGTGGAGTGAGGCTCTGGCGTGGATTGTATAATATAGCGCGATTCGTGGTCTGGAAACAAAGTTTGCTCAGAAGTTTGGCGTGGGAACTTTTTTGATGAGGGAGTGTTGTTTGACGCGGGCCGTAGGCTGGTCTTGATATCTTGAACTTGAAATGGCGCAAGCCATCGTAAATGGGATGATCTACGCCCATACTTAGCCATTTTTTAGCAAATCCCTGAACTCGTGCTGTGCAGGCAATAAGATATGGCGCGAGTTGTGCCATTGCCTTGCGCTGGAATGGTTGACATGGAGCGTTTCCTCTGGCATGGGCTATTGGTGGTTAGCCAAGAATGGCCTACGCCGACTTGTGGTACCTTGGCCAGCTTAACTTGTTTCCTTCCTACGAGTAAACTGTTAGTCTGATTTTTGAGTTCTAGTAGTCAATTTTATAGTGCTCGAGAAGAAGAATACAATGAAATTAGCCTTGAAGGCTAATTATTCTCAGATCGTTCTCAGACTTTGGCACAACTCATCAGACCACGACTCCTCGTTTCTTCATTGGCTTCCTTGATCTCCGTTGCCGCCTATCTTTGACTCCAATTTCTTTCTACAATGCATTGATGTTCGTGACCTTCGTCTACTACCATTCTAGAGGTGAATGGCCTTCGATCTCTTCTACCATTCTTTCAAACTGCCTTCAATATCTTCTATTGCCCTTACGAATGGTCTTCACATAGAATTTAACCAAAAAGTACCCATGGGCAACCCACTAAATTATCCACTGGAATATCTAGGATCCCATCAATACAAGATATCCATTAGTATTAATTAAGTCTAAAAAATGTAGGATTTAGAAAATAAAACCAAACATGGCCGTCTAAACCCCTTGTCATGTAAACTCAACTAATACTAGCAATCCGCCCAAAAAATGCTAAAAACTATGCCTGATGCAATGGTTAATGCACACAAAATGAAGCACATCACCACACTTGAACCTTACTCATCCTCGAGTAAGAAAATATTCAAGCACAGAAAGGAATTCACTTATCCACCTCTAAAACTAATATTCCCCCAAATCGATACCTCACAAAACTCTCAATATCACACATCCCAAAGTTAAGATCAAATAAGAATTCACCCACAACCCCCATTCCTATATTTATCCAACCATACCAACCTATTAATTTTCTAATACCCATAAAAATATCTCCAAATCCCGATTTGACAATCCCAAATCCAATGGCATCAAGTGAAGTCAACACCATATCACAGGTTCAAGCATAGTCTTCACTACCAATATATTAACCCAAAAATGAAGCATATCAAAAATCAAGAATTTCATACCTTACTTTGTTTTCCCTGCTAAATTACCCAATCCCAAGAGTTCCCATGATGTTAGGAAACCCGATCCATCAATATAGAAACTGCAACCTTATGACCCCAACACCGGCAAATGAGTTAAATTATAGCACATTTTTATCTTTCTCTCACTTTACCGAGGTTCCCCTTTAGGTTTTCATCCTAGCTTACATCTCACATTTTCCCACACATTTAGCCTCTCATTTTTTCCTAGGCCACCCTTTTGGGTTTTCAACCTATCTGGGCCCCCAATGTTACCTAAGTTGCCCTCCTGGGTTTTCAACTTAGCGAGTTCTTTTTCATTTTCTTTTTTTCAAATTTTCATACCTTACTTCTGTGTTTTCCCAATCAAAAGTAGCGAAAAACTTTCTAAAAGTCAAAGCTAAGAAAAATATCAAAGCTAACATCATTCGAGTACATCAAAAGGAAAGCATCCAAAAAAAAGAAAAATATCCCAAACATCCAAGCTAAAGAAGTAAATGCTAATGACCTGCCTTCCCCCAGGGTCGTTAAAATTGTAGCTTAGAATTAACCCGGTTGGAGGCAGTGTGGTCAGAGAATATAAATTTATAGTTCTGCACCCTGTTCCTTCTGCTACTGATGTTTTCATTTTATGTGCATATTTTTGGACTTTTGGGGATTATTTTTTTGTTCTTTTGTCATCAAAAGCTTGGGTTTTACCTTGAAATTCTCCTAGGAGAGGTAAGAGTAAATTTATGCTCTTTTACCTTTTCTAATCCGATTAGAAACCCAAGCTTTTGATGACAAAAGAACAAAAAAATAACTTCCACAACTATCACTATGTCACTATGTCACTAGAATCCGATTACCTAAATGAGCCCTCCAAAGAACTTCCACCCACCGAGGGGAGAGTAACCCTTCCGCCACCATTTCCAAGTGAACTTAGAGGGAAGACAAAGGTGGCGACTAACGATGCAAACATCCAGAGAATCTTCAAAAAGGTTGAGGTAACCATTCCCATCATAGAGTTTATCAAGCATGTGCAATCTTATGCTAAATTCTTGATAGTTTCATTAACTAAAAAGACATATAAACCAACTAAGACGGTAGGAAACTTGAAAGTGCAGGGAGTCACCATTTTGAATCATAAGAATTTGCCTAAACAATGCGATGACCCTGGGATGTTCTCAAAACCTACATCCTTAGGTGGGAAGTTAGTGGAAAATACCATGATAGATTTAGGAGCATCTATTAATGTGATTCCATATACTCTTTATGAAATCCTAGATATAAGTGAACTTAGAGACACGAGGGTGATCGTCCAACTTGCAGATCACTCCCAAGCTAGCCCTTGAGGGTTTGTGAAGGATGTAATGGTATGGGTTGGCAAGTTAGTGTTTGTTGTGGACTTCTACGTCCTTGACGTAGCGCACAATGGATGTGCACCCCCAATACTATTTGGGAGACCATTTCTTAAAATGTTAAGGACGAAGATCAATGTCCACTTGAGAATGCTAACTCTAGAGAATGACATCAATAAGGTGGGGTTTGATATTTACAAGTCTAGGCATGATTCACCAAACTCATATTTTTTGTGCAAAGTTGTAACCTTGTTTGATAAACATGATCAATTTGACAAATCTTGCTTGAGTTATGAAAAACAATGCCTAGATGAGTTCCTCGAAAGTTATGACATCGATGATGAGTCCTATGCATTGCATGATTTTAGTGATGATATGTCCGACTCTAAATGTTTTTTCTATGCTAACTAACATGAAGCAGTTAGGGAAAAGTGGCGAGGATGTAAAACTCCCCCTACCACCTGCGAAACCCAAGGAAAAGGCTAAGGACTCAACATTGACTAGGTACTGGAATTCACTCTCGATGGCAAGGAAAGCACTCAAAGGTAATGGTGACATTTTGTGGAGACCTCCCTACAATGATGTCCTCAGGGTGGAGTTGCCAATGGAGACTCTGGAGACCCAACGGTAGGTTATTCAATTGAAATGCATGAAAAAGAAATATTTTGTGAGGATGACAATGAAATTTCAATGTCTCTTCTTGTTTTGTTTCTCAAGACTTGTAGTGGTTTGATTTTGCATGTTTTTGTGTGTGATAAGAATTTTGAGTTGAAAATCTTGTTGATTGGTAAATTTGAGTTCAATTCTCATGAGTTTTATTGGAATGAAATAGGGCTTGTTGGATGACAATATTTTTTCAAAAAAAGGAAGGAACTAGGGAAAAGGGGCCAAAATTCTAGCAGCCTCGTGCTAGGTGTCACTAGCACGGTACGAGCCAACAACATGGACTGTGCCACAACTATCACTATGAGGGGGGTTCATTTTTGGCAGCTTCTGCACAAAGGGGCTTTGTGCCAGGTGCTCTCAGACGAGGGTACACATATCAGCACCCCATTTGAGCTGTTAATTGGGCCCAAAATGCAGATTTTTGAAAAATTACAAATTTTAAGAAAAAAACAAATGCATGTTTGGTTCATGAATTCTGAATATCCCTTGTTCTTAATGTTTCTTGATGTAAATAGTATTTCAAAACCTCCCTTGTGCATAAACTAATTTGTACTTTTGTCCCCTATATTTTGTAATTTAAAAAATGTCATCCTTATCTCATTTGTAACTCCCCCCTTCTTTTACTGAAAATAGAAATTCATAGTACATTCCCACACTTATGTGAATGATTTATTATCTCATTAAAGTTCTTCAAAAACACTAACTCTCACTCCCTCTTGGTGAAACTCGGAAATAATTGGAGCTTTTCTCTCGAAAATTTACATTTTTGCTTCTTCTTGTGAGGATATTTCAACTCTTAGCTTCAAATTTTGGGTAATTATTTGAATTTCATATTTATTTTCTTTATTTGGGATTATGGTGATGTCATGTGAAGCTTGAATCTCGAAAGTGGGTATGGTTTTGAGGAGTTGTTTGGGTTATGTTAATAATCTTGTGTGGAAGTAAGTGTGGGGGGATTGATGTGCTCTTGTGATTTGATAACATAATATTTATTTTTTATGGTGATTTATGAGGAATGATTCTAAATTGCTTGATCTTGTTGATGGGTTGCTATAATTTGCCATGAGTTAAAAGAGAATGATGAAAGAGAATGATTCTTGATTAAATAGCCTTTATGTTGAGAAAGTATGATTCAGAATGTGTAGGTTGTTTAGAAAGAGTGTTCTTTGTGAATGATATTTGATGCATGCCAGTGTGTATTATTGAATTACCACTTTCTCCTTGTTGTGATAGGATGCCTTCGAAAAGGAATAGGTTGGAGAAAGGAACAGCTTCTCATGGGGACAAAGGGAGGATGTTGGCCAAGGTTGGGAGTAAAGAGCCAAAGACTTTCCGCCTTCCTAATCCCGCATTCGTTGTTGAGGAATTCACGAGGTTAACCAATATCTCCAGGAGTGCGGCCCATAGGTGGAGGTACCTCAATAGTCTAAAAAGAAACATTGAGACAAATTTTGATTGCAAAGAAATATTGGGAGCTCTAGGTCTTCTCAAACCTGCCACTTATCCACTCAGCCGAATAGGCCAAGTAAGCATTCTAAGACATACATTAGGTTGACATTAGAGTTCTTAGAAACATTGGAGAAAGCAACATACACGGAGGGAAGGAGATTCATCAACTTGTATTTAGATGACAAGAAGTACACTATGTCGCATCAGGATAATGCCCATGCATTCGGGTGGAAGTAAGGGAAATATGTTCTGAGAACGCATCGACAAGGTCTTCCATTTTCACTTGGAAACTTTTGGAGCATCCTATCGGGCACGGAGAGGAAGCATCTATTCAAGAGCACTACTATTGTTCACATAGCATTGCGTTATGTTTAGCGAGTCTTGTCCATTGGGCTATTTTGTCACAGTGAGCTTTCACAATGCCCGGGTCTGGACGTTCATGTTCATTGGGCACTTTCTCCAAAGGGAAAATTTTATCCCAACATGGTGGGCACTTTTGTGCAAGAGTGTTTGGCCACAGGAGACAAGAAATGTAGCAAGATATCAATGGGAGGAATCGTACGACTCTTAGCCCAACACTTAGGTCATTTGGTTCCTACACCATTTGCGTTGGCAAATTTTGGTTGTTCGAGGATGAGATACACTATAGATAAGATAGCACGTGCTTTGATGATTTCCACCATCAGTTCGAACAACCAGTTCATATGGTTATATGACGGCGCTATAATTTGCAACTTCATTGTTCTTCCACAGCTGGAGCGCATCACTATAAACCATGAAAATCTATTGGAGAACATATTTCTAGAACCTGATCCACAATTTAAGAAAGATTTATGTAGGATCTTATCAAGCCCGGAGATAGACATTGATGAGAATGATGGTGAGACTTCATTCAGAGCACAACCTAGTCGCACTCACCTACCCGCGGACTTCCTTGATCAATTGCATATTTTTGGGGAACAACTTGCCAGTTCTACCCAAATCAAGCAAGAGGTTGGTCACATGGTAGGGAAGTTGCAATTGGAGAACTTCGGTACTAGGTTGGATTCTATGAAGGGCATTGTAAGAGTTTAGGGGCCTAAATTGGACTCCGTGGAGCGGGAAGTAAAGGAAGAGTTCGCTATTGTGGTTGAAAGGGCGGATGTCAAATTGGATGCCAACAAGCAATTTATCTAGATATTCCACATCTCAAGGCTAGATGGTTTTCAGGATGTCATTCCCATTGAGAGGCAAGAAATGCGTCATGAAGAAAGAAGGAGGAGACATGAGACAAAGCACTTGAGGAAAGACCCTTCAGGATTACATGAGTGAGTTCCACTACTTCTCTCTTTCTCACCTATGATACATATTTTTTATTGCATTGGGGACAATGCAAATTTCAAGTGAGGGGGAGGGAGTAGTGAAACACTTGGGAGTTTTTCATCTTAAGATTCCTTTGTGTTTTTAGTGTTGATTCATTTTGGGGATGTTTTGGATTTTGATGGTGTGATTTGTTTAGTAGTTTTTGTGGTTTGTCTTGAGGAAGTTGTTTTGGAAACCTTTTGAGATGTAATTGTTTTGTTCTTCTTATCCTCATGTAGTATGAAACCCATCTTTGGGCCATTTTTTTGCTACACAAGAAAAATTGAAATATTTGAAAAAAATGAAAAATAAATATATGCCCAACTAAGTTGGAAACTCGAAAGGGAAACTTAGGCAACAATGGAAACAGGCTAGATAGGTCAAAAGGCCTAGGTAAAAATGAGAGGCTAGGCACAATTAGGTTTCCGAACCTAGGCATAAATGAGAGGCCGTGTGGAAAAAGGTGAGAATTGAGCTTAACATGTGCGAAAGCTAGGATGAAACCCCGAAAGGGATTTTAGGAAAAATGAGAAAAATTGAGCGAAAATGGAAACTAAGTTGATGATTCCTTGGCATTATCCCGGGTTGTAACTGAGTTAAGAATCTCAAGTTATCCTTAGTTACAACCAAGTTAAGGATCTTTTGGATTTCCTTGGTTTTTTGGCAACGACTCTTAGATTTCTTTTGGAAACTATACGGGAAGTAAACTAATTCAACAATCATCATTTTTTCTTACCTTTTTCTTCACAAATTTTGGGTAGTTAGGTGAATGTAGCATCTTCAGGGAATGTGAGAGTTGTGATATTCTTACCTCTTTGGGGAACTATGGTAGCTTTGAATAAGTTGAATGCATTGGCTAACTTGTCTTTGCATGATACACTTTGCCTAGATCTTTCTTCTAATCGTTTACTCGAGGACGAGTAAAGGTTTCTGTTTGGAGGGATTGATGTCCACTATATTGCATGTGTTAACCAATGCATTCGACACAATAATTGTCATGTTTTACTTGTTGGATTGCTAGTTTTAGTTAGGTTTATACGAAAAAGGTTTTAGACGGCCATTATTGTTATCTTGTCTAAATCCAGAGTTTTGTAGACTTAAATTGAAGCTAATGGAAACGTTGTAGTCACGAGCACCTAGATCTTCATTTATGATCTCATTAGTAGGCTGCTCGTGGGTATTTCGACATCATTGTGTAGAAGGTCATTCCCAAAAATTGTAGAAGATACTTGAAGTCCATTCACAAGAATGGTAGTATATATAAAGGCCAAAAACTGAGAGTGTGGTGGTAGATGGAATTGATCTAAGAAAGGCGGAGTTGAAGTTCAAAAAGGTTAAAAATTGAGGAAGACATCAATTGGCTGAACCAGTCAACCGACCAACAGGCCAGTAGAAACCAGTACGCACCGATACGAGACCAACACGCATGGGCATGAGACCAAAGGTAGCGCAAACCATGCCAGAGGAGCCTAGATTTGCAAGGGAGAAATCCCTAAATGGAGATTTTAAAATTAGCAATGCCCCTTCTTTCCTTAAAGGTTTGATTATGCTAGATAAAAATGGAGTTCAGGGGGTAAGAATAAGAACAGCAAATGGTAACTCAGATCACACATAGGATGGTTTTTGTTTCTGGCTATAATTCAAGGCACGTTATAATTGTTGTGGAACAGAGACTGCTGTTTTTTCTTTTCTTTCCGTTTTGCAGATTTCTTGCTCAGGAGAGAGGTCTGGGCACATCAGAGCATGAGGCTACATAGTCTGTCTTTTCAGCAAAGAAATATAGGGGTGCAATGCACGGCTAAGGGACATTGACTGATAAGGGTTTTGAATTTCATCTCCCTGACTATGTTCGTGTCCCTTAGTCCGAATGATCCCTCTTTACACTCTATTTAGCGTAGTACATGTATACAAGCCGAATTGGTAGTATTCATATCTTGCTTCCCATTTTGGATCATCACAGGCATGATCTTGTACAGATGTAACTCTTTTGCTATCCCATGGGTAACTATATGGTTTGGGGAGCCAAATATATTCCCCCCATCTATTGAAAAAAAATGTTATGAACCTTAGAATAGGTTTTGATGTATTGTCTATCATGGAATAGAGGATCAAAACATTTAACCAATCATGTTACGCAAATTTACCCACCTCCACTTGGGGTCATTAAAGTCATAGATTAACCCGAGCGAAGGCATTTCTAAGTCAAACAGTCCCAAAAGGAATAAAATGGGGTGGTCAAATATAAAATTTATCGTTCTGCACACAACTCACTACTAAGCTACCTATGGGGTAGTTAGTGGCAAGTCTGAGTATATCCACAGAGATGCTAGATTCTAATAGCCAATTAAACACAACCACGAACGAATTGTCAATCCTTTGTGTGCTAGGAATAGCTACTATTATAAAATGGGAGGGTTTTGGGTTTTTCAATTAACAACTACAAATATAAAAGCTAAAACACAAAAAACTATATAGACAGAAACTTGGGGAATATTTGTGTAACTTGGTTGATTAAATGTCCCGATCCTAGATTCCTTCATATCTAATACATCAACAACCTAATCTAGTACTCATAACACATGGTGTGGTCAATGGTCATCAGTTTTCCATAACAATTATGTAGGGTGCTCTTCTAATCTTCCATCAGCACCCCCTCCGTAATTAGGGAAGTGCGATAATGGCCTTGCCATTGTGCTGATCAGTTTCTCCTCTGTATGATTACGTCTCGGGCATTACACCATGAATGAACTACCCCTATGACTATAAATAGGAAAAGAAAGATATGCACCTTATCAATAGTACTAGGCTCACTAAGCCCTAGTTTTGCTACTAAATGCTATCTCTACCCGTAACCCTTATGACCAATTTTCCAGCTAAGTCTAATGTGCTATCATCGTAGCGGTAAAACTCATAAAAGACCTACGTGCACACACCCCTGTAGACTCGGACCCTGCTACCCATCTCACATCCAAGTTTCTCTTCCCTAGCGGGTATCAATATGTGTACCAGCATGAATGTAGACTATAGTGTGTGCTAATGGTGTGTACCATTCATGCAATTATAACAATTTAAGAATAAGCAAACATAATATCACAAGCACATAGAATTAGAAAGATCTAATGAATTTCAAAAAACATAAACTAACACATGAATAGAAATATTATCCCTAAGCTATATAAATACTCCCTAAACATGGAATTCAAGTATTTCATTGAATTCCACATTTTTGTGCAAAAGAAAAATAAAAAAGGAGAAAGAGAAAGAACCTAGAGAGAAGAGAGAGTGTTTCTTTCTCTAAGCTACTCTTCAAACCCCAAAATGTGATAAAAAAAAAGGAAGATCTAGGTGCCCGTGGATACAAGGTGTCCACTAGTATCAATTAAGTCTACAAAATGCGGGATTTTGACAATGAAACAAAACATGGCAATCTAAACCCTTTGTCGTGTAAACCTAACTAATACTAGCAATCCAACAAGCAAAACAAGACAATTATTATGCCGAATGAATAGGTTAATGCATGCATAATGATGCACGTTAATCCCCCTACACTTAACCCCTTACTCTTCCTCGAGAAAATAAAATCAAGAATAGGCTTAAGCTAAGTGTAGCATGCATGTATAAGTTAGCCGATACATTCGACTTATTCCTAAACTACCCTAGTTCCCCCAATGAATTAAGAATCTCGCAACTCTCATACTACCCAAAGATCCTAAAAAGGTAAGCAAGAATGATAAGTGTTTAAGCTAGCTTACTTTCCCAAAAAGTTCCCCCTAAGAAATCCATGAGTCGTTGCCAAACAAATCCACCAAGGAAATCCTAAAGATCCTTAACTCGCCAAGGATAACTCTAGATTCTCAACTCAACTACAACCAAGGAAAATTCCAAAGTATCGTCAACTTAGTTTCCGTTTTCTATCAATTACTCTCATTTTTCCTTGGAACCCTTTCGGTTTTCATCCTAGCTTTCATACATGTTGAGCTCACATTCTCACATTTTTCCACATGGCCTCTCATTTTTTCCCTATGTTCATCAACCTAGCTGGGTCTATCCTCTCATTTTTCCCTAGGCCTTTCAACTTATACTGTCTTTCCCCAATGTTGCTTAAGTTTCCCTTTCGGGTTTCCAACTTAGATGGGTATACATTTAATTTTTTTTCATTGTTTCAAATTTTTTTTGGTGTAGCACAAAATGCCCCAAAGTTTGGTTTCATAGTACATGAAGATAAGGAAAAACAAATTTACACCTCCAAAGTTTATAAAACAACTACCCCAAGAATGACTATGGATGATACCAAATACGTCATTCCACCAAATATGCAACCAAAACATCCCAAAACAAGGCAACCACCAAAAAAATAACAAAAACACCACACGCACAAAGGAATCTTAAGATGAAAACTCCCTAAGTGCCCAACTACTCCTTCCCCTACACTTAAATCATGCATTGTCCCCAATGCATCATGAAAAATGTAAAACATAGGTGGAGTTGAGAAAATAGTGCCACTTACTCTTGCGACCCCAAAGGGCCCTTTTTCTCTTGCCTCACCTCGTCCTTCTCAATGCACCCCATAGCTTGAATGGTAGCCTCCATGGAATCCAACCTAGTGCTAAACTCCTCCAATTGTGATTTCATACTCCCTACCGCAAGATCAACCTCTTTCACAACTTTGGTAGACCTAGCAAGTTGCTCCCCAAGAGTGCGCCAATGGACAAAGATGCACGTTGGTAGTTAAGTGCGGCTAGGTTGCGCTCTAGATGAAGTCTCGCCATCAATCTCATTGATCACTATCTCTAGGTTTAATAGAACCCTATAGAACTCCTTCTCGAATCGTGGGTTGGGCTCTAGGAACAAATCGTCCAATTGTGTCTCCTGATCAATGGTGGTGTTCTCCAGCTGAGGAAGGATCATGAAATTTCAAGTGGTTGCACCACCATATAACCACACAAATTGATCATCCGAGTTTATAGGTGCTATCATAGAAGCTTGAGCTAGCTTCTCAATAGTGCACTTAGTCCCTGAACGTCTCAAGCTAGCCAATGCAAATCGAAGAGGGATTGGATAACCCAAATATTGCGCCAAGAGGTCTACCATGCCTCCCATTGGAATATTTCAACCTTTCTTCTCCCCCTTGCTATACATTCTTGTACAAAGGCTCCCACTAAGTAAGGGTAAAAGTTACCCTGAGGAGTTATTGCCCATAGGCAATGCACATCTGAACCCGGACACTACGTTAGTTCATCATGGAAAAGTACTTCCATCGATAGCAAGTGCTAAACAAAGAGCACAAATGGATGAACTATAGTGGTTTCTCTTCCCTGGGAGGTATCAATATGTGCACCAACATGAATGTAGACTAGAGTGTGTGGAGTGTATCATTCATGCAATTATAAAAAGTAAAGAACAAACCAACATAATATCACAAGGACAAAGAGTTAGGAAGATTTAATGAAACTCACAAAACATAAATCAACACATGAACAAAAATATTATCCCCAAACTATAGAACTACTCCCTAAACATGGAAATCAAGTAATTCATTGAATTTCACATTTTTGGGAAAAATCACAATAAAAAGGAGAAAGAGAAAGAACCTAGATACAAGAGAGAGTGTTTCTCTCTCTAAGCTACTCTTGAAACCCCCAAATATGATACAAGACAAGAAAAATGCTTCTAACCCCAGTAAATTAAGGCTATATTTATAGTAGTAGTTGATTGGGCCTAAACATTGGCCCGAGATAGGAAAAAACCCCTAGCACCTGTCACTTGACATGGGGCACCACAGATGGCACGGTCTGTGCCCCTGACGTGGCCTCATGTCGTCATCTGGAGCTCTATTTTTTCACTGTTGATCTCCACCCCGTGTCATTTGGCTTGGGCCGTCAACCGGATGTTTAGTTTTCCACGTGGGATGGGCTTGACATTTGTGACTTGAAAATGCATGGTCTGTGTGAAACGGAATGGTCTGTGCCTGTACTTAGCCAAAAGTTTGGTAATAAAGATGACTTAGGGACACGACCAGCAGTAGTTGGCACAGCTCGTGCCCGGATTTGGCATGGCCCATGTCACTTAGCACATCTCGTGCCAAAGGCCCCTGACACGGGCTGTGTGGCATGGTACGAGCTGTGAATGCTGAGCCTCATTCTTTGCCATGAACAGTTTGTGCTGACCCGTGGCTGGTTCGACCTGCTCACTTCTTTTCTCCGCTACAGATGAACCATTAGTTTAATTTGAGAGTTCTTGTAGTCGATTTCATAGAGCTCGAGAAGAAAATCCAATGGTACCACCCTCAAGGAGTGATTCTTCTCAGATATTTTCAATAACTTCTTGCAAATCCTGGACAACAAGCATCTATTTCTTCCTTTGCCGTATTGAACTTCAAATCTGCCTATCTTACTCATTCCTTCTACTACCATGCATTAGAGTCTGTGGCCTTTATCTAGTACCATTCTTGTGAATGGACTTTTATATCTTCTGCCATCCTTGTGAATGGCCTTCTATACAAATGTGACAAAAAAGTACCTACGAGCCACCTACAAATGATGATGAAAAAGGAAGATCTAGGTGCCCACGGATACAAGGTGTCCATTAGTATCTAAGTCTACAAAACACGAGATATAGACAAGAAAACCAAGCATGGTCATATAAACCCTTTGTCGTGTAAACCTAACTAATACTAGCAATCCAACTACTAAAATAAGCTAATTATTATGACGAATGCATAGGTTAACACATACATATGAAACGCATCAAAAATATTCCTGAAGTGCTTATTGATATAATTTAATTTAATGTGATCTCTTATTCTCGTAGTTGTTAATTAAAAAAACCCCCAAACCCTGTTTTTCAATATTTAGTTATTACTAACACACAAACGAATTGACGACCCGTACATGG
The DNA here is from genome assembly GCA_037428765.1 of Rubia yunnanensis. Classification (NCBI taxonomy): domain Eukaryota; kingdom Viridiplantae; phylum Streptophyta; class Magnoliopsida; order Gentianales; family Rubiaceae; genus Rubia; species Rubia yunnanensis. Next base: position 76,477,865 of record CM075063.1, on the reverse strand, counting down.
TTTTGCGTAGTTGGCTACTAGCACCTAGCATATCTGTGGAAAAACCCGACCTTGCCAGTAACGACCTCATACCTAACGTAGTAGTAAGTTTGGGAGAAAAATATAAATATAAATTTGATCATCTCTCATTCAATATATTTGTTTGTTTGATCACATTCAACGAGCCCGAGTGGAGGTAGGTAGTTAGTGGAGGTGGGTCAAAAATTGACCAAAGAGTATGCAGATTCGATTAAGATGGAGGAAGTAATATAAATTCTTTTAAATACAAATATTTAAATATCAATATTTAAAGTGCTATAAACTATTTGTACCACGGTGTAAAAGTGCTAATCTAATTTGAGTAAAAGTTTTTTATATGGTATGTAATCAATAACAAGAACTAAAAATAACAAATAAAGGAGATTAAAGTAGGAGAGCGCATATATTTTGGATGTCCCATTTTGCTTGCATTGAGTAGCTATTTATACTACTCTATGTATGTTTACACTTGCATTTACTCATCTCATAAAGCAATCTCTTATAGAACATAAGTTTCGAGTTCATTAACACCATAATTAAAAGGAAATTCACCTTACTTCATATCACTCCCCCTTGAATGTCCATTCCTTGAATAATGCCTCGTTAAAACCTTACTAGGAATATCCAGTGTGAAAAAAACCCAGTGAACGACAAAGAGTGTGCTTCCATTAGAGCACACTGCCTCATTAAAAATCTTACCAGGAAAACCCAATGGGAAAAACCATGGCTAAGGGAAAAATAGCACAATGTGTAGCTCCCCCTCTTGAGCACATCATTTAATATTTCTCATTTGCTGAATTCCAAAAATTGTGCACCAGCTTTTCGAATGTTGACGTCACTAGTGATTTGGTGAAGAGAAAAGCTACATTGTCACTAGAGCAAATTTGTTGAACACAAATTTTACCATTCTATCATAGGTCATTAGTGAAAAATAATTTTGATGAAATGCACTTTGTTTTATCTCTTTTGATGAATCCTTCCTTCTGTTGAACAATAACAACGGCATTATTTTCAAACAAATTTAGTGGTGTTAGCAGTCTTGTCTGATTTCAAACCACAAGTTTCTCGAATATGGTGAATTAAAGATCTTAACCAATCACATTCCCGACTATCTTTGTGAATTGCCAATATTTCAATATGATTAGATAAAGTGGCAACCATTATTTTTCTTCGTGGAACATAAACAAATAGTTGTGTCTACACATGTAAATATATAACGTGTTTGCGATCGAGCTTGGTGTGGATCAGATAAGTATCTAACATCTGCATAACCTACAAGATCACTATTAAGATAATAAAGTCCCAAGTCAACCGTACCCTAAAGGTATTTGAATATTTCTTTTAATACCATTCCAATGCCTCCCTGTTGGAGAAGAACTATATCTCGCTAATAAATTCAATGCAAAAGCTAAATCAGGATGAGTATGACTTATCGAATACATCAAAGCACCAATAGCGCTAAGATATGGAATTTCTATACCTAGTTCTTAATCCTATTCATGAGGTCGAAATGAATCTTTATTCACATCAAGTTATTTCACAACCATCAGTGTGATTAAAGGGTGTGCTTTATCCATATAAAACCTCTTTAGCACTTTAGCGATGTAATGGGACTTGTGCAGATAGATACCAATTTAAAATGTTCAATCCGAAACTCAAGACAAAACAATATCTTCCCAGGATATTTAATTGAAAATTCTATTTTCAAATATTCACTAACCGTTTGGATCTCTTCGGGAGTCCTAATCATTTTCAATCCATCAACATAGACTACGATAATAACAAATTTTGACCCCGGTCGTTTTATGAATACACATGGGCAGATTGGGTCATTTTGATAACCTTGTTCACCAAGGAAATTATACCACATGCACCCGTATTGTTTCAACCCATATGAAGATTGACCCAATTTGATCGAATAAAGTTTCCGACAACCAGAATTACATTCCTTTGGCAATAGCAATCCTTCTGGAATTTTTAGGGACTGTAAGGCACCATCACGGACCATAAGGCACCATCACAGACTGCATGGAGTAGTACGGCCCATGCCAGAGGTCATCAGCATGGACCACAAGGTTCATCTCGATCTGTGCCAACGGTCATTGGCACGAGCGCCTGGATTAGCACGAATGTGCCACTTCCCCTCAAGACGAGGCGCATGATTCAACATGGACTATGCCAGCCTCATCTGGCACTAGCTACCGTTACTAACACATCCCGTGTCACCTTGCATCGAATAAGTATGGATGCGGATCATTTCCTTTCAAATAGCTAGTGTCATTTCAATTCAAGATTCAAAGACCAACCGATGGGGTGTGAAGTCCTCAACGGTCTATGCCATCATTTTGCTTAGAAATTAACTCCCTTGATGCCACATAACATTCCACATGGCCTGTGTCATTTAATTGGTCAAGACACCACTCCCAGTCGATGGCTAGCACAAACGATGCAGGCGTACACAATCAGAAGTTCAAGTCCAAGCACCAGGTCACGACCTATGTCAGCTGGCACAGCCCGTGCCAAGGGTGCCTTGAACAACCGTGCCAACGGTGTCCTACACAAACGTGCCAGTGGTGCCCTACAAGGCTGTAACAAGGGTGCACTGAACGACCATGCCAAGGGTGCCCTGCACGAATGTGCCCATGGTGCCTTGCAAGACCGTGCCAAGGGTGCTCTGTACGACTATGGCAAGAGTGCCCTGCACGACCTTTCCAATTAGAACCGGCCATGCCAGAGGCACCCAGCACGTCTGTGCAACAGCTAGCATGCCCCTCGGTATACAAGACGTCCTAGGAAAATTGCGGCTGCTAGGGTGTTTTGGCCTAAGTTGGGCCTTTTTCTAGGCTTGTTTCCCTACTTCTATAAATATAAGACTGTGTTTACTAAAGTGTAAGTTTGTCTTAGTTTAGAACTTCATTCTACACTTTTGGAGAGCATTTTAGAGAGAGAGAGAGTAACCCTTCTCTCCAATTTCTTTTCTTATTACTTTTTCCAATTGAAATGAATCCAATGAAATACCTGGGTTTAATGCATAAAGAGTAGTTCATTTTCTTGGTGTAGTATTTGTATTAATGAATTGTTTCTGGCTTTTTTATATTTATAGATTCCCTTATCTTTTTGTCCTATGAATATGTTTGCTTGATTTATGCTTTCTTTTCTTGTGAGATTTATGTTATTCCATTAATATGATGCATCTATACATGTATGGTGGTGTAATATCGTGTTAGGCTTCATTGCTATCTTGGGAGTGTAAGATTATGAAGTAGGTTTAAGAACACCGGGGAGATAAGTGCATTTATGTTACCTCGAGAGAATATCTTTCTATTTTTTAAACCATAATTCGAATTGGTTAGTTGTGTGAGAAATCACATGCCGGGTGGTCGATTTAGAAAATCCTGACGAGGGAAAACCCTTGGCTTACCTCGATAGATGAGAATGATTGTTTGTAGAAACTAGAGTTGTGCCGACTCTAGAGTTATCACAAGGTGTCATTTCCTTTGCCTCTCTAGGCCTAGGGATTGAGATCCATAGTGGAGTGTCCTGGATGTAATGCCCTCACTTTCAAATCTAACAGTTGCAACCTACGCGAGACATTGCATTTTTTGGTGCGCTTTGTTCCTGTAAGTGAGATGGCGGGGATGGTCTGCAACATCCAGATACTAAAGTGTATCCCTAATTACAGAAGTGGTGATATGCATGTATTGGTGATAAGTACCTTTATGGAATGATCCCTACTTGTGGAAACATTTCTAGATGTATTCCCAAGAATGAGCTAGAACTTATCCTTAGATTGTGCCATTCCTCCCATGTTAGGGGGCATTTTGGGTAGAAGAGGACCGCTAGGAAAGTAGCATGTTGAGATATGCCCGAGATTTTGCTCTCTCATATGATCAATGCCAAAGGATATGGAATATCTTATTTAAGAATATGAGGACCCAAGTCCTTTCAATGCTTGTTTAGATCTTTGATATGTGGGGTATGGACTTCATAGGTCATTTCCTGGAGTCCAGTGGAAATTATTATTTCCTAGTGGTGGACTACATGTCCAAATGGGTCGAGGCCTAAGCGACAAGGAAAAATGATGCACCAATAGTAGTGAGTTTCCTTAAATCCAATTTAGGCTGTGTCTTTTTCTAAGAAAATTTTGATCAAAGTGGGAGGGACCGATAGAAGTTAAAAATGAGAAGGATGGCACAACATTGTTGGCAAATGGCTATGGTTGAAACCCTACTTTGAGTGGAGAACCTTGGGAGTGAACAAGGAGGGGAACCTCTTCCTTGGTGAACAAAATTGTTCATGACTTGATCTAGTGCGAAATAAGTCGTGAATATCAGAATAAAGAAAAATTGTGTTCTTATTTTTTATCAGTAGGTTTTGGAGACTTGTTCTCTTGTAAATTATTGATAGTTTTTAGGGTTAGAACATGATTTCACTTGGTTTTTGTGTTTTTGGATGTAGGAATGTTATGGAAAAAGTTTGAAGGGGAAAATACTCATTATCCTTGTGCCATAGCAGCCCAGCACGGATGTGCCACATCATGAGTTATGCCAGGCCACATCAGCACGAGGCCTGGGCTTAAAACGGTGAGGCAGTGAGCTTGCACCAGCACGAGGTTTCCATCAGCACGGAATTCAAGCATGATTGCTAAAACACAAAAAAGTGATTATATATGTGGATGGAATCTTCGGTTTAACCAACCCTTTCTTTACCTTGGTCACATGCATTGGGGAAAATGCATGAACTAAGTGTTGAGGAGGGTTGGAACACCTCTATTGTGGCACTCTCCTTTATCAGTTGATCTCTTGTTTTGCATTGAGACAATGGCTATGATTTTCTCTTATTTTTATTTTCTCCTCATTTGGATTGTTGAAACTTTTGGTTGTTTTATTGCTTTTGGGTGTGAGGGTACCTTTTTTATGGTCTATGTTCGGGGAAGTCTTGGAAACATTTTGGTGGTGTGTTGTTATTTGATAGTTTTTGGTAGCGTGTGATTTGGGAAACACTTTGGTGGTGTATTTTTTTGTTTCATGAAGTATTAAGCCCATCTTTGGGGCATTATGGGCAACACCAAAAAAACATGAAAGCTTATATATATATATATATATATATATATATACCCCGCTAAGTTGGATACCCAAAAGGGCAATTGGGACAACAATGGGAAAAGCTCGGATAAGTCGAAAGACCTGGGCAAAAAATGGAAGACAAGGCAAGGCTAGGTTGAAAAACAAAATGAGAGGCCATGTGGAAGAATGTGAGAAGTGAGCTCAACATGTGTGTGCTAGGATGAAAACCCAAAAGGGCTCCTAGGCAAAATTAGAGAAATTGAGAGAAATCAAAAACTAAGTTTATGATACTTTGGTATTATCCTTGGTTGTAACTAAGTTGAGGATCTTTTGAATTATCCTGAGTTAAAACCAAGTTGAGGATCTTTTGTATTATCTTTGTTGGTTTTTCCACAACATCTCTTCAGTCGCTTTTGGCGACCTATTCATTAGAGTAAGCTAGTTCAGCACTTATCATTTTCACTTACCTTATTTTTCACAAGATTCAGTTGTATAGATTGCTTAGTCTCTTTGGGGTGTGTGAGATTTGTTAGATTCTTACTTATTTGGGGGAACTAGGGAAATCTAGGAATAAGTTGAATGCATTAGTTAACTTATCCTTGCATGCTACATTCTTCTTGAATCTTTTCTTGTTTTTATTTACTCGAGGACGGGTAAAAGTTTAAGTATGGGTGATGAGATGTCAAATGCAAGTATTTTCCAAAGAATTTAACACTTTTTTATCATATTTTTGTTGTAAGATTGCTAGATTTAGGTAGGTTTACATGATAAGGGGTTTAGATGACCATTTTTGGTTTTTATATCTAAATCCTTCATTTTGTAACCTATGTTTAGTCTAGTGGATTTTTGGCTCATACGAGCATCTAGATTCCTTTTTAAGCTTAATTTGTAGACTGCTCGTGAGCACTTAGGATTGGTTTAGTGAAGGCCATTCGAAAGGATGGTAGAAGATGGAAGGTCACTCACAAAGTGGTAGAAGATAAAGTGAAGAAAGGAGAGCAAAGCAAAGGTCGAAGAATGATTTATGTTTTGAAGCAGAGTTCTAAGAATTTTCTGAGAAGAATCAGCCTCCAAGAGAAGTACCATTGGATTCCTCTTCTCAAGTACTATAAAATTGACTACAAGAACTCCCTAAACGGATCAACGGTTCACCCGGGGGAAGCAAAACAAAACAGGATTCTTTCCATCGTGACTCGCGATGAGTGTGTCGTGGCTCACGATAATTGCCCTGCAACTTGCATTTTACTCCCTTTTTTTCTTGTACTATATATAGATTTGAACCCCCTTCTTTCTCAACTCTCTAAGCCGACTTGGGGGCTCAAAAACCCTAGTTTTTCACCATTTTCTTCCATTTCTTCTTCTTTCTTTGTAGATCTTTGTTCTATGTTGTGGGTTTTGATAATCTAGCTTAGTTTTGTACTTGGGAGAAATTGATTGAAGCTTCCACACCTATGTAGTAAGAACCTTTATTTCACTCTTTCTTAAAGCATTTGTTATTTAGTATTTATGTGTTTAAATGTGATGTTTTACTTCATTTATGCTATGGGGTGTTAGGAAAGTTGCAAATTTCTTAGCTCTTTGACATGAGAATCCAAGAACATGGAATTAAAATTTCTTGTGCATAATGTGTTGTGATTCTTGCTAGATAAATCTGTTAATGTGGATTGTTCTCATGTTTATCCTATAGATTCAATGTAAGGTTGAATCTTGAATGTGGTTTGTTCTAGGTTTAGCCTAATGAATGCTATGTTTGGTTAAATGGCTATGTCGTTGGTAAAAGGCTTGTTGTTATCAAATCTATGGTCGTTGATGAAATACCTTTATGGTGTGGTTTTCCTAGAGTGATTTTCAATGAGGTTTGCAAATGGTCGTTGTTTGTCTTTGCAAATTACTATTAAGAAGGAATGAATATTGATCTTCGAATGAGAAGTTTTAGCATTCCCCTAGGTAAAGAATGTGATAGAATGAGTGAATGGTTCAATGATCTACATTAGGTTTGGAAGTGGATATTAATTTCTCCCAAGGCTTTATCTTTTGCAGTTTTTACCTATTTTTCTTAGTTTGTTTGATGATTAGCATAGTTACTTAACTTTGCTAGTTAGTTTGTCTTTTAATTTCATAACTTAGGACAACAACCAACCAAACCCCCCCCCCCCTTTTTACTTTCTTTTATATATCTATATATATATATATCTACTTCTAGCCTAATATCTACCTTTGATGTTTAAATGCTTAAGAAAATCCCTCTTCTTCGTGGACGACCCTGATTTGCCACTATCTACTTAATTGTATTAAGTAAGCATAGAGGGCTTACAAATTATAACTTTGAGAGGTATCGCGATGACCTCCCAAATTTTGGCGCCACTGCCGGGGAAGATGTGTTTATTTTTAAGTGTTTAGGCATATATGGTTGCATATTAGCTAGTTTTTTTATTTGTCACTTATTTTTGGTTTTTTTTGGTTCGGAGTAGGTATTTCTTGAGTTCTTGGTGAATATTTATCGAGAATCCTTGCAATATGATTCCGGACTTTTGAAAAAGAGAAAACTTTTTTTAAAAATAGAACTTCTCACCTTGAGGGAACTCATGATGAAAAGAGAGGTTCAACAAGCAAGGTTTTGTAGGATGTGTCATTCCGACCATCCTACCGAGTCTTGCTATATGTTGAGAGAGGAGCACTATGAGGAGGAAAGAACCCTTGGTTTCAAAAACCAATGGTATTATGAAGAGTGCTGCTAAGAGGTAAGAGATGTTAGTTTTCAAGGGCAAGAAACCCAAGAATGGTATCCATACCATAATTCTTACAACCCGGAATGGAGTGGTAATCCAGATTGGTGGTATGAGAATAAGCCTGAAAACCAACAATACGAGCAAAATAGTTGGCCATCACCATCTTATACCATACCCCAAAACCAAGCCCAACAAGGAAGTCCAAGTTTGACACGTGAGGAAGTCATGAATGAAATAGAAAACTTGAACTTTACTAGTGAGGAACCGGACACTCGGCTCTCCTCTAGTGTTGAGTCTAGTGAGGGGCATGCAAGGAGTATATTGGAAGCGTTGGCCCGAATAGAAACTTGTGATTCAAAAAATACACCATCCCAAGTCGAACTTAAGGATTCAGTGAGTGAGGTCCCCATGGAAAATGAGTTTGAGCTCGACGGGGATGAGAAGTTGGTTGTTGAGGATGAAAAAATGGAGGAATATGTGATTTTTCTACATTCATTAGCATCGTCACCCCTACCTCCACCTAGTGAACTAACTCCACCATTTTTGGATGTTTTGAGGGAGATAAGAGAGGAGCCAAAAGACAATCCCAAGCCTACTAACCACCCAACTCCTTTTAAACCATCTCCACCTCTACAAAACTTTCCTCTTGAAAGTTTGTACCCCACCTCTCCATTTTTGGATGCTCATGGTGAAGGGGTTCAAACCTTCACCATATGGATAACATTAGGGTCGTGCCGACGACCTTAAAAATACGGAGCTTCTTGGGAGGCAACCCGAGATTCTATGTTAGATTAGTATTTTTCTTTTCTTGAAAAAAAAATTCCTCAACCATGTCCTCAAACCCTTACCCAAAACCACAAGAATACCACCACAATCCACCACCAAAAAAAGAAAAACCACTACCAAAACCACCATCTAGGAGTACTACTAGTTGTTGTCTTTGGTGAGTGTTGATCGGGATTTGCATAGTTGTGGCTTCGTAGTTGATGGATCGAAGTTTCATATTGGGTGGAGTTGGAGAATATGGAGGAGAGAACATTCATTGAGAAGTGAGCATTTCCATCACCAGGAAGGACCTTCAAAGTTCAAGTTGTGAGTATTTTTTTTATTTTCCCTTATTTCTTTATCTTGTCTTTTTCACATTGAGGACAATGTGTATTTCAAGTGTGGGGAGGTAAATAGAAATATATCTCATTGTATTGTATTGTAGTGTTCATATGCTCCACTTTGATTTGTATAGTTTGAAAAAAAATGAAAAAAAACAATTCCCATTAAGTTGAAAACACGAGAGGGAAACTTAGGCAAAAGTGGGAGGCCTGGATAGGTTGAAAACCTGAAAGGGCGACCTATGAAAAAATGAGAGGCCAAATGGTGAGGAAAAAGGTGAGGGTGAGCATTGAAAAAGAACAATGTGTGATGCTAGGATGAAAACCCGAGAGAGCTCCTAGGCAAAATGAGAGAAAATGAGAGAAATTGAAAAAAAAAATTATGCTTCTCTTGATTTGTCTATTGAGTGGCTTTTTCGGTGGAGTAAGTTAGCTTGGCGTTATATGTATACCTCACTTTTTTATGGTTTGTTGATTGTTTGGAATATCTTAGGCTTTGGGATGTGAGAGTGTGAGAGATTCTTATGTCTTGGGGGTTAGGGTAGTCTAGGAATATGATGTTGGACGTTTTGGAAAAACTTTTACATGCAAGTTTATGCTTTGATCTTTGTTTGTTCTTGTTTACTCAAGGACGAGTAAGGTTTAAGTGTGGGGAGATTTGATGAGATGTCAAATGCATGTATTTTCCAAAGCATTTAACACTATTTTATCATATTTTTGTTGTAAGATTGCTAGATTTAGGTAGGTTTACATGATAAGGGGTTTAGATGAACATTTTTTTATTTTTATATCTAAATCCTTCATTTTGTAACCTATGTTTAGTCTAGTGGATTTTTGGCTCATACGAGCATCTAGATTCCTTTTTGTAAGCTTAATTTTTTGATTGCTCGTGAACACTTAGGAGCGGTTTAGTGAAGGCCATTCGAAATGATGGTAGAAGGTGGAATGCCACTCACAAAGTGGTAGAAGATAAACAGAAGAAAGGAGAGCAAAGCAAAGGGTGAAGAATGATCTATGTTTTGAAGCAGAGTTCTAGGAATTTTCCGAAACGAATCAGCCTCCAAGAGTGGTACCATTGGATTCCTCTTCTTGAGTACTATAAAATGGACTACAAGAATTCCCAAAACGGATCAACGGTTCACCCGGAGGAAGCAAAACAAAATGGGACTCTTTTCCGTCGCGAGCCGCTATGAGTGTGTCGCGACTCGCGATAATTGCCCTGCAACTTGCATTTTACTCCCTTTTTTTCTTGTACTATACATAGCTTTTAACCCCCTTCTTCCTCAACTCTCTAAGCCCGACTTGGGGGCTCAAAAACCCTAGTGTTTCACCATTTTCTTCCATTTCTTCTTCTTTCTTTGTAGATCTTTGTTCTATGTTATGGGTTTTTATTATCTAGCTTAGTTTTGTACATGGGAGAAATTGATTGAAGCTTCCACACCTATGTAGTAAGAACCTCTATTTCACTCTTTCTTGAAGCATTTGTTATTTCGTATTCATGTGTTTAAATGTGATGTTTTACTTCATTTATTCTATGGGTTGTTTGAGTATATGAAGTGTTTGTATGATTGAAGTGTTAGGGTATTCGAAAATTTGCAAATTTCTTAGCTCTTTGACATGAAAATCCAAGAACATGGTATTAGAATTTCTTGTGCATAATGTGTTGTGATTCTTGCTAGATAAATATGTTAATGTGGATTGTTCTCATGTTTATCCTATAGATGCAATGCAAGGTTAAATCTTTAATGTGGTTTGTTCTAGGTTTAGCCTAATGAATGCTATGTTTGGTTAAATGTCTATGTCTTTGGTAGAAGGCTTGTTGTTATCAAATCTATGGTCATTAATGAAATACCTTTATGGTGTGGTTTTCCTAGAGTGATTATCAATGAGGTTTGCAAATGGTCGTTCTTTGTCTTTGCAAATTACTATTAAGAAGGAATGAATGTTGATCTTCGAATGAGAAGTTTTAGCATTCCCCATAGGTAACGAATGTGATAGAATGAGTGAATGGTTCAAAGATCTACATTAGGTTTGGAAGTGGATATTAATTTCTCCCAAGGCTTTATCTTTTGTAGTTTTTACCTCTTTTTCTTAGTTTGTTTGATGATTAGCATAGTTACTTAACTTTGCTAGTTAGTTTGTCTTTTAATTTCAAAATTTAGGACAACAACTCCCCTTTTTACTTGCTTTTATATATCTATATATATCTACTTCTAGCCTAATATCAACCTTTATGTTTAAACGCTTAATAAAATCCCTCTTCTTCGTGGACGACTCCGATTTGCCACTGTCTACTTAATTGTATTTAGTAAGTATAAAGGGCTCATAAACTATAACTTTGAGAGGTACGACGACGACCTCCCAGTGTGGAAACTGATCAGCACCATTATGCATGCATTAACTATGCATTCAACACACTTTTTATTATGTTTTGTTTGGTTGATTCCTAGTTTTAGTTATGTTAATGAGACATGGGGTTTTCATGACCATTGTTGTTTTCTTATTTAAATCCCACATTTTGTATACATAATTAGAAAAAATGGAGAATTTGTATTCACGGGTACCTAGATCGTCTTTTGTGATCTTACTAGTAGGTGACTCGTGAGTATTTTGTCATTTTGTAGAAGCCCGTTCGCAAAAACGGTAGTAGATAGTAGAAGGCCATTCGCAAGAGCAGTAAAAGATAGTAGAAGGCCATGGGCTGAATACATGGTAGTAGATTTAGAGAAGTCGGAAAAGGGTTGGAGTTGAAGTTTAAGTTTGAAAGATAAGGGACAACCACATCAACCGATACGTTTATGCCAGCCGACACGACAGTGCAAGAAGGCACCAACACGGACCACATGGAGAAGCATGGCCTATGCTAGAAGTCATCATGGACCACAAGGTCCACCACAGTCCATACCAATGACCCTTGGCACAAGCACCCAGATCAGCACAGACGTGCCAGTACCCCTCAACACTAGGCGCTTGATTCACCACAACTCATTCCAGCCTCCCCTAGCACAAGCCATTGATCCCAGCATGTCTTGTGTCACCTTGCATCCCAAATATAGATAAGTATGAATACAGGCCATTTCCATTCAAATGGCCCATGTCGTTGGGATTCAAGATTTGAAGACCAACCAATGGGGTGTGAAGTCATCAATGACCCGTGCTATTGTTTTGCTACGAAATTTACTCCTAGCCAATGCCCCATGACGTTCCACATAGCTCGTGTCATTTAGTTGGTTGAGAAACCACTTCTAGCCGATGGCCCGTGCCAAACAATGCGGGCGCACACTGTTAGAAGTTCAAGATGAAACACCAGCTCACGCATGTGTCAGCCGGCATGGCCCGTGCCAAGGGTGCCCAGCACCGGCCGTCCCAGATGCACAATGCACAGTTGTGCCAATCAGCACGGGTCATTCCAGAGGCACCCAGCACGGCCGTGTTAGTCTGTACACCTCGCGTTGGCGATAACTATTATGCCCCACGCTGCACGAGCCGTCTTGTGCAAATTGCAGCTGCTAGGGTTTTTTGGCGTATTTTGTGCCTTTTTCTAGGCCTGTTTCCCTACTACTATAAATGTAAGCCTATGTCTACTAGGGTTAAAGTTTGGCTTATTTTAGAACTTCATTCAAAACTTTTTGAGAGCATTCTAGAGAAAGATTGGGAGTAACCCTTCTCTCTAATTTCTTTTCTTCTTACTTTTGCCCAATGCCATTGAATCTAATGAAATACTTGGGTTCAATTCTTAGAGAGTATTTAATATTCCTGTGGTATTATTTGTATTCATTAACTGATTTTGGCTTTGTCTGATTTATAGATTCTCCCATCTTTATGTCCTATGAATATTTGTGCTTGATTTATGCTTTCCTTTCTTGTCAAATTTATGCTATGCCATTATTGTGATGCATCCATACATGTATCGTAGTGCAATATTGTTCTAGGCTTTATTTCTATCCTGGGAGTGTTAGATTATGTAGTAGGTTCAAGAACACCGGGGAGATGAGTGCATTCATATTAGCTCGGGAGAATATCTTTCTATTTGTTTAACCATAATTCTTATTGGATAGTTTTGTTAGAAATCACATGGAGGGAAGTCAATTCAACAAATCCTGATGAAGGAAAGCCAGTGGCTTACCCCAATAGATTAGCATGATTGTTTGTAGCAACTAGATTTGTGCCCACTATAAAGTCATCACAAGGATTCATTTACTTCTCCTCTCTAGGACTAGGGATTGAATACCATAGTGTAGTGTTCGGGATGGAATGCCCTCACTTTCATACCTAACGGTTGCAACCTACGCGATGCATTTCCATTTTAGGTGGGCTTTGTTCCTCTAAGTGGGGGAGTGTTTACATTGGGAGTGAGATGCCGGGGATGGTCTGTGGCATTCAGGAACTCGATCATATCCCTAATTTCAGAGACGGTGAGATATGCATGTATTGGTGGTAAGAACCTTTGTGTGACAGACATGGAAATATCTAGCTATCTCCACACCATGTGACGTGGGCATAAGAAAGGTTAATATGCTTGTATGTGAATGATTGAAGGATAAAAGCCATTTATTGATCATGTTACTCAAATACCCCCAAGTGCTAGTCTATATAGTTTAATCTCGTACAATCTATATGCTTGTAGTTGTTTGTTGGAAAAACCCCCAAAAATATGTTTTGAAATATTTAGTTATTTCTACCACACAGACGGATTGACGACCCATACGTGGCTATGTGTAGTTGACTTTTGGAAACCTAACCTCTTTGTGGACAAACAATAAACAATAAATATTGCAGCCATTAACATCAATAATCATCAAAACCCATAAATTCTAAATGGAGATCTATGAGAAAGTTGAAGTCTTTGGAACCTGTTTCAAGTGGGTATCTCTTCACTCTTTGCCTTGAAGAACAACTTCACATTAATTTGGCTTTCCAAATTAGTGGTGTTTAAATCAGAGGGGACTTTCCTTAAGAACAAGAAGCTGACTTTTCCGGCACAGAGGAGTGGAGGGCGTAGAGATGGGGCGACACTGTCCACGACAGAGGTAACGCAGACCACGCGGCAGAGGAGATGCAGCCCACACGGAGGAGGAAACACAGGGAACATAGAATCGATGCATCAGAGGATAAACTGATGCGATGGACAAGGGATCGTCTGGGTGGATGGAGAAGACGACACCGTCGGCAAATGGAGTAGGAGGGAGAGGAAGTGGTGCAACGAGGGAAGGATGCCGCCATCGATGCTTCTCGAGGGCGATGAGGCTGAGGAGAAGTGGAGGAGGCAGTGGCGATGCAGCGTTCGACGGTGGTGGAAGTGGGGTGATTGAAGATGAGGAGAGTATCATAGTCAAAATTATTAAAATCTTGAGATGATCCACCTTCACCCTCTTTGAGCTTCTTTAATGTAAATTTCAGCTTCCTCTTCTTTGTCTCCTTAGGAACAGTAGCAACTGAAACCTTTGGAGTTGCAACACAACTTATTATGAGCGACCAAAGTGCCAATGTGGAAACTCTACAAAAAATGAAAAACACAAACAGTATAAACACATTACTAAAAATAAATAGCCGACATAATCACATAAATGAAATACAACATATATATATAAAATAAAACAATCGCCAGAAGCATAAGATTGTTGAATCTTCTTCATCTCATTCTGACGAGAAGATCATTCCTTCCTTTTTTATTTCCTCACCAATGGCTTTACACCTAAACAACATTACACATTTAACATATATAAGAACACGAAATACATAAATAAATAATGTAATAAAGAAAAATTACAATCACCTTCATCTTTTTCAAGTTCTATATTTTCAAAGATGGTTTAACCTCTTTCAGGAACAACTAAAAAAATACATATACCACACAGTCAGGAACAATGTATGCATAACTTATTTATCATTTAACTAACATCTGAAAAACTTTATAAAACTAACAGTCAATAAGCAATATACTCTGAGACACACACAATATAACTAACTAATGCATGCAATATATTAACATATGAAACTTGTAATAAAAAAATACATGTTATCAAATCAGAAAAATAAAAGTATGAATAGCTAATTCATAATTTAAAAATAACATATGCATAACATAGCTAAACTAATGCACATTATAACAATCAATAACTATCATACACTAAAAATCAAACTCATACTAACTAACTAAGACATATGTTATGCTAACACATGCAACTTTTAAATAAACAAATGCATGTTATCAAAATAGTAAAAAACAACATGCAGATATAACTTATAATCAAAAAGGAAACATACAAAAAATATTACTAAAACATTCAGCAACAATAAGATTGTAAAATACACACACATACCCACGGCAAGTTAGAAAACGCGTCGAATACCAAATATTTAAAATGATGAATTAAAACAAAGCTGGAGAATGAGAAGGTTGCGACAACTTCTTTGCTTTTAGAGACGGGACCAGTTTCTATCCCTTCCTCATGTCATCACCGGCTTTAGGAGGAACATCTCCACCATTTCGTTTCAACCTACCCATAGCCTAAAACAAATAAGCAACAAAATAAATTGAAAACAAAAAACAAAGATAAGTAGAACAAGAATAAAATCCTAGAATTACTAAAATGCAAAAAGAAATGACGAACTTACCAAAATTGCTCAATAAGCTATAGACAAAAAAGCTAAAATTGAAAACAAAATCGGAACGATGAACAAAATGGGGAAATGGCGAGAAAGTTGGCGAACAAATGACTAAAACCTGAACGAATGCAATGGAATTGCATTACAAAAGAAAGAAGAGTGAGAGAGAAGGTAGCGAAATAGTAGTGGAGAAGAAACGGTAAAACCACTAGAAAAGAAAAAAGAAAATGAAAAGAAATTATACTTTATAATAGTAACCCAATTTATGATTAATTATAATTTGAACCCCATTTTGCAAAGTAGTCTGTAGCATGTCCATAAACTTATGGACAGGTCGCATTTCGTGAGACTTATCCATCATAAAAATAATTGGGCATGCCGCCTTTCACAAGTGATGAAATAGCCTATTAATGGCAGTTCCATTGGACCAGAGAAGTCACTTTTAAGTGACTTCTCCGGTCCTATGGAACATCATTTAATAGGTCATTCCTCCACAAGTGACTTCTGTGGTCTTCCCTCTGAACGATCAAAGGCGGTTCCAAAAACTGCCTTTAATCAAACCCAGAGCAATTTTGAGTTCAAAACCTAAATTCTAGGCCATAAAAAAAGCTGCCAAAAACCAATAAGTTTCCAGCAGCCTTAATCGAACCAAGAAACACAAAAATTGCAGAGTTAGATCTTACATGAGAGAGAAATATTTATGGGCTCAATGAATAGCATTATGCAAACCACTACAACCCATAAACAATAATAAACAATAAATATTGCAGGCATTAACATCAATAATTATCAAAACCCACAAATTCTAGAAGGAGATCAATGAGAAAGTTCGAGTCTTTGGAACATGTTTCAAGTGGGTATCTCTTCACGCTTTGCCTTGAAGAACAACTTCACATTAATTTGGATTTCCAAAGTAGTGGCATTTTAATCAAAGGGGACTTTCCTTAAGAACAAGAAGCTAAATTTTCCAGCACGGAGGAGTGGGGGGTGTAGAAGCGAAGGTGATGCGGTTCACGACAGAGGCAACAAGGCCCACGTGGTGGAGGAGATGTAACCCACACGGCGGAGGAGACACAGGGAACATAAAATCGATGCGACGGAGGATAAATTGACACGGAGAATAAATTGACGCGGCGGACGCGAGATCGTCTGGGTAGAGGGAGGAGACGACACCACCAACAAAAGGAGTAGGAGGGAGAGGAAGTGGCTCAATGAGGGGAAGATGCCGCCGTCGATGCTTCTCGGGGGCGATGAGGCTGAGGAGAGGTGGACGAGGCGGTGGCGATGCGGCGTTCGATGGTGGTGGAAGTGGGGTGATTGAAGATGAGGAGAGTATCATAGTTAAAATTATTAAAATCTTGAGATGATCCACGTTCACCCTCCTTGGGCTTCGTTACTGTAACTTTCAGCTTCCTCTTCTTTGTCTCCTTAGGAACAGCAGCAACTGAAATCTCTGGAGTTGCAACACCACCTATTCTGACCTAACTACGTGCCATTGTGGCAACTCTACAAAAAATGAAAAACACAAACAGTATAAACACATTACTAAAAAGAAATAATAGACATAATCACATAAATGAAATACAACATATATATGTATATATATAAAATAAAACAACCTCCAGAAGCATAAGATTGTTGAATCTTCTTCAGCTCATTCTGAAGAGAAGATCCTTCCTCCTTTTTTGATTTCCTCAGCAATGGCTTTACACCTAAACAACATTACATATTTAACATATATAAGAACACAAAAAACATAAATAAATAAATAATTTTATAAAGAAAAATTACAATCACCTTCATCTTTTTCAGGTTCTATATTTTCAACGATAGCTTAACCTCTTTCAGGAACAACTAAAAAAACACATATACCACACAGTCAAGAACAATGTATGCATAACTTATTTATCATTTAACTAACATATGAAAAACTTTATAAAATTAATAGTCACTAAGCAATATACTCTGAGGCATACAAAGTATAACTAACTAATGCATGCAATATATTAACATATAAGACTTGTAATAAAAAAAATACATGCTATCAAATCAGAAAAATAAAAGTATGAATAACTAATTCATAATTTAAAAATAACATATGCATAACATAGCTAAACTAATGCACATTATAACAATTAATAACTTCTGTACACTAAAAAAATAAACACATACTAACTAACTAAGACATATGTTATGCTAACACATGCAACTTCTAAATAAACAAATGCATGTTATCAAAGTAGTAAAAAAAACATGCAGATATAACTTATAAATCAAAAAGGAAACATACAAAAAATATTACTAAAACATTCAACAACAATAAGACTAAAAAATACACACACATACACACGGCAAGTCATGAAACGCGTCGAATACCAAATATTTAAAACGATGAATTAAAATAAACCAGGAGAATGAGAAGGTTGCGAAAACTTCTCTGCTTTTAGAGACAGGACCTGTTTCTATCCCTTCCTCTTGTCATCACCGGCTTTAGGAGGAACATCTTCACCATTTCGTTTCGACCTACCCATAGCCAAAAACAAATTGGCAACAAAATAATTTTTTTAAAAAAACAAAGTTAAGTAGAACAATTATAAATTCCTAGAATCACTAAAATGCAGAAAGAAATTATGAACTTACCAAAATTTCTAAATAAGCTACAGACAAAGATGCCGAAACTGAAAAAAAAAATCGGAACGACGAAGAAAATGGGGAAATGGCAAGAAAGTTGGCGAACA
The DNA here is from genome assembly GCA_037428765.1 of Rubia yunnanensis. Taxonomy (NCBI): domain Eukaryota; kingdom Viridiplantae; phylum Streptophyta; class Magnoliopsida; order Gentianales; family Rubiaceae; genus Rubia; species Rubia yunnanensis. Next base: position 76,459,599 of record CM075063.1, on the reverse strand, counting down.
AATGACTAAAAACTGAACGAATGCAATGGAATTGCATTACAAATGAAAGAAGAGTGAGAGAGAAGGTAGTGAAATGGTAGTGGAGAAGAAACGGTAAAACCATTGGAAAATAAAAAAGAAAATGAAAAGAAATTATAGTTTATAATAGTAACCAATTTATAATTAAATATAATTTAAACCCCATTTCGCAAAGTAGTCTGTAACATGTCCACAAACTTATGGACAGAACACATTTCGTGAGACTTATCCATCATAAAAATAATTGGACCAGCCGCCTTTCACAAGTGCAGAAATAGCCTATTAATGGCGGTTCCATCGGATCAGAGAAGTCACTTTTAAGTGACCTCTCAGGTCTGATGGATCAGCCTTTAATAGGTCATTTCTCCATAAGTGACTTCTCTTGTCCTCCCTCTGAACGATTAAAGGCGGTTCCAAAAACCGCCTTTATTCGAACCAGGAGCAGTTTTGAGTTCAAAACATAAATCCTAGGCCATAAAAAAATTTGCCAGAAGCTAATAAGTTTCTGGCACCAACAATCGAACCAAGAAACATAGTAATTTCATAGATAGATCTAATACGAGAGATAAATATTTATGGGCTCAATGAACAGCATTATGCAAACCACTACAACCCATAAACATTAATAAACAATAAATATTGCAACCATTAATATCTATAATCATCAAAACCCACAAATTCTAGAAAGAGATCAATGAGAAAGTTCAAGTCTCTGGAACCAGTTTCAAGTGGGTATCTCTTCAATCTTTTCCTTGAAGAACAACTCACATTAATTTGGCTTTCCAAATTAGTGGCATTTGAATAAGAGGGGACTTTCCTTAAGGACGAGAAGATGACTTTCCTGCGCAGAGGAGTGGAGGGCGTAGAGGAGGAGGCAACGCTATCCACGATAGAGGCGACGCGGCCCACATGGAGGAGGAGACACAACCCACACGGTGGAGGAGACGCAGAGAACATAGAATCGATGCGGCCAAAGAGAAATTGATGCGACGGATGCGGGATCATTTTGGTGGAGGGAGGAGACGATATCGTGGGCAAAAGGAGTAGGAGGGAGAGGAAGTGGCTCAATGAGGGGAGGATGCCATCGTTGATGCTTCTCGGGGGTGATGAGGCTGAGGAGAGATGGAGGAGACGGTGGTGATGCGGCATTCGATGGTGGTGGAAGTGGGGTGATTGAAGATGAGCAGAGTATCATAGTCAAAAGTATTAAAATCTTGAGATGATCCACCTTCACCCTCCTTGAGCTTCGTCACTGTAACTTCCAGCTTCCTCTTCTTTGTCTCCTTAGGAACAGCAGCAACTGAAACCTCTAGAGTCGCAACACCACCTATTCTTACCGACCTACGTGCCATTATGGTAACTCTAAAACAAATGAAAAACACAAACAGTATAAACAAATTACTAAAAAGAAATAACAGACATAGTCACATAAATGAAATACAACATATATATAATAAAACAACCTCCCGAAGCATAAGATTGTTGAATCTTCTTCAGCTCATTCTGAAGAGAAGATCCTTCCTTCCTTTTTGATTTCCTCATCAATGGCTTTACACCTAAACAACATTACACATTTAACATATATAAGAACACGAAATACATAAATAAAAAATTAAAAAATAAAGAAAAATTACAATCAACTTCAACTTTTTCTGGTTCTATATTTTAAAAGATAGCTTAACCACTTTCAAGAACAACTAAAAAAATACATATATCACACAGTCAGGAACAATGTATGCATAACTTATTTATCATTTAACTAACATATGAAAAACATTATAAAACTAACGGTCAATAAGCAATATACTCTGACACACACACAATATAACTAATGCATGCAATATTTTAACATATGCAACTTGTAATAAAAAAATACATGCTATCAAATCAGAAAAATAAAAGTATGAATAACTAATTCATGATTTGAAAATAACATATGCATAACATAGCTAAACTAATGCACATTATAACAATCAATAATTATCATACACTAAAAATCAAACACATACTAACTAACTAAGACATATGTTATGCTAACACATGCAACTTCTAAATGAAAATATGTGTGTTCTCAAAACAGTAAAAAAAACATGCAGATCTAACTTTTAAATCAAAAGGCATACAAAAAATATTACTAAAACATTCAGCAACAATAAGACTAAAAAGTACACACACATACACACGGAAAGTCATAAAATGCGCCGAATACCAAATATTTAAAACGATGAATTAAAACAAACCGGGAGAATGAGAAGGCTGCGACAACTTCTCTGCTTTTAGAGACAGGACAAGTTTCTATCCCTTCCTCTTGTCATCACCGGCTTTAGGAGGAATAACTCCACCATTTCGTTTCGACCTACCCATAGCCTGAAACAAATAAGCAACAAAATCAATTTAAAAAAAACAAAGCTAAGTAGATCAATTATAAAATCCTAGAATCACTAAAATGCAAAAAGAAATGACGAACTTACCGAAATTGCTCAATAAGCTATAGACAAAGATGTCGAAACTGAAAATGATATCGGAACAATGAAGGAAATGGGGAAATGGCGAGAAAGTTGGCGAACAAATGACTAAAAACAGAACGAATGCGATGGAATTGCATTACAAAAGAAAGAAGAGTGAGAGAGAAGGTAGCGAAAGAGTAGTGGAGAAGAAACAGTAAAACCACTGGAAAAGGAAAAAAAATGAAAAGAAATTATAGTTTATAATAGTAACCCAATTAATAATTAATTATAATTTGAACCCCATTTTGCAAAGTAGTCCTTTGCATATCCATAAACTTATGGACAGATCGTGTTTCGTGAGACTTATCCATCATAAAAATAATTCGACTTGCTGCCTTTCACAAGTGGAGAAATAGCCTATTAATGGCGGTTCCATCGGACCGGAGAAGTCCCTTAAAAGTGACTTCTCTGGTCCGATGGAACAGCCTTTAATAGGTCATTTCTCCACAAGTAACTTCTCTTGTCCCTCCTCTGAACAGTCAAAGGAGGTTCCAAAAACCGCCTTTAATCGAACTAGGAGCTGTTTTGAGTTCAAAACCTAAATCTTAGGCCATTAAAAAATCCGCCATAAACCAATAAGTTTCTAGCAGCCTCAATCAAACCAAGAAACACAACAATTTTAGAGACAGATCTAACACGAGAGATATATATGTATGGGCTCAATGAACAGCATTATGTAAACCACTAAAACCCATAAACATTAATAAACAATAAATATTGCAGCCATTAACATCAATAATCATCAAAACCAACAAATTCTAGAAAGAGATCAATGAGAAAGTTCGAGTCTTCTGAACCTGTTTCAAGTGGGTATCTCTTCACTCTTTGCCTTGAAGAACAACTCACATTAATTTGGCTTTCCAAATTAGTGGCATTTGAATCAAAGGGGACTTTCCTTAAGAGCAAGAAGCTGACTTTTCCTGCGTGGAGGAGTGGAGGGCGTAGAGATGGAGGCGGCGTTGTCCACGATATAGGCGATGCGGCCCACGCGGCGGAGGAGACGCAACCCACACGGCAGAGGAGACACAGGGAACATAGAATCGATGCGATGGAGGAGAAATTGACACAGCGGATGCAGGATCGTCTTGGTGCAGGGAGGAGACTATACTGCTGGCAAAGGGAGTAGGAGGGAGAGGAAGTGGCGTAACGAGGGGAGGATGCCGCCGTCGATGCTTCTCGGGGGCGGTAAGGCTGAGGAGAGGTGGAGGAAACGGTGGCGATGCGGCGTTTGAAGGTGTTGGAAGTGGGGTCATTGAAGATGAGGAAAGTATCATAGTCAGAATTATTAAAATTTTGAGATGATCCACCTTCACCCTCCTTGAGCTTCGTTACTGTAAAGTTGGCGAATAAATGACTAAAAATTGAACGAATGCAATAAAATTGAATTACAAAAGAAAGAAGAGTGAGAGAGAAGGTAGTGAAATAGTAGTGGAGAAGAAACGATAAAACCACTGGAAAAGAAAAATGAAAATGAAAAGAAATTGCAGTTTATAATAGTAACCCAATTTATAATTAATTATAATTTGAACCCCATTTTGCAAAGTAATCCCTAGCATGTCCATAAACTTATGGACAGATCGCGTTTCGTGAGACTTATCCATCATAAAAATAATTGGATAGGCCGCCTTTCACAAGTGGAGAAACATCCTATTAAAGGCGGTTCCATCAGACCAGAGAAGTCACTTTTAAGTGAATTCTCCAGTCCGATGGAACAGCCTTTAATAGGCCATTTCTCCACAAGTGACTTCTCTTGTCCTCCCTCTGAACGATCGAAGGCGGTTCCAAAAACTGCCTTTAATCGAACCAGGAGCAGTTTTGAGTTCAAAACCTAAATCCTAGGCCATAAAAAAAGCTGCCAGAAACCAATAAGTTTCCGGCAGCCTCAATAAAACCAAGACACACAGTAATTGCAAAGACAAATCTAACACAAAAGGGAAATATTTATGGGCTTTATGAATAGCATTATGCAAACCACTACAACCCATACACATTAATAAACAATAAATATTGCAGCCATCAACATCAATAATCATCAAAGCCCGCAATTTCTAGAAAGAGATCAATGAGAAAGTTCGAGTCTTTGGAACCTGTTTCAAGTGGGTATCTCTTCACTCTTTGCCTTGAAGAACAACTTCACATTAATTTGGCTTTCCAAATTAGTGGCGTTTGAATCAGAGGGGACTTTCCTTAAGAACAAGAAGCTGACTTTTCCAGCGAAGAGGAGTGGAGGGCGTAGAGGTGGAGGCAACGCTGCCTATGACAAAGGCGACGTGGCCTATGCGGTGGAGGAGAAATTGACACGGCGGACGCATGATCGTCTTGGTGAAGGGAGGAGACGCCGCCGCCGGCAAAGGGGGGAGGGGGGATAAGGAGCGGCACAACGAGGGAAGGATGCTGCCGTCGATTTTTCTCGGTGGCGATGAGGCTGAGGAGAGGTGGAGGAGGCAGTGGCGATGCGGCATTCGATGGTTGTGGAAGTGGGGTGATTGAAGGTGAGGAGAAACTGAGGGGTGGGTGATGAATTTGGAGGTGGGTGATGAATTTGGAGGTGGGTGAACGAGAGAGTAGGCAAAAATCAAGAAAATTTAATGTCCAGTATCAGAACTGATTGGAAAAGTGGCTAAGGACCAAAAACCCTAAGCCTCATCGCTCTAGTTACTCAATTAAACGAACCCGAAAGTAGTTTCGAGTTCAGAACCCCGTCTGGACCTCAATCAAAGGCGGTTCTACAATGGAACTGCATTTAATTGATTTACAACAAAGGTGGTTCTTGAGGAACCGAAGAACCGCCTTTGATCACTTTTGAACCGCCTTTAAACGAACCCGAAGGTAGTTCCGAGTTTGGAACCTCGTCCAGACCTCAATCAAAGGTAGTTCCTCAAGAAACGCCTTTGATTGCTGCATTTCATCAAGGCTTTTCCACTAGTGTTTCCTGAGACTTATTCATCATAAATATAAACACTTCCTTCGTCCCACAAATATTGCCCTGTTACTTTTTTCAAATCAAACTTTGACCCTAGTTGTAAAATAATATATTTATAATAACAATATCACGTGAGATTTTGTAAGATTCATCTTATCAACTATTTTCTAAATATCAGTTTAAATGCGAATTTGTTATACGTAGTTAGGTATATTAACTATCAAATATGATCATTGAACACTATCAAACAGTAAATAGATCAAAATTGGTGGGACATGGGTAGTATCTTTCAATAATTTTATGGAATCCTTGTTATGGCACTCAGTTTAGAAAACCAGTTAAAAAAAAAAAAGAAATAAGCGAAAAGAATATTTTAGAGTGATTTGCATTTCGGAATTCAATCCGTTCCCGCTTTCAGAAGCCTCACAAAGCTCAAGCAATGATTCCAGAGCATCTATAAGAAGAAGAAAGCATTTGTAGGATAATGGAATGGCAAGAACTGTGGTCCTCAATCACCTGCATGGAGACCTCTCCTTACGCAACTCATCTTCCTTTGCAAAACTACTGGACTCATGCACTGCTTCCAAGTCCGCTGTTGAAGTGGCTCAAGTCCATGCACGGATACTCAAAACCCAGTTCAGTCGCGAAGTGTTCATCAATAACAGGCTCATTAATGCGTACGGGAAGTGCGGGCTTCTAGACATTGCTCGAAAGCTGTTCGATAAAATGCCCGATAGAAATACCTTCACTTGGAATTCAATCATTGACCAGCTGATTATGTCAGGACTTGTTGATGAGGCTGAGAGGCATTTCCATTTGATGCCTGAGCCTGATCAGTGCTCCTGGAACTTGATGGTTTCTGGGTTTGCTCGGCATGAGTTTTTCAGCGAGTCGCTTGGGTGTATCGTGAAAATGCACGCGGAGCATTTTGGGTTGAATGATTACTCTTATGGTAGTGCGCTTAGAGCTTGCTCTGGACTTCGGGACTTCAGAATGGGTACTCAAATCCATGCTTCAGTTTCCAAGTCTTTGTACTCATCGGATGTTTTCATAGAGTCTGCTCTTATTGATATGTACTCCAAGTGTGGCAGCGTGAGATGTGCTCAGAAGGTTTTTGATTGGATGAAGCAGCGCAATGTGGTTTCCTGGAATAGTTTGATTACTTGTTACGAACAAAATGGACCAGCAATTGAGGGCTTAAGGGTGTTTAAGGAGATGATGAATTGTGGGATTGAGCCCGATGAAATGAGTTTGGCTAGTGTGGTGAGTGTGTGTGCGAGCTTGAGTGCAATTAAAGAAGGGAAAGAAATTCATGCGCGTACTATAAAGTTCAATAGTTTTATAGATGATGTTATTATATGCAATGCATTGGTTGATATGTATGCAAAATGTGGCAGAATTTTTGAGGCAAGATGTATTTTTGACAGAATGAGAAGGAGAACTGTAGTGTCAGAGACCTCTATGGTTAGTGGCTATGCAAGAGTAGCGAGTGTGGCGTCTGCAAGGGCATTATTCGGCAGGATGGTTCAGAAGAATGTAGTATCTTGGAATGCGCTGATTGCAGGCTATACACAGAATGGTGAGAATGAAGAGGCATTGGAGCTTTTTCTTCAATTAAAGCGGGAACATGTTTGGCCAACACATTACACCTTTGGAAATCTCTTGAATGCATGCGCGAACTTAGCTGATCTAAAGCTGGGGAAACAATCTCACGCGCATGTTCTTAAGCATGGACTTCGATTTCAGTTTGGCCCCGAGACTGATGTTTTTGTTGGGAACTCTCTTATAGATATGTATATGAAATGTGGATCAGTTGCAGAGGGCAGACTAGTTTTCAGACATATGGCCGAGAGAGATTACGTTTCATGGAATGCTATGATAGTTGGGTTTGCACAAAATGGGCATGGAACAGAAGCCCTTCAATTTTTCCGTCAGATGTTACAGGCTGGAGAGAAGCCGGATCATGTGACCATGATCGGTGTTCTCTCTGCTTGTACGCATGCAGGGTTGGTTCAGGAAGGGCGCCACTATTTTCTTTCTATGAAGGAGTATGGAATCGAACCATTGAAAGATCACTACACTTGTATGGTTGATTTACTAGGCAGAGCTACACTCCTCGATGAAGCAATGAATTTAGTCGAATCAATGCCTATGCCTCCCGATGGCGTGGTATGGGGTTCTCTGCTTGCTGCATGTAAAGTTCATGGAAATATTGAGTTAGGCCAACTTGTTGCTGAGAAGCTCCTCGAGCTTGATCCAAATAATTCCGGGTCCTATGTTCTTCTTTCAAACATGTATGCTCATCTTGAACAATGGCAAGATGTGAAGAGAATTCGCAAACGTATGAGGCAGCAAGGAGTGGTTAAACAACCAGGGTGTAGCTGGATTGAGATTCGGAGTACAGTGCATGTTTTCATGGCCAAAGATAAAAAACATCCACAGAAAAAAGAAATAGATGATGCACTGAAAAATCTGACTGAATTTATGAGGCTATCTGGATATGTCCCTGATATCGGTGCCCTTGATGCTGATGATGAAGAGCAGGAATCAGAAGAAATCCCAACACGTGCCGTCCTGAGCATGTTCAGTGCTGCATAAATACTGGAGATCTTGTTTCACATTCCATCATTGTGTTGGTATCTTTTCTGATTGACTAACCATACTTATTCACTATCTGTATTTTTTTTTCTTCAGATTGGATAGTTAGCGTTTCCAAGAACTGCAGCTAAGTTTTTAGTAACGTAAAAAAAGTTCAGATTGTTGGTGAGATTGTTATTTGTTTGTTCTGTAGAAATGGCTGATGTGTGGAGATTTTTCTGAAATGTATGAGCAACGATCCTTTAAGGCAATAGAATTGCCTTCAAAATGAGGAGATTACAGGAAGATTACAGTGCAAAGAACACAAAGTAGAAGTCGAAGATGCCTTCATTCCTCTCTGTTGTGCGGAATGGAGAAAGAACAGAAAATATGAACGAAAATAACAAGACACAAGATTTATGTGGTTCACCAATTTGGCTACATCCACGGGAGACGAATTCACTAATTTTGTGCGGAACAGAATTAGAGTTGGTTTACAGAGAGAAGAGAGACACTTTATATGTAGTCTCCACTAAACCCTAACAAACTGGGCCAAAAACACAATTCGGCCCAAATCAACAGCAGTCCAATAAAGAGACAAGCTATACCGTCGGACCGGGGGCGACTCCGCCCCCCCGGACCCCCAGGCCATGGTGCGCTCCGCCCCCTGGACCCCCCGACTCGCTGACTGGGCAGCGAGACCCCCGTTTGTTTCCCGGGGGCGACTGCCGCCCCCCCGGACCCCCAGGCAGGGTCGCAGAAGCGGTTATTACAGTATTCAAGGCATACCAACAAATCTCCACCTTGACTTGAATCCTCAAAGTATAAAACTTCAGATGCACCATTACAGTGCCAGATAAGTAGACTTCGCCCTCCACTCCCGGGACTGCCCATAGAGCACCTAATCAGCTCTGATGTTCAGCAAGTCCAAATAATGTTGAAACTTGCTATGTGGAACAGATTTGGTGAACATATCAGCGGGGTTATCTGCAGTTCCCACTTTCTTCACCCTGATTCTCCTCTCACTCCTCAAGAAATGATATCTGACATCAATATGCTTGGTCCTCTCATGATGGACCTGATCCTTGGCTAGGCAGATTGCACTCAAGCTGTCACAGTACACAGTAGTCTGATCATGATGTAGACCAAGATCACTAACTAGCCCTTTCAGCCATATTCCCTCCTTTGCAGCCTCTATCAGAGCCATGTACTCTGCTTCCGTAGTAGACAACGTCACTGTAGGTTGCAAAGTCGCCTTCCAAATAACCACAGAACCTCCCAAAGTGAATACATAACTAGTCATCGATCTCCTCGTGTCAACATCACCAGCATAATCAGAATCAGAGTAGCCTGTAACTAAGCACTCGGTATCACCTCCATAAATGAGACCCACATCAGACGTACCTCTAAGATACCTGAAAATCCTCTTCACAGCTTGCCAATGTTCCTTTCCCGGTTGCCCCATGAACCTGCTCACAACACTGACTGCCTGTGCTAAATCTGGCCTCGTGCAAACCATAGCATACATCAAGCTCCCCACCGCGCTGGCATAAGGAACCCGAGACATATACTCCTTCTCCTCGTCTGACTGAGGAGCAAACATAGTGGTGATATGAATATTTGTAGCACTAGGAGTGTCTATAGGCTTGGCTGTAGACATGCCAAACCTAGCCAACACTTTCTGAATGTAGCCTTTCTGTGACAAGAAAAGCTTCCGCTGACTTCGATCCCTAAGAATCTCCATTCCTAGTATCTTCCGAGCTGCACCCAGATCCTTCATCTCAAACTCAGCACTAAGAAGTCCTTTCAACTTCTGAACCTCGTGCTTACTCTTTGCGGCTACCAGCATATCATCTACATAAAGCACCAGATAGATGAATGACCCATCTCTCAACCTGCTGTAGTAGACACAACAGTCATAAGCACACCTCGTATATCCCAGCTGAAGCATGTAACTGTCAAACTTCTTGTACCACTGCCTCGGAGACTGCTTAAGTCCATACAAAGACTTCTTCAACTTGCAAACATACTTTTCCTTGCCAGGAACCTGGAAACCATCTGGCTGAGTCATGTACAACTCTTCCTCCAACTCTCCATGTAGAAAAGCGGTCTTCACATCAAGTTGCTCGAGCTTCAAATCCTGATGTGTCACCAAGGCTAGCAACACTCTGATGGAAGTGTATCTGACCACTGGTGAGAAAATCTCATTATAGTCTACCCCCTCCCTTTGACTGAAACCTCTTGCAACAACTCTTGCCTTGTACTTGACTCCCTCTGCAGGTGATATTCCTTCCTTCTTCTTGAAAACCCATTTGCAACTGATTACCTTTCTCCCTTGAGGCTGTTTGACCAATTCCCATGTCTGATTCTTCTGAAGAGACTCCATCTCATCTCCCATCCATTTATCAGCATCAGTACATGAAGTAGCCTCTCTGAAGGTTGATGGCTCTTGAGTATCCACTTCCTCGGCAACTGACAGTGCATAACCCACTATATCCTCAAACCCATATATCTTTGGCGCCCCAACTCCAACCCTCCTGGGTCGGTCCTGAGCTAAACTGCGGACTGTAGCTCCTGATGGTTGAGGATCTGGTGGTGGAGATTTCGGTATCTCAGATTCTGTCTGTGGCTCTTGATCCACCTCAAATTGTTCCAATATATTTTCACCTTGAGTGACTTCAAGCTCCACCTGTTTATCAACTCCACTAGTTTCTGGCACAACTGTGGGCTTCACCATAGATCTAAGCAAAGAATTTTCATCAAAGACAACGTCCCTGCTCAGAATAACCCTCTTCTCAGATGGAGACCATATCCTGGAACCTTTAACTCCATCTCCATAACCCACAGAGACACCCTTCTTGGCTCGGGGCTCTAACTTACCATCACTAACATGATAATAAGATGTATAACCAAAAACTTTTAACTTAGAGTAATCAACAACTTTACCTGACCACAACTCCATAGGTATTTTGCACTCTATACCCGTGTGAGGCCCGCGGTTGATCAGGTAACAAGCTGTACTCACTGCCTCTGCCCAGAATCTCGTTTCCAAACCAGCATTAGAGAGCATGCACCTCGCTCTCGCCAGCAATGTCTGATTCATCCGCTCAGCTACGCCATTCTGCTGTGGCGTATTCCTGACTGTATGATGACGAGCAATCCCTTCATCCCTACAAAACTGATCAAACTCAGACGAGCAAAATTCTAGCCCATTATCAGTTCGAAGCCTCTTGATCTTCTTCCCGGTTTGATTCTCCACCAAAGTTTTCCACTCCTTGAACTTCGAGAAAGCTTCACTCTTATGTTTCATCATGATAACCCAAGTCATCCTTGAGTAATCATCAATCAGAGAAACAAAGTACCTGTGACCTCCCAGTGACTCAACTCGGGAAGGTCCCCAACAATCAGAATGGATGTAATCCAATATGCCCTTTGTTCTATGAATCGCCTTAGGAAACTTGCTGCGGTGATGCTTCCCAAAAATGCAATGCTCATAGAAGTCCAAGCTCTTGAACTTGTGGCCACCAAGAAGATCATACTTCGACAGAATCTGCATCCCTCTTTCACCCATGTGACCAAGCCTCATGTGCCATAACTTAGTCATATCATCCTGGTGAACCTCCGAAGATGCAACATTAACATAATCCATAACCGTGGAACCTTGTAGAAAATATAAAGTACCATGCAGAACACCTTTCAGAACCAGCCTAGAACCTTTGCAGACACACAGAACTCCATCACTCCCTGAGTAGACGAAACCCTTTCTATCCAACGTAGGAAGAGAAATCAGATTCTTTGTCATCGATGGAACATGCCTGACATCGTTCAAAGTACAGAAACTACCATCATGCATCCTGATCTTGATTGAACCAATCCCAACTACCTTGCACGCAACACCATTTGCCGTAGTAATGATGCCCTCAGCTTGCTCATAAGTTGAGAAATAATCTCTCCTTGGGCATACATGGTAAGATGCCCCAGAATCAAGAAACCACGCATTAGAATGATTATTTTGCCCAGTAACAGCTAGAGCAAAATCATCTTCAGAACTGAAATTTCCTTCAGCCACAGCAGCAGTACCAGATGTACTCCCAGATTTACTAGCCTTCTTCGGACACTCCTTTTTCCAATGCCCCTTGTCCTTACAGTAGTTACAAACATCATTGGCCTTGGGACCCTTTGAAGATGACTTCTTGCCCTTATTCTTATTGCCGGTTTCCTTGCCTTTTGTGTTTCCGTCACTAGCAAACAAGCCAGTGGCCTGACTTTCTGTACCTGTACTGTTTGCCTTATGTCGCAACTCTCTACTATGGAGAGAGGATCTTACTTCCTCCAGAGACACAAAATCTTTACCAACAATAAATGACTGAACAAAATTCTCATACGAAAGTGGTAAAGAAACTAGCAAAATCAAAGCAGTATCTTCATCTTCAATTTTCACATATATATTTCGCAATTCTAATAACAAAGTATTCAATTGCTCTAGATGGTCTCTGAGTTGCGTACCTTCCTGCATTCGGAGACCGAAAAGGCGTTGTTTCAGAAGCAACTTGTTGGTTAGAGATTTCATCATATACAAACTCTCCAACTTCAGCCACAGTTGTGTAGCAGTCTCTTGATCTGAGACCTCAGTGATGATTTCGTCAGCGAGACACAGCATAATCGTCGAGTGTACCTTTTCTTCCAGACTCACAACATCGCCAGAACTGCTCGCGAAATCCTTCGTCAGCGGAGTCCACAAACCTTGCTGTTTCAGCAAAGCTCGCATCTTGATCTGCCATAAACTGAAACTGTTTCTCCCAGTAAACTTGTCGATCTTCACGTTCAACCCAGACATCTTTCTCCCCGATCAGCCCCAATCTGATGAGCCCAGAATCCGATATACCCACTACGGATATCGCCAAAAAAAGAAACCGCTCTGATACCAGTTTGTTGTGCAGAATGGAGAAAGGACAGAAAATATGAACGAAAATAACAAGACACAAGATTTACGTGGTTCACCAATTTGGCTACATCCACGGGAGACGAATTCACTAATTTTGTGCGAAATAGAATTAGAGTTGGTTTACAGAGAGAAGAGAGACACTTTATATGTTGTCTCCACTAAACCCTAACAAACTGGGCCAAAAACACAATTTGGCCCGTTTGTTTCCCGGGGGCGACTGCCGCCCCCCGGACCCCCAGGCAGGGTCGCAGAAGCGGCTATTACAGTATTCAAGGCATACCAACACTCTCGAACATACTTCCACCCCTGTGTGAGTATGAAGGAGGCCAGGCATTGTGCCTTTGTGTTCTTGGGTGCCATCTACAGAGTTCAGAAGTGCATGTCAAGACTGGGAGGGATAGTCGGAAACCAGCTTCAGTGTAGTCCGGAAGAAGGGATCATTCCATCTTTAGCAGTTTCGTGTTGCGGAAAACCGCAAGCATTTGATGCTGAAATTTGTGTGGATCATTTTTGAAAATTTCTTCATTCGCACCTTAGCGTGTGAAACCCTAGCACCTGAAAGAGGACAGAGAAAGAAGTGGTAAACCGAATTAGGAAAGACAATGAAAGAAGGAAGACCTGAAATTACTCTTGATGAGTATGACAGAGAGAGAAAAATAGAGAATCAGATGAGAAATAAAAAAAAGAGAGGAGGCCAGAGAATCCCAAGTTAGCATAAAAAGAGGGGAGAGCAGAGAATTAGATGAGATACTCCCTCGTTTTTCTTTTACATTAGCACACCTTTCTTTTTGGGATAATTTTTTTCTATTGGCATATTTATTTTTTTACAAATCCTAAATTATTTTCATTCACTAAATTTAGTTTTCATATTCTCAATCCAAGAAGAAAATTGAGGGCATATGCGGTAGCACATGTAGTAAAAATAGCCAAAAGTAAAAGAAATATCTACTCTCTTTGTCCTACCCCTTTATGCAAAGAGAGAGAGAAAGGGTTGGGTTATTCTTTCTAAGAGGGAAAAAGTTTATTATGCCCTTCTTAACCACTAGCCTTCACCGCTTCTACAACACTGCTGCTTCCTGCAACTACCGGCCTCCACCGCCTCTATAACCACCAGTCTTTACCACAACCCAAGCCCTCGCTTGAAAATCGAGAAACTCTAACGACTAAACCGATAAACTCAAACTCAAACCCAAAAACTCAAACAACGAAACCCAGATGCTCAAACTCAAATCCAAAAACTCAAACAACGAAACCCAGATGCTCAAACTCAAATCTATAAACTGAAACTCAAACTTAAATAAAAACCCCAAACTCTTCTCTTCTTCCTAGAAACCAAAAGCCAGAAATCGAAACTCAGAAAACCCAGCGACTCAAACTCTTCTTCCCGTTGAGATAAAAGAATTTTGGGGAAACTAAGAAAATGAAAGGCTATAGTGTTGCTTTTCCGTTGCCCCTAAAGTCTCTCTGTTGGACATATATTGATTATATCATACGGAAAATCAAATAACAAAATTGAATGAGCAATTAATATATGCAAGAATAATAAACTTTTAGTAATTATTCAAGTATACAATCGAAAAGCTTAAATTACAAATAATCAAAGCATAAATCATGTTTCAAGTAATTTCAAATTGATGGAGTCACGAGTAACACTCGCTGCCCTTGAAACGAATGAGTCCTGTCGTGGACATCGTTCCCTAGGATAAAACCATCGAAGACAACAATTAACACGTAAGAGTTACCTCGGATTCACGCAAGGCCCGAAAGACTATCACCTCGACAGAGCAACACATGAAAACTTCGAGAAAGACAGAAAGAAGACTCAAGTTTAGAATATGGAGGGACTTGAGAAATGGTGTAAAATTTTCTGACTGACTTAGATGCTCTATTTATACTGCTCTAAGAGATCCTAATCATGGAAACATGATATTTTGATTTTCTGTAATTAGAGAAGAAAATTCTCACCAAATCCGAGACATTCCATGAATACTCGAATCAAATCTGCTGGAAAAGGAAGAAATATTTGCACAAATATTCTTCATCGTATTAAACATGGTAAACCGCATATTTATTTAATGCAAGATATCTCACAAAATATGGAAGTATTTTGTTCTTATCTCTTAAGAATTACTCACAAGCAATTCCATATATAATATGCGGTTGGGCCTTCCAGAGACTTCCATGCGGTCCATACGCATTTTGGACAGTCCAGAGAAAATTACTAGGGCCAATTTTCGCCCATTTTTTCTCTTTCAAGAGTGATATTTCAAACATCCATATCTCATTCACCCTTGATCCGTTTTGAGAGTTTAAATAGTCGAGTTTATAGTACTCGCAGAGGAGGACCCAAAAATGACATCCACCGACCCAAAATCCATTCGGGTCCCACTCAAACGAAGCCCAAAAAGTTGACGAATTTCAATCTTTTAACCATCATTTTCCAACACCCTCAACCACATCTCGTTGATGTGCAAGTCGGTGGAAGAATTCATGGATTTCTACACCAACGTTCTCGGTCTCGCGTCGGTCTGCCGCCTTGGATT
The DNA here is from genome assembly GCA_037428765.1 of Rubia yunnanensis. NCBI lineage: Eukaryota > Viridiplantae > Streptophyta > Magnoliopsida > Gentianales > Rubiaceae > Rubia > Rubia yunnanensis. The sequence continues at coordinate 76,444,086 of CM075063.1, read as the reverse complement.
CTAGTTTGGATGGTTGTTTTTCTCTGTTTTTTTTTTTTGCAATTGGATGGTTGATTATGTGGCGCAAGTGTTCAGCTATGGAATTGGGGATTTGGAATTGGGGTTTAGGGAAGAGGAACGGACACAGATGCAGAAGACAAGAAGAAGAAGAAAAGGAGGAGAGAGAAGGACATAGAGGTGCTTAGGTGTGGGCATCATGGCGGTTTAATCGATTTTTTGCTTTATTCAGGTTATTTGATTTTGTTTCTAAAAAAATCAAAATCAAAATTGAAAATCCAAATTATCCTAACCAAATTCAAAATTTGGTTTTGGTTTGAATTTGGATTCAAACCATATAAACTGAATTGATGGGAAATTTTATTTAAAAATTACTAAAAACATAAAAATTAATTTAAAATTCTATAAAAATATGTAATTTAATTTCTACATTATCAAACTCAAGTGTTTAAAATAAAAATTCAACAATTACAATACAAATTCAACCATAACAATTTAGAGTTTTAAGTTATACTATTAATATTTATAATTAATTGTTTTTTAATTACAATTTGGTATTTGGGTCGATTTTCGGATCAAGTTTCAATATACAAAACCAAACTAAAAACCATATTTAAGAATCGGTTTACTCAATTCGGCAAACCTCTAGGGACAGCATCCATATCATTCCTCTCAATCTTTTAGGTATGAAGATTAGGATTAAAGGAGTAACTTTTTTTTTTTAGCAATTGAATTAGCCACCGAGTTAAATTCCCTATGAATATGCCTAAATTTTATTCTTGAAATCCTAGCCCTTGTGTTAACACATTTGGAATATAGAAGATAATGGGCTTTAGCAGGGTTATTTATAAAATGAAATGCAGATAGGCAATCTGTTTCAATCATCACAGGGAAACAGTTAATACTTTTCAATGACCATTGCAGCAGATTCAATATTCAGAATTTCAACTTCTAGTTTCAACTTCTAGGGCACTGGATACCTGAGCAGTAAATTGAAGTCATATTTCATATAACCATCCGGATCTCTAATTGTAATGCCTTGAGTTGAAACATTCCCAACAGTAAAAGAGGCAGCAACTTTACATTTGTATCCTAACTCTGGTTTTAATTCATAAATAATTTTAAAATTTGAAGTTAAATTAAATTTAAAAAAGAAATTCAATTCAAAACTTACAAGTGTATTATTAAATTTAACAATTCAATTTATTTTTGGTAGAAAAATTTATTTAAAATAAATATTAAAGGTAAAATTAATGATTAGGATGGAGAAAATTATGTGGGGTCTATGAAGTAATTTTTTAGTGATTTCTACTATTGTAGAAGTAAATTGGAGTAATTTCTTTGTTATTGTCTTTTATTAACGTGGAAGAGACATATTGATATTTAATGGAACCTATGATTTTAATGGTAATGGAGTGAGTTTTGCTCGTGGTGGCAGGGATATCAATATAATAAGAAGGCATGTCCCATACACCATTAAACTTTCTATCATTAATTAACATGAGATTGTGGACATGATTCGAGATATAAACATCAAAAGGAAAGTTAAAATAATGGTCAAGTGAGTTAATATGGCAGCAGATGCAGCATGCTAGAAGTGAGATTAATACCCAAGTTAGCAAGTATATTATCAAGAGGGGTTTCTAGACAAGAGGCTTGTCTATAAGTTTATGGACATATCAGCGACTAGCTTGCAAATAAGAAAAAATTACAAAATGTCACAGGTTAACGCAGTTAGTATAACCCGGGTTATAACAAAATACGCACAAATCAAGATTCTTCCCAAACCCATGCTCATCAAAAACAGGTTATTTTCACCCCAAATCATCTGTGAATCTGAGCCTTCGTTCTAGCAATCCTTACCTTCTTCCAGCCACAAATCCTTCACCTTTTCCCGATGACCTCCGCCAACGACCGGCCTATTTCTTGTGAAACCGGTGATAAAATTTACGGCATACAACAAGATCTACAAAAAGACATGATCGGATCCAAACAGATTTCAACAACCTTGTTCATAGAAGCAAATCCAAATCCTATCGAAGAAAATAAGATCGAAATAACTAAATTTTAAATTCCAAGTGAACGAATTCAGTTGCAAGAGGATGAAAACTCGCCTAATAATATCCAAGGTATTAAATCCTCACATCCAATTGAAATTATGTTGTTGAATTTCAATCAATGTGAATAAAACTGTTGTTGAAACTTATGAATGTATGAATTCTTTTGCTACGAACATATGTATGAACATGTGGAAACATTAGCACCATAAACTATAAAACATGTATAGTTGTACATTTATTAATTTAAAACATGTATTGTTCACAATAAAACATGCATTAGATTATATAATGTGAAATCCTTTAATTAATTAAGAAATTCCGTCACAAAGAAATTTATAACTTAAATTATAAACTATTTTTGTTTCATTATAATGTGCATATATTATCTTACAACTAGTAATTATTACAATAAACGAAACAGAGAGAAAATATTTATCAGTTTGAAACTTTTACATAGTTGTGCATTGTTAAACTTACAACATGTGCTACATACATTAAACCGTTCATATGTTAAACTAAAAATAGTGTTGATTGCAGTGCTCAAAACAGAGTATATGTAATTTTCTAATTCTAAGTATCTTCCTATAAATTTTGCATATACTACCTTTAAACAAATATTTTTTACACTAGGAATTGTATTCATTTCCGATACAGGTGCATATTTTTTTAATCTTAAACGAAATAGGTATCACTGAAAGTTTTATTGGCGTAAAAGCAACAAGTCTTGAAGCAATGCATGCTTTGTACAAAAAGCATGCAAATGGTATTGGTTTCAGCTACAGGAAGGACTCTCAACGACTCATCAGTAAAAGGAAGATTCGTAAGAAAGTATTACAAGTAATGTTGTGCAGGCCAACCGAAGAGATTAAAACCTAGCATTATCAACCATGTTACTTGTGTGTACCATAAAGGTCGTTGTGCAAAAACAAAAGAGGAAAAGAAGTGATTTGATTACAAAAACATTATGCTTAGCTGAAATTAGAGTTAAATTAGAACAAGATTATTACATAGTGGCTCATCACATCTCAACCATGAGTTAACAAAACCAGCCTGGCAGTATCTCAGTAGGAGCGAATGGAGGATTAATGATGATAAAGGGAAGGCCATTACATCAATGGAACAAGCAAGTTTATGACCATTTGTAAGATACAAATACATGGCTTTTCAAGACGAGGGATAAAAAAATCTAGTTCATACGATGAAACACCACCTCAACTTTGTGAGTCAGCTTTGGATGAAAGAAATTGAAAGTGGAGATCCTCGGAAAGTTGTCGAAACACTTTTGGAAATATATGGCAAGGAGAAATATTTCTTCCTCAATGTCAAATTTGATGAAGAGATAAGATTATCTGTGTATTTTGGAGGGATTAAATTATGCTGGAGGACTACATGCTCTATGACTGAGCATTGGGACTGAGTTTTGCAAGGAAAAAGGAGCACAACGTGAATCCTCTGTCGATCGATGCACTTTCCATAATTACGAAGGTGGTGGTGATAGCCTATAAGATGCCGATGAACCTTTCTATGATAGACATTGGGAATAACCAACTATCATCCGCACTATGTGATATAGGCATGAGATAGGTGTATATGTCTTATATGTGATAGAATCTAGGATCAAAGTCATTCATTAGTAGTGTTACGAAAATATCCCCAATGCTAGTTTAATATAATTTAATCTCTCTGAATCGCATGATTAATAGTTGTTAGATAATCCCCCTCCCATCCTATGATTTTAGCACTAGTTATTCTCGGCATACAATTGGAATGGTGCTCAATTGTGAGTTGTGTATAATTAACTCTCAGATTCTAACATCTCTGTGGATGACCCCAGACATGCCACTAGCTACTTTTTAGCAGTTGGTAGTGAGCATACGGGAGCAACATATAAATTTTATCTTTGATCTCCCAAAAAGTTGGTTTTTTAACGACCTTGTGGAGTGCAGATCAAATTTTGGCTCCATTGATGAGGATACTAGTTAAAATTTGATTGTTAGCTTGCATGAATAGTTGGTAGTAGTGGTTAATGTTTTTCTTTTTTGTAGCTTTTGTTAGTTATTATGGTAAGCTTTTCAATAGTTTTTCTTGTTACTCCTAATTTGTTTTGCTAGTGTTCTCTGTTGGACTTTAGTGTCTTGCTTCTTGTTTATGGTACACACACGTACTATGAACTTAAGAGCTCTACACTATCTAACAGTAAATGCAGTCGAAGAAGGAGGAGAAGGAGAGCAACAAAAGAGATTCCGTGGGGGCCAACTGTTTGTGTAGAAGTAGAGAGAGGAGCTATGGCGGAAGACAACATAATGCTTAAGGAGTTGATGGCTCCAAATTTGGAGAATCAACCCCTTTGCATCGTCTTCCTGCCCTTACCGCCCAATGTTACTTGCGAACTCAAATGTGTAATGATACAATGTTTTCCCACATTTCACGGGATGGCTAGGGAGGATACCAACAAAAACATCTTGGAGTTTCATTTGGTTTGCACCAACATTAAACCACCAAGGGTTTCCTAGGAGGATTATAATTTAAGGTTCTTTCCTTTATCGCTGAGAGATGCTGCTAAGGATTGGCTATATTGCCTCCCACCAGGTTGTATCATCTCGTGGATAGATATGAAAATAAGGTTTCTCAAGAATTATTTCCCAGCTTCAAAGTCTGTCAGATTGAAGAAACAATTGTCTAATATTTCACAGTTTTTTAACGAGTCTCTTTATGAATATTGGGAGTCATTCAAGCGTCTGTTAGCAAGCTGTTCTTATCATTCGTTCAAGGAGAGGGATCTCGTGTATTATTTCTTTGAGGGCTTGTGCGATGAAGACATGTGAATGGAGAATGCCACATGTAATGATTCAATAGCAAACAAAAGCCTCAAGGATGCTATGGCTTTATTCGAGGAAATGACAAATGGTACACAACAATTTGGGAGCCGATAACGCGTAAAGACACTGGAAGAATCCACTCACTCCATTAAGTTTGAAGAGCAAGTCTAAGCTCTTGCTTCAATGATGAACAAATTCACGAAGGGGAGGACTTAGCAAGTAAAAATGTGCAGGATTTGTAAATTGGGTCATCCGACCAACATGTGCCCTAGAGGATTTTGAGGAGGTAAAAGTTAGACATCAACGGAGGTAATAGGCAGTATGGTAGGGGAAACTAAGGATTTCAAGGGAACCAATGAGTAGACCGTCAAGATCCCTATGCCAGTTCCTTCAACCCTCGATATAGAAACCACCCAAATTTCTGGTAGAGAGATGACAATCAAGGATACAATATAGGGGAGCTCTACCTCACAAGTCGGATCGCAATGAGATCTTAGAGGAAATTTTGCAATTGACCAAGAAGAGTGACATGTTCGTGGAGCACACAAGAAGAGAAATTGAAGATCTATGCACGAGGGCTTTCTCAAGCATGAAGAACCTTGAGGTGCAAGTTGGCCAAATCACCACCTTGGTTAGCCGGCTTGAGGCAAGAGACTCCAGAAAGCTACCGTCCCAACCCAAAGTGAATCCACGAGATGCTAGATGCGAGTGCACTAAAATTGAGAAGTGGGAAGGAAGTACGAGATGTCGAGATGGAGATTGTGTAAGAAGATGACAAGATTGAGGATACAATACAAGACCGTATCTGAAGAGGAAGAAGTAATATTTGAGGAGGAGCCTACATAAGAGCCTCCTACCACCGAGGCGAGGGTCAACCCTCTGTAACCCATTCCCTAGTGCTTTGAGGGGAAGCCAAGTGTGACATCCAATAAAGATCAAATCCGCCAAGTCTTCAAAAAGGTCAAGGTTAGTATTCGAGTCTTAGACGTAATAGAACAAATTCCATCTTATGCTAAAATTTAGAAGAATTATTTCACTAGGAGAAGGACTAAACTTATTAGAAACGGAGGAAAAAAGAAGATAGGTGGATTCTCCACTTTAGGTCATAGAAATATTCCTAAAAAGTGTGATGACCCTAGCATGTTTTCAATTCCTATTATTCTAGGTGGTAGGTTGATTAAGGATGCTATGACTGACCTTGGAGCTTCCATTAATGTTATCGCCATATGCTATTTGAGACTATTGACTTAGGTGAACTTCAGGACACTAGGGTGATAGTCCAACTAGCCGATCATTCCCAAGTGTGCCCTAGGGGGGATAGTTAGGGATATTATAGTTAGAGTGGGAAATCTTGTGTTTCTGGCAGACTTTTATGTCCTTGATATGATGCACGGCAGAGGTGCACCCCTAATTCTACTGGGGCAACATTTTTGAAAATATCAAGGACTAAGATAGATGTCCACTTGGGAACATTGACCCTAAAGGATGACATTTATAACGTTGGGTTTGACATTTACAAATCTAAGCATGAATCCTCTACTTTTTCTCTTGCATGAAATGGTATAAGCTTATAAGATGGATTTTACCAATTTGTTGAACCTTACATGAGTGATGATGATGAGAGCCTTGATATGCTTGATAAGGGAAGGGGTGTTTTGAGCTTTGATTTTGATGAGAATGTTGATGACACTTATGTGATGCATGATTTTGGCGATAATCTTTCTTTTGTGGATATTTTTGCTATGGACAATAACATGTAGCGGTTGGTGGAGAGTGGAAAAACTACAAGAAATAACACCTATTACTTTTCCCCTTTTACCTCAGTTTTTTCCTTAGCCTAAATAACGAGGTAAAAAGTTATTATACCTCGGTATTTTTATTTTTCTGAGTAATAATATTATTTACCTCGGTTAAAAAAATACCAATGTAAATAATATAATTTTAACCTCGGTTAACATTATAACGAAGTAAAATGTTAAAGAAACAAAGTAAATAATACTACCGAATAGAATGCGACATTGCATATGTTGTTAAAAAAGGCCTGGCGATGTCGCATTTGAAGTCGTTTTCACTGAGATGAAATGCAATGGACAAGAAACGTTAATGAGACGTCAAATGCATGCATTTTCCAAAACATTTAACATTCCTTTTGTAATATTTTTGTTGGAAGATTCCAATATTTAGGTAGGTTTACATAATGAGGGGTTTAGATAACCGTTTATGGTTTTCATATCTAAATCCTTCATTTTGTAACCAATTTTGAGTCTAATGGATTTTTTGTCGAGCATCTAGATTCCTTTTTGGGAACTAAATTTGTAGATTTCTCGTAAGCACTTCAGAGAATTTTAGTGAAAGCCATTCATAAGTATGGTAGAAGATTGAAGGCCATTTACAAAGTGGTAGAATATAGAATGAAGAAGGAAGGCAAAGTTGCGGAGGAAAGAATGATCCGGGTTTTTGTTGCCAATTTCTGAGAATAGCCTGGATGAACTGGTGTCCATGGATAGCACCATTGGATTTTCCTTTGTGATTACTATAAAAACTATTATAAGAACTCCCAAAACGAATCTGCGGTTCATCCATCGTGAAGGAAATAAGAAAAGGGGCAGAAGCACCTTGAAGGGTTGCGACGACATATAGCGCGCCCCATGAAATCAGCCTAAAGTTTGATGATTTTGGCCCTTTTTAAAACTATTTCCTTGGACTATAAATAACCACCTTTCTTCTTCATTTGTGAGAGCCTGACTTGAGGGCCTCCAAAACCCTAGTTTTCACTTTTATCTTTCAATTTCTTCCACGTTTCTTTTTGGATTTGTGTTCTTTGTTATGGGTTTAGCTAATGTAGACTAAATATACTATTGGGAGCAATTGGTAAGCATTTCTAGTATAAATTTGTGAGATTCACTTTATTCTATTTTGTGCTTTGATCATCAAGTACGTTTTGTGCTTACTTGTGTGATTAATGCATGATTTAGACTAGGATGATCAACTAGTTGAAGATTGTAGGTTAGTTATTTGCTAGGTTTTTGGTTTAACCCGGAAGACTTTGAATTTTTGTCAATGTGATTATTATTGGTCAATGCTAGGTAATAATTAGGAGTGACAACTAATTATGATTACTAATTGATGAAATTTCTTATACTTTGGATGAATTTGAATGGGTTTGACTAATTATCAATGTGGTTCACTAGTAACGATTTGCATGAAGGCCAATCCTCGTTGTCGTTATTAGAAAATATACTTGTGCTATCTATGTGTTTCTCTCTTGTAGGACATTGTGGTAGTTGTGTTGGGTATCCATGTGTATTGCTATTCTTGGGAAAGTCTATGACGCCGATTGTCTAGGGTGATCCGAGGGTAAGGGTTATTGTGTGGTGCCGATCGCTCACTCTAACTATAACCGAGGAGAGGTGAGAAATGTCTTCACTTGAAAGGTGTGGACAATTTCTCCACTATATGTGGTTAATGCATAAAAATAGGATAATTAGTCGATGATAAAATGATAAATAAAAATGTAAACCAATTGGGCCCAAGACTCATTATAATCTTAGTTACATCTTTCCGTGCTATTTGTGATCGTATTTACATTGTTTTTTCTATTTTTTTTAATCTAGTTGCTTAAAGTAGTCTTAGTGTTTTCTAAGCTCAAAACCCCCACTTTGTTACCACACGCTTAGAGTGACATCTTTCATCTTTGTGTCATTTTAGCTACATTTTATACTTGATTGAATCCATTTTCTCTGTGGGCGACCCTGACTTACCACTAGCTACACTAGCGGAAACGCCTCTATTAAAGGCGATTATTTTGGTCAATTGAAGTAACTTTGGGCGATGACTTCCATGGACGTGACTTCTTTAATGACGATAGAAGGCGGCTCCTGGAACCGCCTTCTAATGCATCAATGGAAGGCAGTTCAAAACCTCCTTCCAACGAGAGTTGGAACCGCCTTCTATTGGATCTGAAGAGGTTTCAATATCGAATCTATTTCTGACCTTATAAAAAAACTTCCAAAATATAGATTTGGTCTTAATTAAAACATAAGCCATACAATCAGTAAAAAATGACTTAAACACAATTATAAAAAAGACTTGAACACAATTTTTTTAAAAGGACTTGAACACAATTAAATCTGACTTTTAACAGATCTAAGCCCTAACGTCCAGGCAGCAGAAGATCATCAGCGGTGGTGGGTGGAAAAGACCATCAGTGGTGGTGGGGAAAAGAAACCATTAGCGACGCCGGGCAGAAGAGAGCATCACCGGCGGCGGAAGATACCTTCATCGGTGATGGAAGTGGGGATTCGTTGGCGGATTTGAATCAGTGAAGATGGAGGGGATTTATCAACGTCAGAGGTGGAGAGCTTTGTCGGAGGAGATGGATACCAGTATAGAGCTTCGTAAGTGGAGGGAGAGGAGGACAGTGGGGGGTGAGCACCGGAGGGATTTACGATGGAGAGAGGATTCATGGTGGATTTGAGATTTACGGCGGGTGAGAGACGAGGGCGGGAGAGGGTGAGCGGTGGAGAGTGGGTGGCAGAGTGAGACGCTAGCTAGGGTTTACTGCTCGACGGGAAGTGTTTGGGAAGAGAAGAGAGAAACTTGAGTGTTGATTTACCAAGGGAGGAGAAAATTTAGAAACATAGAAAATTTTACCAAGGGAAGAGGAAGATAGAAAAGTGTTATTTATACTTAGGCCCAAAAATCCAACAAAGTCATCCCATCAAAGTCATAACTGTCTTTTATTGATGTCAATCAAAGGTGATTTCTCAATAACCGCCTTTGATCATTTTGGAACCACCTTCTATTTGATCCAAAAGTAGTTCCGACATTGGAACCTCTTCTGATCCTAGTTAGTAGGAGGTTCTACAAAAATGACGTGGAACAGCCTTCTAACGGTGACTTTAATGAAGCCTCCTCCACTAGTGCTACTCTCTAGTAGTTAGTTGCATGAGGGCTTTATAAATTCTATCTTTTAGAGGCATAACGACTGTCTCCCAAATTTTGACTCTAAGTGTGTGGTAAAAAGTGGGGGATTTTGAGTTTAGAAAACACTACGACTACTTTAAGTAACTAGATTAACAAGAAATTAGAACAAACAATGTAAATACGATCACAAATAGCACGAAATGATGTTACTAAGGTTATACCAAGTCTTGGGCGCAATTGGTTTACATTTCTAGTTATCCTTTTATCATCGAATATTTTATCCTAGTTTTATGCCATAACAACATATTGTGGAGAACTTTTCAACACCTTTTGAGTGAAAACATTCCCCACCTCTCCTCGGTTATAGTTAGAGTGAGGGATCAGTGACACACAATAACCCTCACTCTCGGGTCACCCTTGATGATCAGCGTCATAGACTTTCCCAAGAATAGCAATACACATGGACTCAACACAACTACCACAATGTCCTAAGAGAGAAACACATAGATAGCACAAGTATATATACTAATAACGACTACAGGGATCGGCCTTCATGCTAAACGTTGTTAGGAGTCACGTTGATAATTAGTCAACCCATTAAAATTCATCCTAAATCTAAGTAATTTCATCAATCAATAATCATAATTAGTTGTCACTCCTAGTTATAACCTAGCATTGATCAACAATAATCACATCGACAAAAAGTCGAAGTCTTCCAGGTTTGATTGAAAACCTAGAAAATAACTAACTCGTAATCTTCAACTAGTTGATCATCCTAGTATAAATCATGCATTAATCACACAAGAAAGCACAAAAATACTTGATAATCAAAGCACAAAATAGGATAAAGTGATCTCACAATTTATACTAGAAATGCTTGCCAATTGCTCCCAAGCGTATATTTAGCCTAGATGAGATAAACCCATAACAAAGAACACAAATCCACGAAGAAACATGGAAGAAAGTGAAAGATAAAAGTGAAAACTAGGGTTTTGGAGGCCCCCAAGTCGGGCTCTCACAAATAGTCAAAGGAAATAGTGAAAAAGGGCCAAAATTGTAAAAATCCGGGTTAATTTTGTGGGTCGCGCTATATGTTGTGGCCCGCGAAAGTTTTCATTTCTAGACTAACCTAGCCCCCCATGATATAAGAATCTCTTATAGTCTCATATCCAAAAAAAATTAAAGTGATCTAAACAACCATCATACCAAATCAAAAGGTAAGGTATAAAAAATATATGTAAAACTGGCTTACTCTACCAAAGATATCACTAATGACAAAGCAAGAGAAGCATAGAATGGTTTTAATTTCTCTCATTTTCTCTCATTTTTCCTAGGAGCCCTTTCAGGTTTTCATCCTAGTTTCACATTTTTTTCTTTTTCAAGCTCACCCTCACCTTTTTCCACACAATATAGACTTCTCATTTTTGCATAGATCACAATTTCGGGTTTTCAATCTATCCGGGCCCCCCAATTTTTCCTAAGTTGCCCTCTCGGGTTTTAAACTTAGCGAGATTTTTTTTAAAACAAAGCAAATCAAAGTAGAGCATATACATACTAAAATACCATACAATGAGATATATTTCTCTCCCCCACACTAGAAATACACATTGTCCTCAATGTGAACAAAATGACAAGATAAAGAAATAATGGAGAAAGAAAAATAACTCACAACTAGGACGTTGAAGGTCCTTCCCGGTGGTAGCAATGCTCACTTCTCAATCAATGTTCTATCCTCCATGTTCTCGAATTTCGCCCAATATTAAACTTCAACCCATCCATTACAAATTCACAACTATGCAAGTCCCGGTCAATACTCACAAAAGGCAACAACTAGTAGTACTCCTAGATGGTGTTATCCATATGGTGAAGTTTTGAATCCCTCCACCATGAGCTTCCAAAAGTAGAGAGGTAGGGAAAGGATCCTTTGGAGGTGGAGTTTGTCTTAAAGGAGATGGGTGGTTTTAGAGCTTGGCATAGTCATTTGGCTTCCCTATTTTATCCTTCAAGAATTTCAAAAATTGTGGAAGTGGTTCAATTGGTGGAGGTGGGGGGTAATGATGGCAAGCATAATGAATATAGGACAATCTCCCCTTGCTCAACTTCTTTGTCTTCAATAGCACCCCCCTCATCCCCTTGGACTTCATCTTCAACTTCCTTCCCCACCTCGGCTATCAAGGTATAAGGATTTTCCCTTGGCTTTGGGCTCACCTCCAATTGTGATGAAAGCTCTCAACTTCCAAACAGCTCACTAAAAATACAAGTTGGCTAATTTTGGTCTCCAAAATTTCAAATCTCGAGGAAGTGCGAGCCTCCAAATATTGGACCATGTTTGATATTTCTTGTGTGAGTTCCTCATTCAAGCTTAAACCTACTCCTTGAGAATGGTTTCGGGGCATGTCATAAGGTGATGAAGACCAATCATATTGATGTGCCCATTTTATACGGTTATATTAGGGCTTTTGGGATTAACTTTTGTACACTTTTGTGCTCTAAATGTGACATTTTACCTTGAAATTATCTAAGGAGGGTTAAGAACGAATTTTACGTTTTTACCACCTTTTAGAGAATTTTGTGTGACAAGGTAATTTGTTTGAAGAATTTGAAAACTTTGAAGACTTTGGAGAATATCTTTGAAGATTTGAAGATTTGAAGACTTGGATTTGAGCTTTTTGAAGACATGAAGAAGTGAAGAAGTGAAGAGAAGAGAAGGATATGAGATATAAAAGAGAAAGAAGAAAAAATGCTGAAATTTGTGTCTGTCGCGAGCCGTCGCGACTCGCGATGGTTCGTCGCGAGCACATCGTGACTCGCGACGGACGGGTGGTCTGAATTTCTTCTTGATTTGTGTGCTATAAATACTCCCCTTATCTTCTCCTCTTTAGCAGCTTTTGGCCCCTTCTCCTTCCTGCATTTTTTTGGGCTAAAACCCTAAGTTTTTCTCTTCTTTCTTTTCCTAGTTTTTGTAGATTAATTATGCCCTTTAGTTTTCTAGCTTAGTTTTATCTTGGGAGCAAAGGATTGAAGCTTCCATTTCTATGTAGTAAGAACCATTATATCTATCGATTTGGTGTTTTTGCTATTGTGCATTTATTGAGCTTTGAATGTTAATTGTTAATTTCATTGATGTTGTTGGGAGCTTGAGTATATGAATTGCTTGCATGATTGCTTGTTAGGGTTGGGAGAAAGTAGCTAATTCTCCCCTCTTTTAATGTGGAATCCAAGAGCATGAGTTAGAGCTTCTTAAATGATGTTGGTGTGTTGATAATTGCTAGATGAATGTGATGATGTTGAATTCGTTGTCATGTTTATCTTAGGTAGAAAATGAGAGAAGTCTATGAATGTCGATCGTTCTTGACTAATCTTGTGTAAATGCATGAATTGGTTAAATGCTTAGACAAGGTGTAATGTTTATAAGTGTTGCTAAGCTTGTTGATTCTTCATGCTAAATGCCATCAATGGGATACTCTTAGTAATAAGGGAGTCATTGGTGAGGTTTGACAAGAGATGTCGAATTCACTCTTGCAAACTACTATCTAAGAAGGATAGAAGATTTATCTTCACAACAAGTAGTTGAAGTAGTGAATAGATTGTTTCACTCGTTCTTGAATCCTTTGTTATTTAGAATTTATGTATTCTTGATGCTATGTTTCACTTCACTTATGTCATATGTTGTTTGAGAATAGGAAGTGTTTTTATGATTGAAGTGTTAGAGTGTTAGGAAAGTGACAAATTCCTTAGCTCCTTTGCATGAAAATCTATGAACATGAACTTAGAACTTCTTGTGCATAATATGTTGTGATCCTTGCTAGATGGGTATGTTAATGTTAAGCCAAGTAACGAATGTGATAGAATGAGTGAATGGTTCAATGATCTACATTAGGTTTGAAAGTGGATATCCATTACCCCCAAGGCTTTATCTTTGTAGTTTTAAACCCATTTTTCTTAGTTTTGTTTGATGATTAGCATAGTTACTTAACCTTGCTAGTTATCTTGTCTTTTAACTTTCATAACTTAGGACAACCAACCATCCAAACCTCCCCCCCCCCATTTACATGCTTTTATATGTATGTATATATATCTACTCCTAGCCTAATATCAACCTTTTGTGCCTAAATGCTTAGGAAGATCCCTCTTCTTCGTGGACGACCCCGACTTGCCGCTATCTACTTAGTTGTATATAGTAAGCATTTAGGGCTTATAAATATTAACTTTGAGAGGTACGGCGACGACCTCTCACATATTTCTCATAGTGTTGGATTTTTGGTGCATTCCCATACCATGAATCCGGATTACCACTCCAGTCCAGATTGTAACTCCAGTCCAGATTGTAAGAATCATAATTTGGATACCATTCTTGAGCTCCTTGACCTTGGAAACCAACAACTCCAACCTCTTCATAGCACTCCTCATGATACCCTTGGTTTTGAAAAACAAAGGATTCTATTCTCCTCGTGGTGCCCCTCTCTTAACCAATACAAAGACTCAGTAGGATGGTCAGAATGACAAATCGTACAAAAACTTTCTTGTTGAGCCTCTCTTCACATCATGAGTTCCATCAAGGTGAGATATTTCACTTAAAAATAAAATTCAAAAATTTGGAATAGTAGTGCAAGGATTCTCAATAGAAGTACACCAAGAACTCAAGCAATACATACTTTGAACAAAAGAAAATAAAAACAAGAATCACAAAGAATTCGGGGTCGTAGTGTCAAGGTTCTCGGTTCTTAGAATGAGCACTTACCATAAACCAAGAACAAAGGCAATACATCCTTCCAAAAAACAACAAACACAAAACAAGCATAAACTATAAACAAACAAGAAAACGCAAAGAGAAACACAAAACACAAAGAACTACACTAACACACAACAAAATACGCCTTCTCCCCAGCAACGGCGCCAAAATTTGGGAAGCCATCGTCGTACCTCTAAAAGATAGTATTTATAAGTCCCAAATGTGGCTAACTACTAAATAGTAGCTAGTGGTAAGACGGGGTCATCACACTTATGTGAGTTGACTTTGAAAAAAGAGGAAGTTCTATTTAAATATTTCAATAGGTTAGTTTTGTTCTTTTACAATTGGAAAATGTGGAATGAGATGGAAAACCATAACAACCAACAACAATCATCCACATTCCATTCCATTTCACTTATAGTACCGGTCATGAAAATATCCTTAAAATTACTACATATATAAATTTGATTAATATATTTTTTACTTTCATTAATAGAATAGAAATTTGTTCAATCAGCTCAAATTCTGATGACCTTGAAAAAAATTGGCCCAACAACTTCTATGATCTCAAAGAAAAATGTGTCCCTAATGCATATGCGGTTTTAGGGGAGGAACACCAAAACCCTTTGGGGACATGGCCTTGATGCTCCCACCCCCTGAGTAGTTCATGCGCCACTCTGTCTCTTGGCACCTCAGCACCACAGGGGTCTTGTCATTCGGTAGTAGTGGTACAATGTCCATCGGGATGTACTAAGTAAAAAAAATATATTTATTAAATATATTTATTAAATATATTTATAAATATATATAAGCAATTAATTAGGAAAAAATAATATTAATTTGAAATGGCTTACCAAAGTTGGGGTTCTCCCAAAATTCTTCTGTTTCAGAGTGCAGTGGAAACGTGGACTTTCAGGAGACATTGTATGATGTTCAATGTCGAATACAACAGGCTCTAGGTTGCTCTATTGTG
This sequence comes from Rubia yunnanensis, assembly GCA_037428765.1. NCBI lineage: Eukaryota > Viridiplantae > Streptophyta > Magnoliopsida > Gentianales > Rubiaceae > Rubia > Rubia yunnanensis. The sequence goes on along the minus strand of CM075063.1, from coordinate 76,428,579 downwards.
CGGAAAACTGTAAAAAAAATCGTGGTTGTTATATATAAAGTGTAAAGATGTGTTAGTAAATATATATGTAAAATAAAAACAACTAGCTAATATGCAACCAAATATTCCCAAACACTTAAAAATAAATGCCTCTTCCCCGGCAGCGGTGCCAAAATTTGGGAGGTCATCGCCGTACCTCTCAAAGTTAATACTTTTAAGCCCTAATGCTTCCTATCTACAATAAAGTACATAATGGCAAGTCGGGGTCGTCCACGAGAAGAGGGATCTTTTCAAGTGTTTAAACATATATATGAGAAGACATACTAGGCATATACATACATATATATATATATAAAAGCATGTAAACAAGGGGGTTTGATCCTAAGTTATGAAATTGAAATACAACAACTAGCAAAGCAAGAGAACTATGCTAATCGTTCAATACTTTTTTTTAATTTAAACCATCCGATGATGGGGGGATTTTATTAGGCTCTCCAAGCCGAATTGAAAGAGCCAAATTAGGCGCAGAATGTCTTGGAACATTACAAATCCCAGAGCCAAAAAGCTCTTGAAGCAAAACAGCACTTGCTACCAAAAGCGGTGTTTCCACTTGATCAAAGCTAAAAGAGAACTATAGTTCGTCGATGTACTAACATAGGACTATCGTAGACTTCCATCTAGCTGATATACCGCGAACAGTTCGGCAAATCGAGTATTCGAGACTCCTATTTGTCAACGATATGCCAGCCGGATGATAGGGTCCTGTATGAAGTGGAGCTCCCCAATACTAAAAGCATAGAGCATCTGAAATCTGAGGAGGCGTAGATTAGCTGCTCACGATGTAAGGAGCCAGCATCCTGCATTAACTTCCTTGAAAACCAAGAGCATAGTATCCAGGCAGCATCAAAGGGTGAAGTAGGACAAAAAGCAGCAGCATCAGTACAGCTATAGATCTAGATTCTCGCCCTGTCGCCGTTGCTAGACATCTGTGTCCTATCCATGCATACATTCGAAATACCTGAAATTACAAGAAGAGAAAAACCAGCAGTATTTGTACGAAATGCAGATACCCACACTTCCAAAATAGTGACAAAACAGTAAAAGATACCCATAATAGCATACTGAACATTCCTTTTCTAATTTCTTCTGGTATCCAGAGGAGATCCAATTCTAATCACTGGATAACCAATGCTATCAAGTGAAAGTAATCCCCTAAGGAAGAGGGGAATTGACCTAGTATCTAAGTCTCCCTGTAAGAGATGTTCCCTGGCAAATTTTGCCAAGAAATCAGCAGCCAAGTTAGCTTCTCTAGGAGTGTGCTGGATTGGGTGTGAGAGGTGTTCTACATTAAGTGCACTGCAGATGGAGAAACTTCTCCAAGGGCAGCACAATGGGTTTTGAATGCCCCTAAAAACAGTTAAGAAATCAGATTCGATGACACAAGTACCTAAAGCTAGTTCTGAATAGATGTCATAACCATATTGAATAGATAACAGTTCAGCATGTAAGGGGGTTAGACTCTGAAAAGTTTTAACTCTCATTTTAACCACATTTCCTTTCCAATCCCTGACTATGACTGCAGATGGGGAGAGACCACTAGAGATCCATAATGCATCAGTATTAATTTTATACCCAATTAGTGGTTTTTTCCAATACACAGCAGTAATAGCATTTTTCTTCTTTTGAAAGATATGTGGAATGATTTTAGTCTGAATCCATTGCTTATGTCTTTCTCGATTACCTATCAATTGGTTAGCTGTGAATATTAGATAGATCGTTTCTTTAATGTCATGAACACAAGCATCACTTGAGAAAGGCTTATTATCAAAAATGAGTTTATTCCTATTAATCCAGAGAGTCCAAATTGTAACCATAAAAGCAGCAGTAATCAAGTTTGCATGAATCATAGATTCAGCCTTAAAGGATAAATAAAATTCCACTCTTCTTTTTAAATTCCTAAATCCTATGTGTTGTATCTGTAATAATGAATGGACACTTTGCCATACAGTACAAGAAGAGGGGCATGAATTGAAAAAATGATCCAAGTTATCCGAATGGTTCAGACATAGAGGGCATTTAGAAGCCAAAGAGAAACCCATCCTACATAGAATATTATCAAAAGGTAGGATACTATTTAGAGCTCTCCAAAGAAGAACAGACATCTTTCTAGGTATGAAAGGGGACCAAACCTTTTTAAAATGTTGGATTTCGGGTCTTTTTTGTCTGAATATACTATAGGCCGATCTTGTTGAGAAATTCCCTTCATTTGTTGGAGTCCAGACAAGTTTATCCAGGTGAGAGTATTCCAGCTTCACTTCCTACAAAATATGAATGGTATTGGTAGCCACATAAGGCTCCAGATTTGGTAAGATAGCAGTTTTGTTATTAATGAAAGACCTAAGAGAGATATCCTCGAAAGGAATATCCATGTCCTCAGGCCATATATAACACAAAGCTCCATCTCCTGTCTAGTTTGCATTCCAAAATGAACAGTCCCCATTACCGTAAATAACTCTAGATAAACTGTTGGCCTTAGCAGTTATTCTACTGATTCTACCCCAAGTGTGGGATTTTTCGTAAGAGAAAGGTAATGACCATAAAAGAGTTGACCATTGGGTCCTGTTAATTTGGAGCTTCCACCATAATTTACATGAAAAAGCATCTACTATAGCACTTAGGTCCCTAAAACCTATACCATTTTCATCCACATGGTAGCTCATTGTTTTCCAAGATCTCCACCTTTTTCTTTGAGAATATTCACTTTTACCCCAGAATAGACTAGATGCCATGTTTTCCATTTTTTTAAAAATTATCCTTGGGGGTCTTAAAACTGCAAAAATATGTGTTGGAATTGAAAGAAAGCAATGATTAATCAGAATGATCTTACCAGCTGAACTCAACCATCTATTCTTCCAATTATTTATCAATTTCTGCATTCTTTCTATTACAGTTAGATAATGCACCTGTAAATTTCGACCTAAAAAAATAGGGACTCCAAGATATTTAAAAGGAAAGGAGCCTTTCTCCATCCCCACTATTCTCCTTACAGACTGGACATGATGTAGAGGTATGTTGTGAGTTACAAAAAATTCTGATTTTGCAAAGTTTACCTTTTGACCTGATGTTTGCTCATATGCAATCAAAAAGTGTTTAAACTGCTTCAAATTGTTAGTCTTAGTATTCAGAAAAACAGAAGTGTCATCGGCATACATGAGGTGACAGGGGAGAACAAGAATTGGGAAGACTAAAGTATTGTAGATATCCTGTGCTAAACATTTTCTTTAGACCTCTAGAGAAAGCCTCTGATAAAATATTGTACAGGAAAGGGGAGAGAGGATCTCCTTGTTTAATACCCCTAGAGGAAGAAAAGAAACCCGATATTACTCCATTAATTAGTACAGAAAAGTGTGCTGAAGCAAAGTTATGCATAATAAGTCTAACAAATTTACCATGGAAACCAAAATATAGGAGAATGGAATTTAGGAATGACCAAGAAACCCTATCAAAAGCCTTTTGCATATCAAGTTTAACTATCATATTTGAAACCTTAGATTTCCTAGACAGTAGTCTGGTCATTTCTTGCATTAGAATTACATTATCTGAAACATCCCTTCCTTTAATGAAGGCACTTTGCTCAGGTGAAATCATTAATTGCATCAGTGGTTTGATCCTTTCCATTAACAATTTTGAGAAAACTTTATTAACAAAGTTTGATAGGATAATTGGTCTGAAATCTGCAAATGTAATTGGAATCGATTTTTTGGGAATTAAAGTGAGCCAGGTACTAGAAATGGCTGTAGGGATGTTGCCATTATTTAAAAATTCATTTGCAGCTTCTAAAAGATCATCCTTAATGGTTTCCCAGAAAGAGGTGTAAAATTCACCTGAGAAGCCATCAGAGCCCGGGGCACTAGATTTGTTAAGGTCGAAAACTGCAAATTTCAGTTCCTGTATATTGAAAGGGTTAAGCAGAAGGAGGTTCTGTTGGTCAGTTAGTACTTTAGGGATTTCTTGCAGAAAATGATTAAGATAAGTTCCCTTTTTTTGTGAGACATCTTCATTAAGTAATTCCTGAAAAAATCGAACACCTTCTTCTTTAATCAGATTTGGATCATTTATCCAATTCCCTTTTCCATCTTTAATTTTACTAATTCTGGATCTAGCTTTCTTTTCCCTAATGGTTTGATGAAAGTAGCTAGTGTTTGCATCTCCATGTTTAAACCACTTTAACCTAGCCTTTTGCTTCAGAAAAATATTATGTTCCTTCTGGGCTCTCAGAAGCATAGCTTTGGACTCCATAAGTTCAATTAAAATTGATTCATCTTGAGACTGCTGGAACAGTATTTCCAATTCATTGACTTTTGACTCAGATTGTAAAAGATTTTGATTTACATTGCCAAATTTGTTTTTGTTCCAGTCTTTAATTACAATCTTAAGCCTCTTTAGTTTGTGAACAAACCTATGCATCCCAGTGAGAGGGGATATTAATTTCCAATTAGAGACTACTAAATCTTGAAAATCTTGTCTATTTGACCACATTTCTTGATATCTAAAAGGCCTTGGGACCTGTTCTACAGCAGATTGAATAGATAGTAATAGAGGGGAGTGATCAGAAGTCATTATATTTAGTACTTGTATAGAGCTGTTTGGAAAAAGTTCCAGCCAGTCTAAACTACTCAAACCCCTATCAAGTCTTTGAAACTGTAGATCCTTACATCTATCCCTATATCGATTATTACTCCAAGTGAATGAGTTGCCTACTGTAGGGATTTCATGCAGGTCCATGTTAGTTAAGAAGTCATTAAATTGTTTCATGCTTTTTCTAGGTGTTGATTTCCTACCTTTATATTCAGTAACTGAGGCTACAGTATTAAAATCCCCTATGTATATGGATGGTTCAGTTGTTGGGGATTGTAAATCAGACCATAAAACTTCCCTCGACTGTCTATGGACACTAGCATAAATGAAGAATACATTCTAATTAACAGAAGTGGCCTTGTCAGTTACTCTAGTCTGTAAATACTGATCAGATTCCTTTAAAATGGCTAAATTAAAAACATGATTCCATAAAATCCAAATTTTAGCATTCTGGGTATGGAGGGCATTATTATAACCAAGATCATGCATCAGAGTGTTTAAATTCTGTTTATCATGCCATGGTTCAATTAAACATAGAATGTCAATCTTGTGTTTCAAGTTAAGAGCCTTTAATCTATCCTGTGAAGTACCATAACCCCTAACATTCCAGACTAATATATTCCCTATTTTGGTGTATTTTATCATTTAAAACTTGGGGGGTTGCTTTTTGTGATGATCTTAGTTTCCTAAGTTTAGTTACTGGTGCATTACTATTTTTACCCTTCTTGCCTTCACTTTTACTCAAATTGTCTGAAGTAGAAATACTTACCTCCGGTTGAGTGATTTGTTCTACAACTCTGTTCTGTTCTTCGGAGATGATTGAGGCTTTGATTGCAGTGCAGAGAGCTTGCTCTGTGGGATCGATCTGGTCTTCGTCAGGAGTAGACAAACATATTGCCAAGGTATCTACCTTTTCTGAACCTGTCTGGTGTGCCACTACCTCCTGTGTTTCCAATGACTCATGGAAAATGTCAACTACTTCATCCTCATGGGCATCATGATCATCATCCTGTAAGTCTGTTAAAGTGTGGAAAGCATTTGATATTGTAACCATATCCTTCTTTACTAATTCTTCCTGAATAGGAGGGAGGTCAGTCTGCTGAGTCTTTTTTCTCCAGAAAAAATTAGTGATTGGTTTTGAGATATCATCCAATGAATAGAAAGGAGTATTTCTTTTCATGTGATTAACTTTGAGAGAGTTAAAGTTATTTTCTAGAAGAGAAGCTGAGTTCATATTTTGAAGTTGGAAATCAGTTTCTTTTTGGGAAACTGTTAGAGTAGATGATCTGTCAACATCAATTGTTACATTGGGGGATTTTCCTAAGTTTTTCTGAATATCAGCTTGGACTGGAGCTTTCTAACCTTGTTCTCTTTAGTTTCAGCAATGATTTTTCTATTGTTTCTCAGTTCTGGATGCAGGAAGTTACAGTTTGCCTGACTGTGTCCAATTATCCTACAGTGTGTACAATATGATGGCAATCGGTCATATTCTATTTGGTAATCTGCTACTTTGTTGCCAATTCCTACCACTATAGTAGCAGGGAGTTGAGACAAGAGGTCCACTTCTACACAAACTTTAATAGCAGAGGGTCTAGTTAGAGCATTTATAGCTGCATCCATTTTGAGAAATCTTCCTATCTGGCTGCTAATGCCTATAATAGCCGAGGTGTTGTAAAAATGTATGGGGAGTTGGTGAAATGTTACCCATGCTGGAACTACGGAAGATTCAGCAGTAGGAGAGAAGTCCGGAGACCACTTCTGAACATTCATTGTCGATCCTTGAATCATCCATTGACCTTTCATCCAACATCGAATCCTCGCTGTCCTGAAATCGAATAAGAACATGGCGATAGTCAATAGATCCCAATTGAAATGTAGCTTTGAAGCCAATTGATTTGAAAACAGCTAATAATTTCTCCATAGGAGGTTTCCCCCTATTGAATTTCCCAACCAAAGCATTCTGGTAATGTAAAGCCAGAAGGTCGTCCTCCTCCGGGGGAAGGATGTAAGCAATCTTGCCCTTATACTTAGTGATAGGGTGCAGATTGGGCGTGTCGGGAAGAGAGGATAGAAGCGGGGAAGGTTTCGAATTCAGAGCTTGAAGGAAGCTTTTGTTTATGGAAGGGGTGGAATCTGAGATTTGGTTTGGCGTCGGGGACACCATGTTCTGCAACCAGTATCAGTAAAAGAGCCGTTAACAGAGAAAAGTTAGAGGAGGAAGAAGAACAGTAACAGTAGTGTGTGTTTCGCACTATAATCGTTCAATACAACTAAAGATACGATGTAAATAATAATTAACGGAGCCTTGGGGGCAATCGATTTCCACTTCCAAACTTCATATAGCTCATTGATTCTTTCACTCATTCAATTACATTTATTGTCTATGGGGAATGTTATCACTTTTCATTCAAAGATCAACATTCATTCCTCCTTAAGAGTAGTTTGAAAGACAAACAACGACCATTTGCAAGCCTAATTGATGTTCACCCTAGACAAACAATAGCATAGGGGTGTTTCATCAATGACATTTCACCCAAAGGACCATAGGTTTAATAATAACAAGCCTTCTACCAAAGACATAGTTATTTAACCAAACAAAATATTCATTAGATTAAACTTAGAACAAACAACATTCAAGGTTCAACCTTTCTTTGCATCTATATGACAAATATGAGAACAAACCACATTAACATACTCATCTAGCAAGAATTACCCCACATTATACACAAGAAGTTCTAAATCCATGCTCTTGGATTTCCATATCAAATGAGTTAAGAAATTTGCAACTTTCCTAACACCCTAACATATCAATCTTACAAGCATTTCATATACTCAAACAACCCATGGTATAGATAAGGTAAAACACAACATTAATGGCATAATAAATGCTCTCCAATAAATGTTCATAAATGAGCAAACATAGAATCTTACTACATAAGCTTGGAAGTTTTAATCAATTGCTCCCAAGAACTAGATTTAGCTAATACAAATCATACTAACATCCATAAACAAATGCATAGAGAAATGAAGAGAGAAAAGATGGAAAAATGAAGAACCTAGGGTTAAGAGAAGAGGAATTTCGGCCAAGAAGGATAAGGTATGAAATGGGTGGCCAAAAATTCCTTTTATAGTACAAAAAGGAGGAAAAGATTCCATGTCGCCCGGGCGGGAATGACCATTTTCACCCTTGTGTCGCCTTGCCTTCAAATCCTCGATTCTTTTTTTCGTCTTCAATCTTCAAAGCTAGTCTTCAAATCTTCAAAGTCTTCAAAAGGTGATCTTCAATGGTCTCCGGTCTTCAAGTCTCGATATTCTTCCTTTGTCACAGAAAATACACTTTGAAAAGGTAAAAGAGCGGAAAGTCTCTCTTACCTCTCCTAAGAGAATTTCAAGGTAAAACACAAATTCTTGATAACGAAAGAGCACAAAAGAGCACAAAAGTGATCCCAAAAAGTACTAAAATATGCACATAAAATGGACACATCAACAGTTTCCGAGCATCTTGTCTTTAGCTTCTGTTTCCAGTTCTTCATCCTCCATTATAATTCTGTCTTTGTCTGGAAAATAAGAGTTTCGACTTTCAATTTCATGTGCTTGAAGACCCTATTGTTCCATTCCAACCATAAGTTATACAGCCCCGGATAAATTTGAGCAAGCTTCCCCCATTTTCTCCTTTTTGATAACTGATACAAACACTTCTTCAAATTTCTCAGGTTTGAACAGTTCAAACCCCCTAACTCCATCAATAGTTTTTTTGTATACTGACATTTTACAAAAAGATGTTCCATCGTTTCTAGATCATTCTTGAATGGACAACCTACCGGCTAATTCCCTAGTATCCCAAAACTTTGGAGCTGATCCACTATAGCTATTTTAACATTTAGTAACAACCAGAGGAAGAATTGGGGTTTCAGATGTACCTATTTATGCCATATGATTCCACTCTTTGCTTTTGTTGGGAGCCCTCCTTTCAGTCTATTATAAACTTCTTTGATAAGAACCTTTCCATATCTATCAGTTTAGTATTGAAGTTCATCAAAAAATCTGTCTCGTAGCTTGAGTAAGGTCTTCCATGGCCAGCTATGAGCAATAGCGTGTTCACAATCCTGAAATCCCTTCCCTTTCAAGTAATACGCTTGAATCCATTTCACCCAAACAATATCTTCTTTCCTGCTAACATCCTATAGGTGCTTACATAATGCCGCCTGATTCCAAATGGAGGGATCTCTGATTCCCATTCCCCCTATCTGTTTTCCCGAGAAGATAGAACTCCATGCCGCTGCATTGTAACCCCTATGGTTTTCCTCTGCCCCCCACAGGTAGCATGTGTAAATTTTGACAATCCTGCTATGGATGCTTTCGGGAAACTTCATGACGCTACACCAGTATCCTGAGATGCTTAGAAGAACCGTGTTGATGAGTTGTAGCTTTCCTGCGTGAGAGATTCTTCGATCCCCAGCCATTGATTTGACTTCTAATTTTCTCCACCAATTCTTCACAATTAGACTTATTCCATCTCACATATGACAATGGAAGACCAAGATACATCATATGCAAATCCCCCTTGGCTACCTACAAAATTAAAGCAAGTATATCTGCCTCTATACCCTCAATTTTTTAGAAAAGGATTCTTGACATGGCAATGTTGATCTCCAGCCCTGTGGTCTCCTTGAATTGATGGATGATATCTCAACTCCTTCAACAGTTTTCCGATTAGCTACACAGGAAAGTAACAAGTCGCCTGCGAAGAGTAATGTGTGAACTCCAATTTTCCAACATCTCTGGTGGAAATCCAGTTTTTTCTCTTTGAAATACCTGCTGAGCATGCTTGTAAGAAACTTCATACAAATCACGAAAAGCAAAGGTGACATTAGGTCTCCTTGTTTTATCCCCTTCCTAGCCTTGAAAGATTCCGAATATGAACCATTAACTGATAGACAGAGATTGGAACTTTCAGTACACTTTCTTATCCAGTTAATTACCATGTTAGGAATCTTCAATTCTCTAAGCCAAGCCCACATAAAACCACAAATAACATTGTCAAATGCCTTGCTAATGTCCAATTGTAGCACACAATTGTCCCTCATACTACCATTCTTATATCGATGCTACAACTCCTGGGAAAGTAGCATACTATGAGCTATATGCCTGTCTCTCACAAAAGGTGACTGGTTTGCACTGATTATGGGAAATGAGTACTAATTTGGTCATTGATCACTTTAGTAATCAGTTTATAAATGACAGAGAAACAAGCAATTAGACGGAAATCAGAATCTACCTGGGGCTGGATAATCTTAGAAATAAGCGTTATTACAACACTGCCAAAGATTTCAGGTAGTTCATCCCCAGTAAAGAATCCCGTCATTGATTTTATCACATCTCTCCTAATGACGCTCCAAGTTCTTTTGAAGAACAAACTTGAGTACCCTTCTTTGCCCAAGATTTTTGTTGAATGAATACCTTTCAGTGCTTTTACAATCTTCGCTTCAGAAATATGTGCCCCAAGTGAAACCTGCTGTTGAACATTCAGTGTTGTGCCCTGATAAGCTATTAACTGGTCTAATTATTTTGTCCTGGTCTCCTTCCCCAACTAGGTGGAAAAGTGTTTTATGAGATGCTTCTCTATAATCACTTCATCTGTCTCTAATTCTAAGAGTTACCAGTTGGTTCTTGTACTGCCTTTATCAGAGAGATGCATAAAATAGATTTGTAGGTCCATCACCCTCATTTAGCCATTCAAACTTCGCCTTTTGTTGTAAAAACCGATATTCAGCATCCTGCATTTTCTCCATTTCTTTCCTTGCTACACATTCATATTTCTGAGAAGTCGCTAATAGAGGGTTATCATTGAGGTGGTGTTGAGCATCTTTCCACCTTTTTTGCACATTTCCACTTTTTCTCCAATCAGGCCAAACTCCCTTCTATTATTATGATGTGCAAGTGGCATTTCCAACGCCTTCAAAAGAGCAGCTATATCTTGTAGGTTATGCATCTCCCTGCAGTTCCAAATCTATATTACGGTTCCTTCAAAATTATGGGAAAGAGTACAGTGGTTAAAGAACTTGAAAAGCCTCTTCTCCTTCTTGTCTTTGTTATCAAATCTAATAATCAAAGGTAGGTAATCTGATGTGGCATCATCCTTGTTCAAACAGAATACCTCCTTCCATTTCTCTATCCAATCTACGTTGATTAGGACTATCTATCTTACTCCAAATCCTATCACCTCCAATCCGCCTGTTGCTCTAGGTAAAATATGCCCAAACTTTTTTCATTTCCGTTAATTCGGTCAGTTCCACGGCCTCTTGAAAGTCCTTTGTCTCTTTGTCATCTACAGTCAGTCCACCCAATCTATCTTCAAATATAAGGGGGGAATCAAAATCCCCCATAATTAACCATGCATGTTTTCTGTTTCCCATGCTCTTTAAAAACTCCCAGAGATTCAGTCTCCTCTAGCTCGAATTTGATCCATACACAACTGTAATATAACAGTTCAGTTAAGAGCTCCTGATTGTACATTCAATATCTATCCATTGATCACTCCTATCCAAAATGTCGATTTCCAACATTTCATCTCTCCATGCAAGCCAAATTCTCCCCCTAACTGTCAAATCTCCATTTGTAACTAACCTCCAATTCAGTCCAATATTCTTCCATATTTCTTTTTCTTTTTCTTCTTTAATTTTTGTTTCGAGCAATTCTATCAAACCGATTCTGTTGTGCATATAGATCATCCTCACCAGTAGATGTTTGCTCCCCTTTTAGAATATAGTTTGATGACATTACAGCTTCAAGCAGAGTCTTTTCTTCACCCTTTCCTCTTTCATTCCTAGCAAATTGATCAACCTCAGTGACTGCTTCTTTCTATTTCCCCATTCTGGTCAACTTAACAACGTCTGCTTTCACTATAGTATATCCTTCCTCAGGTCTTTTCACCTTTTCCTTACTGACTGGAATATAACCCTTCTCAATTAAGGTTTTTCCCTCATTATCTAGCTTCCTTATGCATATGTTTTCAGTGTGGACAAAAAAATCACATTCCTTGCATCTCACAAGGCACCATTCAAATGCTATTTTCTGCTGCACTATAACCTTGTTCATATTTAAAGACAGAATATGATCAGGCACATTAACCCTAGCATAGGAAAATCTCTCTTTCTCCTTTGTTGCTCTATCAAGAAAAATAGGATTACCTAAGGGGCTAACAATTTTAGAGATAATCTAGGGATGCCAGTATATAAAAGGTAAAGCAGGAAGTTGAATCCATACAGGCACAACATCAAATTCACTAAAATCAATATTTGGCAACCAGGCCTTGATTATAACAGGCTTTCCATAAAAAAAAGACTACCCTATTCTAGAATATCATCTCTACAAGTTTTATTGCAAAATTGCAAAATGAAAACACCTTTTTCCAGCATTCATACCTTTTCAGCCGTTTTCCCCAAATTCTGATGAAGAACCCCTCAATTATCTTGAATGGCGGATTGCTGCCAACCACCTTGCACATCACCGCTTCATCCCACTGTCTTGAGCTCTCCTCTACTTCATCGGCTGTGATTTCTCCCCTAACCAAACCTTCAACGCTTACAGGCTCATAAAATCAAACCTTTTCTTCTCCTTTAGTAAAAAGTGTACTCCATTTTCCCCTCTTCCACCTCTTCCACCTCTATTTGTTCACCCCAGGATAAACGTTTACCTTCCACCTTAGGGTTTGAACACTCTCTCTTCTCTGTCGTTATCTTGGTCGGCGAACTTAATCCCAACATTTCTACATCTTCTCTAGCCCTTTGCGTTATCCTATGTACCTCCACTATCGATTTTGGAGTGCTGCCCTCAACCCGTAAAACACCTTTTAGACCTTCCCCCAATTTCTCCATCTTTGCTTCCTCTATTTTCAACCTTTTCTCCTCTAACCGCAACTTGGTTATTGTCTTTTTTCACCTGCTTTCTTCCTCCTGATATACCCACGGTGGCATAGATTCGCCTAATCAAGAGTTCTAGAAAAATGGGAAAGTACACATAGTGGAGGTGTGTTCACCAGCAGAGAGAGAGAATTTTAAAAAAATAGATTAAAATTTAAATAACATTAAAATAACATTAAACAAATAGATTATTAATCAAAGATTACATATATAAAATATGTTCGAATAAATTTTATTCAAAATACGCATTAATTTGTTTCCAATATACAATCACATCAAGTCTAAGCTAAACATCTAATTTTTTCATGAAAGAATGATAACATGAAAAACTACGGGCCCAACATTATTTAGCAGCTCGAAGTAGAGGGTGTCCCCAATCTCGAGTTCCTCTGCAGCAAGAAACTTGCTAAACCCCTTCAGGGTCAGGGTCTTGAGCCTCATGTTCTCTGAGTAGTGCATGCTATACTCTCTCTCATGTACCGGATGAAAGCATCCAACTTGTACGGTGGTAGGAGCATCCAGCATTATTAGCCATGATTCCTAAAATTCATACTGTCACACATGTTAAATATTATGATAGATGCAAAATGTTTTGATGGAAACCAATTTGATTAATGTTTTTTTGTTAGGTTTGGCGTTGAACTTATGTGAGTTAATCCTAAAAATGACTTGGTCGGCCGACTATTTTGGATCGACTTTGCTGAATCGTCAATCCAAAATAATGGCATGGTCGAAAAGGTCAAAGTGATGTCACTCACCCGTCCATATAACCAATTGGTTAACCAAGAAGGGTCCGGCATCACATTGATTATCATTAGCTGGACATCTATCTTAGCGACGTCGCCTTGGGATTGCTGCAATCAAAGAAGAACTGACAGAGCACTGACGTTGCATTCAAAGACAAAAGATAAACTAACAACAGTAGCAGATGAACTCAACATAAAAAATGTGCAAAAAGAACTTTCACCACAGCAAAAAATTGGACCACATTAATGAGGGAAGACACAAAACCAAAATTCTAACACCTTAGAACCCTAATCCATAAAACTTCAAAACATCCTATAAATAATAGATCTACACACCATTTACACAACTATTTCAAGGATAAATACAAAAAAAAAAGTGATATAAGCACATGTAGAAACCATACCTTTGAGAAGATGGGCAGGGGGACAGTTGAAATTCGAGGGAAAGTTGAATGTTTGAAGTGATATATGAGGAGGGCTCAATATTTATATTAATTATGAAACATTTTGAATTCCACCTCGGTAGATGTGATATCGCATGGTCTTCGCCCTTAACAACGTATTGATGTTGGAGCGACGTCAACTACTCTATATGTAGGCCTCACCATTTCAGCCCACTAACATATCAATGGGCGTGTGTTTCACCAACTGCGTGTGTGATGTCCCATGACAATCTAGGTAAGTGAAATTAGACCAACATTAGACCGACTTTGGCTATCTTTAAATTAGGCCTCACCATTTCAGCCCACTAGCATAGCAATTGGGCCCGCATTTGACCAAATGGAACATAATTGACCTTAATAACAGTTATTTGTATATTACATACCACTAATTGAAATTTATAACTGTTCATAACTTTATTTATGCCTAGTTTGATCAGAATTGATGTTAACATAACTGGAGAAGTTTTTAGTTTTTACACTTAGGTCCCTCCAAGATGGTGGGAGAGGACGAAATGCAAAATTGGAGATATCAAATAATCTAAATCACATTGTCACTATCTTGTAATCTGATTTAGGCATTAAGGAACTGGAGTGTTCTTCCCTCATTTTTATTGGTATTCTTTTATGACTCGTACGAGGAACGTTACTAGTTAGAACGATAAATTCCACCACATAGAATCATAGAAAATTACACATTCTTGCTTTTTTATGAATTAAAAAAATAATGAAATTCCGTCCATAAAAATTTTGAAGTGCTAGTATGTGGCCTAGAGTATATTTTATATGATTACTAATAAGTATGCAAGGGTAAATCGGAAGATCGTGTGGAAGTATTTGTGGGATCGTGCCATTTTCTTTATAACTTTCAGGGGATCTTAAGTTTGACTGGGGATGACAAAGCTCTCGTCCAGGACAATTAGAATTGATTTTGGGACTGCCAGTTTACTTTTCAATTTTTGCACTTATAGGTCCCTCCAACAAAGTGGGAGAAGTCTGAATGCAAAATGGAAGATACCTATATCCAATTCACCAAGTCACGACACAATGTCCCAATTTGTTAAAGCACATGTCTATGGAATTGGACCAAAATCTTCACAGACAGTGTATGACCATTTGTTTTGAAAATTACACTATGTCCCAAATTAACTTCCTTGCATGTTCACTATGATTCAAAACTCTGCACCCAAACGTTAGGATAAAATCTTGCTATGGAGATTATGCGTACTACCTAAGGGAGGCGCGAACCGGGGTCACCGTCCATCATTTATCTTAGTATTCCAATGATACCCTTACTATGAGCGTCATGAGAATGATAATTTCCACCACGTAGAATCACATGAAATTTCATATTCTTGGTATTTTATGAAATAAAAAGGTAATAAAATTTCGTCCATCAAATTTTAAAAAGCGCTAGTACATGGTCTAGAGTGAATTGTAGATGATTACTTATAAGTATACAAGGGTCATTCGGGAAGAACTTGTGAAAGTCTATGGGGAATAAGACCTGTTTCTTTATTACCCTTGGTTAGTATAAGTTCGATTGTGGGCGGTTTCTTTTCGGGACGATCGTAATCTAGTTTGGGACAACCAGTGAACTTTTGAGATTTTGCACTTAGGTACTTCCAAGAAAGTATGAGGCGTCAAAATGCAAAATTGGAGAACATTTTTTTATTCACATTTACAGGATAATGTTGTTTCTATTTGGCATAAATGGGTCGTTGGAAGGGGCCGCAATCTTGAAATGGAGTATTTTACGACATTTTTCAAAAATTATACTTTGACCCGCATGTACGACTTTGCAAAAAGCTAGTCGCATAAAACGAACCATTGACCGGCAACCTAGCGACGTCGCTCTAGCAGAAATTTCCAGCGGGAACAAAACTTTTGAGCCAAAATTTTGAACCAAAATTTTCCCCACCCATCTCATGACAATAATATCCAGCATCAACACCCATTTCCCATCTCCAACACATTTCCTCCTAACAAAACTCCACACCATCCTTTCCATTCACACCATTACAACCAGTAAAGAGCCCAATCTAATTTCTTCTATCAAACATCAAAACAAATCCTAGGATGGAGCATCTCCGAGTTCAAATTTATTGAGGTAGTTTAATTGAGCATATCCTTAATTGTATATGTTTTTTTCCTCATTGAGCGATCATTGAAAATATTAATGGAGTATGTTGATTATGTTACATGTTATATAATGTATATTGTTTGTGTTTCCAAGATAATACCTTGTTTGTAAGGAATGAAGAAAAAAGCTTAAATTATGGCTGATTGTGGACAATAATCAAATTTTTGTATGAACACAGGTTGAATGTACGACATCGCTCGATGTTCATTACCACATACAATATGTCGCCAAATGTTGAGCAACTTTGCATTGGCTAGGAAATGACAAAAGCATTTACGTATATCCGACGTCGCTCTGATGTCGGTGTCACCGACATCAGTTTATCCACTAAGCGACATCGCTTTCAATCAGTATAGATACTTTTTCAATGTTCACATTCTTTTCATTTGCACTTGAGTATATTATGTGTACATTGTTCGAAGACTGCTGAATTCTGACATAAACTTTGTTTTATGTATTAGGACAAAGAGAGTTATTGATGGACTTTAAGCACAAACTTCTTATTTCCCTAGTCTCCCTAATAGTTTTGATGTAGTAAAACATAGGCAAGGGATGTTCAATACAATTAATCTTTCATTTTCACATCAACCTTATGTATTTGAATATATTTTGACATTTATTGGTAATATATGTTCAAGGTATTTTTTGTGTCATCAAATAGTAAATATTATATTATTGTACAAGAATCTATTTCTCTACGATTCATACCATGATGTCACACAAATCGATTAAGAGATGACACCTAACTGACGTCGCATAAACTAGCGTCACTATTTTTATGACGTCGCCCATTCAAAATGACGTCGTATTAGTTAGCCTTCCATGGCAGCAGGCACATGATGAGGGTGACCTGGATCATGCGATATCACATACAATCATGAGCTGGGTAGCTATAATTATCCACAACTTTGTACTTGTCGATGTCACGGCATTTCCAGTGCCATCGGCTTCCTTCTTGCTGTGATTGATGTCGCTTCTTATGAACATTGATGTCAATAGAAACAATGTCAAAACAATGGTGTACTAAAATCTTCCTACTTCCTTGGAACGACGTCACTCACAAAACCTGCCAACATCGATCCAAAACTGAGGTAAAATTTACCTTTTTACCTTGGTTATGAACTGAGGTAAAAAATGTAATTTTTACTACACCTATATTTACCTTGGTTTTTTATGGATGAAAACTAAGGTAAAAATTCCTTCAGAACTGAGGTAAAAGGTGACATTTCTTGTAGTACAAGGAATTAAAACCTCCTAGACCACCTCCTAAACCTAAGGAAAAGTCAAAGGAGTTAACATTAGCTAAGGTTGGTGATTGTGATTTTGATGATGTGCTACCTAGTATTGAAACCTTGCATGTTCTTTCTTCTTTTAATGATAATGTTAGTGATACATATGTTGATGTGCATGATGTTAGTTGACCCACCTCCACTCGGGATCATTAATTGTAGCTAATTAACCCATGAAAAGGTTGAGGATCAAATTTAAATTTATAATTATGCTACTGGTAGGGTAGTTAGTAGAAAGCCCTGGGTATGTCCCTAGAGATGCTAGGGCCTAACAATCAATCAAACAAAACCACGTCCGGGTTTTCAATCTGTTTGTGTTGCTAGGAGTAGATAATATGGTAATAAAAAGGGAGGACTTGATTTTGTCAACTAACAACTATAAACATGAAAGGTAAAAAACATGTAACTAGAGGGATAGTGGGTCATTAAAGGCGGTTCTATAAAACTAGAAAAGGCACTTTAGAACCACCTTCTCTGGCAGTGCCTTTGATCTAAATCGATCAAAGGAGGTTAAAAAAACTGCCTTTAATAGGGTCCGAAATAGGTTCCAAACTAAGAACCTATATCTTCTGTTTCAAAAAATAAGCTGTCGGAAACCGATTGGTCTCCGACAGCACAGAGCAAACCTAGATCTGAAATAACATAAAATTATACAACAACATTAAAATCACAAGTTACAAAATGGAAGAAACACAATGGCAAGGGGCTTTGACATTGGAAATAACCATAGCGATGACGAAGTTGAGGCAGCGACGGTGGGCTTTAAGGTAGAGTCAAGGAAGTGGCAAAGAAACTCTAGTAGTGAGAGCGGACGAGTGACGTCGACTTTCTGCAGTGGTGTGCAAGCAGTGTCGACCTCCTACGGTGGCGTGTGAGTAGTGTCGACCTCCAGTGGTGTGCAAGCTGCGAATGGGCTAGAGGGGGAGGCGATACTGAAGCGAGCGTCGGAGGCAGGGTTGGAGCAAGAAACAGAAGCTGGTGCCAGTGGAGGCGAGGCTGAGAAGTAATCAGAGGAGGCTAGAGCTAGCGGTGGAGGGTGGAGAGATCGGTGGAGGTGAAGACGTGAGTGGGAGAAGCGATGGGCGTGGTGAAGGGGGAGTGATGAAAGAGATCTAGCGGACTTTAAGGTAAACAAGTAAGGAATATGACTAAGTACAGGTTCTTGGCCAAAACTAAGCCCATTAAATGCGGTTCAATACATAACCGCCTTTAAAATGAAAAAGCGACTTGGGAAAGCACTTTCGAACTCAGAAGTGTTTTCGGCCCTTCAGAAATAAGTGGTTTAAAAAGAGAAACCTCCTTTATTTAATTAAAACTGCCTTTAAAATGGTCTGGGAGGGTCTTCCGAACTCAGAACCCCTTCTGGACCTCAATTAAAGGCATTTCCACAGTTTTTTTAAACCACCTTCTATTGGGGTCTTTAATGGGCCGGTCTCTACTAGTGCGTAAACTATATAAGATAGACACTTGGGGAATGTTTGCTTAACATGGTTGATTGATGTGTCCATTTTAGATGGTTATTTTAGGGTTTTTAGGATTAGGTTTTGTGCAATTTTGTGCTCTACATGTGGCATTTTGCCTTGAAATCATCTAAGGAGGGATAAAGGCGGCTTTGACGTTTTTATCACTTTTTAGATGATTTTGTGCGACAAGGTGAGGAACATATTAGAGGTATTGGCCCGAATGGAAGCTCGTGATTCCAAAAATACACCATCCCAACTTGAACTCGATGATTCGGTGAGTGAGGTCACCAATAAAAATGATTTTGAGTTTGAAAGGGATGAGGAGTTGGTTGTCGAGGATAGAAAAATGGAGGAAGAGGTGATAGTGCTACATCCATTAGCATCGTCACCCCTTCTCCCACCTAGTGAACCAACTCTAATATTTTCGGAAGTTTTGAGGGAAACAAGAGAGGAGCCAAAAGTTTATCCCAAGGTCCCTAACCACTCAATTCCCTTTGAACCATCTCCACCTCCACAAGACTTTCCTCTTGGAAGTTTTGTGCCCCCACCTCTCGTATTTTGGATGCTCATGGTGAAGAGCTTCAAGCCTTCACCATACGGATAACATTAGGGTCGTGCCGACGACCTTAAAAATACGGAGCTTCGTCGTGCCGACGACGTTAAATAAATTCGGCATTTCTTTTAGTTTTTGTTTCTTAATTTTCATTTTTTTTAGTCTTTGTTTCTTAGTTTTTGTTGTTGTTTTGTTTTGTTCTTTTTATGGCTTGTTTTTCTGTGATTTTGTAGCAAAGTGAAGTGCATTGCAATGAAGGAGATGAAGGAACGAGATCAATGAACGAGGGAAGAAAGCTTGGACAGTTGGTAAGCAAAAGAAAAATTTTAAGCCTAGGATATCCTGCCGTCGCGAGTCGCGATGGGCTTCGTCGCGAGTCGCGATGGGCTTCGTCACGAGTCGCGATGGGCTTCGTCGCGAGTCGCGACGAACAGGGGAGAAAAATCACTCCCAGCGCCAACTTTCCACGAGTCGCGATGACATCGCGAGGCACCGTCGCGAGTCGCGATGAACACCGTCGCGAGTCGCGACGTGCTCAGAAATTTTTGAGCTTTCGGACTCAACTTTCCGCGAGTCGCGATGACATCGTGAGGCTCCGCCGCGAGTCGCGATGAACTTCGTCGCGAGTCGCGACGTGATCAGAACTTTTTGAGCTTCCGGACTCAACTTTCCGCGAGTCGCGATGACTTCGCGAGGCTCGTCGCGAGTCGCGACACACTTCGTCGCGAGTCGCGACGAGCTCAGAAAATTTTGAGCTCTCGGACTCACCTTTCCGCGAGTCGCGATGACTTCGCGAGGCTCGTCGCGAGTCGCGACAAACCTCGTCGCGAGTCGCGACGTGCTCAGTAACTGTTGAACTTTTTTTGAGCCCGGATTTCAAATTTCCAAGCTTCCAAGTTTCCAAATGATTTTAAACATTGCATGATCCTACCTTCTTCTCCACCCAACACTCCCAAGAACCACCACATACCCACTCATTCCTCCACCATCCTACATATGTTGACATATGAACATTCTTGCATCTTTATAGTACATTTGTTGATTGTAGTATGCCGACTACATCATTGTGATCGTAAGTGCATATCCTATAATGATGCTTGTATACATGTCAATATATGTTGGATATTTTTCATGATTATTCTTATAGTGTTGGTTGAGTGTGATTTGGTTGTTCTTTGAAAATACTATGGTTATTAACTCTTGATGCTAAACCTAGTATTACATATCCTTATGTACTTGTGAGTTTAATGTGTTCTTCGTGGTGTTAGTCTTGATCAAACGGCGCCATGGAGACAATGCTTTTCTCGAGGGGTGAGTTCTTCTACGGCATCTTTGCTCCCCCTTCCGGTTCCGAAACCAATTTTGGGACCATACAAGTGCTTGGATTGTGCCATATCACCGGCGAATTGCGGAGACACGGGTGTCACTCTACCCCCTTACCTTGATTGTTATTGTTCTTGCCTTATATGTTTACATTGAGGGCAATGTAATGTTTTAAGTGTGGGGAGGGGTTAGAGGATTCACATGCATGCTAGATAGCTTTGGAATGCTTTTTGCTACTTTTCATTGGAAAAACATGAGAAAAAAAATAGAAAAACAAAAAGGAAAAAAATTTAGAAAAAGAAAAAGAAAAAAAAAAGAAAAAAGAAAACCCGCTAAGTTGAAAACCCGAGAGGGCAACTTAGGCAACATTGGGGGCTCGGATAGGTCGAAAACCCTTAAAGGGCGGCCTAGGCAAAAATGAGAGGCTAAAATGTGTGGAAAAAGGTGAGATGTGAGCTAAAGAAACATGATGTGTGGCTAGGATGAAAACTCGAAAGAGCTCCTAGGCAAAATGAGAGAAATTGAGAGAAATTGAAAAATGCTATGATTTCACTCACTTGTCGGCGTTGGAGTCATAAGGTTGCGGTTGTCACATGGATGGATCGGGTAGCTCAATATCTATAGACCTCTTGGGATTGGGTAGCTTAGTGGGTTAGGAAACGAAGTGTGGTTATGAAATTCCTTATCTCTTTCTACTTCGTTTTTGGTTGATATATTGGCATTAGGTGAAGCATGTGTTTAAAACTTCCTCTATGGTTTTAGCTTCATTTTGTGTCATTGGATTCTGGGAATATCAATTCTGGGCTGTGAAATATTTTTATGGGTAGTGAATTGATAAGTGGTAGGTTTGGTTAGATTTAGGATTGGGGATGTGTGTGTGCAAAATTCTCATGTGAGCTTTAATTTTGGGATTTATGATATTGAGAGTTTTTGTGAGATTTTGATTGGGGGATTAGTTTAGGACATGGCCATATGAATTCCTCCGTCTGCTTGGATCTTTTCTTACTCGAGGGCGAGTAAGGTTTAAGTGTGGGGAGGTTTGATGTGTCCATTTTAGATGGTTATTTTAGGGTTTTTAGGATTAGGTTTTGTGCAATTTTGTGCTCTACATGTGGCATTTTGCCTTGAAATCATCTAAGGAGGGATAAAGGCGGCTTTGACGTTTTTATCACTTTTTAGATGATTTTGTGCGACAAGGTGATTTGTTTGAAGACTTTGAAGATTTTAAGACTTTGAAGATTTATCTTTGAAGATTTGAAGACCTTTACATTTGAACTTTGTGAAGATTTGAAGAAGTGAAGAGATGAAGAAAGGAGAGCAAAGCAACGGATGAATGATGATCCAGGGTTCTCAGAATTTTCCGAGAAGAATCAGCCTTCAAGAGTGGCACCATTGGATTCCTCTTCTCGAGCACTATAAAATCAACTACAAGAACTCCCGAAACGGATCAACGGTTCACCCGGAGGAAGCAAAACAAAACAGCAAGGCTGAGTTACTGATCTGGTCGCGAGCTCGTCGCGAGTCGCGACGGCAGCGTCCAGTCAGCTCTGTTTCAGCGTTTTTCTCCCCTTTTTCTTCCACTATAAATACCTCTTCCTCCCCTTCATTCCACAGTTTTTTTCCCTTTTCTTCTTGCATTTTAGGGCTTGAAAACCCTTGGTTTTCTTCTCTTTCTTTTCTTAGTTTTTGTAGTTTAATTATGTCTCTTGTTATTGTAGAGTAGTTTTTGTTCTTGGGAGCAAGGATTGAAGCTTCCACTTCTATGTATTGAGAACCATTTCTATCTATCTATTTGGTGTTTTTGCTATTGTGCTCTTATTGTGCTTTGAATGTTAATTGTTGATTCCATTGATGTTGTTGGGAGCTTGAGGATATGAATGCTTGTATGAATTGCTAGCTAGGGTTTGGGGGATTTGGGTTAATTTCCCCCCTGTTCTTGTTAGGAATGTATGAGTGTGAATTAGAGCTTTTGATTGTGTTAGTGTGTTGACAATGTGCTAGACGAATGTGATTGATGTTGAACTCTTCGTCATATTTGTTTTGTGTAGCAAACGAGAGAGTCATATGCTCGTGGATGAATGTGCTTGCACGTTCATCCAATCTCGTGTAATTGCATGAATTGGTTTAATGCTTAGTCACGGTGTAGTGGTCATAAGCATTGCCAAGCTTGTTGGTTCTTCGTGATTAAATGCCACCAATGATACCTTGAGTCGTGGTCGCGACTCGGGAGTCATTGGTGAGGTTTGACGAGAGATGTGGAACTCACTCTTGCAAACTACGAACTAAGAAGGATAGGAGTTTAGTCTCCACGACAAGTAGTTGAAATATTGAATAGATGGCTTGTACTCATTCTTGAAGCATTTGTTATTTGGCGTTTATGTATTCTTGATGGTATGTTTCACTTCATGTGTGCCATGAGTTGTTTGAGCATAGGGAGTGTTTGTATGGTTGAATTGTTTTGGTGTTAGGAGCGTGACGAACTCCGGGACTCCTTTGCATGAAAATCTATGAGCATGAACTTAGAACTTCTTGTGATGTATGTGTTGTGATCCTTGCTAGATGGGTATGTGAATGTTGAGTCATGTATGCTATATGATGGAATGAGTGAATGATTCAATGACCTACGTATGATTTGGAAGTGGATATCCATTGCCCCCAAGGCTTTTTATCTTTGTAGTTTTAAAACCCCTTTTCTTTAGTTTCGTTTGATGATTGGCATAGTCACTTGACCTTGCTAGTTATCGTGTCTTTTTATCTTTGTTAATTTAGGAAACCAACCAACCAACCCCCCATTTACATGCTTTTATGTGTGTGTATATATAGTTACTCCTAGCCTAATATCAACCATTTGTGTGCTTAGACGCTTAGGAAGATCCCTCTTCTCCTTGGACGACCCCGATTTGCCACTATCTACCTAGTTGTAGAAAGTAAGCATTTAGGACTTATAAATTATCTTTTGCACGGCGGGCGCGACGACCGCCCGCCTGTCATTGATTATATGATTTGATCCTCGATTCATTTACATGTGAGATTTCAACAATCTAATCTAGTGCTCATAACATGTGGTGTGGTCGATGGTCAACAATTCCCCATACCTGTCACATAGGGTGCTCTTGCAA
The DNA here is from genome assembly GCA_037428765.1 of Rubia yunnanensis. Classification (NCBI taxonomy): domain Eukaryota; kingdom Viridiplantae; phylum Streptophyta; class Magnoliopsida; order Gentianales; family Rubiaceae; genus Rubia; species Rubia yunnanensis. Next base: position 76,404,964 of record CM075063.1, on the reverse strand, counting down.
TATTCCATCGGCACCGCCTCTATAATTAGGAGAGTACAACAAGGTCCGACCATTGTTGTAGATCTGTTCCTCCCCCATTCGATTACGTCCCGGGCACTTCACCATGAATGCTCTGCTCCCTAGGCCTATAAATGAGTCAAAGGGAGGTAGCCACCTTATTTATGACACTAAGACCTCCTATGACCCCTAACTCGAAACTTTTTTCTATCTCTGCTTGTAACCCTTCAGAAAAAATAATCAACTAATACTGGTGTGCTATTATGGTTAGAGAAAAACTTGGAAAAGATTTACGTGCACACACCCACATGGACGCGGACCCTTCTACCCATATCACATCCAGGTTTCTTTTCCCTGGGGGTATCAATATTTTCACTAATATGAATGTAGACTAGAGTGTGTGATAATGGAGTATATCGTTCATGCAATTATAACATTCAAGAACAAGCCATAATAATATCACATGCATATAAATTAGGATGAACTAAGAATCTTGCAAAAGCATAAATCAACACATGAATACAATTTATCCCCAAGCTATAGAAACTACTCCATAGAAATGGAATTAAAGTATTTCATTGAATTCAACATATTAAAGCTAAAGCAAAATAAAAACAGAAAGAGAAAGAACCTAGAGAGAAGAGAAAGTGTTTCTCTCTCTAATTCGCTCTACCAAATTACAAAACTAAGATATGAAGAGTGTCAAAAGTCTCTGACCCTAGTAAACAAAGGCTCTATATATAGTAGTAGGGTATTGGGCCTAAAAATAGGCCCAAATAGGCCAAAATTAGGTTAAAACCCTTGTCAGCCGTCACTGGCGCAGACCGCCACTGATGGCACGGTCGACGCCGCTGATATGGCTTGTGCCAATGTGGGGTGCTAGATCTGGCGCGGACTGTTTGCTTTGTGCCTGTGCAGGCCATGGGATCTAGCGTGTGTCATGCTACATCCATAGTGTGGGCCGTGGCATCTGGTGTAGGTCGTGTTGCACGCGGTCCGCATCGTTTGGTGTGGTGTGTATCATTTGGCATGGCCCATTGTTAGGAGAGTCATTTTGGGACTTGTGATCTACAGTCCTTGTTGTTTGGCGTGGGCTATCATTAGAATCCTCATTTTCCTCAGTCTTTTGGCACGGGCCTCTCAATTCTTCATGTCCAGCCATTAGTATAGAGCAGCTCATTAAAGGCGGCGATAGAAGGCGATTAAATAAAATGCAAAATGCCTTTAATTGCGGACTAGAAGAGGTTCCGAACTGAGAACCCCTTCCAGACCTTAATTAAATGCGGTTCTAATTAATAAAAGGAACTACCACCTTTAAAATCACTTTTGTTTTCTAAAGGGCAGAAGCATTTCCGAGTTCGGAAGTGCTTTCCCAAGGCACTTTTCATTTTAAAGGCGGTTCTATATAGAACCGCCATTAATGGGCTTATTTACCCTAAAGCCCACCAAATCTCTCTTCCTTCACTCACGTCTCACAACACCAGATCTCCCCCTCTCCATTCCATCGCCTATCTCCCTCCACCGACGTTCGCTCCATCCTCCATCGCTCGTTCAGTCTCCTCCTATCGCTTCAGCCTTGCCTCGGCCAGCTCTTGCCTCATCTCCGCTGGCTCCATCCTCACCTCCACCAGCTCCACCCTCACCTCCGCTGGCTCCACCCTCTCCTCCTATGGCTCCACCCTTGCCTCCGAAGGCTCCACCCTCGTCTTCAATGGCTCTTGCCTCACATTCTCCGGCTCCAACCTCAGCCGCTCACTCCAGCCCCGCCTCCGCCGATCGCTCTACCCTCCACCGCTCGCTCCTGCCTCATCCAATTGCTTCAGTCTCACCTTCAGCCTCGGATCCACCATCTTCAGCCTTGCCTCCACCTCTTGAGCCCTACCTCCGACACTGGCTCCCGCCTCTTGCCTCCGCCGCTGTTGTAAGATTAGGGTTTGTATATTATTTTTATTAGAGTTTGATATTGTTTGTATTGCTGTGTATTACTTATATTTCCATTTTGAGATTGGGGTTTTTGCTTGATATTGATTGATTAGTTCACATGATCTATCTTGCATCGCTTCCAAAAACCTAAAGTTTCCAGGAGCTTATTTTTTGGAAGGGCATAAAACCAATTTCAGACCCTATTAAAGGCGGTTGTATGAACTGCCTTTGATCAATTTCGATCAAAGGCGGAGTCTGACACGGTGGTTCAAGAATGCCTTCTATGGTTCAATATAACCGCCTTTAATGGCCCTGCCTTCACTAGTGCACTGGCTTGGTCTCGACATTTTACACTTGAACGGTGCAGGCAGTCTAAAATGGGATGGTCCGCGCCTATACTTAGCTATTTGGAGTGAAAAAGGGAAATTGAGCGTGCATGCCATATAGTGTGGCCTTGCTTGGTTCCACCTATGAGCGGTCTGCGCCAACCCATTGATGCTTTAGCCAGCTGAACTTCCTTCCTTCGCAACGGATGAACCGTTAGTCCATTTTGAGAATTCTTGTAGTCTATTTTATGGTTTTTGAGGAGATGAATCCAATGGATATACCTTTAAAGGCTGATTCTTCTTGGATTGTTCCCAAAATCTGGGGCAATTCTTAGACCAAGAGTTTCCATTCCTTCCTTGGCCGTTCTTCAATGTTGCATATCTTTGGTTCCATCTTTCTACTACCATGATTTGATGTATGTGACCTTCTTATACTACCATTTTTTTGTGAATAGCCTTTGACCTCTTCTACCGTCCTTGCAAACGGTCTTCAATATCTTTTACTGTCCTTCCGAATGGCCTTCACATAGAATGTAACAAAAAGTACCCATGAGCAACTTACTAAAGATGGTCACAAAGGAAGATCTAGGTGCTCATGGATACAAGGTGTTCATTAGTGCCAATTAAGTCTACAAAACTCATGATTTAGACGAGAAAACCAAACATGGCCGTGTAAACCCCTTGTCATGTAACTTCAACTAATACTAGCAATCCAACATATAAAATGAACCAATTATTATGCCGAATACAAAGGTTACGTACGTATAATGAAGCACATCAGACCCCCCACACTTAACCCTTTACTCGTCCCTGAGTAAATAAAGACAAGAAAATGACTAAGCAAAATATAGAGTGCAAGCTTAAATTAAACGAGGCATTAAACTTATTCCTAGATTACCATGTTTCCCCCAAAAGAGCAAGAATCTCACAACTCTCACACTCCCTGAAGAACCTAAGTAATCTACCACCCAAAATAAAATGTAGAAAAAGGTAAGCAGAGAAAGATAAGTGCTAAACTAGTTTACGTTTCCCAAAATGTTCCCCAAAAGCAATCAAAGAGCCACCTCCAAAAACAACCCACCAAGGAAATCCAAGAGTCGTCAACTTGGTCGTAACATAGGGATAACTCTAGATTCTTGATCTTGTTGCAACCAAGGATGATGCAAATGTATCGTTAACCTAATTTTTTATTTCTCTTAATTTCTCTCATTTTGCTTAGGAGCCCTTTCGGGTTTTCATCCTAGCTTTAACACACAAATGGTATTCATATCTCACCTTTTTCCACATGGCCTCTCATTGTTGCCTAGGTTCGTAAACCTATCCGGGCCTAGCCTCTTACTTTTACCTAGGTTTTTCGACCTATTTGGCCTTTTCCCAATATTTCTTAAGTTGTCCTTTTGGGTTTCCAACTTAGCCTAGTTATACATTTTTTCATTTTTTTTAAAATTTTCAATTTTTTTGGTGAAGCACAAAATTCCACGAAGTTGGGCTTCGTAATACCAGAAGATAAATCAAACAAAACATTACATCACTAATATTCTAAAACATCTATCCCAAGACAAGCTAGGAACCGTACTAAGCAAGTCATACCAACAAGTAATTATCCAAAACATCTAAAGACAAAGAAAAAACCTAAAATCACCAAAGAAATGATATGAAATCAAAGAAAACCATGAAAATGCACCGAGGAATCCCAAGATGAAAACTCCCTAAGTGCTCACTACTCCCACCCCCACACTTGAACTATGTATTGTCCCCAATGCACCAAAAACAATGTAAACACATAAGTGAGGTTGTGAAAGTAGTAACACTCACTCGTGCGGCCCCGAATGGCCTTCCTCTTTGTGCCTCGTGTTTTCCCTCTCGATGTACCCAAAAGCTTGAATGGCAGCCTCCATGGAATCCATCCTTGTGCAAAGTTCCTCCAATTGTAACCTCATACCACCTATCGCTTGGATGACCACTTGCACTACTTGGGTAGAGCTTGAGATCTTTTCCCCAAGGGAGTGAAATTGGTCGATAATATTCATAGATAAGCGAGAACAGCTAAGAGGTGCCCTCGAAGAAGTCTCACCCTCACCTCTTCAATATCTATCTCTAGGATGGCTGGAACTCTATAAAATTCCTTCTCAAAATGATGATCGGGCAAAAGGATAGGTCATCCAAACACGTGTCATGGGTGATGGTGGTACGCTCTGGCTGAAGAAATATCATGAAGCTACAAGTGCTTGCCTAACCATAAAGCCACACGAAATGGTCCTCAGGCGTAGTAGGTGCAATCATGTAAGCCTTGGCCAACTTCTCAATGGTGTAATTCATTCTCGATCTCCCAAAGTTAGCCAATGCACGTTGAGTGGCTGGATGCCCCAAATACTGGGGCAAAAGCCCTACCATTCCACCCATCGAAATCTTCCCACTTTTTCTCTCCCCCATCACCACGCACTCTTGTACAAAAGTCCCTACCATGTTCAGGTAAAAATTACCCTCAGGAGTGATTGCCCGGAGGAAATGAACATCTGAACCTCACATTGCATTAGCTCACTGTGGTAAAATACTCCCATTGCCAGTAATCGGTGAACGTAACACAATGTAGGATTAACCAAGGCACTGCTCTTGCACATTTTCTTCTAGTCCGTCCATGTCAGTTGCCTCCAAAAGTTCCCAAGGGAAATGGCATCCCCTATTGGCGTGTCCTTGGGATGTCTCTTCCGTACCTCCACTCGAAAGTATGAGCCACCTCCTTGTGTGTCATTGTATACTCCTTGTTATCCAAATGATACTTTATTGCTCGATGCCCATCCTCGTCTGTGACTTGCTATAGAGTAGCTAGGAACTCTAAAGTGTACCAGATGTAGTTCTTCAAGTGCTTCACGAGAAACCTCTCTAGGCCTACTCGTCCCAATAGATAGGTAATGGGCTCGAGCAAGCCTAGAGAATCCAAGGTGTCTTTGCATTCAAGTCAAGTCTCTAATATTATCCTCTTCGGCTCTTTCAAATGCCTCCACCTCCGGACTGCATACCCAGAGATGTTGGCCAATCCCATGAATTCTTCAGTCACGAATGCAAGGTTACGAGGAATGGGGGTCACCGGCTTGTGGTTTGCACCCTTTGCCGGTTTCTTCCTTTTCAAGCCCCTTGAAAACTTCCCTTTCCGCGACATACTCTTTTTTGGATGCATCCTAACACAATGAAGGGAAAAGTGGTGATGTGATCATAAACAAGGACATAACCCACAATATCATTCAACAAGACAGTTCCTCCTAAATAGCCTAACCATTTCAAATAAGGATAATCTAAGCATGAAGGCTATTTAAACAAGAACATTCTAATAAAAAACTCATGTAGATTCATACCAACCCATCAATAAGATCATGTAATTAAGATTCATCCCCTGTTAAATCACCCAACACATGAAGAACATATCATCCAAGCATAATAACACATCAAATCACCCAAACTTTCTTCAACATAAGATTATGCGTACAACCCAAACACATACCTCAGCAACATACACTTATTCAAGAATCATGCTTTGTATAACACCACCACAATGTTAATAAAGAAAATAAACAAGGAGTTCAATTGATTACCCGAAATTCGAAGCTACGAGTTGCAATATCCACACAAGAAGAAGCAAAAATTGCTATTTTTTTAGAGAAAAGCTTCAAAATTTCAAGTTCACCAAGAGTGTATGTGAGTGAATGTTTCTTGCAAAGCTTGAATGTGTCAAATGACTCAATTAGGTGGGAGAATGTACCAGGGATCTAAAAATCCAGCTAAGGTGATAAGGGGGAGAGGTACAATTAGGATAAGGATGGAATTTTGAAAATTGCAAATTAGGGGACAATACTACCAATCAATCAATTACAAAGGATGTTGGAAGTACTATTTGCATAAAAAATCCTAAGGAATTAGGGAATTTCAAAATTTATGAGCCATAAATGCATTTTTAAGCTTGAAGTTCAGAATTTTCAAAACTTTGCCTATTTGGAACAATTTGACAGTGCAAATGGGGTAACAGCACAAATACCCTCCTGCCGAAGGTACCCAGCACAGAACTCCCCCCCCTCGTGCCAATGACCCGTGACATAAACTGTATCGCCTGGCACGGTCCGTGCCAGATCATGGCAAGAGGCCTCTCATGCCAAGGTTGTCTGGCATAAACCATATCACTTGGCGTGGACTGTGCCAGATCATGGCACGAGGCTGCCACAATTTTTACCCTATTTCCTTATTTTTTGCCTTTTTTCGAAAAAACTAGGTCACCTATCAAGCCTTAATAAATCCAAACACAATCATGAGAATCAAACTCAAATTTACAAATCAACAAGAGTTTTGTCTAAAAAATCCTTATCACAAACAAAAACATGCAAAATCTATCTAATCACTACTAAAAATCCTCAAAGCAAAAAGAAGCATCGTATATTTATTGTCGTCCTCATGAATTATTTATTTTTCATGCATCTTTAGTTAGAAAAACCTACATGTGGGTCTCCAGAATCACTACCGGTGACTCCACCCACGATGACATCATTGTGGAGGGGTCTTCACAACGTGTCACCCTTACCTTCAGACTCTTTGTCCACCATAGGAAATGAATTATCGTGCCTTTCTAAGGTTGAGTCCGTTAACATCACTTTGGGTTTAGGAGGAGGTCAAGGGGGCTTTAAGCCCTCAACATTCTTCCTTTCCTGTTGCAAGTTAGATAGCATGGGAAAGCAGTTTAACACAGATATGTTATCACTCGAATCGTGCAAGTTAAAGGACTCATCAACACTATCATCATTAACAAGGGATTCTTTTGAACATTCATGCTCATTTTTAAAACAATAAGATTCATGTAAATCATGCTCATCACATATGGTCACACCTTTTCACTTAAAAGAAGAATTAGTCAAATCATGCCTAGACTTATAGATGTCAAATTCCACTTTATCCACATCATCTTTTAGAGTTAAGGTTCCATAATTGACATCAATTTTAGTCATAGATGTTTTAAGAAATGGTCTTCCCAAAATTATTGGGGTGAACTTCCATTGTGCGCCATGTCTAGGACATAAAAGTCTGCCAAAAATACCAACTTGCCAACCCGCACCATCACATCCATTACTAGCCCCGAGGGCTAGCTTGGGAGTGATCGGTGAGTTGGCCAATCACTCTAGTCTCCATGAGTTCACCTATCCCTAATCGTTGATAAAGACTAAATGGGATCACATTTATGGATGCACCTAAGTCTATCATGGAATTTTCAACAAGCTTTCCTCCTAAGGAGATATGAATAGAGAATATTCTAGGGTCATTGCATTTCTCAGGAAACTTTTTGTCGTTCAAAACTGTGACTCCTGCCATTTTTAAATGTCCTACCTTCTTAGTTGGTCTACTTCTCTTTTTTGTGCATGCAACTATAAGAAACTTATCATACGATGGTACATTTTCAATTAGTTCCAAGATAGGGATTATTACCTCGACTTTTTCAAAGATCCTTCGAATGCTTGCATTATTGGTCACGGCCCTTGGTCTTCCCCTCAAAAAATTTGGAAATGGAAGTGGGATAGTCAATTGTGCCTCGAGTGGTGGAAACTCCTTGGATGGCGTTTCCTTGACCACAATTTCATCTTCTTTAAAATTCTCCTAGTCAGCCTCTAATACCCTATCGACTTCTTGCATCACCTTCTTTTCGGACTCACGAACTTCCTTCCCACTTCTCAGCTTTAGTCCACTCGCATTCCTTGTATTGATCTTCAGTTAGGAAGGGAGTTTTCCGGACTCTTTGGCCTCAAGTCAGCTCACCGAGGAAGCGAGTTGCCCAACTTAGACTTCGAGGTTCTTGATACTCAAAAAGGACCATTTTACAAGGTCTTCAATCTCACACATTGTCCTCTCCGTGAAGACCTTATATTTATTCCCCAATTTACTGATGGCTTCTAAGATCTCTTCTCGGTCTACGTATAGATCAAGGCATAGTTGTTGGAAGAGCCTTCACTCTTTGATATGGTTGAGGTGGAGCTTGCCTACCTCGATATCCTTGAGGTTGATTATCCTCCATCCACCAAAAATTTGGGTGATCGTGGTACCTTGGGTTGAACGAGTTTGCGTAGGGATCCGACCTTGCATCGCCTTGGTTACCCTAGAACCCTAGTGGTTGCCCCCTAGCAAACCGCTGTCTCTTTCTATTATTGTACTCTACATCCTTCACCTCTTGCAAGTTATCTACTACTTTGGGACACAAATCAGTGTTGTGGTCAAGGTTACATAATCCGCACACTTTAACTTGATGAACCTTCCCTCGTAAGAACTCCTTCACCATCGATGCAAGAGCTTGACCTTGCTCCTCTAACTTGTGAAGGTTCATCAAGATCTTAACCCTTGACCTTGTGCTAAACTATCGCATTCCATTGGCCATTTATTCAAAGAGAGTGATCGCATCCTTTGGGATTTTGTTGGCCATTACATGCAGCATTGACCATCCGCATTGGCCATTACATGCAACATTGACCATCTGCATATCTTCATCACACAACCCTTCAAATAAATAGTAAACTAGGTCTCCCTCCATGAAGTGACGGTATGGACAGCTTGCTAGAAACCTCTTGAAATGCTCCAAATAGTCGCAGAGTGACTCAGTAGCTCCCTTGGTGATATTAGATAGTTGTTTCTTCAGTCCAGTAGATTTGGATACCAGAAAGTACTTCTCCAAAAATCTCCGCTTCATATTCACCAACGAGTCTATACAACTGGGAGGTAAATAGTAAAACAAATCCTTAGCTCCATCTAGAAGATAGAATGGAAAATCCCTCATATTATAATCATCCTTCGAAACAAGGCTTCATATTTGTAAAGACCAAGTGGAACTCAGACAAGTGCTTGTCCGGGTCTTCCCCTGCCATACCTTGGAAGGTGGGAAGACAGTGGATCATTCCACTCTTCAGCTAGCAGCTCACATTTGGTGGTAATGGGGAAATGTGATGCATAATGGCTGGCTCTCCAAATTAGGGGTCATGAGCTCCCTCAATGTTCTATTATCCTCCACCATCTCTCGCGGCTCTTCTACCAACAAAACTAGTCTAGGTTGAACCTCTACTCTAATTCTCCACTTCCTTTGTTTCTGACTACCTGTGTTATCAGTCGGGTAATGAAAAACTCCTATGTTTGTGGTACGAGTATGTACCATAAACTAGGTGCTAACAGTACCCTACCTGTGGCAACACTAGTAAACAGATTAAAGACAGCTAGATAACTATCACAAAAGCTCAACACAAGAACCAACAAAAGAAAACAAAAAGAAAAGGAATACTAACCTCTTAACTAATGTGTTATGCTAATTGAATATTAATCTGAATAGCATCCCCGGCAACGGCTCCAAAATTTGGGGACCGGAGGAAAGTCTGAGGATCAAAGGATCAAAGGATGATCAAATCTAATTTTATAGTTCTGCACCCAACTCACTACTATGCTACCGATATGATAGTTAGTGGAAAGCCTTGGGTATGTCCACAAAGATGCTAGGGCCTAATAGTAAATTAAACAAAACCACATCAGGGTTGTCAATCCGTATGTGTTGCTAGGAGTATATAGTATGGAAACAAGGGGAGGGTTTTTTTTCAACTAACAACTATAAACATGAAAGGTAAAAATGCCGTAAACTATATTAGCTAGACACGTGGGGAATATTTGCATAACATGGTTGATTATATGCTTCGATCCTTGATTCATTCACATGTGAGATTTCAACAACATAATCTAGTGCTCATAAAACTTGGTGTGGTTGATAGTCAGCACTTCTTTGTACCTATCATGTAGGGTGCTCTTGCAATCTTCCATCGGCACCACCACCGTAATTAAGAGAGTACAATAAGTTTTTACCATTGTTGTAGGTCTATTTCTTCCCCGTACGATTATGTCTCGGGCACTTCACCATGAATGCTCTAATCCCTAGGCAAATAAATGAGGCAAAGGGAGGTAGGCACCTTATCTATGCACTAGGACCTCTTATAACCTTAGCTTGCTACTTTTTTCTATATCTACCCATAACTCTTCGAATAAAATATTCAGCTAAGACTGGTGTGCTATCATAGTAATAGTAAAACTCAGAAAAGACCTACATGCACACACTCACGTAGACCCGATCCCTGCCACCCATATCACATCCAAGGTTTCTCTTCCCCGAGGGTATCAATATTTGCACCAACATGAATGCAGACTAGAGTGTGTGCTAATGGAGTGTATCATTCATGCAATTATAACATTCAAGAACAAGCCATAATAATATAACATGCACATAAATTAGGATGAACTAAGAATCTCACAAAAACATAAATCACACATGAATTCAATTATCCCCAAGTTATAAAAAATACTCCCTTGATATGGAATTCAAGTATTTCATTGAAATCCAAATCTTAGGGCTAAAGCAAAATAAAAAGAGAAAGAGAGACAACCTAGAGAGAAGAGAGAGTGTTTCTCTCTCTAAGTTGCTCTCCAAAATTACCAAACTAAGATATGAAGAGTGTCAAAAGTATCTAACCCTAGTAGACTAAGGATCTATATGTAGTAGTAGGGGATTGGGCCTTAAAAAATAGGCTAACATTAGGTTAAAACCCTAGTCAGCGGCCACTGGCACGGACCACCGTGGATGGTGCTATCCATGCCACTGATGTGGCTAGTGCTGGTGTGGGGACACCAGATCTAGTGTGGCTATTTTGCTTCGTGCTAGCGCGGGCTGCAAGATCTGGTGCTGGTTATGTTGCATCACGGGTGCGAGTCATGGCATCTTGTATGGGTCGTGTTGCACGCAGTCCGCATTCTCTAGCACGACCCATAGTTAGCAGAGTTGTTTTTGCACTTTTAATCTGCGGTCCATGTCGTTTGGCAAGGGCCATCATCTGAATCCTTGTTTTTCTCAATCTTTTGGTGCGGGTGGCTCAATTCTTCACATCTCTCTGGTTGGTCTCGACATTTTTCACTTGAAATGGCACAGGCCGTCTAAAATGGGATGGTATGCACCCATACTTAGCCATTTTGAAGTGAAAAAGGGAACTTGAGCACGCAGACCATATAGTCTAGCATGGCCCATGCTGGGTCTTGGTACGGATCGTGCTAGAGACCCTAGGTGCGAGCCATATAGTGTGGCATGGGCCATTGGTGCCTTGCTTAGTGCCACCCATGAGTGGTCCGCACCGACTCGTTGATGCTTCATCAAGCTGAACTTCTTTCCTTCGCTATGGATGAATTGTTAGTCAATTTTGAGAGTTCTTGTAGTTAGTTTTATGGTTTTCAAGGACAAAATCCAATGGAACTAACCTAGAAGGCTGATCCATCTTGGATCGTTCCCAGAATTTGGCACAACTCTCAGATCATGATTCTCCACTTTCATTGGCTCTATCCTTCTACTACCAGGATTTGATGTTTGTGGCCTTCATCTACTACCATTCTAATGTGAATGGCATTCGACCTCTTCCACCGTCCTTATGAACGGCCTTCAATATCTTCTATCGTCCTTGCAAACGACCTTCACATAAAATGTAACAAAAAGTACCCACGAGCGACCTACTAAGGATGATCACAAAGGAAGATCTAGGTGCATGTGGATACAAGGTGTCCATTAGTACCAATTAAGTCTACTAAATGCGAGATTTAGACAACAAAAACAAAACATTACCGTCTAAACCCCTGTCACATAAATTCAACTAATACTAGCAATCCAACATATAAAACAAACCAATTATTATGTCAAATGCAATGGTTAATGCACGCATAATGAAGCACACCTTTAACATTCCTCATGTTATTAAAAATGCTTGCCTTTGAAATGTGAGCTCTAACATGTAGCTGGGAAGGAGGCAGGCTAATTAAGGAATTTAAACCTCCTAAACCCCTTCCTATGCACAAAATCAACAATAAAGTATCGATAATTGTAAAGGATGAACTTGTTTGGTATGGGAACCTAAGCTAAGAGCTAAGCCTCGTGTGATGTAGATACCCGCCAATAAAGACGTGGTTGTGGGTAGGGTTGCGGATGATGATTCCAGAGACACACCAGTGAATTTTTCTTAGTTATTGAAAATGCGTGAAGAAAATAAGTCGGGAGGATGAAAATAAAATTTGGTGTTTTTCTTTATTTTGATAGTTTTACTAGTTAATTGTTTGCATGTTTTTGTTTATTTGGAAAAGGATTTTGTTGATAATTCTGATTATTTTTGTGTCTAAGATTGATTCTTGTGGTTGTGGATAGGAGAAAATAGGATTTGGGTGAAAAAGATTTAGAAAGACAAAGGTGCAGGGAAGCCAGGGTTGTGTAAGGCTTGTGTAGGAAGAACCCGCATGAGGCTGGCACATGGCACGGCTGTGCCATGCCTCGTGCCAGCAAGAAAGCATTGCAGTAGGGCTGAAGTGCAAAATTTTGGCAATAATAGAACTTCTCCAAAACAAGCACTTTTGCCACATTAATTCCGCATCTTTCTTCTTCCCCAAATTGGTTAGTGTCAGTGGTACTACACCAAGCATCAACTTCTTCTCTGGACATGAATACATTAAGCTTTTACTCAAAAAAATTCTATTTTTTTCTCAAACCATTACTACCTTCTTTTTGTATCTCTCCTAAAACAACCACTTGTGGAACATCATTGATTTCTTGAATCCAAATTCAGAGTATCTTCTCCCACCAATGTATGACATGCCTCCACTCAGGGTCGTTAAGTATAGCTAACCCGAGCAAAGGCATTGCAAGTCAAACAAACCAAAAGGTTTGAATGAGAGATGATCAAATTTATATTTTTCTCCCAAGTGTACTACTAAGCTACCTATGGGGTAGTTAGTGGCAAGGCCGGGTTTTTCCACAGAGATGCTGGGTGTCTTATAGCCAACTACACACAACCATGTACGGGTTGTCAATCCGTCCGTGTGTTAGGAATAGCTAATATTCAAAAATGGGGATTTTTGGGGTTTTTCAATTAACAACTACGAGGATAAGAAATAACAGAAGAGAAAACTATATAGATAGACACGTGGGGAATATTTGTATAACATGATTGATTAAATGTTTTGATCCTCGGTTTCATCACATACAAGATAGCAAAGCCTATTCTAGTGTTCATAACCAGTGGTGTGGTCGATGGTCAGCCCTTCCATATATGTTTCACGTAGGGTGCTCTCGCAATCTTCCATCGGCACTGCCTCCATAAATAGGGGAGTGCAACAATGGCCCTGCCATTGCACAGATCTATTTCTCCCCCATGCGATTACATCACGGGCACTACACCACGAATGCTCTATTCCTAGGCCTAAAGAGGCAAAGTAAGATAGGTACCTTATCGATGGCACTAGGTGCGCTAAACCCTAGTTTTGCTACTAAATCCTATCTCTACCCGTAATTCTTTGGGCCAACTTGCCAGCTAAGACTGGTGTACTATCATCGTAACGGTAAAAATTGAAAAAGACCTATGTAGGGTACTATCATCTCTTCCCCCAAGGGTATCAATATGTGCACCAACATGAATGTAAACTTGAGTGTGTGCTAATGAAGTGTATCATTAATGCAATTCATAAACAATTCAAGAACAAGCCAACATAATATCATAAACTCATAGAAAAAGGTAGATCTAAGGAATCTCACAAAACATAAATCAAATCATGAATAAAAATATTATCCCCAAGCTAATAAACTACTCCCAAAGCATTGAACCTAAGTATTTCATTGGATTTGATGCCTCTGGGTAAAAGAAAAATAAAGAGATGAAAAGAAAATATTCTAGAGAGAAGGAAGAGCTCCTTTCTCTCTCTACCTTATTCTTGAAGTCTAAAATCAGCATTAACTTCAACCCTAGTAGACATAGGTGCATATATATAATAATAGGGAATGCAGCCTTGAAATAAGCAAAAAATGGGATCAAAATCCCTAGCAGACGCAACGGACATGGCCAGTGTGATTTAGCACGGTCCGTGCCAGCTAGGGTAGATTCGTGCTGACATGGCCTTGGCCGTGCTGGTGTAGTTCATCGTATCTGGTACAGACTGAGATCCTTGTTTTGGCGCAGATCGCTCGATCTGGCACAGGCCACTAGCTGGACCTCCATTTTAATGCTTCTGATTGTGCATCCTATGTAGTTTGGAGCGGCGTATCGCGTGGAGCCTCATTTTAATTTGTAAAATGGCGCAGGTTATGTCATCTATCACACCCCATCTGAAACTTCATGACCATCTGAAATAGCATAGTCCATTCCAATAATTAGCTAATTTGGAGTGAAACGGAGCAAAAAGGACGTAGGTGGCTGAAATGGGCACTGCCCGTGGGAGAGGGAATGGCACAGACCCCCCCCCATGCCAAGGGCTGTGGAATAGTCTGTGCTATTCACCCTGGCATGGGTTGAGCTAGCTAGGTTCTGTGATGGGGTGGCTGAGGTTCATGCCACCGCGTTTAGTCTTGCGCTCCCTCGTCTAGTCTTGCACAGGTCGTTCGGCTAGCCAGCTGGTTCGGCTGGTTGATGCCTTCTTCCATTTTTAACCTCTTTGAACTTCAATCCCACTTTTTCATCTTAAATTCCATCTACTACCAAAGTTTAAGTTTGTGGCCTTCATATCTACTACCATTCTTACGAATGACCTTCAAGTATCTTCTACCGTTCTTACGAACGGCCTTCTAAAAATGATGAAGAAATATCCACTAGAAACCTACTAACGAGATCATAAATGAATATCTAGGTGCTCGTGAATACAATGTGTCTATTAGCCTCAATTAAGTCTACAAAACTCTAGATTTAGACAAGAAAACCAATAATAGTCGTCTAAACACTTTAACGTGTGAACCAAACTAAAACTAGCAATCCAACAAGTAAAACATGACAATTATCGTGTCAAATGCATTGGTTAATGAATGCAATATGGTGCAAATAAATCCCCTCAGACTTAAACCTTTACTCGCCCTTGAGTAAACAAAAACAAGAAAAAGTCTAAGCGAAATGTAGCATGCAAAGA